>JARQOC010000008.1:155733615-156333615 GCA_033576535.1 Allobates femoralis
ACAGGTCTTGTTTTCAGAATGCATCAGGCGTATTTAGATGTTCTTTTGCATACTTCTAATGCTGAATTTTATAGTGAGGATGCAGGAGAGGTTTTCTTCAGATAAATCTACCAAGAAGCCATATTTGTGCTGGTGTCTATGAATAGTTGCCACACTCGGTGCAGGGAGAAACCCAGGAGGGGAAAGAGTCCCTGATGCTAAGGGCACAAAGGGGGGATGGTGACCCCTAGAACAACTAGTGCTGACACCTGGCTCCCCTAATGTCCCATATCCACCAGGATACCTATTCCCTGACTGTCCCTGGACTACCACTACACAGGGCTCAGAGCGGGTGTTCACTAGTCAACCCAGCTAGCAACTAGAATACACACAAGGGAAACATACAAAGTGGGAATAGATACACTTAGCTTTAGCAGATCCAAGCAGCAAACCAGCATGCTCCAAGAAACACTGCTTTGATCCAAGAAAGCAGTCAGGAACACTGAGGCTATCACCAGCAATGCATTCTGGGAGTCAAGGGAAATATATAGGCAACTCCAAGGTAAGGAATCAGCTGGGTCCTAGTGACCTCCAGCTTTAACTAAACGGGAAACACCTCTTAAAGCGACAGAGATATTTTTCTTTAGGATGTGGACTGTTTGGCCAAACGCTGGGACTTTCTACGAGTGACCTCTACAGTCTCATCCGTGCCTCCTGACACACCCGTGACAATAGTAGAACAATGTATCACAACTCCAGAGTCTGCTAAATATTGCTGAAGGTCTTTTGCATCAAGCTGTGGTTCTGCTTTGCCTCCTAACAATCCTACGAGCAGCTCTCAGATTTTGCTTCATCTTCCAGACCTTATCTTGACCTCCACTTTCCTGTTAACTTCTATTTCTTAATCACATTTCAAACTGAGGAAAGGGCAACTTGAAAATAATTTACTATCTTCTTATAACCTTCTCCTGCTTTGTGAGCCTCAACCATTTTCATTTTTGGAATGCTAGGCAGCTGCTTAGAATAATCCATGTCAGCTGTTTTTTGGCACAAGGTTAGAGGAGGCAAGGTTTTATAAAGCTGTGAAATTTCCTAAAGATTACATATGTTAAAGTAAGGAAGGAGAAAATGTCTTCAGACCTGCCAAAAAGTTAATAGGGGTGGGGCCACTTTTCAGACAAAGAACAAGTGAGGGGGTTTGTTTAAAGGGATCCTGTCACCTCCAAAACGCCTCCTAAGCTATCAAAACATGTCCCTGCAGCATCCCATCACTAATCTCACACTCCTTTTGTCTCCTAAAAGCATCTGTGAAAGTGCATAAAAACGTTTTAATACTTACTCATTAGTGATTATAATTAGCAGGGGCTATATTCTTTAGTCACAGGGTGGGCTGTTTTGCAACCTGAATGATCCACCCTCTCTCTGTCTGTTTGCTCTGCTTGTGCAGGCATTGCCCTTCCCCCTCTCTATCACTCACAGAATGCAAATCCATTAGTCCTGCCTTCAGCTGCACATCACAGCAGCACAGACAGAGAGAGGGTGGATCCTGGAGCATGCAAAATAGCCTGCCATGGTGACTAAAGAATATAGCCCCTGCTAATTATAATCACTAATGAGTAAGTATTAAAACGTTTTTATGCACTTCACAGGATGCTTTTAGGAGACAAAAGGAGTGTGAGATTAGTGATGGGATGCTGCAGGGACATGTTTTGCTAGCTTAGGAGGCGTTTTGTAGGGACAGGATCCCTTTAAACTGGGTAGATGCTGGGAGTATTACTAATGATTATGCAAATACATATCCTGCTATTTGTCACCATGTTAGACATATCTACGTTTGTGCATGAACTGTGTGGTATATAATAAAGGGTCCACTCTGTTAAGATTTGGAGAACTTTGGAAATCAAACGCCTGTGCATTTCTTTAATTCTCACCGACGCTGTAGGAAGAATCTCAGAAACCTTTAAGTGAAGTAAGAAACTACCTCAACAATAGTTTACAAACTACAGTACAACCCTAATTGGCTAATTAACGTCTTAAACCTTGGTCAAAGTTGACTAAGCACACTAATCTGCAAGGGTGCACAAACATTTACATTGGCCCATTTTGTACGTTGTAATTTTTAAAATGATATTTATATATATGCCTAAATTATAGAGAAAATGTGTCATCTTTAACTTCATGCCTTTTAGGCCCTTTTCACATCAGTGTTTTCGCGGATGTGCGGCCGATCCAGCAGGTGGTGCCGGATCGGCCGCACTTGCAGCCCGGATCCGGCAAGCCCCATGCATTGTCCAGTGCGGCAAGTGCGGTTCTGCCGGATGTGGCAGATCCAGCACTTGCAGCCAATGAAAAAAAAAACGCTGCTTGCACCTTTTTTTTTTTTTTTTCGCGGCCGCAATTGCCGGATCTAGTCGATCCGGCAAAACCGCACTTGCTGCACCAGACCGCAAGCCCAATAAACAATACATGGTGTTTGCCATATCTGGGCCGCAAGTGCGGCTGTTAGGCGGCAGATGTGGTAAACCTGCCGGATCTGCCGAACATCAACGAAAAACGCTGATATGAAAGGGGCCTTAGAGATAATTTCATATTCAACTTGCTCACCTGTTCACATTTTGACTAGAGGTGCCCAAACATTTACATGCCACTATACAAGAGTGCTGTCCAACCGTCCATTTACGACAAACCTCAGGTTAGCAATTCTATCTTGAGGGCGAATAACCAACACCCCAAACATACAATAATATCAATTCCAACAGGGGAAATACATTTGTGCAGGTAGTTAGCAACTATCTTGTCCTTACGTTCTTAGCGCCAGATGAAAAAATGAGCAACGTCTCGGATATTCCCTTTAAAATAAGACATTTGGCATGGGTCTTACAGGGTTTGTGTAATGATAACTTCAACACCAAAAAAAGGTAAGAAATCTGGAATGATGCTCAAAAATTATAAATTATATTGATCTCCAACCCAGGTAAATCAGATTAAAATCCAATGTTTCGGCTTTGTCAAGGTAATCTGAAACAATGGTGGATATGTTTTCTTATTATGGCTGAAACGTTGGACTTTAATCTGATTTACCAGGGTCAGAGAGCAATATCATTTATAATTTTTGAGCATTATTCCTGATTTGTTCAATATTTTGGTCACCAAACTTATCGTTACATTAATTTGATGCAGCTCACTCTTCTGGCTTGAATGTTGTGTAAAAACGCAGTTGAGCGGACTTTTCACTTATAGGGTTTGTTGCAGTGGCGTAACTTGAAGCTCATGGGCCCTGATGCGAAAGCTCCTACAGGGTCCCCAATTATTGCAACTCTTTAATAGCAATAGTCTTTTTCTATAGGCCACAGGGCCCGGGTGTGATCGTAACCCCTGCACCTGTTGTAGTTACGCCCCTGGTTTGTCTCTTCCGCTTGATCAACACGGTTGCATTATAGTTTTGATTTAGTGAACTTGTGTCTTTTTTTAAACTCATCATACAGTAATTATAGTATGACGTTGGGTTCATCTAAAGTTAGGTGATAAATCTATAATTAATGCTTGCAATCTCCAATAATTTAGCTGCCATAGCAAACCCTCATCAGTAGTAATCTCCAATACCTTACTGGCCTGTAATAAGGACTTCTGCTTCTTTCTCCAATAATTGGTTCCTGCCACAATTGATATTTTATTGCTTTCCTTTATTGCGACTAGGAAACACATTATTTCTGGAGCAGGATTGTACATGTTCTGTAGGAATGCTTGGACAAACCTCAGCCAGCAGCTAATAGAGCAGAAATACCAATCATTTACCATGGAGAAGACATAACATGATCAACATTATCACTATATTTGGTACAATGTACCTAACTAGGGGGTAAATAATAAGCCACTTTACATTTCATTAGTATGCTGCAATAGTATATACCATATGTGCTATATCATTTTTTATTCCCAGGTTCCTTAATGGTCCCTCCAGGGTACATTCCTACGTGGCGGTATTGGTCTGTAGCTCTGAAAATACTGCCTGTATGTACAGCTGAAGAAATGTAGTCAGGGCGTGCTGCGGAGAAAAGTCAGAGACCACTGCTTTGAACAGTAATTTCTGTTGATGTCCCGGATAAACCAGTTTATGTGCTTTAATGCACAATTAGAAGTGTTTCCTAAACAATCCTACAAGTTTAAGAAAAAATGTCATGCATGAGCAAAACACTTTCACTTTAACTGGAGAAACTTGGTAAGAATAAAAAGAGAGAAAATCAATTGTAATAGGTAATTGTCATATACATAACCCCCCAAAACCAAATGGCCGAGGTGTGCAACACTTCCAATTGGGCATTACAGAAAATGAACTGATTAATCCAGGCCATCAGCAGAAATTACAGTATAAAGCAGTGGTCATTAACCGGTAGTGGCTGTCTGCTGTGGTTTTTGGTCATAATGTGAGGAGATGGACATACTGCCATGTTCCCCATTGAAAACAGAAGTAGTGTTATTATGATGTTCAACGTGTATTGTGACATGGTTGTATGTTGCCTGACAGTAGGGAGAATTTGAGTTAATGTTTGGGACTAGCCCTGAGTGGGATGGCTAAAGTGAAAGGGACCTGTCAGGTTAGATAGGGCCCAGTGTGCCATAGAAACAGACCTATGGTCTGACTACTAAGCAGGCTGCATGATATGAGCATCACTGAAGGTAGAGGAGACCGGACAGTGGATAGTATGGTCCTGAGAAAAGGGGAAGGAAACAGATGAAAGGACAGCGTGGTCAATTGGCGATGGGTCCTGGGACAGGACTTAGCAGTATGACCCCGAATTTATAACTCGTAATGGTAATGGGCTAGGACAGAAACAAGATGTGAAAAGAAGAGAGTGCCCTAAGAGTGTTCCTATGCGTCAGAAGTAGAGAAGCAAAGTCCGTCCAAATTGGCAAACTGGTTCATTTAAGAAGGAAGAAGATGCAGAATTGCGGGATGAGAATAGGCCTCTCACTAACTGAACTGTGTACTGATCTGGGGTGTAGTGAAGGCAGGGAAAACAGAGTTCAAGCAAGTTAAGAGAGAGGAATTGAGACTGTGTGTGGAATTGCTCCGTATCGTAAGGAAACGTTCTTTAAACTGTGTACCCAATATCTATTGCCATAATCACCACCAAGTTACCATTTAGTAAAAAGTTTATTTTTAAGTGATGGTCTCTCTCATTGAACTGTTCAACATCTGGTCCTGGCCCACCAGAGTTATCGGCATCCTGCACTCAAAGGCGTAGCACCCCCATAGCAAAGAGTCCACATAGCCAGCCAGGACCTCATCTTCATGTAACGGTCGGATATAAGAGATGAGTCCTCACCCACGGCTACGCATTGCATCACATATACAATAACACAATGCATCACATGCCAAATTGATAAGGTATATGTGATCATTTCGTCTGATTTAGGGGTGCATTTAATTGGCCGATTATCAGGATGAGAGATAATCTGTCCGTCTTAGTAGGTTTCCAATTACCAGATGAATAAGCAAAAGCTCATTCGTGTGGTTAAATGATTTTAAACCTGCTTAAAATCATTGTCCTAAACAGCCCATTGTCCCATACACCCAGAATGATCGCTCTGTGCGCTGCAATGTAAGGTTGGCCTATTTAAAAAGACTATTAAACTGCCACCGAAAATGACAATCAGCAGTCTTATAATGCCATGAATCTTTAGGAAGTTTAACAACAGCAGATTTCTCCCCAGCAAACAATGATCAACAATATGCAAGTAAATCAGCCTCAATTAAAGGATTCTGTTACATTAATAAGTTGTCTTCTATAGAAAGGATAGGGGATTGATCACTGGCAAGTGATCCAGTGTACCAAGAATAACCCATCTGAATGGATCGGAGATTGAGCGTGTTGCTCCAGTTTACTGTCTCGAGGACTGTTGGAAATAGCGGGGCACTGCAGTCCTATAGAGGAGCGCCACATTCATCCATTTTTATCTAAACATAGCTAACCATGCAAAATCATCTCCTGTGTTGAGTTTGTACAGTCTTTTTACCCCACATCAATTCCATATAGATTCATAGGCTGCTTGTGAACAGCTGCAAAGATGCAACAGTGCAGACAACGAGGAGACAGTGGTAACTGGACAAACAACAGTTTCATTTACTTTATTATTCTACTTCTCTCATTCAATAACAGTCGCCATCCATAATATCCTAATCATAAGGAGCTCTATGAGGCAAGCAATGCTCCATGAAAAAAACAGTATGTAATCTAGTTCCCACGAGGAAGAAACCTGACTCTTTCTAGTGCTACCATTGGAGATTACTATCCAATAAGTCATTACCAGACCAGTTACTATTAAAAGTCATTACCTGACTTTCCAAATAGGATGTCGTTAAAAATGAAAAGACACCCATCCTCCACAGCTTTTTTGTGTTCTTGATGTTTATTAGTGTATAGTATGGCACTTGGTGTCTTGGGATAGAGCCATTGATGGAGATTCTCGGGAGACTGTTTCTCTGTGTGTAGACTGCAAAGCTGACATTGGGAGACTTATAAGACATGAAATGCTCCCTAATAAAAAAAAGTTATGCAAATTAAGAGGAAGAAAATAATGAACATAATGGAGGTATCAACCTTATAATGTTTGGATAAATATCCTGTATGGTAAGTCTTGGTAACCAGTCTTACTAAAATTGACTACCTCAAATGGTGTCACAAGAAATCCAACTTTCTTCCTTTTGGAGGAACGCTAATTTACATGTAAGTATAGGAACACCATAGCATATTTTATATTTTATGCAGAGCCTCGGGGGCAGGGCATGACTAATCAAAGAGAGAAGACTTGCCCTGCCCCCGCAATACTAGACTTAAACCGCCGTCACACCTAGCGAGATCGCTGTTTCGTCACAGGTTTTGTGACGCAACAGCGACCTTGCCAGCGATCTCGCTATGTTTCACACATAGCAGCGACCAGGCCTCGTTGGGACATCGACGATCGTCTAGAAATGGCCTGGACTATTTTTTGATCGTCGGGCTCCCGCTGGCCAGCATGCATCTGTGTGTTTGACACCTTAACAACGACCTTGTTGGCGACTCAGAACTCAGCCATGTAGGTCTGAGTCGTCAGACATGCTGCTGTGTGACAGGGTCACAACGAGCGCCAAGGTGGTTATACTGGTCGCCGTATCGTTCCTGCGTCATTGAGTAGATGTGACTGTTTGACATCTCACCAGCAACCACGTAGCGACGTTCCAGCGATCCTTACCAGGTGTATCGTTGTCGGGATCGCTGGAACGTCGTCAAGTGTGACGGGACCCTTTCTGGTGTATGAATTTTGTTAGTTGTGTTAATTTAATTGCTCACTAATTGAATTTGCTGTGTGTTTGGCAGATAACATACTCTACTGCTTGACTGAAACTCCCACTGAAAACATTGCATTGAACTATCACTGCCCTGGAGTGTCTGATGTGATCTGGAGCCTCAGCCATGCACATTCACCATTCAAGGCGGACATTTTTTGATTATGAGGCAGGTGTACAAAATACAAATTGTTCCCTTACCTCCATATTTCATCATTTTATCTCGTACATTCATGTTGCAGATATCCAACTAATTCCAGTCACTGCAAGGTATTATTAGGAGTGATTGTCAGATATCAGCTCTATTAACAAGTCATATATCCTCATTCTTTAAGGCAACATAGGAGATTACTTTCTTGGTGAATCATGTAGTATCTGTTGGTGATGATGTCGATCTATATTCAGCAACAGATCAGTGATATTGGCTAAGGGACAGCTAGCTGGCTGACATCATTTTTGGTGGTCTGGTCAGATAGATTCTTGCATAGATCCCCATAGACACTATTTGAAAATCAGCTGAACCTGCATATTTCAACAAACCAATAGACCATCCGATTTTTATGACTCTCCTCCAACAGATATTAGGGACTGAAGGACTGGATTGTTGGATTTTAGTCTAGCAGTGCCTTTCTCCTCTCTCGGTATAGAACAAACATGAGTGCTCGGCTGAGACGAGTGTTTATGTGTATGGGGGAGGCAGGTAAGAAAGTTGTTTGCCAAGCAAATATTTGGCCAACAATATCTTTGGCCATCTAAGGTCACGAGTGTGTTGCATCCAGCTGAGAACTTTGCGGTATCTGGGAATAAGAAAGTCTTGAGATTGGCAGATCACAGTTTATTTGTAATCTTCTCGGCAATTAACATGAGTGGAGCAGATTTATTTTTATTTGAGGTTGAAGGTGTTAAGAGTTTCTTTTTGATCCTGTTGAGATTCCATATAGTTCTAACCTCAGCTACTGCAACTTGCTGCCACTCCCTTTCATTATTTAAACTCACTCCGTACTCTCTCATATGCCAGTTATAGTTCGTGTATGCTGACCTCCCAGGAGAAATTTTCCTTGTGAAAGCTGTGAAGTTCCATTTTGTTTGATTCCCACTTGTTTGTCAATCTTCTGGTGTTGTCTTATTGTAGTAGTAAGGCTGGCATCTTGCTGTCCTATTCACTAGTCCGGACTAGCCCAGGGTCAGCCAGGGCTTAGGCACGTGATCAAACATGGAGGGTAGGACTCATCTAGGGACAATAAGGAGTACATGGTTGAGTCTCAGGTGAGTGTTAAGGGGTCACGCCTCTTCCTACCGTCAGGATCCCCTATTCATCTTTTCCCTGTTTTTTCCCCTTCTTTTGTACAGCATGCCAGGCATTTATTGCCGAACCGAGCTGCTATACCAGAGAATGTCTGCTACACACTGATTGGAACTGTGGTCTTCCATCTATGTGGCCACAAGGGGAGCTGCAAACAGCTAATCAATGGGTGTTCTAGATATTGTATTGCCACTTATTGTGGGGATAGACCATCAATATCTACTATTTGAAAATTCCTTCAAAGGATCTGCAACCAGGTTTTGCTATGTATCCAAGAGCAGCATGATACAGGGGCAGACATCCTGATTCCAGGAATATATTATTACTCAGTTGCATGCTATTTTCATAAAATCCCTGTTTTCTTTCTGCACATCTATCAGTTTTCTGAATTCTGAGCCCTATATAACTGTCACTTCGGCATATATAACTCTTAGTGCATGGCAAAACACAAAGGGTGAATATTGGGATGGTGTTGCAAGAGGAAGACCCTAACGGTAGGGAGCAAGGGATGGGACACCTCTTGACACTAACCTGTGTCTGTCCCTGAGCTGCCCTACTGCCCTCTGCAGTTCGTTCCCCCCACCGCCGTCACGTTCCTAGTCCCTCGCTGTCACTTCTACTTACCCATCTAGTGCCAAGGCCGGTGAGTACACTAGATGTCACTTATAATGTAGTCAGAAGTAGGGACAAGTAAACAAACTGGGGAACATAGACAGAAAAAATACACAAAACTATGTATCTGCACCCAAGCTGCATAGGCAGCAGATAGAACGGCACCAGGACAGCAGGTCTCCAGCATCAGATTCACCAGGAGGAGACTTCGACACACCACAGAAGACTTTGACACTCCATGATGGTCATCATAGAAAGAGATCTATTACCAGTAACAGGTTGTTGGTCTATGTGACTACTTAAAGGGAAGTGGGTGTGGTCACAAATTGCTGCAAAATCAGATGAAACTGGCCTAGAGGTACCAGCAAGGAAAATTGACCATAACCCTTGGTGGTACAAAATAAGTTAATCACGCTTAAAATCAAACCCGAGACAATAACCTCCCCCTGCACATACACGTACACACCATTGATTGGCAGCTTTGTGTGAACACTGCATTATCAGAAATCTACTAATCGGTGGTGTTGTACAGAGCAGGAGAACTACATGGCACGAGATGTCTAGTCTTTTAGGGCCCCTTTACACACGGCTACATTTCTTGGGTGGCTACAGGTAACTTACTGGCTGCAGTGAAATCATGGAGAGATGATTCCATTTGTACACAGCAACAAGATAGAACCTTGTATCCATGATTTCACTGCAACCAGTAAGTTACCTGTAGCCACCCAAGAAATGTAGCCGTGTGTAAGGCTGCCTTCACACTTGCAGATGCATCTGCAGCGTTTTGCAGATGCATCTGCAAGTATCAGCATGCAGACCGCGGCCCCTATGTTTATAATAGGGCACACCGCGGTCTGAATGCTCTCATTCATTCCTATATGTGAGCCGTAAGCAGGCGTATGCCTGCTGACAGATCACACTCTCCCGCCCGCACTATGGACGCAACATCTCGCGTCCATAGTGCGGGCGGGAGAGTGTGATCTGTCAGCAGGCATACGCCTGCTTACGGCTCACATATAGGAATGAATGAGAGCATTCACACCACGGCCGCGGTCTGCATGCTGATACTTGCAGATGCATCTGCAAAACGCTGCAGATGCATCTGCAAGTGTGAAGCCAGCCTAAAGGGGCCCTTAGTGATAATCTCCTGCTGATAAAACACTTATTTTATTGAAACAACTGCACACAGCCTAATAAGTCACACATCACTGGTATCAATCTCTACATCATACTCGTCTCAGGTTACATAGCTGACAGATTCCCTTTCAATCCAACACTTCATTCAATTTGCTCTTTTGTATAATGTCATCCACCATTGCTGATACTGTAATACACACTGGAACATAACCTTGCATTTAACGTTTTGCATAAAATCGTCAGCAAAACCGGCGTTCAAGGATTCGCTGAAGTTTTTTCCGTTCAGTTCACATCCCATGTAGACGTAAGGTTGGAGTTATTTGACTACATGTAAATAGGTCACATTGGACAAAAATCAGAGTACAGCCAATGGAGTACCCTTAATTAGGCTGTCAAATGTCATGTTACTACCAGAATATGTGCTGTGCTGTTAGAAAAGGGTGTCCAAAATGTCAATATGAAGTGTTTACCTCTGACAGACAGTATCACTAATGATCTGCTAATGTGTAACAGCACAAAGAGTCAAGAGCCTTCCACAATTGTAGCAATTCCCCATTTGTCTGCATGGGGCACATCCTATTTCGACAAAGCACACAGGAGATTTACAACTATTTTATTTGGTTTCTTCTCAGCCAAGGAAAATGTTGCCGTACAGGTTAGACAGGCATTGGGTGGCAAACAGACTGACAAGAAACTATGTTTCTGCAACCACACCTCCCGAGAGGAATTAACGAGAAGCCATCACACCCTCATTAAAAAGGCTGGGGTTAGGTCTTAGATAATTCTAGAAGAGAAATTGTTGCAAAAACAACTGATAATCTGTAGAAAACATTTGTTCATTGCACCAATGATATCTACAGTTGATATCCAATGGTGTCGGGAGTTTGCCCCTGAGGCTCATTCTTCTTAGGTCCACCTCTAAGGGTCATACGGGTTTCACGAAGCAACAGAAGTATTCAAAACAATCAGATATCTTCCATTTTCGTTGACCTTTGCATGTACACAACAATAAAGGTGACCATACACCTTAAATACCCATCAGCCAAGCATGTGCTAATTTCAAGGGAGAAATGAGAGGTCACAGAAGAGTTCCTTCCATCTGAGCACCACATTAATTAGTCAACCAGTCCACCCAAATTTGTTCTGGAGAACATTTCATAAATGCCTAACTCTTTGGCCTCCTAACCTCCCGCATTATAAGAGTAACTGAGCGTACATGTGTTCTGAATGGGTGGAGGAGAGGAGGGCGCCGTTGGACACCTCTAGCAAACGTTTATCTCTCTTTAAAACAAATGCATTGGGTATGGTTGAAATCCAACTGCCCAATCCTCATCTTCAAGTCAAGGCGTCCCACTAAGTTGATTTACCCAAAATTTGGCAGGTTCAACCAACAATATTCTGTTTATGGCCAACTTACTGTATGTGTCAAAAGCATATCCCACCTACTGTTCAAGCATGGATCCACGTGTTCAGTTCTGGTCCTATGGCTGAGCCAACTGTCAGAGAAGCGGTGAGCTGTGGTCTTCTGACATCTCTTCCTTGACTACATGATTTTTACCTAAATGTCAATTTGCACACCATGATTTTAATTAGTGATGGCTCTTACAAAAGTCTTGTTTCTGCTATCAATGCCTTCATTTATTAGTTGTCACTGATGAGACTTGATTTTACAAATGAGAGATTGATCAAGAATAATGTTGAAGGGTAGTTGAATTATTTATCCTTCATCTTCTCCTTCACATAAAGGTTTTCTCTAACAATTTAAAAGTAAGAGGAAAAAAAGATAGAAAATTACATAGTATATATTATTTGCAGGTCGCAGCACCTGCTTAACATTCAATAAAACAGAGTGGACTGCAGTGTGAGCAGCCTCATCTTACATCAGCATCCGTGCTATCTCCAATGTTAGATCAGAAAATAAGGTGTAAAGTAATATAAGCAGCCTCTTATTACCTCAGCACCTGAAGTATCTCCAATATAAGATCAGATAAGACTGGGTAGACAGCATTGTAAGCAGCCTCTTCTTACCTCCTCATACCTAGTATCTCCAATATTAGATTGGAAAAAAGGGTGTACAGCAGTGTTAGCAGCCTCTTCTTATCATAGTACCCCTGGTATCCGCTGCATTAGATCATATAGGCTGGGTGGAGAGCAGTGCTTCTGGTATCTCCTGTACAGTATTAGATCAGATAGAGAGGGAGACAGCAGTGTGAGCAGCCTCTCTCAACTGTGGAAATGCAAGGACATCTCGATCACCATCAAACGATTGGTCATACACATTGCATTTCTAATCGTGTTGTCCAGGTGTGAGACGTGGACATTGACAAAGGGTGATCAAAGAAAGATCGATTCCTTTGAACTGTGGTCCTGGAGGAGACCCCTATGAATCCCGTAGACAGCCAGGATCACAAATAAGGCTTTTCTAGAATGCGTCAATCCACAGGCGTCGCTGGTAGGAAAAGTCATAAAACAGAAACAGAAACAGAAACTGTCTTACTTCGGCCATGTGATGACAGCAAATTCCCTTGAGAAGGATATGATGCTTGGTATGGTCAGTGGCAGTAAAGATCGCGGAAGACCTAAGGGCCCCGTTACACGGGGCGACATCGGCGCCGATGACACAGGCGACGTGGGGGTGTGGCCTATCGCCGGCGTCATCGCCCCTACGTCGCCTCATGTGAAGGGGCAATTTCGCCGGTGTCTGGAGGTCGCCTGGTTTCAGAGCAGTGCTGTGAAACCAGGCGACCACCATGGGGTGATGTGCACACATCGCCCCATGTAACCGTGCGCTGGTGACCTGTCAGGCGATGGGAGCCATAGGGTACCTTTACACACGGCTACATTTGTAGCTTGTCACCAGGTAACTTACTGGTTGCAGTGAAATCATGGATACAAGGTTCTATCTTGTTGCTGTGTACAAATGGAATCATCTCTCCATGATTTCACTGCAACCAGTAAGTTACCTGGTGACAAGCTACAAATGTAGCCGTGTGTAAAGGTACCCATAGGCTCCCATTGTCCGGCATCGCCGCCAGTGTAATCAGACACCTCGGCGGCGATGCCGCCTGACAGATTGCCGGCGCGGGGCTGGAGGAGTCGCCCCGTCTAAATGGGGGACGGTGACGCTGGCGGGGGAGGCAAGAGCGTGAGCGCCCCCGCCATTCGCCGCCGACATCCCCAGCCCCGTCACCCCGTGTGACGGGGCCCTAAGAGCTGTTGGCTGAACAACATCATAGCAGACAAGGGAATAAGCATCTGAGAACTGAAAGATGCAGTGACAAACAGAGAAGCTTGGAGGAAAAGTGGTTCACATGGAATCCAATAGTCGGGCGCGACATAATGATTATTATCTGAATTATTATTATTATTATTACTACGCATAAAGTTGATAAACATGTGTATAGCAAAATGTGTAATTGCAATAATTTTCTGGGAGAAACACTTTATTTTCTGGAACAATTGTAAGGATGCCAACCCTTTCAGCCATGACTGTATATATATATATATATATATGTTTATTTATATATGTATATTTAGACTCCTATTTCATGCAAATCTTTAGAGTTTCTATTCTATCCCCCATTGAAGAAATGAGAATAATTAGAATTTAAAAAGAATGGAGTACCAAATCGATTTCCAAATAAGCACAAACATAATTGTCCAACCTCGGCCAACTCCCAACCATTTGTCATATGTCAAGTACTTAACTCTGTTCAATTAGTATTAGCAGTATAGTCAGATCATTCCTATTATTGGTCATTAACTGTACCCATTTACCAAAATATTTCATGCCTCGTAAGCATGAATTCACACTCGGCAGGTTTGGTCCAGACTGTCCCATCTGTTTGATTGGACGGTGCAGAAACCCATTTGCTTTCGAAAGAAACAACCCAATACAGACATGTAACTGTGCTTGGTAATATACCCCTGTTAGAGCTCATAAATTTGTCAATGATCCCATTAAACCTCCTTTATGGATATTTTGAAATGGATTTCCAATACCTCACAATATCACCGCCTCATATATCCAACCCACAAAATATCTTGGTCAAGAGCTGCCACACCACCGTGCCAACATGGGGCTAGTGTTGAGGCTCACTACCTAGGTTTTAGTTTGAAACATCTGCCAAATATTTACTGTAGATGTGCACACTGCTTATATGGAGCGGAATCAGGAGAGGAGGAAAGGAGTTTTCTTCAAGGGAATCAGTTTGCTATGCAATCTGAAGACAGCATGCTGTTAGGGTAAACTCACAGATTTGAGTAATGTGTCTATTATCACATTGTGTGCTGTTGTTTACTTGCTATGTTTGTTTCAGCATCAGGAGATTATCATTGCTGGACTAGGTCAGCTAGTCTAGCACACCTCATGCTTTGATTAGCAGCTCACTGCCTATAGACATTGTATATACGGCCTGGTGTGGGCGGGGGCAGCTTTCTCAGTTCTGCTGCATTACTTAGGCTATGTGCGCACTTGCCGGCGGGTTGGTCGTCGGCGGCTGGGCGGACCCGCCAGGAAGCTCCGGAGCCGTCCACCGGCTTCCTGGCGGGTATGTGCGGCGGGAGTCGGGCGGGTGACGGGCGGGAGCCGGGCGGTTGCACAGCGGGTTCTCGGCGGCGGTTCTGCAGCGGCTGGAAGCAGCACATGATTCTGCTTGCAGCCGCTGAGGAACCGGGTTTTATTGAACATCTCAATCTTTGCTAACGCTGGGAAACCTGGGTTTAGCAACAGATGAGCTGTGTAAACTTCTCAGTGTGTGGCACGAAGCGCGTGTCGGTAACATAGGTTTTAATGTTAATCCAAACGCTGGTTTGGATTAACATAATTTTACATAAAACAATGTAAACCTGGACTGGCGGTTTCACGCTGCAAAACCCGACCTCGAAACCCGGGGCCAGTTCGCACATCCCTAAATCTAAAAACTCAGATTGTGTAAGAACTGCTATACCTAGTAATCTAAAGACCCAGTTACACACACAGATAAGTGTGCAGAGATTGTTACAGATCTCTGTTGCAGTGAAATCATGGACACATGTTCCATTTTGTGGTCGTGTACAAATGTAACAAAGTGTCCATGATTTCACTGCAACCAGAGATCTGCAAACACACTCCGCACACTTATCTGTGTGTGTAACGGGTCTTTAGTGATACATCGATGGATTCAGAATCTCTCTGTCTACATCATGCTGCTCTCAGATGGGGTAGCAAAAACCTGCTGACATATTCCCTTTAATAGAGCATGTGTGCTGGCTAGTGTGCAGTTTAATTTTTTAATGTCACTATCATATAACAGCTGCATTTAAGAGTTTGGAAATGGGGGAACGAGTTCCTTCCGATCCTCATCGGTTGCCTCCTAACATGATTGCGGGGTGCCAGTGCCATGTCATGTTTGTTCACCCATGAAGCTCAGGCTGTGGATGGGCTTCATAAGAGTTGGTAATTTTACAGTACTCCAAGCAAGTGATCAGTTGATAGCAGGTTCACGTCCCTTTCCAGGTTGTTTCTTTGGTATTTCCGGCTAGCATAGGTGGAGCATTTTGGTTTATTTTTTGTCAGTCATCTATTGGGAGGTATAGATCTCCACCTAACCTATATTTAGAAAAACCTATTTCCTAATGCAGACAAGTTGATTATAATGTTTCACAACCCCTGGCAGGCAGCTCTTATCTTATCCATCAGTGCAGTATCAGTGGTTTATTGAAATAGTTTAACATATGACAAACTGGTTACTAGATATACATTGCTTAACAATGCAGTCCCTACTACCCAGCCTGAACAAGGCTCAGAATTATTTAGAAGAAAGGGACAATTTGTGCTTCTCATGTAAGCATCTGCCTAAAAGATAATTAAATCTAAATTAAAGAAGTATTTTTTTTTTATTTATTTATCATTTAGGTATTGCAAATGTTTCGCTGGCCACTTGAACACCTTCCAAGCACCGCCAAGCACCGCTCCACCCAACAGACCATCGCTCTGAGTTGTCATTGGGAGTTGGGGGGGAGGGTGGATGGGGCATCACTGAAGGAATTTGCACCCACCCTGTCCTGCAGAGATTTATCTCCCCAGGCCTATCCCAGCTAGCAGGTGACATATCGGGTATCTCCACCCTTCATTACTTGCCCGGACATTGGTTCCTAGTTGCTCATTTGATAGAGTCCTGTTCTCGCGTTTACTTGTTTTGATTCTACTGTGTTTGACCCGGTTTGTTTACCCATCCTGTCAGATCTCTCCATTCCTGACCTTGGATTTGTACTCCAATCTTGTGCTGCCTGCCTCAACCTTGGACCACCTGTCTACGCCTCTGTCTTCCTGCGTTTCTGACCCTCCAGTTAGCTACTACATCCCGGAGACTACCCTGGAATGGTACCTGCAGTCTACAGCAGCCTAGCCTATCCTTACCATCAGAGGCATTAGTGAAGACCCAGTGGAGACTTATGGTGCTGTCACTCCTGGCGACATCGCTAGCGACATCGCCGAAAAAGTGACGTATCAGCGATGTCGCTAGCGACGTCGCGCTGTGTAAACGAGCGGCGCGACACGCGTTTTTATCGCTGGTCGCAGGTTGTCAGGTTACTGGAAGAACCTGTAAACATTTCAACCGACTGTCCTGCGATAAGCTGATCGCGCCTGTGCATCGCCAGTAGCGAGGGCGCTCGGCGATCCACCTCATACCGCAGCGTTGCGTGCGGATCGCTCGCTGGGCTGAGCCCAGCCCGCGAGCGATGTCACGGCCGCCCTGCATCCTGCGGCACCGCCGGCCCAGCGATGCTGTGTGACAGCTGCCAGCGTTCGAGAGCGAGCGGGCACCCGCGCATACGCTGTCTCACATCGCTGCCTACATCAGTGCTTATGAGGACCATTAGACTTGCCCCTCAGGGTAGGCCTTGGGGCTTTGGTCAACACCCACCAGTGTGACTGCAATGTTATCTTTTGTGTAATATGCTTCATTATTTGTTTTGCTTCTTTCTTTCCTAAACACTATGCTGCAGTTCTATTTGAATGCAAATTGCATGCTCCTTTAGAAGTGCATTTCAACTGCTGCTCAGCAAAAATTTGCATTATGTATATTCAGATTTTGGAATTCCCCTCTCTGAGCCTCTCTGCTCCCCATTCTGTACACAGACAAGAGAATTCCTTCATACAGACGGTTTGGCTACAGGGTAAAGTTCTTTGCTGAGCAGCAGCTGAAAGCGCTTTTAAAGGTGCATAAAGTGGTCATTGAACAGCGCTGCCCCAAGATGTTTGGAAAGAAAAAAGCAAAATAAGGTAATGAAGTAAATCACAGAAATTCATAAATGTGCAATAACTAAATAAATGCATTTTAGTTACTACTCTTTAAACTTTTTTTTTGCCTCTGCAAACTGACATATTATGGGAATATATAACGTGTTCTATATAACATGTTGAGTCTTGTTAGTCTACCTCCTCAGGAATAACCTTATTTAGACAGAAGATACATGCATACATACATAGATTGGTAAACACATAAAACAATGCTAAGGCTGTGTGCACACCATCAGTGCTTATGGAAGCAGTATGTTGCGCTGCATTTGTAACACTGCATTGTACAGTACAAGCATAGTGGATGGGATTTCCAGAAATCCAGTGCTTTTATACTCCACAGTGTAAACTGACATGCCGGGATGCTTTCTGTTTAACCCCTTCAATACAGCATGTCAGTTTAGCGATACAGACTTCTACACAATTACAGCAGCTGAATACAGGGACCTCGAATGCAGATCATGGGCCCAGGGCGGGTGCGTTCACCCGCGTTGATCACCGGCTTCGTTAAGGATGCAGTGTCTCCGCGGATCGTCTGCACATACCCTAAAGGCCACTTTACACACACCAACTTGTCTGTCCAACTTCTGAACAACTTGCTGGTTGCAGTGAAATCATGGACACATTGCTCCATTTTGTGGCTGTGTACAAATAGAACAATGTGTCCATGATTTCACTGCAACCACTAAGTTGTTCAGAAGTTGGACACAGAAGTTGGTGTGTGTAAAGTGGCCTTTAAGCTACCGTAGTTTCACACTACCATTTGTTGGAATCCAGGGGAATGCAAGTAAAACATGCAGATTCTCCCGGAATTTCCTGCAATTGAAAACTGGATGCACTTGCATCCAGTCATCCTTCTCACGGATCAGTGATACCGGTGCGGGAGCAGACAATTGCATCCGGATGTGTATCTTTTTTGCAGGACCCCGTGGAGGCGTGTCATTTCATACTTGATTCTGGGCATGCTCAGACCAAAACCCCGTCTCCGGTGTCCGGATCGAGCAGGATCGAGATTCCCCCGTTTTTGTGTATAGTAGAGCCCCGTTGTAAACATAACACGATTTACCCTGGATCCTGATATGCACGGTTTTGTCATGGAGACCAATATCATTACAAAATACGTTTTTGATCTCAGTGCAAAAAACTGTGGACACCCGGATCAGGGAGAACCGTCAAGAACTGGATGCACCCAGAAGTGCCTGCAAAGTCAATGGGGCCGATAACTTATGCGGGTGCACCCAGTTTAAGCTGGATTCACACAGATACCGATAAACGGTAGCTTGAAACCAGCCTTAGGCAAGAGAATGTAGGCTGAGTTCACATTATGTGAGAATATGTATCCGCTACCTTGTACCACAAATCTATCTGTTATGACTTGTACCATATTTATTGTAAATTTAGAGAAAGCCACTGCGTAAATGTGACATTTTGTGCGGAAAAAGCAACACAATTTTGCCACACTTTCTGACACAAAGTAAGTAAACTAATTGGTGGTGTGAAGTATGAACTTAGGGTCCCGTTACACTTGGTGATGTTCCAGCGATCCCGACAGTGATCCGACCTGGTAAGGATCGCTGTAACATCGCTACGTGGTCGCTGGTGAGATGTCAAACAGTCAGATCTACTCAACGGCGCAGCAATAATACGGCAACCCATATAATGACCTCGGCGGTCGTTGGGACCCTGTCACACAACAGCTTATGTGTCAACCTATGTGGCTGAGTTCTGAGTCGCCAAGGAGGTCGTTGTTAAGGCGTCAAACACACCGATGCATGCTGGCCAGCGGGAGCCTAACGATCAAAAAATGGTCCAGGCCATTCTGACACGATTGGCGATGTCACAGCAGGGGCCCGGTCGCTACTATGTGTCAAACATAGCGAGATCGCTGGCGAGGTCGCTGTTGCGTCACAACAGCCACGTAGGTCTGAGTCGTCAGACTAGCTGCTGTGTGACAGGGTCCCAACGCCCGCCGAGCTCGTTTTACGGGTCGCCGTATCGTTGCTGCGTCATTGAGTAGATCTGACTGTTTGACATCTCACCAGCGACCACGTAGCAATGTTACAGCGATCCCTACCAGGTCATATCGTTGTTGGGAACGCTGGAACATTGCCAAGTGTAACGGGACCCTTACTCTTGCCTTTTACCCCACCAAGGGGTCAGTTTCTAGTGGTTCACGCTGTTTGATACATTTGGAGAATAGTTATACTGTATAAGGCTGGTTTCACACTAGCCTTTTTTGGAATCCGGGGGCATGCAGGAAAAGCCTGCATATGCCCCCGGATTACCTTGCAGTGATGAAACTGGATGCACTGGCACACCGGACAGGAACATCCGGTTGCATATCTGGATCCGGTGGGTGGTTCTGCGCATGCGCAGTTCATAGAACACAGGCCAGAAATCTGGATCCATTGGGATCTGGAGTCCGGATGAATGCTTGTCTCAAAGACCCCCACTCAGATTTAACCCATGGTGCAACCGGACCCGGAGGTCCACGTTTTTTTTCATGGAGGCCAAAATTGCAACAAGATGCAGATTTTGTCTCCGTGAAAAATCTGTGGACACCTGAATCCACACGGAACCAGGGCGAACCGTACACACCTGAATGCACCCGCACGTGTCTCCAGCCTCATTGAAAGTCAATGGGGCCGAAAACTGAAGTATGAAACCAGCCTAAGATAAGTTTACACCACTTGGCCTAGTTTGTGTCAGAAGAAATAAATGGACAAGTAAACAGAGCCGTACGGTAGGAACAAACAGGTAACCTTTACAGAACAGAATATATGTATATATATTATATATGTATCCATTTCTGGGTGTAAATGCAGAAAGACACATTAACTAATATTGACTTAATAGGAACATGCTTCTTCATGTCAAGTTATTTTGTAGAAGAATTCAGGTCCTATAGTTAGAATTGCACCTGTGCTGCCAAATAGCCGGAGGGATGGACCTGAGTTGTGTCACGCGTACAGAATCATAAAGCTGCTATTGAATTTTCTGGCTTCTGTCAGTAAACCCACCGGCAGTCGATGCATGATGTATGTAGCCTGCATGGGTTACAACATGATCTAATTACGGGAAGCGTGAACTTTGCCGCAATCAATCAGACGCAGTTTCCTTCAAAATTAAGTCTATTAATTTGCAATTAAAATGTAAGTTTCTGAATGTTATATTTACAAATTTATTTTTTAATTCTCAATCGAATCTTTTTGATTTTTTTAAATTGGGGAATAGATATTTGGTGCCTCAAGCAATGCTGAGCAGTTCAAGGGAGTCTGAGAAAGTAAAAGATCCACCTCCCGTCCCATCAGAGGCTCAGGCTTCACTCTTATCCCTCATGCCTTATGCTGAAGCTCCTCTCATTCAGACGGGCTGCTGTGTATAATCGCAAGCTCGCCAGTATGCTAGTAGAAGAGCAGTTCTGAATGGAGGTAGCTTAGTAACCCATGTTTGTTGGTATACTGCCTTGGTGTGATTTCTGGGAAAAAGCTTTTGCTGTCATTATACCAGTAATGGGGGCTCTGGGTGTCGCTACTGTGAGGTGGGCAGCAGCTAAATGTGGCTCATGAACCTCTCTCAGCGCTGAATGTGGCTCGCAGCCCTCTTTCAGGGCTGAATATGGCTCTCAGGGTTGGAAAGGTTGGTGACCTCTAATTTAAGGGGTTAAACTTTTCTGATTGCAACAGTTAGACTCACATGCCATCTGCACAACTCAGCTGGCACCTGGGCGGTATGAAGCAGGCTCTACCCTTGAGTCTGCTCCAGAGCTGACAGGGCACCTTGGACTACTTGCCCGGGTTCGTCTAGTGCTGGCAATAGTTCTGAATCTGCTTGTTTTTCTTCAGACCTCTTGTCAGTGTAAGGCGGCCGTCACACGCTAAGATATCTAGAACGATATTGTAAGCGATCACGTGCACGCGCGATCGCTTACAATATCGCTCACATCGCTGGTGAGATGTCACACAGGCAGACTCACCAGCGATGTGGGCCAGCGAGATCGCTGGTAACTATGGTACACATCGGGTTACTAGGTGCCGCGCATCGCTTAGTTACCCGACGTGTACCATAGTTACCATCTCCCAGCATAGGCTCTGCCGCTGGGAGATCGTTCATCGTGGTGTCATACACCACGATGAAGCAGATCGCTAAATCGTAAATCGCTAGATCTGAGGACCGGACCTCAGATCTCGATTTTGCGATTTGATCAGATCTCGCTCGTCGTATCCTGCCGTCACACGCACAGACATCGCTCACGCGATGTTTAATCTGCCGCGTTCAAGCGATATCTTGCGCGATATCTGTGCGTGTGACGGCCGCCTAAGATGTCTATTAGATTTCCTGGTGGGAAGTTTGCTCCCATTGAAAAGTCCAGTGAACTCACAATCATAAAGTGTAAGCTGTATGCACTTCATAAGATTTCACTGACTCCAGTCTTCTTCGCGAGGAGTTGCAGAGCCGGTCTCTTTCAATCTCCTGTCAAAATACCATTGGTTGCCACTCAACCCGATAGCATGAGTTATTATCTGTGATTGTTCATATGACTGTAGCTAAGCTGTGTTATCGTAGACATCATCAGAATGCAAAAAAATTTGAATCGGCTCTGCAATGTGAAGCAATACCTGTATGTGAAATACAGCCGAGCAGGACATATTCTGAATATGGACTGTAATTATTCACATGTCAGTCCCTGTCCTCAGGGATTTTCCTATCTCGGAAGTGCACATTAGGCAAAATTTCAGGGGATACCTTTGTGTTTTGTAGGGTGGAAGAAAAATGGAGTAGCCCCAAGAAATCCACACAAACACAGGTAGAAAATCACTTGAATTGAGTAGATTTGATCAATTTAGTCAATGGCTATCCATGCAGATATCAGTAAAACGTTGACAGGAGACCAAACTGCACATCACTTTTCTAGTTCCAAAGTCACTTTGAACTTGAAGTCTCAGCAACTGGACTACGACCATCGGGACTGGTGAAGTATCCTAGCACTATGCCAACAATATCTACCTTTGCTATGACCCACGTCCTTGGAGTTTGTCTCCTCTGGATTATAAATATGAGGCTGAAGACTCAATAGAGGGAATTTTCTCAAGCTTGCATTTTATATGCAAGTCTAAAGCACCAGTGCTTTGTAGTAAGTTGTGCCAAAATTCATTTGGTGCATCTTTGCCTTTACATGTGTCAGATAATATTTATCCTGCTATGAGTTGGCATAGATTTGCGCTATAATAGATAAGATATGACAATTTTTGGTGTAACCTAGATCAAATTTGTTGCATCACAAGGGCAATTCCCATAGAATCATAGAATGGTAGAGTTGGAAGCAACTTCAAGGGTCATCAGGTCCAACTCCCTGAGAGGGCAGGTTTTCCTAAATCATCCCCATTATATGTTTATCCAGTTTCTGCATGAACATTTCCATTTCTGGAAAGCTCACAACCTCCTGTGGACACCTGTTCCACTCTCTGACTACCCTCACTATCAGAAAGTTTTTCCTAATGTCTAATCTGTATCTCCTTCCTTTTAGTTTCATCCTATTGCTTCTTGTACTTCCTTGTGCCAATAAGTATAAAGTAATTCCCTCTACACTGTGATTGCCTTTTAGATATTTGTAGACCACTATTAAGTCTCCTCATAGCCTTCTGTTTTGTAAACTTAACATTCCTCGTTCTATTAGCCGGTCTTCATAGAATATGGTTTGCAGATGTTCTACAATATTAGTTGCTCTTATTTTGAATTTGTTCCAATATATTGATGTCTTCTTTGAATTGGGATGGCCAAAACTATACACAGTATTCCAGGTAGGGTCTGACCAGGGTAGAGTATAAGGCTGGTTTCACACTAGCGTTTTTTTGAATCTGGGGACATGCAATAAAAAACTGCGTGCCCTTGGATTCACCCGCTTGCCCCCACAAAGATTCAACTGTCTGCTCTCGCACCGGTATTAGCACTAACCAAGGCTCGTGGATCCGTGATTATACCAGTGCGGGAGCAGACATTTGCTTCCGGCTGTGCACCTGTTTTTCCTGGATCCGGTTCTAAATGTCACGTCCCCTAGGGGGCATGTCATTTAGAACTGTGTTCTGGGCATAGGCAGACCAAAAACCCAGATCCGGGGGTCTGGATCCAGCAGGATAGAGATAGAGCCCTATTGTAATTTGACCTGCATTGTCCCGGATCCGGGTAGTCACGTTTTTCGACACACAGACCAAAAATGCACCAAGTTGTGTTTTTGGTCTCAGGTAAAAAATCGTCACCACCCGGATCAGGTAAAAAAGTGTGAAACTGGATGCACCCATCCAGTTTCAGCTGGATTCACATGGATGGCAAACCAGCCTAAGGGAATAATTTCCTCTCTTGATCTAGATTCAATGCTTGTCATCATAGGGGAGACGGCATGAGGCTTTAATAGTCGAGGGTATCACTGCATACAGGCCTTTGGTGGTAGTCCGCACTCCTACCACTTCCCCAGAGCAAACAAATGTATTTACCAGGCAATATTTCACAAGGGAAAACACAGGCACAGACAGATTGTGGTTTCTTAATAAATGGTCCTTTACTGCAGTTCCCTTAAGTACATAACTACTGTGGGTACATTCCTTACACGTTGTGTTAGTGATTACTCCGCCATGAAAAATCATTAATTTTTCAGCCGACTGCTTCCCTGGTGCTTGGGCCTCTACTAAGATTTTTAGGCCACTAATCTTCCCTAATAACCTCATTGGTTTGCCCATGGATTCAAAAAGTCATACAAGTGTATTCTGTCCAAACAACAGAAATGTATCACCTATGTTGCATTGTAATAGCCGGTAGGACAGCACTCCTTGCGCAATTACAACACAGGCCTCTCACAGGAGCCAAAGATCCTACTGTGACGAGGGGATTCACACAGGACAGCCAGAAGAAAACGATGTGACGTCTCCCACTGACTCAAACCTGAAGGTTCATGGATGTTTGACACCGTAGCCTGGTTCCCTCATTCTTGAACCACTACGTGTCCAGGGCCTGAGCAAATCAACATTGGGTATCCTTCTCTACCAACACCTCGCACAGGAGCATCTTTTGCTTTCTGGAAACTCACAATTCTCCTTCTCCTCTTGCCTGAAAGTCTTACAGGCTGGTTTTGTTAACTCACCTACACCTTGATACATCGCAGAATTGTGTTAGTCTTTTCAGCTGCAGCACCACACTGTTGGCTCATATCGAATCTCTGATCTACTATTATGGCCAAAAATTCTCTTTTAAACTTTTAAGATGTGAGAAACAGCCAAAATTTGAAAGCGTGAATCAAAAATGTTCAACTTTTTGCAGACAGAAAAATGGCGTACAGTAATTGATAAATTCCCACCGTGTATAGTTTCCCTATCTTCTCTGCCTGAGACATACCGTAATACAATTGTGCTACACTGCACCGTCAAGAGTCATTGCTGTTCCGGGACTAACCATATTTCTGCCAAGGACTGTGTTATTGGCAGGGGCCTTGAAATTTCCACCAAAAACCAATAACATCCCTAGCTGGCATCATTAATGCTCACCCACGTCATGGCGTATTTATGTATACCATGTTTTAATGGCTAACAACAAAGGGTGCCCTGATATTTATCCAACACACCTCAGAACAAAGAGATAATATAGTGAAGACATCCAATGCCAAATCATACAGTTGTTAGTAGGAAGTGATACAAGGTGGTTTGTGTAGTTGTGGTAACATACAATGTACAGAGCACTACTTGTGAGGTATTATAGTATTCCAAATATGAAAATATCACAATTCCACATGATGACTTGTCTGATGGTGGCATCACCCAAATATTGGTTTACTTTGTTCCAGTTAAGACTTTGAGGCTAAATTACAATAATATTCATGATACAGGTATCACTCTGCAACATACCCTATCGGGAGACCTTACATCGTCATGAATATACAACCCCTGGCAAAAATTATGGAATCACATGGCTGGGAGGATGTCCATTCACTTGTTTAATGTTGTAGAAAAAAAGCAGATCGACTTCCGGTTCCGGCGCCGCGCTGATGGCTGCTTGAAGACGCAGCTCCTGGGACCGCGCCGACCATCCGTCAAGAATCTACCGGCCCCGCGGCCATCCGACCCCAATCCACGCTGGCGGCGACTCCCCGAAGGACAGGGACCTTAGACAGGTACGTCCTAAGAAGCACAGGGAAGGAGAAGGCCGGGACACGAGGTGCGACGCGGGGAGGCGGGAGCCCGGGAAAGATGGCGACCGAGACAGGAGGCCGCGCTCCAACAAAGCTCCCGACGAGTCGCAGCCACGGAAGCAGCGACGCTGGGAGTGAAATTACAGAGGCAATAACACAAGGTGAGGCCCAGAAACGTACACTGGCCCCGGGTCTGACACAAGAAAAATCTCCCAGCGTCAGCACAAGGGAGAAAAATGCGGGGGGGCTGAGTCACACACTGGCCCAGAAGGGGAGAACCCTGTAGGAGAAGAAGCAGCCAAGCTCTACACTGTAAATGCAGGGATCATTGATGTGCAAGCACTTGCAAGGGAAGTGGCCCCAATCCTCTCGGCTGACCTGAAGTCTCTCATCAGGGAAGCTGTAACAGAAGCAGTATTACACATCCATCAAACAGTGACCCAACATGGGGAAAGACTGCAGGAAACTGAACGCAGGCTGTCGGAGGCAGAGGAAAGGATTCTGAATCTTGAGACCCACATAGCCAATCTCCAAAAGAGCTCTGCATACTCAGAGGAGAAGCTAGAAGATTTAGAGAACCGTTCCAGACGGAACAATTTACGGATGATAGGGCTGCCGGAATCCGTAGAAACAAGCCTATTAAATACCATCTGGGAAGAAGATCTACCTAAAGCCCTCGGTCATCATACCCACTGTAAGGTGGAAAGGTCCCACAGGGTCGGCCCTCCGAAGGACCCTAAAGAAGGACCGAGGCAGGTCATAGCTCGCTTCCTTAACTTCAAGGACAAAGACACCATGCTTAAAGAATATAGGATGAAAAGAATCCCACTACTTATTAGGGGCCACAAAGTCAGACTTTACGAAGACTTCTCAGCAGAGCTCGCCCGGAAGAGAAAGACTTTCAGTCCGGCATGCTCCTTGTTGTACAAGAAGAATGTGAGATTTCAATTAGCTTACCCTGCTATCCTAAAGTTCAGAGACTGGAATGGTGAGACAAAAATCTTCTCAAATGGCAAGGCGGCATTGCAATACATACAACAAGGATCAAAGGAGACGGAGAAAGAGCCAATACGCCCGATGGGGAATACGAATCCAGGAAATTTATCGCCTCAACGCACCTACGCGGCCAGAGTAGCCAACCCACCGGACACGAGCGAAGAACGAGCCAAGAAGGATGACGTTAACCAGTGGTCAAGGGTCCAACATAAAAGAACTGAACGTGGCGGCAATTCTGCTTTTGGGAGAGCGGACCCGAGGGACCACCAAACATCTTTACCAAAGGGACTCAGAGATAAACCCACTTACTCGAGAGGGAGATAAAACGCGATCATCCATTGACTTTAAAGATCCTCCTCCCCCTTGGAGTTGTGTTTTTTTTTTTTTTTTCTCTTCTCTTTCTCTTCTCTTTCTCTCCTTTCTCTTCACTTCCCTCATCCCTCCTCCCCTTCTTTCTCTATCCTTACTTCCGCCCTCCCTCTCTCCTTTTTCTTCCTCCCCACCATTACAGGTTGTTGGTATGAACCGCCCGGATCTCCACGGACTTCGGAAAGAGGCATATTAAACACCGTGTAATCTAGCACGGAGAGAACGCCTACAGTCGGGACTAACAATGCCTCCGTGATCTATGTACAGTGGAGGTACTGGGGGTGGGAGGGGTTGGGAGGACTGAGAGGCGGAGACTCAATAATTTGTCAACTAGACGAATTTTATGTTGGACAATAACATGACAATCATTATGCATAGCAGGAAAGGGAGAGAAATCTATATGCTGAATATGTACTCCAAACCCTTTCGAAGTGAATGTCTGACATACTGATGGTACTCTGCCGTTCCTTCTCTGCCTCGGGCTCCCTCCCCTCCCCCCTTCTCCTCCCCCTCCCCTCCTCCCTTATCTCTTCCCCACCTTAAACTCCTGCAATTTTCCCTCGCACCCTTCCTTCTTTGCTAACCCCTCCCTTGCGGTTCTCCTTGCTTCTACTTGAGTTGAACAGATACGTTTAGGCCCAAAAGAGGCCTCCGAGTTAGCTATATACAAGATTCCATAATGGCGCGGCCCGTAAGCCATTAGCGCAGAAAAAAGGAAGTCATGATGCTGGGTAGCGGGTTGACGAGAGGTACAGTGACTGGGACACGTACCCTCTCGGGAGGGAATTTGGTTGATGTGATTTTGGTTTACAATAATTTTTATTTAGTTATCTTGAAGTGGGCTTCTATTGTAATACTCATATCAACAACAGCTAGATGCTTTATTGCATTATTGAGACATACAAATACTCTTCCTTCACCACGGCTGATAACAAAGAAGGAAAAGAAAAGGAAAAATAAAAAAAAAAAAACTAATCACAAAGGCAGGGATACCTAAGGTTCCCGCACAAAAAACTATATTCTGGAAATGTTGCGGCTAGTGACATGGAATGTCAAAGGTCTGAGATCTCCGCATAAAAGGGGTATGATATTGCGACACCTAAAACGGCTACACACTGACATTGCCTTACTACAGGAAACCCACCTACTTACACAGGAACTTCATTATATTCAAAAGCTCTGGGTGGGTTCAGCATGGATAGCAGGAGCCCAAAACAGGAAAGCAGGGGTCCTAATTCTAACCCATAAAAATTTGGCTTGCACCTTGGTGTCTATATCCCAAGACCAGGAGGGTAAACAAGAGGGGGGGGGGGACAAAGGCGCAATAGTGCCCCTATCACTAGACACTAGAACCGGAGGGTGAGAAAAAAGCCACTCACCTATGTCAGTTGTGATCCCCACAACTGGTTAGTAAGCCTGGTAGGACAAATTCCTGGATGGCTGCTGCTGGACTTCCACCGGTTTCCAATTACGGAAACGACATCAAATGCTTGAGGGAAGGAGGTGTATCACAGTCCGCGCTGCCAAGATTTCCGCGTGTAAAATATGCGAGGGAGCCGGTGTCAAACAAACCTTTTCCTTTATTCATCCAACGCGTTTCAACGCCCTCCCGGCGTCTTCCTCAGGGATTATCCCTGAGGAAGACGCCAGGAGGGCGTTGAAACGCGTTGGATGAATAAAGGAAAAGGTTTGTTTGACACCGGCTCCCTCGCATATTTTACACGCGGAAATCTTGGCAGCGCGGACTGTGATACACCTCCTTCCCTCAAGCATTTGAAGACCAGGAGGGTAGACTTCTCCATGTAGTACTGAAAATACGCGGGCAGCAATTTAGTATCTACAATATTTATGCGCCAAACAGTTCACGCACATCCTATTTTGCATCACTAAATGAGAGGATATTGGGAGACAAAGAACCCAACATTATTATAGGAGGGGATTTTAACGAGGTAATGAGAGAAGACATGGACAGACGTAGACCAGAAGGGGGACATCGCCCAGAGAACCTGACGAACACCAGGGTTAAAGGAGAATTAGCAGACATGGCGAGGGCCCTAGGTTTGGTCGATGTGTGGCGAATCTTCCACCCCCAAGATACTGATTTTTCGCACTTCTCACACCCACACTCTTCTTGGTCGCGTATAGATATTTTCTTGGCCAATAATCAAGCAATGCGGCTGATAGAAAAGGTGGAAATAGAAAATATGGTAATATCGGACCATAGCCCAGTGACCATAGATATTCTAGACTCTCAGCCTAAAGGTTCTGACATACTATGGAGATTCCCTTCACACTTGTCGACTAACGGGGACTTTAAAACTAAGCTTAAAGAATGGTGGACTGGGTTCGAAATCGACAATGCCATACATAAGGAAAATCATAAACTATTTTGGGAGACTGGGAAGGCAGTGATACGAGGAAACATCATAGCACACTCACTTACGCAAAAGAGAAAAATTAGAGAACAATTCAGCACAGCCAGCGAAAAAGTCTCGGAGACATATAGACTATTCTGTAACACACAAGACCCATCTGACAAAAAAAAACTGGATAACAGCCAAACGAGATTTTGACCATTGGGCAGAGCAGAAAGAACAAATGGTACGTGGTCAGCTGGAAGTTGATCTCAAAAAGTTTGGCGACAAGGCAGGTCGACTGTTGGCCAATCTAGCCAGGGGGAGACATCACTCAGACCCGATCATGACCCTCAAACGGAAGGAGGGGGGAACCACGAACGATCCGAGAGAAATTAACCTGATCCTTGGTGAATACTATAGACACTTATACAGTGCAAATGACGTTCAGTCACAGGAAGCTAAAAATTGGCTAACACAAGTACCACTCACCTTGGTGTCCGCGACAGACCTGGAAGAGTTAAATGGGCCTGTGACGGAGGCTGAGGTAGACCTGGCAATACGACATCTGGGAAATGGGAAGGCGCCAGGACCCGATGGGTTTTCGGGGGAATTCTACAAGATACTAAGAGAGGATATAACACCGATTTTGACTAAGTTATTTAACGATATGACTGAAGGTACACCTATTTCAGACGAGTCCAATGTTGCGTACATTAAACTAATTCCTAAGGGAGAAAATAATAGGGAAGACCCAGCGAACTACAGACCCATCTCACTAATAAACTTGGATATCAAAATATTATCAAAAATTATGGCGAATAGGCTGGCCCGGATCCTACCGGATCTGATACAAAAACAACAAACAGGTTTCGTTAAGGGGAGATCAGCTGTGACCAATGTACGTAAAACACTTATGATACTAGACGAGGTGAAACATAGGACAGATAAGAGGGGGGGTGACCCGGCCATGGTCACCTTAGATGCGGAAAAGGCATTTGATAATGTGAGGTGGCCATGGCTGGGTCTAGTCTTGGATCATATGGGAATACAGGGAAAATTTCGTGTATTTCTACAGAATTTATACGCGAACCCTTCGGCAAGGGTACATACACCAGGATTTCTCTCGCCCAAATTCCCCTACAAAAAGGTACCAGGCAGGGGTGCCCGTTATCTCCATTATTGTTTAATTTGGCGTTGGAGCCATTGGCGAGATTCATTAATGACTGCTCCTCATTCAAAGGTATTAAGGTGGGTCAGTTAGACGTGAAATCTGCCTTGTTCGCGGACGATGTCATCCTCTTTATGGAGAATCCAGACAGGGATCTGCCGAAACTGGTCACGGATTTAGAAAGGTTCGGGTCATTCTCAGGATTCAAACTGAATAGGAAAAAATGCGAGATTCTAAAGATAAAGGGAGGAAATAGAATGAGTGAACCCCTAAAAGCTTTGGGATTCTCAGTAGCAAACTCCTCTATTAAATACCTAGGACTGATAATAGGTAGATCTCCGAGCCAAGTCTACTCGCTAAATTATAAACCACTCATTGAAAAAATAGAACTTGAATTGAAAAGATGGGCAGGTCTGCCCTGTCTCTACTGGGACGCTGCCACTTGGTGAGAATGGTGAGCTTCGCGAGACTTCTCTATCCTCTACAAACCCTACCACTCCTCCTGAAGCACTCTGACATCCAAAGACTAAATAAGGCTTTTTCGACCTTTATATGGAAGGGGAAGAGACCGAGACTTCGCATAAGTGTGATGATGCTGCCTAAAAACAAGGGAGGCACGAATTTACCAGACATACGTGGGTACAACCTAGCATGTATAATGAGACACGTGGTGGAATGGGTTAATCGCACCGACAGATATTCTGACAGTCACTTAGAAGAGGAGTTTTGTAGACCATGGGATAGGACCTCTTTACTCCACACACCCTTGTCAAAGATCCCAGTACATATCAAACGGTCCATTACATTTCGAGACACTATCGTGACCTGGAAAGCAGTGAGGAAGAAGTGCGGGCTGTCTTGGAGAGTGTCTAAGCACCTCAACCCTTGGGCCTCCCCCAACTTCGAAGCAGGGTGGAGCAATAAATTGTTTAGACAATGGAAGAGACAGGGAATAGCGAAGATGGGAGACCTGATGATGTTGACAGACAGACGATGGATGACACATCAGGAAATAGTGGAAAAATTTAATCTTAAGGGCCCCCAGGTACTTCAATTCCTACAAATACAACACAGCATATAATGCATCAGCTCCTAGATATATCTAATGAAGTCATAGTCAACCCTTGCGACAAAATAATTAATTTAGAAATTTCTCAACTGAATATATCCATAATATATGGAGAAATGAGGGAAATCCTTGTTCCGGGGGGTTCGTCTCGCCTCTTCACTAAATGGGTAAAGCACCTAGCCACGGACGATGTTGCAAGCGATATTTTGGGGGGATGGGAAAGAGTGAGGAGGAATGTCACAAGTGAACAATGGAGAGATTCGCATTTCCGAATCATGCATGGGCTCATATTTGGGTTCAATTTTCCGAAATCCAATCTTCACCCTAACAGAATAACTAGCTGTCCTAAATGTCAGCAAGAACGGACAGATATGATTCATGGGATGTGGGAATGTGTCATGACACAAAGATTCTGGCTAATGATCGAAAATATGATTAATACACTGTGCAACTATACGATTCCGATGACCCCTACAAATTATATATTTCAGAACATTGAGGGAACACAGGGAAAAGGATCAGGTCCCTATTTAGTCCACGTGTTACTCCTATTAGCCAAGAGACTGTTACTCTCTTTTTGGTTGCGCACTGATATGCCCAGTGAACAAGATGTCCTGTTAGGTCTCACCAAAGAAATGGACATTGATAGGAGAGAGGCATTAAGAGACAAGGAAAGGTTGACGGATATTTTCATGAGGAAATGGAGAAGGTTCATAGAGACACGAGACACGGATGAGGAGATTCAATCTATCATAAACCCATTCAGAAACAGCTCGTGGTATTTGTTGGAAGATAGATATAAAACAATTTCATTGGGAGACTAGGAAACTAAACAATTAAAGTAGGGATATGGCAAGCAATTTTATCAGGGTAAGAAACCGAACACGTATGAATCCTAGTTATTCATGTTTATACATTTGAATAACAAATGTATGAATCCATGGTTGCCACTTCAAAGTTTTAAGGTTTGATAGAACACTATGCCCATGTTTGAGAGGTATAGGCTGTTTGATAGACAATTCTGTTCTAACTTACACTAATTACAGTGCAAATGTCAGTTCCATGTTGTTACTTCAATGACTATATGCAATGAAATGCTGTGGTTTATTTTATCTTGTATATGTCAAAACTTTAATAAAAACGATTTATAAAAAAAAAAAAAAAAGCAGATCACAGACATGGCACAACACTAAAGTCCTTTCAAATGGCAACTCTCTGCCTGGAAGAAACACTAAAAGAAATCTTGAAAAAAAAATGTGCTAGCCAGTACCGGTTACTTTTGTAGACCAAGCAGGGGGAAAAATTATGGAAGCACTCAATTCTGAGGAAACAATTATGGAATCATGACAAACAAACAAAACAACACTCAAATACATTACTAGTATTTTGTTGCACCACCTCAGGCTTTTATAACAGCTTGCAGTCTCTGAGGCATGGACTTAATGAGTGACAAACAGTACTCATCATCAATCTGGCTCCAACTTTCTCTGATTGCTGTTGCCAGATCAGCTTTGCAGGTTGGAGCCTTGTCATGGACCATTTTCTTCAACTTCCACCAAAGATTTTCAATTGGATTAAGATCTGGACTATTTGCAGACCATGACATTGACCTTATGTGTCTTCTTTCAAGGAATGTTTTCACAGTTTTTTCTCTATAGCAGGATGCATTATCATCTTGATAAATGATTTCATCATCCCCAAACATACTTTGAATTGATGGGATAAAAAAAGTGTTCAAAATATCAATGCAAACTTGGGCATTTATTGAAGATATAATGACAGCCACTCCCCAGTGTCTTTGCCTGACATGCTGCCCCATATCATCAATGACTGTGGACATTTGTATGTTCTCTTCATGCAGTTATCTTTATAAATCTCATTGGAACGACACCAAACAAAAGATCCAGCATTATCACCTTGCCCAATGCAGATTTGCGATTTATCACTGAATATGACTTTCATCCAGTCATCCACAGTCCACGATTGCTTTTCCTTAGCCCATTGTAACCTTATTTTTTTCTGCTCAGTTGTTAATGATGGCTTTTGTTTAGCTTTTCTGTATGTAAATCCCATTTCCGTTAGGCGGTTTCTTACAGTTCGGTCACAGACATTGACTCCAGTTTTCTCCCATTCATTCCTCATTTGTTTTGTTGTGCATTTCCTGTTTTGTAGACCTATTGCTTTAAATTTCTTGTCTTGACTCTTTGATATCTTCCTTGGTCTACAAGTATGTTTCCCTTTGTGATCACTCCTTTTTAGATGGAGACTAACGAGCAGATCTTATTTGATGCAGGTGTTAGTTTTGGGAATGTAAATTTACAGGGTGATTCCATAATTCTTTCATCAGAAATAAATGATTCCATAATTTTTCCCCCTGCTTGGTCTACAAATGTAACCATTACTGACTAGCACATTTTTTTTTTAAGATTTCTTTTAGTATTTCTTCAAGGTCGAGAGTTGCCATTTGAAATGACTTTAGTTTTGTGCCATGTCTGTGATCTGCTACAACTGAATGGACATCCTCCGAGCCTGGTGATTCCATAATTTTTGCCAGGGGTTGTACTCCCAATCGACTGCAACAGAGAAGCCTTCAAGATGAGAGCATGAAATCCAAGTTCTGATCCGTCAGTTGTACTGTGTAGAAAGAGTCCTTGGGCCTGTCCATCAGAGGATTATGGTGAACTGTGTAGGCCATAGTAGGCTTATTTATTTAGGAAGCATCTATGGCAGGAGGCAAGAAAGACTAATCCATTGCGGAGAGATGGCTAGGTTGAAGGTAGTATGATATCAGGTCTGAGTAGGTGCTGCTCAATTGGTCATCTGGCGCTTTTTGGGAGACTCATCTGACAAGAGTTTATATCCCTACAGTCTGGATAGAGGAAAATGAGTTCACTCCGCACCACCAAACAAAGGAAATGCTTTCCTTAGAACCTTATTGGAGCTGACGCGCTTCGTGGCGATCTGCTACATCCTCAGGGCCACAAAGCTTGACATGGAAAGCAGAGGGTAAGTTGATGTAGAGAATCATTATTACTTGAGAGTAGTGAAGTGGAATAATTTAGCAACAGAACAGAGCAGTTTGCAGAAATCTGTGTGTACTGAACCTACTGTCAGACTGAGGTGTAACAGTTTTGGAAGTCTGGTGGTGTTGAGAGAGGTATGAGCATAAAAGGAGACAAAGCAGATTGGGGTTGCAAGACTCATGCCCATGCAGTGGATAACCTAGGGAGGGCTGTGTGGTTATTACCCTAGGAAAGACTGAAGAATAGCATGTAGGGAAACTGAAGAACTAGCTGCCCTGAGGTATGCAGTGAGTGAAGCCTGACTGGTTAAGTCCGGTGGTGAACTAGACAAAATTGGTTGTGGAAGGGCTCCTTGAAATGGAGTCAGAAACAGCAATGACCCTTCTTATGTTTGAAAAGTTTTTGATGAAAAATTGAATTTTTAGTTTTTCAAGTATGACGCATTTGACAAAATATTGTGAAGCACACACTGTCTGTACAGCTGTGTGAAGGATCACAAGACTGTGACCCCTGTGTAGCTAATAAGGTCTAGAGAGAGACAGCAAGTTGTACCCGTTGTATTTTAAAGACTGTTTAAAGGGAACCTGTCACATGGAAAAATGCTATCAACCTGTAGATATAGGGTTAATATGCACAAGCTTTTTTGAACTTTAATACTCCCGGCAGTGTTCCAGTTGCTGTCATGGGGCGGTGCCGGTGCAGGTTCAGTCACCTTTCTGTGTATGGAGAGTGGCAGCTGTAACCGCCCCTGCACTGACTGACTGCATTCTCTAAAGCTGAGTGGCTGTCAGTCAGTGTGGGGGGCGGCTACAACTGCCACTCTCCATACACAGAAAAGTGACTGAACCCGCACCGGCACCGCCCCATGACTGAAACCGGGACACTGCCAGGAGGATTATAGCTTTTTCTTTTTCACCCGTCAATGGTGTTTAATGTGCAGGCGCTGAGCAGGTTCAGAATGGTATTAACCCAAACATTAACTCCATATGTGCAGATTAATAGCATTTTTCAATATGACAGGTGTTACGTAAAATATACTGCAACCACCAAGCTCTTGTGCCCGGCGTGAGGTCTACAACCAGTTTGTTGTGACACTGGGTGCAAGAAAAAAGCTAACTTTTTCTGTTTTTAGTAAATTTTTCTGTGATGGTATGATGGTATCTATAAAAGTGAACCACTCAAAAACCCACTTACACTTCAGGTACCCGAGTTTCGGGCTGCAGACAGTCAAAATGGTGGAGAAGAAGCTGTATTATTCTCTTCTCAAATTTAATTTAGATGTTACATTGGGGAAAAAGTAGAACGCTGTAATCATATAAACTAGTTTAAAAGGTTGTGGGAATAGCTTCAGGTGTCTGCTGGAATTTCTCCTAAACCCTCAAACTTTCATCACGCCTTTGTCAGTGAATGGGCCATAATGGGTCACCGCCATCACTCATCTTGTCACGAGGAGTCGTTATATAACCGGCTGATTTGCTCTTGTTCTGTTCTACGATATTATTAGTTTAGTTACTATATAGTCTCATGCACTAATGATGGAAGCTTCTGATGAGTAGACTTATAGCTTCATCTTAAGAGACTAGTAAAACAATATGAAAGTACATCTATAAAAACAAGTTCAAAGGTAAAAGCGGTAGGTCTAGACGGCCCTTGTAATAATTGTCTGCTCACAGACACCCAATACAATACTACCTAATATTTGCACATGTTAACGTGTGGACTTAGGTGAATCAAAACATTACACAAGGTGTTTTATGTGTCTTTGATAAAGTCCTTTGTACTATTGCACCTCCACCACCGCTTTGACGAATTGAGTTGACATGGGTAATTGAGTAAGGTCTAAAGATTCCTTGAAGGCTACAATCACAATTGTGATGTCCTAGAAATATCTATTTCCTAATTAACCCCAATGCATCAGACAACAAACATGCTAGGGATTCCCTAAAGCTATGTACAATGAACCATCTACAATCTCGGCTCGCCCTATTGACTTGTATTTCTGTGGTTAACAACATCTGTTCCTTGTTTGTAGTCCTTGAGAAGGTTTTTGGACTTTGACATTCTATCAGGACTTTTATAGGGTAAATATTCTGCCTGTATTGAGCGTTGATTTACCATGTGACATGCCAAATGAAGCTTGCTACACTTCAATTGCAGCACATCGATCGTTACTATGATGATTGAACCCCCTACAATTTGTATATTCTCACCAGCACATCCAATATATGGTATACATGAGCTGCCAACCAACGTTCATTGTTATGCTGGTTTTAGATGCGCTAATGTGGCGCCCTGCCAGTACAGGTAACCACAGATCTACCTAAAACATGGATGGATTTCCACAGTGAGTACCCCAAACACATACAACACCTTCCACCCCAGACCTGTAGGGGGAGCCCACCTTGCTGCCTTTAAGCAAGATCCCCTATAAATATCGGTGCTGGGGGCGGAGTTATTCAGAGTGTGCAGTCGCTAGGAGAACTGTGAAAAGTCCTGGTGTGCCGGAGCCGTGCTTGGCCCGAGACAGTTGACGACCGAGCAGTTAACAGCCTAGCCAGTGCAGGGACCTAAGAGTGAGGTCGAAGGCAAGGCGTTAGGAACGAAGTGAAAGCAGACTGGGGGCAGAGGAGCTGTACCGGTTCAGCCCAGAAAGCCACCTGAACACCGGAGTCCGAGTCTGCAGGAGAGCATCCTGCCCATCAGAGAAACCGGTTCACCAAGGAGACTCCAGTCTCCCAGGCATCTGTGTAGCAACCAAGAAGGGAGCCAGGCACCGCAGGAGAGAATATAGTGGCAGTCCACACGAAGGTTTCCCACTACAACACACAGGTGACAAGAGCAGAGGAGGCCAGGCCTAGTTTTACATGGGGCAGGGGCTTCAACAAGGGAAATGTGACAAGGGGCCTTAAACTCACTCACCGTGGAGATCCAGAAGTGTTTCCCGACCACCGGAGTGTACCCTGGACATTACCTGCCATTCCATCAGTAAAGGTACAGAAACAACTTACTGTGTGTGTGTGGATTCCTCAGTCCCTAAAGCTGTGCAGCACAAAGACTGCCACAGCTGCCTGGCAGTGCAGCCAACTCCCTGCAACAATCCCTGTCACCTCACCACAGCCCAGGGACTCTGCTCCGCCTGTGGGGAGCTATACCACCCAGCTGCCTGACCATCATCCCCGGAGGCCCACAGCACCGCTGGTGCATTCACCAGAAACCACAGGTGGCGTCATGATAAACTTTATTCCCTTTTCCACAAATCCCCCAATTTTTAGGCTGACCACTAGGGCAATGGGTCTGGGCAAGCCACCAGTGACATCCCTGCAACTCCAAGCCCAGGTACCAAGTCCCCATAGGCCCTTGGGTGAATCACTAACAGTGGCTGTTAACAATGACCGCCAATTGGCTACTTGCAAACCAATCAGCAGTTGTTTACTGGCCTATTTTCACTAGTTGACCACTTATTTATATGCACAAAACAATAATTAATGGGTTGTGCCAAGAACAATTGTATATTTTAAATAATAAATCTTAGAATTAAAATAAGTTCCACAATTGGATGTGTTAAAAAAAAAAGTTCCTGTCCCGAGATATTCTTATAAATGTACTTTGTGTAATGTATGTGTCCAACCATGCAGGAACAGGTCGGATATACCACAGCTCCTGGGCAGGGGAGAAAGTAAGAGAGTATAGACATTACAGCCAGGGATCACAGCTGATTCTTTCTGTATAGCACTAAGGGCTGTGGTGCTCAGCAACTGGGCTAGTCAGTCTGAATCACGGTAGCTACACCCAGCGCCCTGGCGGACATTGAAAATTCATATTGGAAATAAACTTTGACAGCTCTGATAAGGTCTGATATTGAGTCAGCTGATGCCGCTTTCCATTTAGCATTAATACATTGTCTAGCTGCTGAGAGAATATGGGATATTACCGTACTAATCTCAACATTTTTGGGATGTCATCCACTCCAATGTTCAGAACTATAAGATAAGGTGTTGTAGCTGTTTGGATATGGGTGATATTGGAGATCAATTACGGTACACCACCAGTCTCCAGAAATTTCTTATTTTTGGACAAGACCATCATGTATGAGAAAGAGAGGCCTTTTGCAGGCAGCCCTTCCAGTAAAGATTTGAGTAATTTGGGATTATGTGAGCAAACCTGTCTTTGTGTTCTATGTGGATCCTTTTTAGTTGCTCTAGGTGATTAATACAAGAGGAGAACTGTCCATAGGGAACATCTGGCGACATCGTCCATTGCTGTAGCGAGGGGGAGATGTCCAGTCTACTCTCCCATTTGAGCATATACAGAAGCTTACTTTACTTAAGTCTGCTTTCACATAGGCGTTATTGAAAATAATGCCGGAGATGCGGCAGATTTACCGCATCTGCCATATCTGCCACCTAACGGCCGCACTTGCGGCACACTTGGGGCAAGCCCCATGCATTGTCTAAGTGCGGTTGCGGCCACGAAAAAAACTGCTGCTGACCGTGTTTTTTTTCGCGGCCGCAAGTGCCGCATCTGCCGCAACCGGCAAAACCGCACTTGCCGCACCTGACCGCAAGCCTTATAGAAAGTGCATGGGGCTTGCTGCGGCCGTTAGGTGGCAGATGCAGTAAATCTGCCGCATTTTTTCAAAAACGCCTATGTGAAAGGGGCCTAAGGCTAGGGTCACACTGGCCCAATTCTAAGTCCCCTGCCTGTTTTGCAGAGGACTGCGTTTCCCTGTGCGTGGTGAAATACGCACTCCCCGCAGCCCGCTGTGTGGCTGGTACCCATGATACACAGCGGGTTGCTAGGGGCTGCGTTCTCCGCTCTGCAGCCTGCGTGAAGGCTGCAGAGGGAGAATAAAATTCTAAGTCCTCTGAAAAACACGCAGGGGACTTACAATTGGGCCAGTGTGACCCTAGCCTTGGCCAGTTTTCAGATAATTTTGTAATTTCACCAGATAACCAAACGTTTTGATTGTTCGTTGTGTGGTTTTCGGCCTATTTAGTTGGGAACAAGTGTTCCATGGAATGCAAATATCACAATTATCTGCTTCTCTAAATGGGTGCCTAGGCCTGCATAAAATATATGATCAGCCCAGATATGAGCCTTTGCTTGTTTGTCTGCTGATCACCAGATCTGTTTACACAAGAAAAGCAAGGGTTCCTTTGAATATCCTTTAGGTCTGATGTAATGGCCCAATCCACTGACCAGACAGAGAATTGTGCATTTTGTTGGGAACAGTCAAGCACTTCTTTCTATGGTTTCTACTGGTTGTCTAGAAGTTCAATCACTCCAAGTCCTGCAGCAACAACAACAAAAAATGAACCTGAAGGTCCACCAGAAAACAGCCCAATTTGGAGTGAGTTTACAGCCAATTACTTTCTACTAGAGACAATGTATTACCAATGTGTGCAATAATAGTATCTTCTAGGATCGAGATGGAAGTAGACATTATAGTTAGTGATTAGCGAGTAGTTAGATATGCACCTTCATCAAGAACTCCATCCACTCCGAAAATTACAAAGGGTGAGCTGAAACCTTTCATTTGAACTGTTTCAGTATTCGGATCCAAGTGAGTTCTCCATTGACTTGCATTGGATTCGTTACTCGTTACTTACAATCGAAAGTACTCAAACATCAACAAATGATTGTCCAACATATATCTAAGGCGGCCGTCACACGCTAAGATATCTTTAGCGATATTGTAAGCGATCACGTGCACGCGCGATCGCTTACAATATCGCTCACATCGCTGGTGAGATGTCACACAGACAGACTCACCAGCGATGTGGATCCGCGATCTCGCTGGTAACTATGGTACACATCGGGTAACTAGGCACCGCGCGTCGCTTAGTAACCCGACGTGTACCATAGTTACCATCTCCCAGCATAGGCTCTGCCGCTGGGAGATCGTTCATCGTGGTGTTATACACCACGATGAAGGAGATCGCTAAATCGTAAATCGCTAGATCTGAGGTCCGGACCTCAGATCTCGATTTTGCGATTTGATCAGATCTCGCTCGTCGTATCCTGCCGTCACACGCACAGACATCGCTCACGCGATGTTTAATCTGCCGCGTTCAAGCGATATCTTGCGCGATATCTGTGCGTGTGACGGCCGCCTAACATTATTCAACCATAGGCATAGATATGACACTTCTTAGTGTTTTAGTCTTAAGTGTCCCAAAGACGACATAAATGTTTAGGCTTGGACAGTATTTCACCTCCTAAAACTAGTAATTAGTGGACATTTTTCACCTTCAGCATTAACAATTGTTGTGTCTGTGGATCACACAAAATCTGAACGCCCATAATAATATTTTGCCTTTGGCAAATCTTACTTGGATGGCAAATAAAAAAGGAAATCAATGGCAGTATATATTTTGACCTCCGTGCTCGTCAACTGACAATAGACAATGGATGAATTTAAGTTGTCATCATTATGTAATAGTGGAGGAACTCTGTGATTCATTCATTCATTCATAAAACTGCTGAAAATAACTCAAGTCGTCCATGAATCAACCTTGGAAGATGAAAACTTAGACTACCAAGTCATAGTAAATGAGATTAATACTGTGGAGGATGCATGATGGTGTAGGGTATGAAGCTGGATGGGGTAGAGTCTTCTTAGTGGCGAAACATTCTTATTTTCTGAAGGGTTTCAGACTAGTGAGACATTTGTTGAAAATCCCAGACCATGTTGAGTTACCTAGTGTTTTAACTGTTTGAAGCGTTGTATACCAAGCAGAGAAATTATCAATACGTTTTCAGATGTCTGTGATGATTAATCCAATTTCAGATCACAATGCACAGACTGGCCAAGCTCCTCTCGACCCAAGTATGACAACCTCCTAGAAATACAGTAGATGTAGCTATTATGTTCAGGTTCGGAGATGCATGGCCTGGCCAGTCCATTGACTGAGTTCCAAGATTGGACCGATGTTCACGAATGTCTGAAATCTCGTAAAAATTAAAAACTATTTTATTAAGAAAAATTAATGACATTGGTTACCCATGCATGGCCTTTTTGTACTTTAGATCAACTTTAGTCTGATGTCCCTTCACTTCTCCTCTTGTGTTGGTTCTAGTTGAGGCTTTGTCATTGGGGTATTAAGTCCTCAGTATTGGAAATAAGATAAACCTATTTTAACCAGTGCTGCAGGGTCTACGGATTTAACAACCGTGAGGTCTCTCAAGTCTTTTAATTACAGAACGTGTCTGATGTTAGTCAATAAATGTGCATCAAGTTATGATATTTTAGACTTTCAAAAAGCAATTAAAAAAAAAAATGGGTAGACGTAAAAATGGTAAGTCCGTATGTATATATGGTGTTGTAGTCAAGGCCGGTTTTAGACAAAGTGGAGCCTTGGGCAGAAAATTAATTTTGGGCCCTAAATGCTAATATATTGCACAAACATAACACTAAAACATTTAGGCTACATTTACATATGCTGAGTTCAGACCATTAATCGAGTGCAATCAACAATATTGAAGTCGTTTCTGATCAATCACATGATCGTGATGTCATCAAAGGTCCTCAAACAGTCTCTTCATCAGAAGCTATGCTGATGATACCACTGCCGTAGGTGATAGAGGCCCCCAAGGGAATGTCAACCCTATCCAACTGCCCAATTTGCCCTGTCCTAATGCCAGCCCTGTATGTTGTTTATTAATTGTTATTTTGAAAGCTTTAAAGTATAACCACCGTTTCCATTTTTTTTAATAATGAATGTAGAGCAAGTAATTATAATAAAATTTCAAATATACTTCATAAGTGAAATCTGGAAGAATACCTTTCAAAACCCTCCAGAAGATGTCCCCACTAGGCTGTTTCTAAACCTATCATATACTGGTTGTCATGGAAATCTATCTTCAGCTCCACACACTGAATACAACCACATAAGGAGGGAGCTAGGCCTACACAGTGTGCCACAGTTGATCAGTGTATCTGTAGGTTACCTCAATAGGCTGTCAGCAGTGCACGCAGCTCCTGTGATCTTATCTGAGCCCTCTCCATTCACATCGCTCTGCTCTGTGCAATCAGCTGAGGAGCTGTCTGGAGGCCATCAGCTGATAACACAGGATTGGACAGGAGTCAGATAATATCACAGGAGCTGTGTGCACTGCTGACAGCCTGGAGCTCCCTTTGCCAGAGGTAAACTGACAACACACAGATCAGCTGTAGCCACGCTACACAAGCACACTGTGTAGGCCCCACCCTTAAATGGCCATATTTAGTGTGTGGAGCTGTATACAGATTTCTCTGACATCCAGCATATGTCAGGTTTAGCAACAACCTAGTGGGGACATCTTCTGGAAGGTTTTTGAAAGGTTTTCTTCCAGATTTCACCTATGAAGTATATCAGAAAGTTTATTATAATCACTTGCTCTACATTATTATTAAATTAAAAATTAAATGGCGGTTATACCTTAAATAATAACTGAAGGTGATACAGTTCCATTCAGCACTCCTACTGCTATATTATATATTTTTCCTTATCCTTAGGTAAATCATTGTCAATGCAAAGGTTAAAAAGGGGAAAAAATATTTTAAATTGAATGACTCTTTCATTGATTCATAGTTGGTAATGTATGCAAAACAAATTATTGAATTATTATATTAGTTTAATGGACGGATACAATCAAGAGCAAAACACCCATTGTTTAATGAGCTATTAATTTTTTGATTAAAATCTAGTGTGACCGACAGGTTTAACAAGTTATTATGACATTAATCATATTCTCAATTGAGATAATAGAACTTTCGACTGAAAGTGATGTGTCAGATTGAGCATAATTAAGACATATCAACAGGTAAAAAGTGTCCAGTGTTTGCTCTTCTTTTTATTTCCGCTGCTCCCCTGAGTATTCTGTTTTTATTTTTTTAATCCTTCGCATGGTTCCATTGATATAAGCTTTATTATTTAGTCCTAATTTTTATAGTTTTTACCAAGGAGGAGTGGTTGACAGAATTCTCTTGCAGCATCTTTCGGCTGTTCTGCATGATATTCCTGTGAGCACCGCTCCTTGGTAAAGACCCAAAAAATCAGCACCAACCAAAAAGACCCATATTTCTGGAACCATATGGCAGATTTAAAGAAAAAGGAAAAGCGGGGGAGCAGCAGAAATCAAACATAACTGGCCACTTTTGACTTTGTGATGAGTCCTTCTTGAAAGAGAATCTGTCAGCAGGTTTTTGATATCTAGAAGAAGAAAAACCAACGATCCGGAAATCAGACGAAGCTGGGGAAGAGATAAGGCAAAGAGATAGAGTCTTACCCGGTATGAATCCGCTGAAGATAGAAATTGTTCACCATTGTGTGGTTGTGTTAAAGCCACAACCACTTACAGAAACTTAGTCAAGACTGTACATCTGTAACATGCCCTGACGAAGAAGCAAGGTGCTTCGAAACGTGTTGACAAATAAAGGAAGATTTATACATTGTGGACTACTGGTTTTCCACGGTAGCGCAATCAGTACCCTTTTCTTTACTACTATTTCAAGAACCAGGTTTTTGCTATGTAATCTGAAGACAGCATGCTGTAAGGGTTAATACAAAGAACACAGGGATGGGTCTCTCATCTCACTGTGTGTTATTTACCCACAATATTTGTTTTAGCACCAGTAGCTTATCATTTCTTGGATACAACTGCCCATGAGCCTACATCTGGCACAACCCCCTTCTGTGATTAGCAGCTCACTGTCTACAGACTTTGTATACAGAGCCTGGTATGTTGGGGGCAGCTTTCTGAGCTCTACTGCTTTGCTAAATCTAAAAACTCTTATTGTGTCAGAACCGCTGCACCCAGTAATCTAATTGATACATTGTTGGATTCAGGGTCTCTTTACCTACATCATACTGCTCTGTGATAGATCCACTCACACGGCTGCCATTCCAAGTAGACACAGTAGTAGCCTTGCCAGGTAAAGATTGGTTTATTACTGTCATAAACCGAACGAACATAAACAAAACATCAACTGCTTGTCCTGCCAAAGGAAACTAATAGAATCTCAGTCCAACCAGGTAGGATCAGCTCTACTGCTTAGAGCTGCACACTGTGCTCTGCACTCTCCAAACTCACACCACAGAAAAAAAACACAGAGGTGAACGTTTAACTTCTCTGACCAGACCTTGAGGAGGAGAGATGTGGTGACTCAGCCTCAGTTCACATCACGGAGTTCACTAACCTGGTTGACACAAATCTCCCATCACTTACGGTACCAGTAATCATATTACAGCTCTCAGATGAGAAAGCAACAAGCAGCTGACAGATTCCTTTTAACACAGAATGTTAAGGAATTACTGTAATGGATGTGGACACCCTTGGCAGCATTTTTTTAAAATAATTTTTACAGAACACTTTTTTAACAGGGATAATTAAACATTTTGGACCATTTTGCTTCTACGGCCCCTATGCCTCACTGTACAGTGAATCTATCTGATAGCTATTTCTGACGATTATCTTTTTAAGGATAAAGAGATACACAAAATGTCAGCTCACCATTCCACCCTTGTAAATTGGCTCCTTTAAGACACAGATAAGCCTTGGTCTGTGATGTATGTCAAAATGCAGAAAAGGGAAGTGTAAAGCCCTTGTAATGGAGGAGCTTTCTGTTCCCTGCTATTTACCCCCATGCAGCATCCACAACTGATAAAATGACCACAGACACACGTCTAGTGGATAACAGCTACTTTACTTCAGCAGAACGGGAAATATAAACATGGAGGAAATTCTTTACAGTCTTTACAGTCTCACGAGGGTAGTCCATGGCAGGTACAGTTCAGAGTTAGATTCTGACATAGAATTGAGGTTCTGGAGCTTTAAGAACCCGTATTATTTAGAAGTAAAATCGTAAGTTGGTTACCAGTGATTCAAACCTGTTTTAACTGCTTTGAACAAGTGTGAGTGTACAACCTTGAGTAACAAAATGTGGTTTGACTGGTTTTAGTCAGAAAGTAACAGCTAGCTGCCCCCTCAGCTTGAGTTTAGAGCTTGTTTCTGTGAGCAGTGGTTTAGTGTACGTTTTCTCTATGTGATTCGTGCCTGTAAAAATGGATGTTACTCCACGGAAGAGGTCTAGAATTATTACTCTTAATGAACATACAAGTCTGACTGTAAGAGAAATCGCTTCCACCGTTGGTATTGGAAAATCTACCGTTTCAAGAATAATTCGCAGGAGTCTTTTTTTTTTAACTGGACACACACTACTACTGTGCTTTTAACCCCAGTGTGAGCCAATCAAAGACTTCAGGTGGCTCACACTGGGTCAAGCACCAACTGTACCCGACCACAGCGATGCTCGCTCCAGTGCTTAAGAAACATAACACACCCGAACTCCAAACCTGGACGGGTTCGTTCATCTCTAGTCACTAACAGTTGATCAGTCATCTTCCCGTTATGTTCCCGGTCAGAGATCGCACTATAATATTTTTTGTCTTTCCTTTCAGGAGCGATGAGTGCCTCAGAGTCGGAGAGAAAGAACATCCTAACACAGATGAAAGTGCGGACAACATTCAAGAAGGACAAGAGTTGGATAAATCAACAAAACGCAGAAGATGAGAGAGATGAAATCCCAAGCCCATTGTAAGAGTTTTATACTGTCGTTTTCACACTAATACTAGCATATCAGAAGTTGATGACATTTTTACATTGCCTAATTTAAGCTAAGACCTACATGAAGTATATACTGACAAAGGCCTTAAAGGAGTTGTCCGGTCTTAAGCTACAAGTCTGCAGTCACATAGAGGGCCTGTAGACTTAAGAATTCTTACCTCATGCTATGGGGATTCTCCAATGCCGGAGCTTGGAGGGGCGGTCATGGGACCACAAGTATGTTATTTGCTCACTTTGGCCACATTCCAACAAGACCACAGCAGGACTCACTCAATACACTTGCATCTAGGCTGGATAAAGTCTAGTTTGCACGTAACAGCAGGTATGCAAATCACACACTTAGATTGACTGCAGACTTGTAGCTTAATAACAGACAACCTGTTTGAAGGATATGGACCATTTTTTCTCGGTTAAACAGATTCTCAGTTAAGAGAGTTATTCTCAACAGGTTTCTTGAGCAGTAAGATAGTTAAAAAATACATTTTAGGTATTGGACTACCCCTATAACTGCTGAGATCCCAGTCAACTCTCTACAGCCCATACATTTCTATACAGTAGTTAGACAAGCTGTTCACCTCTCACTGCCTGCCAGGGTTGAAACACAGGCCCCAGCCAGACCCCCATCTGTCACTGCTTCTCAAGCAGCTCTCCTAATCACTGCCCTCACTTTCCCTTTACCATGTGCTTGTTTAAAGTCACTGCAATCTATGTATGTAAATATAGTGAAAACCGTGTAGAATTCAGAACAAGCACTGATGCTACTGAATCACATCTGTCACTCAAGGAGGAGAGCCCACCCACCCAGCAACAAGGTAGTGAAGAGACTGGAGAGTTGTGTGCTGCTCAAGAAACCTGTTCAGAATAACCCCCTTAACTGAGAAACCTCAACTAAACTATTGTGGTCTGTGGTCATACATCTAGAGGAGCTCAGAAAAATACAAAGAAAAAAGTTATAAACTCTACAGTCAGAACAAGCTCCATGACATCTTAGTTAGCTCATTCTGCAGAAAGCAAAAGTCAAAGCAACAAAAGGGTTATGAAGGGCAAATGGTGCAAAATGTTTAATAAAACCCAAGTGCAAATGTAAATTGACTCCAAAATACATGCATTTAGTGTAAATCTGCCAAGTTTTTGCCATCTAAACTGAGAGCAGTGTAATATAGTGACAGAGACCCTGATTCCAGCGATGTGTCAGTTACTGGGCTGTTTGCCATAGATGTGATAAAATCACTGTATTATCAGCAGGAGATTATCAGTAGAGGAGTAGTAAACCTGCTGACAGTGGTAGCTTATGAGACCAACTTCTAATTATACCTGGGAAAATCATTAAGTGGCAGAAACATAAGTAAATGATAGAAAGTAAGCATTTACTGTAAAATAGAGATTGGTGTGGAAAAAGCATTGCAAAGCATAAGAACACCAAAGGGAACAAGATGAGCGATAAATAGGTAAATAAGGTGCCAAAGAAAGCACACGTGTGTGGAACATTGCACTCTTAAAGGCAAAACATGCTACTTTTCAAGTGAATCAATGTAAGTGCAATAACCATAAGACACGTAATGTGGCAACCAAACAGAGAATATGCTATGTCCAACACAGATATAAACCCTAATAAGGCAGAAAAGGGGAGTAGAGTAGTGGAAAACACCAGAAGTCAGGTCTGAAGGCACCCCGACGCACGTTTCGCATTGTACTGCTTACAAAGGCCCATTTATAGAAACAAAACCTAGACCAACAACAACCCCAGTAAGCACACATATTCAGTACATCTACCTGTGACCATGTATCTGATATAGTAGTAGTAGACTAAATATATCTAGCATGAAGAAAGGTTGAAGCTGGATCCAATAATCTCACAGGCAATTCAAATAATTGTGGGTGCCATCTATATCGGTGTAATGCGGATAACCATAAAGAAAAAGAAAAATCTCGGCATCTCCACTCCAATGTAGTGGAGACAAATGAACTTTATTCAACTCATATTAAAAGCATGAAAAACAGAGTCCATAGGCTACCTTACACGTTTCTGGCATTTTACACTGCCCTTAGTCATAGGAAAACACATATAACAACAAATATATCTAGCTGAGCATGGCGGTCAGAGTAGGGTCATATTCTTAGACATAATGCCAATAGTTGACAATTGTTGAATACTCTCTCAATATAATTTTATTTTTTATAGATCTCCACAACTAAAGTCACTGGAGGGCAGGAAGTTCCTTTGGTCTCCAACTCCAGAATCAAGGCCTGACAGGTGAGCATATATATAATGTATATTCACTAACATACAAATGTGGAAATGTACAAAGGATATGGATTTTAGAGAAAAATAACATTACCATCTGAATCCTCTGAAACAGAATCATGAAGCTTAAAGGGGTTGTCCACTACTGGACAAAAGCTAAACTGGGCATAATAACATAATAAAGTCCTACCCTTACTTCCATGGAAACTGTCAGTTCATCGATGACAGCCTGGGTTTGTTGGTGGTCACATAACATTAATATATCCCATGACCACTGCAGTCTTTTGGTATTTTATCAGACCTGATATCCACTGTGACAGAATAGTGATTGCTGCAGCAGATCATCAGCCACAGATTGGCTGCAGTGGTCACACAACCACCAGAGGAGACAGCTGATACCAGAGAAACATTACCGGTACGGGAGGTAAGTATATGTTTGTTTGTTTTCTTTCATTTTGATATGGCCACTTTAGCTGTCATAGGGGGATAGGCCAGTAGTAGACAACCCCTTTAACTGCTATTGATGGCATTTTATAATACTAGGCTCCAATACATGACATCTCAAATAGACAACCCATTCTCTATATGCCGTCTAGGTGTACTTAGGGCATATGGATGTTTTGAAGATGGGTATATCATGGTCTCGAAATTCACTAGCTTTTCATTATTTTATTGCAATATCTTTGTTTCTTTTTTTTCAGGAATTCAGGAACATTTACAGCTAAAGAGATTATTACAACATCTTCATCACCACCAGTTCAATCAGTCAATAAGTAAGTAATAAATTGGCTTACAAACAATTTTCACATATCACCATTCCCCCACCTCCATCCCCCAAGAAAAACAGCACTTATCCACTGATCTTTCACCTCCATGCCACCAAAAAAAATACTCCTCCACCGATCTTTGCCTCCATCCCCAAAAAACAGTAACTGTTCTCTCTCCTTAAATCCACCCTCAAGAACAACAGTACTTCACCAATCCCTTACCTCCACTCCCAAGAAGAACATACTCTCAAATCTCACTCCAGCCTCAAAAGAACGTATACTCCAATGATCCCCACCTCTCCCCAAAACCTACTCCACCAACCATACCTCACCTCCAATCCCCAAGTGAACAACTCCTCTCACCCCCCAAGAAGAACAGTAATCCACACAATCCCTCACCTCCACCCCCCCAAGATGAACAGTACTCCTCCACAGCACCAAAGAACATACTCCACCAATCCTCATCCCCACCCAAAAGAACAGTACTCCTCCACCAATCCCTCACCTCCATCCCCCAAGAAGAACAGTACTCTCCAACGATCCCCCCTGCACCCTCCAAAAAAACAGTACTCTTTCACTGATCCCTCACCTCAACCCCCAGGAAAAACAATACTCCTTCACCAATCCCTCACCTCCACCTCCCATGAACAGCAGCATTACCTTCACTCGCTGCACATACATATATGTACGAAGGGCGTTCAATAAAGATTTTCCCTGACTCACTTCTATTTATCGCAGTATGCTGAAACTGCACATGTGTTATGATATACCGTAAGTCTCTATAGGTCAGTGTTTCCCAACTCCAGTCCTCAAGGCACACCAACAGGTCATGTTTTCAGGATTTCCTTATCATTAGACAGATGATGGAATTATCCCTGTGCAAGTGATTAAATTATCACCTATGCAATCCTAAGAAATCTGAAAACATGACCTGTTGGTGTGCCTTGAGGACTGGAGTTGGAAACACTGCTATAGGTAACATGCCAATTTGCAACTCTGAATTGATAACGGTCTTTCTTTTCCAGGTGCTGAAGTGGTGGGAAGTGTGATAATGGAGCCAGTGGAATACAGAGCAGTCCTCAAGTTCCTTTATTTGAAAGGTGTGTTCATGGAAAGCGGAAACAGGTCGTCCTAGACTTGGAGCCATTTCCACCAAAGTTTGACTACATTTGAGATGAAATTGCCAGTTCTTGACTACATCATATGATGGGGAATTGCCACCATAACCCTCTTTCATCTCATTGAACATGTCTCCTTTGGTGCGTGGCCTTTAAAGTAAAGGAACTTGATGACTGCTCTGTATTCCACCGGTCCATTATCACACCTCACACCACTTCAGCACCAGTAAAACAAAGACCGTTGTTAATTCAGATTTGAAAATTAACATGTAACCTATAGAGACGTATATCATTATACATGTGCTGTTTCAGCATCTGTGATAAAAAGAAATGGGTCAGGGGAAGTTTTAATGAACGCCCCTCATATCGCCAGACTCTTCACGGATTGATTGAACATGGTTGTAGATTTTAGCGGAGTGAGAAGAATAAGCTGCTGCTCATCTGGTGGTGGCTTATCCCAGCAAAGATAAAGGATTGGGCAATGGGCACATTGAAATGCAACAAACAATATTTATGCCTTTAAGGGGTTGTGCATATTAGATTATTGACCAAGCCCCCAAAGGTTTCTGTCAACTTTAAAGAAGACCTGTCACTTGCCATAAACATGTTTTCTTTAATCCGTTGTTTATATTTTTGTTCCTGCACCTCTCCATTCCTGAGATATAAACTGCTCTTCCTTGTATAGAAACCTAGTCTTGTTAGACAAGTGGGTGTGGTCATAAACTAATTCCACAGGAACTTTATATGACCACACCCAATTGGCTAAAATACAAAATTAAATACTGGGAAAAAGAGGCCACATTTCAGGAGAGGAGCAAGAACAAGAGAAAAGCAACCCAGATTCAGGAGATATCCGGCATTTCCAGCAGGTAAAAAACATACATACTTATGGAAAGTGAGAGGTCCCCTCTAATCTAATGTGAATTAATAGCTTTATCTCTTGTACATAGTACTATTCAACAGTATGTCATAAATACTTTTCTACTACCCCAGGCAATTCTCCTATAGTGCAAACGAAAATAACAAATCATCACTTTCAACATCTCAGTCGTCCCCTCCACCATCGACAACTGGGGCCAAGTAAGTTACACAACTAAAGTGTTGGACAATTAATGAACATGATCGGGCACTTCATGTCTACGATTTCCTAACATGTCTTAAATATGAAAATGGGCATCTTACTATTACTTTGCTTATAGAAGTTCTTTGCCATGTTTTGCTACTTGTGAAGCCACATCCCTATCACAAAACCAATATCACGTTACCAAGTGTCAGGAACATAAATGGGTAAAACTGCCCCACAAAGGCAGATATGCATTAGGGGCATACAGCACACAGATATGTAGCAGATATGTGGCACACAGACATGCGGCAAATAGATATGTGGCCCACAAATATGCTGAACACAGATATGTAGCAGAATGCAGCACATAGATATGTAGCAGATATGCAGCACACAGATATGTAGCAGACATGCAGCACACAGATATGTAGCAGACATGCAGTACACAGATATGTAGCAGACATGCAGCACACAGATATGTAGCAGACATGCAGCACACAGATATGTAGCAGACATGCAGTACACAGATATGTAGCAGACATGCAGCACACAGATATGTAGCAGACATGCAGCACACAGATATGTAGCAGACATGCAGTACACAGATATGTAGCAGACATGCAGCACACAGATATGTAGCAGACATGCAGTACACAGATATGTAGCAGACATGCAGCACACAGATATGTAGCAGACATGCAGTACACAGATATGTAGCAGACATGCAGCACACAGATATGTAGCACACAGATATGTAGCAGATATGCAACACAGATATGTAGCAGACAATGCGACACAGATATGTGCACAAATAGTAGCAGATATGTGGCACACAGATATGTAGCAGACATGCAGCACACAGATATGTAGCAGACATGCTGTACACAGATATGTAGCAGACATGCAGTACACAGATATGTAGCAGACAAGGACATAGATATGTAGCAGACATGCAACATACAGATATGTAGCAGATGCAGCACCCAGATATGTGGAACATAGATATGTAGCAGACGCGGACACAGATATGTACACATAGATATGTAGCAGAGCGGCACACAGATATGTGTAGCACATAGATATGTAGCAGACACGGTGCAGAGATGTGTGGAACATAGATATGTAGCAGACGTGGCACACAGATATGTAGCACATAGATATGTAGCAGATGCGGCACACAGATATGTAGCACATAGATATGTAGCAGACACGGTGCAGAGATATGTGGAACATAGATATGTAGCAGACGTGGCACACAGATATGTAGCACATAGATATGTAGCAGATGTGTCAGACGTTATTTTGGTGCTGCGGGATAAATCCAATTTATCAGAGACAGTATCGACTATCGATGGAGACAACAGATGTCACCTATTACAGTAGTGTGATATGTGACATGTTGTTCTTATATTATAAAATCTCTCTACCAACCACATTTTCTTGTAGCTATGTCATGTATCAGGGCTCGGTCAGCCGGAGACATTTCCTTTTCCACCCTTTCTTTACATAGCATTGAAATGTTTCACAGATTCTAAAAATACATCCTCTTTCATTTAAACATGTCCACCAAATATTTTACAATTTCAAGTCAGATTAATCTGCAGAAAAAGGGGAGTATTGTTTTATATATAACATATATATATATTATATAAAACAGTATTGCACATTTGTATCATTCAGAGCTGCATTCACAATTCTGCACGCATCAGGGCCAGAATCTCCCAGAAGACTGTGAAAGATGCAGCAAGTCATAACAGTATTTGCTGACAATTCTGATATGAGAAAATCTGTCTCACTGTATTATAAGATGTCAGCTGAGCAGCGACGGATGTGTCTGTCAACAAGCATGTATCATTCTCCTGTGACAACCAGCTGAATTGTGATTGCAGCTCTGGATTATGACACAGGCTGAGGTCCAGTACTAATAATGCAATATATGTACAGAGTTACTCAGTTTAGTGGAAGTTTATAACGGAGCTGGCTGTTGTTTGACGTCATTGGCTTGGCCAAACCCTCAGCTATGCTGAAGGGGTCAGTCTGTCTTTGCTATAAACTGAGCCTGATAGCCAGCCTCTTTATGGTGTGCCGACACAAAGGGGGAACTTCAAGACTGTTTTTTTTTATCAAATGAAAAAGTGACGTTTTTGGACTCAGGACGTATTCTATAATCAGGAGGTCAGGGGAGCTTTTATCTTAAAGGGGTTGTCCGGGGGACTATGACTAGAATAGATCATCAATGTCTGATCAGTGGCGGTACAACACCTGGCCAGTACCCCCGCAAATCAGCTGTTACCGGTGCGACGACCACGCCTGCCTGAACTACTTAGTTGTGGTACTGCACAGAACAGCTCCGTTAACTGTATAGTGGCCGCGGTGGGTACTGCACATCTGCTCCCTGTTCGACTGCCCCTTTAAACTAAATTAGTAATTATAATCAATTTCCACTTTTTCCACAACTTTTTATGTGGATAAGCAATCCATTATATTATGAAATTCTGGCTCAATGTAGATGCCTTATTATATTTAGTTTATTATTGCATATAATACATAATCTACCCTTAGTATTCAGTACCAGACCCCAGAGTAATCTCAATTTCAGGATTTGTGACTAATTTATGGCAAAGTGTTTCTACATTTGTGAACTGCATTGTATCCTCGAAAGTTGATCATTCCATTTAGAAGATGATGGATTGTGTAGAGTAACTGTGTTGTTCTTGTCATTGTGCAGGGTCACTCCGTCATACATCATAAGGTATGTCTGTAACATAATCAGTAATGTTATATGTAATAACAACTATAATAAACAATATACAAATTATATAATAAGAAAAAGAACAATGCATAGTCACGTAATTACATAGGTTAGGAAAAGGCACATGTTCAGCAAGATCAACCTTTCTCAACCAATTCTACGTTATGTATTGTTAGATTAATTATCACCACAATGGTATTTGTTGTGAGAAAAGCCTCCGGCCCTTTAATGCTGATATAGTATTGGCCATTACTACTTCTTGGTCGAGTCCGTCGGTCGAAGAATTCCTTTAACAGTCTTGAATTAGTTTTCTAAAGCTGTAATGTAGACACTTTCCTATTTAGATGCTAGAATCAGCTTTCCTCCTTAGATGCTAGAATCAGCTTTCCTCTTAGATGCTAGAATCAGCTTTCCTCCTTAGATGCTAGAATCAGCTTTCCTCCTTAGATGCTAGTAATAATCAGCTTTCTCCTTACGTCAGACATCATGTATGTATTAAGGTTCTTGTAAGGATTAAATCAGTTATTTATACATATCTGATGATTTCCTCTGATGTCATTTTTCTAAGCTAAGAAGCCCACCTTTTCTAACCTCTCATTATAGGAGATGTCCTCCATCCCTTGTAGTAATCTAGTCGTCCACCTTTGAACCCTCTCTCACTTTCCAATATCCTTTAAGAATGCGGAACCCAAATCTGGATCCCATATACAAGATGCGGCCTCATAAGTGATCTAAAGAGGGGTATTATTAACTGAGATCACAAGCTTTTAGCTCTTTTTATACCCCCTAAACATATAACCCCCAAAATACCAAGGTATTAGAGGAAATTCCAAACCCCCATTTGAAAGACTTGTGATGTGACCGAACTGGAAGCTCTCAGATCCCCCTACTATGGATGTTTTGTTCCTGGCTTGCCTCTATTACTTCAGGATTGTATATTTGGCAGGGGTTGATGGTGATAGCTCCCAAAAGCCCCAGAGAGAGGCCTCCAGCTCTTTGAAGTTAATGTAATTTGTAGACTAGAGCTGCTCATCATGGTGCATCTTCTTCATTGCTTTCTAGCAAATATTTCTATAGTAGAATTGCACTGGATCAGTTCTCTCCAAAATCAGTCCTCAAGAGCCACCAACAGATCATATTGTCAGGATACCCTTAGTATCACACAAGTGTTGGAATCATCACCTATGTAATACTAAAGGCATCCTGAAAACATGATCTGTTGAGGACTGGATCTCTTGAGGACTGGAGTTGGGGACACGGCACTAGAGGGACATATTTCACCAGTGATAGTTATGGGAACTTAGTAGATGTTTGGAAGTACTATCTCTTTCTTATTAGGTGGAAGGAACTAGTTGCATTGATACCCATGTGATATATTTGATCCTTAATTCAGCTTTGCTACATCTTAACCTATCTCTTTTTTGCTATGTACGTAAAAGCAATGTGTCTTTAGAAAATGACCTAAGTGACTCAGGTCTTTGTGTTACATGTATTTAAGTTTTTAATTATTTTACATCACAGTCTGCATAAGGTAAAACAAAATGATTCATCTTGCAATTTTCAATCTTAGGGCAATGTTAGACTTCCTGTCTTTTTAGAAAGAGTTTTCAGCAGGCTCATTATCATCACAGGCAGGATAACAATGACATGTAACACTTTTATACACAGATGATAACACAGGATCTACCAATCACAATAGTTGATATCACAGCTGACCTGCTCCCCCTTCCTTCATAATGACCTTTGCACATTAGATACTTCACTACAAAAGTTAGGGTTTGAGTTAGTCTATTGCTGCTAATGAACATGTGAAATTCCTGAAACAACAGGAAGTATAAGTCTAGAACAGACCTGGGGTGAAAATGTCAAATTTTCACATTTTTATTTCTAGTACAGATCGTGATGTGGAGGGAAAAAACAATCAAAAATAAACATTAAATAAAAAAAACCTTATTCAATCAATAGTTTTTTTTTTCCAATGACACATTTGCTGTAAATCATTGATAAATAATTGGTTTTGTATTGTAGGGGTCAGCCTGTAAATTCCGTCTCACAAGTAAAGACCCCACCCTCTTTCAATGGATACCAGAAGAGGTAATGATTATTTTATCTACGTATATTTGTATGGCTCCGTGGAGAAATAGAGGTGTGTGACACTTATTTAATCCTGGTTATGGTGCAAAATATTTAGAAAATACAAAAAAATGAGCCTAAGCATAATTTGGTATATTTACCATAGGAATATGTTCACACCGCGGCCATATCTCAGACAAAACCCAAGAGAATAGCACAAAATGAGCATATAGCCTATAATAAAGTGAATAATATTAGTACATGTAAATAACATAGAGCACTTGGTTGACTTTGTTTCATCAAAAGCGTAAAAGCCATCCCCACCGCAACAAGGTGTGCCCAGCGGGCTGTCCTTCTGTAGTCTTGAAACCTTACCATGTGTGACAGCAATGTGAATAAGGCAGAGAACAGTGCTCCGACTACAGGACCTGTCCATGGAAAGCTATATAGATGAAGTGCCTAGCTCAAAGGAGGAACCACGGCCCCATGTGTAAAGAATACAAAAAACTACAGAAAACAGCAAAAAAATGAGCCAGAGCACAAAGTGTTGATATATATATATCTATATATATATATATATATATATAGATATATATCTATCTATCTATATATATATATCCGCGGAGAGAGGAGCAGAGGAGGCAAGAGACAGCAGTCATTGACTGACTGTATAACTGCACGACTTCGACTCCGCTAATAATGGTTCTATACTTTAGTAACTTCCAGCTGTAGAGAGAGATAGGTGTCATGCTCACTTGGGCTTGTAAGCACAGTATCTACAGTATGTTGCTGCACCTCCACCCAGCTGGGAAAGACTAGTACTCCTACTGCACAGTCCCTAAAGGCACCTGCCCAGCCAGGAATATCCCTAATTGCAAGACTAGAAGATGATTGCTTGGAACTTAGTTCATGAATGGCCGTCGAGAGTTTCACTTGCCTCTACAGGATCCAGGGGAATGGTTTCTAAGCACAACAACTACAACAGGGCAAGCATATAAGAAGATATTATATGCCCATGACTGTTCGGAAGCAAGGATAGCATGCACCTAAACTGTCCCTATAGCTAGCTGACCCTAGGCTAGTCCTTGTCCCCAAGATTACCCCAAAAGGTAGGTTGCCTGGGTCTTCATGCCTTGCTAAGTTCCTGAATGAGACTTCCCAATATCTCCCTCCCTAAGGTAATGAAGGGGTGGAGAACAAGGAAACATTCAAAGAGCAAAGCCAGGACAACAAGTATAATTAGAACTTTAGGGATTTCTCCATACAACAGCTTTGTTGCTCCAAAAAGATCGACACCTCTGCAACACAGGACCTCAAACATCATGGGCTGAATACAAATGCCATATCTGGAATGAAGTAAGGTCAGAGGTGGGTAGATATAGCAGAAGGGGAGGGTAATTGCAAGCTACAGCTGAAAGGCTAAGAGAGTACTCATCCAGCATCAAAAAGGTACTTAACCCAAGCACATCAGAAACTGTATCAAGTAAGATCCAGCAAAAGCTTGAGATTGATTAATCGCTGAGACCTCTGACCTTAGGTCCCCCAAAGGTGACAACAGGACGTGGAACGCTCATAACAATAGGAATATAAGTGGCGACATTGGCTAAAAAATTGAGCAAGAAAAGCTAAATTGTGTAAACCCACAAAAATATTGATCTCAGTTACAGCACAGTCCAGCCTCGGACATCAAACAGCCTCCCAAGAGTACCCACAGCTACCGGACAGAAGATGTCCACCGAGGATTACAAGAAATTGTAAGATATTTATGCACTATGTATTCCAATCTCCCATTGTGGCTTTACAGTATTTCTCCTCTGTTGGTTTATACCAGCCAAACTAGGTCCCTAGTGTATGCAAATTCTGATAACACAGCATTGGTGAAATGTCCCAAAATCTAAGAACTCATTGTTGGGAGGTGGGATGGTAGGCTTTGGCAGACAGTATGATTGCTGTACTGATTATGCTATTTTGCACAGGGCACCGTACAATGTAAGGAACAGATCTACAGATCTGTCAGACGACGAGGCACCTTATTCACAGCAGGAACAGGCCGCCAGGTACATAATACCTTACCATTGTTAGATGGTATCAAGTGTGCGATCACTAAACACTTTTATCATTATTGGGTGTATGGATATTGTATAATAATTTGTTTTCTTGCTGCTTCAAGGACTGAACAAGCCAGCAGCATATTGAGAAACACAACATCGAAGGACCGATCCTACGTCATATCTGCAGCCAAAAGAAACAGCGGGTGAGCCCTTGTTTGATGCACTGATAAAGAGACTCTCAAAGAGTCTCAGAACTGCAAAAATAACACAGAACTTACAGTAATCACACTCCCTAATAAGCCATACCTTTACAGTTCTGTTACTAGGTAATTTGTGTCATTTTATAAAATCATGAACATAGTATTTAAGGTTGAAGGAAGACTTAAGTCCATCTAGTTCAACCCATAGCCTAACATGTTGATCCAGAGGAAGGCAAAAAAAAACCCATGTGGCAACACTAAGCTCCACATTGGGGAAAAAATTCCTTCCCAGTCCAATACGGCAATCAGACTAGATCCCTGGATCAACGCCTATGAAAGAATCTAGTATATATAACTGGTAATATTATAGTTTTCAAGAAGGCATCCAGGCCCTTCTTAAATGTTAGTAGTGAGTCACTCATTACACATCATGTGGCAGAGAGTTCCATAGTCTCACTGCTCTTACAGTAAAGAATCCACGTCTGTGATTATGATTAAACCTTCTTACTCCAGACGTAGAGGATGCCCCCTTGTCCCGTCTCAGGCCTAAGAGTAAAGAGATCAGTAGATGCATGTAAAATATCACAAAGTCATTCCTTATCATGACAGTTACCTTAGCCACAAAAACACCATTTCCACTGAATGTTTCCCTGAAAGCGACCTGTTTATATCATTTCATGCTAATTGATTTATCAGAGCAGATTGGTTTCTTAGGCTGGAGCACACTGTCGTGAGACTCGCGCGAGTGCATGGGAGAAAAACCCGCATTGCACTCGGACCAGTATCAGTAAATGATACAGGTCATATTAGTGTGTTTGCAACACACTTAACTCACATTGCGAGGGAAATGCGAGTTCAATCGCAGCTTGCTGCGATTGAACGCGATTTCCCTGTGCGAGTGGCCAATGTAAGATGTGGGTGCAAGAAAATCTAGCACCCATACACACACTATGCGAGTCACTCGCGCGTGTGCTGTAGTCCCGACACAGGAAAGCCCGATAGCTATATATCTACAGATAAAGATCTGTAGATATAATAGCTTTCTGGGGCTTTTGCTGCTTTGACAGCATCATTAATTAATTTTCTCGGGGTTAACCGGCATATTAACCCCATCTGCAGCCTCTGTGCTGCATATCAGCTTCACTGCACGCCCCGCTGGGTATCATTATTCTTTCTTCATCTCCTCCTGCATTTGTGAATCTCCCGTCCTCCTCTCCTCCTATGATGCACCGGCCGGTACGTCATATCCGGCCCGGTGCATTATGGGCCTGATCACGTGATCGGCCCGGTGCATTATGAGCCTGATCACGGGGCGAAATTTACTATCTTCGGATGCATCATAGGAGAAATGTGCGGAGATTCAATGCGAGAGATAAGAAAGAATAATACGTCAGCGGCAGCTGAAGCACGAGGAGAATGGGCTGAGCGCTTTCAGTTCTAGAAGCGACTTCATAAGGATAATGTCTCTTTCTGAATCTTTTTAGGGCAGATTTACACAAGGGTGTATGACAGCTAGAGGTGTAGACAGCTAATGATAGGTCAGGGGGATAATCCAGGTGATAGGTCCTTTAAATACAGTGTCCTCCTGTTTCTAAGTACCCCACAGAAAATAGACTACTAATGGCTTATTATGAAAACAGAACCTAATTTGCCTTTCAATGAACACTCACTTGTCTGGAAACAGTATTCTCTTGTGGACTTCTGCAGGCAGTGAGTAGACTTCAAGCACAGTAGACATCCATTCGGTGCTCCATTCATTGGTGCTGCTCAATAATGTTAAGCACATGATCGGTAGCCCCATAGGAATTCAGTGTAGCACAGGTTGAGCATTATGCACGTAGTAAATCACACGTGGAAATAAGGTTTATCTCAGAAAGACTAAACCTTACCCACCTGGTTCCTTTACAAACTAAAGTTCCCAGCTCCTCAGTCCTTAGGGTCCCTTTGTTGACTGGGAAAACCCTAAATGGTAGACTAGGAGATCATAACTCGGACCGTGCTCCCTAATTCAGCTGTCAAGTGTTACACGTACACGTACGAAGGTGCGGCATAGTATCAAAGATAAACCTAGTAGGTCTCAAACTGCCTGGCAATAAAACTTGGCTGGACTTAAGCGAGGTCCACTTCAGAATATCACCAGCAGGAAAGAAAAGCCAGGGGAAGGTTTAAATGACTCTACCTGCAAGGTGATCGGTCAGAGTAAAGGCCCAGTTACACGCACAGATAATTGTGCAGAGATTGTTTGCAGATCTCTGATTGCAGTGAAATCATGGACACATTGTTACATTTGTACACAGACACAAAATGGAGCAATGTGTCCATGATTTCACTGCAACCAGAGATCTGCGAACAATCTCTGCACAATTATTGGTGTGGGTAACTGGGCCTTTAATGAAGGAATGAAAACATCTGCTCATAGAAAAAGAATGAAAACCAAGAAAAGATGATCAGCACCTGACAGAAACAGAACCAGTCTAAAGTTCAGTGGAGAAGGAAACTATCACAGAAAGTGTCCCTCTCTGCTGACCGGTGAGGGTCAAAGCACTCAACAATTTAACACTTGTCATAGGGATAGATGATAACTTGTTTTCACTGGATAACCCTTAAGAATATGTACCCACTCTATAAACAGTAAGTGAAATTGGGGGAATTTGGAAAGCAAGACTCTAATTATCGGGTGAGGAAACATAAAAATAGATAAACAGTTACTTATTAAAGTGTTATTAAATAAAAAAAAATGATAATAATAATTTGTGTCTATTGTGTCACATTTATCATTGTGATATTGTATTTCAGAATCGGAACACAGGAAACATCAACCCCTTTTGTTGCAAAAAGGTGAGATTATTCATTTGTGCAATATTTTTTACAATCCTATTACAAAAAATGTTTGTGACATAATTTATTTCACTTTTAACTTATAAGAACTATTTCAATATCTTTTAAATTTTTAGTGAATTTTAAGTTCCCAGGTGAGGTCACAGGTGGAGAGCAGTTACATTGCGCCGGCTGCCATTTAATATAAATGAGAACGGCCATTGCTTGATTGACACCGCCCCAGACCGTGCGCTCTCAATGCTGTTATATGATGCGGCTTTGCCTCTGCAGCATTGGAGGAGTGCATTTACACTGAAGCTGCCCGAATGAGGAGCTAACAGTTCGCTCCGGCGATCCAGCCAGCTTCAGTTAAATACGGACAAGCTTTATCGGAAAGTGTTTGTAAAGACCCCAGATTTCCTTGCACTACAGCCGGAAGTCATACATCTTCTTTTTACCTTTTAAGGGTGCAAGTAGAAGAAGAAAAGAGTCCAACCCAGAAGAGTCAAACACTTCCTAAAACCCTGTCTTCATATCTATATGATGATAACAAAAGGTATGCATTATGATGATGCTTCAATAATCTTTATTTTAGGGGTTACCTCTAGGACACTCAATAGACTGATATAGAAAATTAGTGTCTGAGCTCTTGGTCATATTTTTCATTGTGAGGATAAAATAGTGTCACATTAATATTTCCCTAATATTATGTCCTTTTTCCTTATTATGGTTTTGCCTGTTTTTCCTTTTTCAGATTTTCTAGGCTTATTTGGCATCACCAATACAAGATAGTTGTCAAACACTAGGGCCATGCAATATGGCCACCCTCAGTTAAGACAGTTGCTCTGCTTTAGAGTCATACCAGGGTTAGTCAACTCCTGCCACCTTCTATTTGATCTTGCCTTTACATCCCATAATTTATTGGAAGCCATTGCCTACTTATTGCTGCTATTTTATGTATTTCTCTCTATTATTTTTGCGATAAAGAGTATAAATCCCCCCATATACATTAGACTAACATTGTCAGAACCCACAGATATTGACTGGTTCGGCCAAGAGTTCAATGTGTATGTTAGTGTGGCGCCCCTGCGGATCCAGTCGCCACAGAGGTACTGCATCCCTGTTAGGGTGTAGTATCCACTCACTGGTAAGGGGAGTACAGACCGTTTCCGAGACACACAGACCAAACTAGGAACAATTGTAGTGGGGTTGGGTGGTGAAGGGAGTTAGTTAAAGGGAGCACTTTGGGAGGAGTGAGGTCAGAGAGAACACATGTAGATGACGTGGGACACGTGACAAAGGAGTATAAGAAGGAGCAAGAAACATCTAGAATGTTGGAAACGACTGTGAGAAGAAAGACAGCTAACAGAGAGAGTGACAGCTGAGGAGAGGTGGTAGAACAGCTGAGGAGAGACTGTTGAACACCAAGGTCGAGTTGGAGGGAAGCTAGAGAATATACGCCTGAGAAGTGTCCAGAGGACTAGAGAAAGTGCGAGCTCATCCTAAGGCCGAACCCTAGAGCAGAACATCACCCAAGTGGCTTCGGGAGAAGGAGGAGGTCCCAGAGGCACAGAAAGTGAGCAATCCCCCCGTGGGACTCGCATCCATTGTCAAGCGCAGGCAAGTGGAGGGACTAGGGACAAGGGACACCGGGAACCCAAAAGACTAGTGGAGAAGACCAGGCTCAGCTAGCCAGAGGTTGTGCCACTTTCATGGTGACACAGTCATCAACCGCACACATCTGCTGAAAAGGTGGCAGCCATAGGGCTAAGGGGAGACACTGCATGGTATCCCCTTGGAAAAGCCCACAGTCGCTGGCTCAAAGCTCTGTGTGGCGAGGCGCAGGGCAGGAAGGGCGAAGAAAGCGCTGTGTGAGACAATCTGGAAAGGACAGAGAAGGGGTGTCGGTTATGTATCGTCCTATTAACAGTGAGTAGCTACATCCCTGCCTCCGAGAACCCAGTGCTCAGTGAGCTGCTGCACAAAGACTGTGAGGAAAGAACTAAAGACTGCAGCCCACTGTGTCTGTGAACTTTCTTACACGTCAAAAGCACCAAAAACACCACAACCAACTCACTCAGGTACCTTCAGCTGCCCTAGGGCTGACCCTACCCGTATAGGGCTTAAGAACATTGCTGCCTCCCAACCATCGGCCCCGAGGAAGACTGACGAGCAGCGGCGGCCAGTTATAGCTGCAACCTGCAGGTGGCATCACGTGTAAATTAACAAGTATCCCCAAGTCCAGTCATCCCTGCCCGGAATGAACCCTCCATGCCAGGTCCCTATCCCTAAGAGAGTGAGCCACTCACACCAAACTTTTAATGACACCGCCAGGATCACGGAGCCGGGTCTCGATCCCTGTGATCCCTTTGATGAAGCCTCAAGAAAGCCCCGTTCCAAGTATCCTAAGGCTCTGAAGGGGCGTGTCATTAGCTCCCGACATATGATTGTTGATAAAGATAAGGATCTGGCATGTGCCATTTTGTACTGCTGATCCTTTTGTTCTTTCTGAGATAAAATGCCCTTAAATTAATTTATTGGTAATTTACTGTTTGGTAGGGGTCCAATCAATAGCTCCCCCACTGATCCCAAGGCTAGATCTCTGAAATGCCCCCTCAGATTAGAGCAGTGGCCTTTTAGTAATATAATCTACTTACATAACCTGCCTTGTGTCTTCCGCTTCTGTCCGGTTGTAATGCTATCCCACAATCCACTACGTCGACCGGAAGTGCGCTGGATGCCATATAGGAAGACTCAAGTTATGGAGGCTGATGGTGCGGAGAGGGAAGGCTGATGGTGCAGGGGGGCCTCCCGATGCGATAACATTTGGTCTCCATCTAGTAATTATAATAAAAGGCAAAGGGTTGTACAACTACGACATCCCCCTTCCACATACATGATAAAGAGGGGCTCTTCATCTGAGGAACTCCTTTGTTATCCAGTGTACAGAACTACAAAAAAAACTTCATCAGGCTCATCCATGTGCCAGCTATTTGGTCCAATGGCCAGCATTACTCCTCAATTTAAACAGTGGTTTTCTTGATGAGGTAGGTGACACCTCATATTATCATAATGAAGGAGAGCTGATATTAAAGATCCTTCGTTGGTTGCCTTATTTAGTTTTTGTAAAAAAAGATACCTTTATGCCATGTGGTGTGAAACCAATCTTTATTTTGTTTTAGGGTTGAAAACCACTGGAAAGAAACACAAGCAAAGCAACCAGCGTCACAGACAGCCCCCTCGGGACTAGTGTAAGTTCTGTGGGAGTTATTTTACATATAAGTCATGTATCACCCTATGATTTACATGTCTACAGAATATCCTCTCCAACTTGTCAATAGTCAAAGTGGTCAATGTAACCAAACTCTGAATAGAAAAATTCAACCATCTAGTAATGCCGAGAGGTCAACGTGAGAGTCATGGACCCCTTGGGTTGCAGAGGGCTTGATTTAGGCTACACCAAGGAGTAAGGACCTTAGGACCTGAAAAGATAAGGTCAGATAAGGCAAGGGTTTGCAGACTTCTTTAAATATGGTTTTAAAGCAGAAGGTCAGGGCAGGTGGCAAACAAGAATCAGGGTCACGAAACAAGCTAGATGTCTTCATTGACAAGTACCTAAGCACAGATTCTAACTGTAGCAACTTATTGCTTAGGTGCATTTTTGAGGGTCTGCTGGGCGCATTGGCTGGAAAGAAGGGTCTGGGTGCACTGACCTGTATAGAGTCTGCAAGTGACTACAGAAACAGCATTAGAGGTCCCAGCATTAGGGACAGACATGTGAGAGTGGTAGGAGAGACGGAGGATTTTGGAAGGTGGATTTGGCAAGGAAGCTGGCCATGATGGTAGGACATAATGACGAGTAATAAGAAAAAATAGTTCCACACCACAGAACCTACAGTATATGGTTCCAAGTGGTTAATTGGATATTCACTAGCCTGATGGGGTAGTCATGTAATTTTTATGGTCCAATGGCTTGTTGGTAACTGATCCCTAGTATCTCTCAGACCTATAAGTTGAGATCCTCCAGGATGGTTGTCTCACTTTACCGGAGGGTTCAGACAGCAGGACTCAATGTAGATCCCATAAGGTGCTCATAGCTCCCTCTGCTGCCTATGTAGGTTATATGGTCTTTATATATGCTGCATAATGGTGTTTAGACAGGAAGTAAAAGTGCTGGGCATCTTTATTTTTACAATAACTTCTTTACATTAATATAATAATAAATCACCATGACCATGTGACCATCACATTTGTATATTTGTCACATCAATGTATCACCATAAAAACAACACACAACTTTATCCTATCTACAGAACTGACAGAAGCAGCAGCCCAATATTAACCTCGTATTCTACAAATAACATCGTGGAGACCAAAAAATCAGCGATAAAACCGGAACCTGCGAAGATCACAGTTGTCAGAGAAGAAAGGTCTGCTATACCGTGAACTCATTTATATAAAGTGATATATGTCACCTACCACTCTACTGTTTTAGCCCTTATTCAATAAAGAAAGATAGTACAATGATGTAAAAAATGAGTACCACATTGTTAATACAAACCCCACAGTATGCATTTTAAACCCAACGCACGTTTCGCCTCTGACTTTGACGAGGGAACCTCAAATTCTCGACCCTGCATGAGACATGATCATTCTGAAATTTATTGTACCTGAGGTACAGCATATGTTAACATGGCCACATTAATTTAATGAAGTAGTTATAGACATTCATTTGTTTACGTATGCATTTATGATAGCACATGTCAGTTTATCGTTATTGGCGGTTTACTTTAATTACACTTATCTATTGTGTTATATATGAACATCCTCACATCATGAACTGTTTATTTTTCTTGTGATACTCCCTTTACATTTGTTTTTCAGTAAGTATTTAAATTACTTAATAAAATTAGTTTTTCTAGATTTTGATTGGCTATGTGTCATATTGAGAGGTTTATAAAAAAATGCAATTGAGCAACAAATGTAGATCTTCAGCAGCTGACTGGCGATTCTGAATTAATCTTATCTTGAAGGCTGTGTGCACACGATCTGGAATAGCAGCATTTTGGACGCTGTGTTGTGCAGTACAAGCACGGTGGATGGTGTTTCTAGAAATCCCAGCGTTATTTCACCTGCGGTGCCGGTTACCGGACTTCCGCATCTCTGTAGCATGTTAATTTAATGCTGCGGAGTCGGAAGCGATTTCCAGCGGGTCAATACAGGAAGAAGCCGCTCTGCACCATTCGCAGGTTGTGGGTAGAGGGGCGGCTGCGCTCACTCCACGTTCAGCCGCAGCTTCCTTCAGGTCTAGAGATACTGCATCCAACACGTATTGCCTCCGGATCATGTGCACATATCCTAATAAGTAGAACAATGACTTACAGTATGTTGGTGATAGACAATGACTTTCTCCTTCATTGGGGGACACAGGACCATGGGTGTATGCTTTTCTGCCACTAGGAAGCAACACTAAGTAGAGATAAAACCTAAAGAGAACCTGTCACCTGGAATTAAGCCCCTGACTTATCACTAGCTGTCGCTACACCTTCCTAAGTGCTCCCTAACCATCCCTCTCTGTTATAAATCTGCTCTGTAAAGTTTTAGAAAAATGACTTTGAACTACTGGACGTCGCTCTCTCAGGAGACTGGAAAGGCGGCACATCCGGCCTGGTGCATTATGGACCTGATCACGTGATCGGCCCTGGTGCATTATGGACCTGATCACGTGATCGGCCCGGCTCCGCGCATGCGCAATGCGCATATTGAAGTCAGGTAGATCATATGATCAGACCCATAATGCACCCGGGCCCAATGTGAGATGTGACATATCGGCCAGTGCATCATAGCTGGAAAAGAGGGCGGGAGATTCCAAAAAAGGAGGAAATCAATACAGAATAATGACGCCCAGCAGGGGCGTGCGGTGAAGCAGCGAGGAGGGGACCATGGAGCCTGGAGCCGCCTTTCCAGTCTCCTGAGAGAGCGACGTCCAGTAAGTTCAAAGTAATTTTTCTAAAACTTTACAGGACGGATTTACAACAGAGAGGGATGGTTAGGGAGAAGCTAGGAAGGTGTAGGGACAGCTGGTGATAGGTCAGGGGCTTAACTCCAGGTGACAGGTTCCCTTTAAGTCCTCCTCCCTGCAGTATACACCCATCCATAGGCGTAGTTAGTTAGTTTTAAGCTTAGTGTCGCAGGAGGCACATGTGCTCTGCTACGTTAATAAGTAGAACAATGACTAATGTTAGTGATAGACAATGACTTTTTCAACCAACAAAATAAAATGTTATTAGTGATTTTGTATTATTTTTTAGTTATTTAAAATACAACTTGCATTATACTTTTTTTTTCCACCCATTAATAATCATTATGTCTGGGATGAGCTAAATGGGGTTGGACTATAAACCACCATTATGACTTTTCTACAGCATTGGCATAAAAGCAATAAATTGTAAAACCTCTGCCCACACTATAATGAGAATAAGGGTCTGAAAACTCACTGTTATTAGAGTGCAACTGAGCATGTGCAGCAGTGGCTTTATTAACTGTCTATAGGAGTGATGGTCGCACATGCTCATCATCACTTTGGGAATCCAGTTCACGGGAACGTTGGGATCCCAGGATCTGGTCCCCCCAATGATCATACCTATGCTGGACAACCCATACTTCAGTAATCTTCTTGACATGACTCCTATCAGTTAACAAATTTAGAATAATTGGAATTTAATTTAAATGTATTATATTTTTAGAAACAATAATGAGAACAATGAATCCAGACCTGCTCCGGATAGGGAAGTATCTACCGTTACTACAAGGAAGGAAAGGTGGGTCGTGGATTTATCTTTTTTTATTTTTAGGAAATCATAAAAATCAATTCAGACATAGATTACAATATATACACATGGCTGGAAGGAAGCCCCCGGCAGGATTGGTGCAGCCTATGTATCAATTCAATGGGACCCTCATGGGCCGGGCTCCAAGTCAGTAAGATTTGCTATTTATTTGTTATGCCTACATTATTTTTGCCCCTTTTTATAGCATTTTGTCATTCACACTTACTGTTGGGTTTCACACATGAAGAGCGCACAGATAATAAGGTTGTCCTCCCGGGCAGCAATCACAATCCTTATTTATTAATCTAAACGATGATGGTAAATAAAAGCTTTATTCTGATTGCTCACAATTGACTACAACTCCTATGCGGCTATAAGATCTTAAGAATCGTTGAAGACTTTATTTGTACCTTTTGTAAATAGAATATTCTGCTGAGCTGCACCTTTTACTGCCCTAACCTGTTTTACCTGTATATACTGTATGTCTCATATAAGCATGAAATGTAAATACATATACAGCAAGTGAAAGAAGTGTTAAACACGTCACCAATTGTCTAAATTAACATATTTCTATAGGTGTTAATGTCATGAAATGGCACCAGATGACAGTAACAACCCATCCAATCCACACAGCCAAAGAAATCAAACCAGAGATGTACATAAATTAAGTGTATGTGTAGTAATGAGAGATGACACAGGGAAAGAGTATATAACACACTGAAATGCATTTAATACTTTGTACAAAAGCCTTTGTTGGTAGTAATGACTCCTGTATGGAGAAGCTAGTCTCCTGCATTGCTCAGGTGGGATTTTGGCCCACTCTTCCACACAAACACTCTTCACACCCTGCAGGTCCCGTGCATCCTAATATGATCTCTGAGCTTTAGTTCCTCCATAACTTTTGTATTGAATTCAGGTTAGGTGAACATGCTTTATATTCAGCAATAGAGTCTTGCGTGGTGAGCATACATGCAGGAGCATGCTGGGGGAGTGCATTACTTATTGCTTTCTTTAAAACAATTATACATGCTGATTCCAGGTCTTTCCGTAGCTCTTCACAGGTGGTCCTTGGCTCTTAGACAACTCTTCTGATAATTAATTTTACTGTTTGTTACTGTCTGTTTGGTCATGGCCAGTGAAATTATGTTCTTTCACCTTCTGGCTTAGTGTGCTTTCACATTGTGTTGTAAAACACATTCACTGGCCCCATCGGGGCTTATGTCCGAACCCCCAGCAAAACAGGCTTTGGACATACGATATGTGTTGACAGGGACATTGACTTTAATGGTTCATATAGAGTCAACGGGGGTTCTGTTGTGTACCATTTTTGTGAGTATACGTTTAATGCAGGTGGACACCCAACACAGCCTACTGCGTTTTCGTGTCCACCTAAAGTAAATGTATACTCCTGAAAATTGTGTACGACAGAGCACACGTTGACTTCGTCTGCACCATTATAGTCAATTGACCCATTGGCGCACACGTCCGAAGCCCGTTTTGAAGGGGGTTTGAACATAAGCCCCGATGGGACCAATGAACGCATGCAAGAGCGCAATGTGAATGTAGCCTTATGGCCCCAACAGTGCTCACTTGAACCCTCAGTAGTTTAGAAATTCTACTGTAATCATCACCATCAGTATGTTTTGCAACAATAAGATTGTGCAGGTCTTGAGACAGCTCATTAGTTTGACCCATCATGAGATGTTTCTTGTGTGGCATCTTGATATGAGATTCTGTTTTATAGGACATCAGTTGAACCAGCTGATATTATTTTTCACTATGTGGCAGGATTGCTTTCTAACGTCTGAATGATTTCAGCTGGCGTCATGATTTTCTATTGCTTTTTGCACCTCTCTTTCTTCATGCGTTCAATTCTTTTTCCATGTGTCATTTCTCATTATTAAACATAACTTAATTTATGGACATCTATGCTTTTATTTCTTTGCCTGTGTATATAGGATGTGTTGTTACTGATATCGGGTGAGAAATTCATATGATATCAATAGTACCTTTAGAAATATATATACTGGAAAAATTGATGATGTGCTCAATACTTATTTCACCTGCTGTATCATACTGTTCTCTTGGCAGGGTGGAGACCACAAAGAGGAGCGACACTCTCCCAGAATCCCTGTCTTCTTATCTGTATGATGACGTCAACAGGTAATCAATGCCAACGACTGAAAATCTATGCCTAGTATCAAATCTTTGATACTGATACATCTATGAGATCAATAATCCTGATGATATCTAGACAGTTTCATGGGGTTGCTTTGTTCTAAAAAAATGGTGGCCAAACAAATAACGTCATTCAAACACACAAACTGTTCGACCTGCTAATGTATATGTGTCATGACATTCATGCTACTGTAGATGTTGAGTAAAGAGGAAAGAGGGATGAGGCATCTTAGATTTCAACATGCCCAATCTTTACATGATCATGGGAAATAAGTTGCCACTAGTGGTGTCTGACCGTGACTCAGTTGAGAACACTGGCCTTAAAGTACATGTGTATGGATGGGTTAACAGGAATAGCTTGTTATGACCACCTTAAAGTGGCCTTGCCTAGAGGTCCAAAGTGGGCAGTTATTTTATCCTCGTTGCTCCCCTGAGTATATTATTTTTTTGCTTTTATTAAACCCGCTATATGCTTCCAGAGACACAGACTTTTTATTTAGTGCTCATTTTTCTGGTCTTTACCAATGTGGTACTGTTGGCAGGGTAATAATGCAGAGCAGTCTAAAGACACGCCCCAGAGGATCCAGTGTGCCACACCCGATTTAAAGACCCCGATAACTAGTACTAAATAAAAAGGCGCACATCTCTGGAACTGTATGGTAGATTGAAAGAAAAAACAAGAAAATGGGATAATGACAGGAACTACGTACATAACATAAAGGCAAAAAATTACCATCTGCTATAACCAAAATCATATCTATATGTACATACTTGTTGGTGATGTGTATAAATGTATTTTACATCTTCAGGTTTGAGAAAAGCAGAAAATTGAATCAACCTGCACAGATATCATCACAGACAGTAACTACCAGGTTGGGTTCCGTAGCTTCATCCTTTAGACCATCCAATTGCTGGAAACAGTCCACATTCATTAGCATTATTTGTTCTCCGCAGGATGACAGAACGTCCAGAGAGCCCAAAACTGACCTCACGGAGCACAGTCACAGACAGCACAGTTTCAACAGTGAAGACCGAGCCTGGGAAGATCATAATAAGAGATAGTGAACCCTCTACTAATACAGTTACTACAAGAAAGGAAAGGTGGGTCATGGAGTTATCTCTTTATTTAGATTCTTTTATTGAACAATGAAATATGGGAGTCAGTTCATAAAGAAAATAACAAAATATTTACATAAAAGAGAGAGAGTACTTTAAGCAGTCTCTGATCTTCCAGCCAAATCCTAGGATCCTAGGCTGACGTTTTGTAGTCGGAGCCGAAGCTCCTAGTTTGAGGCCATGTAGAATATAAACCCACGACACACATTGTAAAATGTTGTGTCATTACACAGAGTTCTACAGTAATAAGTATAACTAATTTGGAAACTTGATCACAAATTAAGTTTCTAAATTGTTGGACAAATCTTGTGCCGATTCACAGCGCTGCAAACTGGAAATCTGCAGCACATCCACAGCAGGAATTTGAGGGTCAGCCTTGGATTTTGACCAGAGAAAGACTTACCCCAAATGTCATTTGAACTGCCCACAAATTGAACAGTAGTTTTTGGATGAGCATCATCTCTGTTTGGTTTAGGTTGAGCCCAAATTATGTGTTTTCTGAACAGAAAACCAAAAATAACAGCAGTGCCAAATTCATTAGATGACAGAAACCAAAATCGTCCGATAACAATAAGGTCTGTTGGGTTTCCATCATTGTGTCTGTTAGATTTCCATTAAAAAATATGCATACTATGCTAACTTTTTCCGACTTTTTTGCCGAAATTTGCAGCAGAGATATGAACATTGCCTAAGTTGTTTTTGTCCCTTTTTTTAGCAGAGGATTTTCCCAAAACGAAAATGATGTAATATCACTAGGTTGTGCCGTGCACTAGTGAGTCAATGTCTGAAGTCCAGGACCTTTACCTATTAGTAGATGGAAGGGTCCACTGCCTCCTTCTCTGCACGGTGCTGGCCCTACAGGAGCCGTACATCAGTATGTTTTGTGGGTTTTAACCCCTGACATCCAGCTCCTGTCTTTTAGCCTTTTATTACCTGCCATGGGTACTAATCTGCTTGGTCAATAATTTGAAAAGGAAATTAAAAGATACTACAAATATTTAACATTTTGCAGCTTGTACATTTTATTGGGATACAAGCATGAACAGTGCACATAGAATAAAGCTGCTCTCCCCGGCAGCCAATCACTTGTCATTTTTGTTTATCTAATCTGTGGAACCATAGGAGAGCTGCATTCTGATTGGTCAAAATACACTACAACGTCTATCCTCTGATCGAGCTTTCATACGTGAGACTATAACATTTTCAGGATCGCTGACGACTTTTTTATTTTCTAGTTTTGTGAATAGAATATTCTGCTTAGGCTCACTCTTACCTTCTGCCGTGCTGAGCTGCACCTTTTACTGTTCTAACCTGTTTTGCCTCTATAAATGTCATATATTTATTAGCACGAAATGTAATACATATATCATACTGGTCTTCTGTAACAAATGAAATCAGTATGTTTTGCAACTATAATGTTCTAAAGGTCTTGAGACAGCTCACTGGTTTTATCCATTATGAGTTGTTTCTTGTGTGGCACCTTGGTAATGAGACCTTTCTATAGGTCATCAGTTAAACCAGCTGATATTATTTTTCACTTAGTGACAGGATTGCTTTTTAAATTACTGATAGATTTCAGCTGGTGTCATAACTTTTTATAACTCACTTTCTTTATGTGTTTTTTCCTTTTGTCATTTCTCATTATTACCCATAACTTAATTTATGGTTTGATTTTTTTTTTGCCTATGTGTATTGTACAGGTAGTTACCGTCATCTGGAGAGAAATTCATGTCAACATCACCTCTAGAAATATATTTTTTGAAATATATATTTGGTGACATGTTCAATAATAATTTCACCCCCTATATGATACTTTTCTCTTTGGCAGATTGGAGACCACAAAGAAGAGTGACACTCTCCCAGAATCCCTGTCTTCTTATCTGTATGATGACGTCAGCAGGTAATCTGCGCCAACGACGGAAAAACTATCCCCGATATCAGGAGTTTAGGTGCTGACGCATCTATGGGTTCAATATTCCAGTTTGACCACCTAACTTATGTATATGTCATGACTATTCCATTGTTGCAGCTGAACAAAAAGGGATGGGGCATCTTAGTTTTCAAGATGTCTAATCCTTTCATGATAATTGGAAATAAGTTTCAGCTAGAGGTGTCTGACCGCGACTCAGTTGAAAACACTCAATTGGTCATACTCAATTGGTCATCTACTGTACAGATGGGTCAATATGAATAGCTCATTATGACCATCTTAAAGAGACCCTGCCTAGAGGTCCAAATTGGGCAGTTAGTTTATCCTCCCTGCTCCCCTGAGTATTTAATTTTTGGTTTTCATTAAATCTGCCATGCTGTTGTAGAGATCTGGGCTTTTTTATTTAGTGCTACTTATTCTGGTCTTTACCAATGGGGTAGTGTTGGCAGGGTAATAATGCAGAGCAGTCTAAAGACACGCCCTAGAGGATCCTGTGAGCCTCGCCCCATTTCAAAGACCAATAAAATTAGTAAGAAATAGAAAGGCCCACATCTCTGAAACTGTAGGTTGGATTGAAAAATAAATTAAAAAAATGGGATATTGACGAGAAACACAGACATCACCTAACATAGAAGCAAAGAATGGTCACTTTGGGCATGGCTACAGGTACTCTTTACCGCATCTTAATGAAGATCTTAACTATTATTACATACTTACTGTTGAGATAGGGAACCTAGAAGATGAAATTGGTAAATATATGTTTATTCCTTCTTCAGGTTTGAGAAAAGCAGGAAATTCAATCAACCTGCACCGATGTCATCCCAGACAGTAACTACCAGGTTGGTTCCATAGTTTCATCCTTTTGACCATCCGATCACCAAACACTATCCACTTCATCGTCAGTGTTTGTTCTGCGCAGGGTGACAGAACGTCCAGAGAGCCCAAAACTGACCTCACGGAGCACCGTCACAGAGAGGACAACTTCAACAGTGAAGACCGAGCCTGGGAAGATCATAATAAGAGATAGTGAACCCCCTACTAACACAGTTACTACAAGAAAGGAAAGGTGGGTCATGGAGTTATCTCTACTTGGATATTTTGATTGAACAGTAAGATGTGGGAGTCAATTTCAGAAAGCAAATGACAAAATATTTACATAAAAGAGAGAGAGCAGGAACTGTGCAGGCAGTGGGTGCTGTGTATATTATGTGACTATCAATGCGGCACTCATGGGTCGGTGCATCAGTCAGCAGGACTTGTAATGTAAAGTAGTGCAATGTAGTCTGGGGGGTATGTCGTGGGTGAGGTAATCGTTATCTTGACCTGCCTCGCTACTTGAAAATGGGGGTCCTGGCTAGGTGTGTGTCCTCTCCATTATCTGGGCGATATGCCTCCGCAGACTGCATGGTGCCATTGAACTGGGCCGGAAAACACTAGATGTTACGAAGATGAATGAAGGAGACCAAAGTTCAACAATAAACTTCTTTTTACTAATTGTTATGAACTATGTAAATCAGATATTTGGAAAAATGCTTCACGTGTATTTCATATGCATTAGGGAAGTATGGGCACTTGTGGGTTATATATCATGACTTAATTTTCCTGACACTTTATACTCCTGCATTTGATGACAATGCAACCAACAATATTGGTTGGCAAACCTCGTCTTCTCCTCTGAGGGACGCACGGGTCGAGGTGTAACGCTTCAGCCTCTCAAACTACTCTGAGTTCTCATCTGACTAAAGGTACCGTTACACGCTTCAATATCGTTTAGATATCACCAACGATCTCATGAGCGCGCGGTCGTTAGGACATCTTTTTGACATTGTTGGTGAGCTGTCACACGTGTAGATATCGTGGACGACGCACCAACGATTCAGTGAGCAGCTATTATTCGCTCAACCCAGAGAACGATACTTGTTCACTGTTGTGAATAGGGGAAGTCGTTAACGACATCGTTATCGCGGTGTCACACACAACTATGCAGCAGGTTGGCTGATCGAGGATCGTCTGATTTGAGAACATGTTCTCAAATCTGCGATCAACGATCCAACGATTTATCGTAGTCATATCTCGGTGTCACACGCAACGACGTAGTAGTAACAATGTCGTTTGAACGACTCCAAACTCGTGACGTTTCAGCGATATCGTTCACGATCTCGTACCATGTAACTGGGCCTTAAAGAAGACGCCGCTCTTTGGATCGTACAACCTTGAAACTCCTCTGTTTTATGTATAAGAATGTATGTCCCAATAGTTTCCTTTCAACGTGCACAATTGAGCTTCCTTTTACCATCGACAACTGCCATCGTCCTGCTTATACAAGCCCTTTTCTTTTAATCCCCCTTTACATGGACTTAAGTTGAACTTAGCCTAAATTGTTTTTGCCTCTTTTTGAAGCAGTGAGAGACTTCCCAAAATGGAAGTTGGGTAATATCACTAGGTTGTGCCGTACATCAGTGAGTCCATGTCTGCTTTCTGGGACCTTCACCTATTAGTAGATGGAAGGGTCCACTCCCTCCTTCTCTGCTCGGTGCTGACCCTACCAGGAGCTGTACAGAGTGATCAATGTGTTTTTGTAGGTTGTTACCTCTAGACTCCAGCTTCAGCCTTTTATCCTTTTATCACCTGCCATGGGAACTAATTTTCTTGGTCAACAATTGGAAAAGGAAATGAATAGATAGTAAAAATATGCATGAAGAGCGCACACAGGATAAAGCTGCTCTCCCCGGCAGCCAATCATTTTTCATATTTGTTCATATAACCCATGGTATCATATGGGAGCTGGATTCTGATTGGTCAGAATAGACTACAACTCCTGTTCTCTGCAGAAACTTCCATACAGGGGCGTAAGGCTGCCTTCACACTTGCAGATGCATCTGCAGCGTTTTGCAGATGCATCTGCAAGTATCAGCATGCAGACCGCGGTCCCTATGTTTATAATAGGGCGCACCGCGGTCTGAATGCTCTCATTGATTCCTATATGTGAGCCGTAAGCAGGCGTATGCCTGCTGACAGATCACACACTCCCGCCCCGCACCTTGGACGCAACATCTCGCGTCCATAGTGCGGGCGGGAGAGTGTGATCTGTAAGCAGGCATACGCCTGCTTACGGCTCACATATAGGAATGAATGAGAGCATTCACACCACGGCCGTGGTCTGCATGCTGATACTTGCAGATGCATCTGCAAAACGCTGCAGATGCATCTGCAAGTGTGAAGCCAGCCTAACTACAATAGGTGCAGGGGTTGCGATCACACCGGGCCCTGCAACCTAGGGGGACCCTAAAACTCCCTTTGGCCTATAGAAAAAGACTAATGCTATTAACGATTTGCAATAATTGGGGGCCCCGTTGGAGCTTTCACATCGGGACCCCTGGGCCTGAAGTTACGCCACTGTTTCCATACATAGGGTTATAACATTTTCATGATCACTGAAGACTTTTTTCTTTCCTATTTTTGCGATAAGAATGTTTTGCTGAGCTGCACCTTTCACTGTTCTAACCTGTTTTACCTGTATATATGTCTTATATTAGCATGAAATGTAAATACATATATCATACTGTTCTCTTTGGCAGGGTGGAGACTACAAAGAAGAGCAACACTCTCCCCGAATCCCTGTCGTCTTATCTGTTTGATGACGTCAGCAGGTAATCTATGCAAACAATGAAAAATCTGTGCCCGGTATCAGGACTATAGGTGCTGACTGATGACGTATCTGTCCAGTCAATGATTCTGATACATGAAGCAACTCGCCAAATTAGATTCAGATTGTCAGTTAATTTTATGGGAAAACTCGTCAGCCAACTAATCTCAAGTTTTTGGATCAACTCTTTAAATTGATTGCATTGACTCTCATCCAATCAGAGAGATGATACAGAGGGAGATCAGGATCAGACAATTCTCCAGGCAGATAAATCACTGACAGGTGAGTTTGGGAGCAGATTACTCCGCTCACGCAATGGAAAACTAGTGGAGTCATGAGATATGAGGGCAATCGTAAGATATGGGGGAGTCATGAAATATGGGGAGAGTTGTGAGAAATAAAGGGTGTCATCAGAAATAAAGGGAGTCGTGGGAAATAGGGGGAGTCGTGGGAAATAGGGGTAGTCGTGGGAAATAGAGGGAGTCATGGGAAATAGGGGGAGTCATGCGAAATAGGGGGAGTCATGGGAAATGAGGGGAGTCGTGAGAAAAGAGGGGAGTCGTGAGATATAAGGGCAATCGTAAGATATGGTGGAGTCGTGAGATATCGGGGGAGTCGTGATAAATGGGGGAGTCGTGGGAAAGAATGGGATACGTGAGCAATGGGGAGTCGTGAGAAATGGGGGGAGTCGTGCGTAATGGGGGAGTCATGAGTAATGGGGGAGTCATGAGAAATAGGGGGAGTCATGAGAAATAGGGGGAGTAATGAGAAATGGGGGGAGTCATGAGATATGAGGGCAATCATGAGATATGGGGGAGTCATGAAATATGGGGAGAGTTGTGAGAAATAAAGGGTGTCATCAGAAATAAAGGGAGTCGTGGGAAATAGGGGGAGTCGTGGGAAATAGGGGTAGTCGTGGGAAATAGAGGGAGTCATGGGAAATAGGGGGAGTCATGCGAAATAGGGGGAGTCATGGGAAATGAGGGGAGTCGTGAGAAAAGAGGGGAGTCGTGAGATATAAGGGCAATCGTAAGATATGGTGGAGTCGTGAGATATCGGGGGAGTCGTGATAAATGGGGGAGTCGTGGGAAAGAATGGGATACGTGAGCAATGGGGAGTCGTGAGAAATGGGGGGAGTCGTGCGTAATGGGGGAGTCATGAGTAATGGGGGAGTCATGAGAAATAGGGGGAGTCATGAGAAATAAAGAGAATTTTGTTTACGTACCGTAAATTCTTTTTTCTTGAATCATCAATGGGAGACCCAGACAATGGGGTTTAGGGCACTGCCCTCCGGAGGCCACACTAGGTACTACAAGAACTGTAGACACCGCCCCCTCCGCTTATAAACCCCTACCGCAGGGAACATCCTCAGTTTGGTCCATAAGCTGCGAGGAGACAACAGAAAAACCACACCCGAAACCTCGGGAAGACACCGTGAACAGACGGGTCAACAACCCGGATAAACTGCCCCAACAGGGGACAGATCAGCCGTAACATACAACGGAACACTGGGTGGGTGCTGGGTCTCCCATTGATGATTCAAGAAAAAAGAATTTACGGTACGTAAACAAAATTCTCTTTTTTCTGATCATCATAATGGGAGACCCAGACAATGGGGATGTCCTAAAGCAATACCCCAGGGCGGGAAAAAGTTCCTCAAAAGACGTTTGCATACGCGGTCCCCGTCAAAGGTGGGCAACCGCCGCCTGGAGGACCCGCCTGCCCAAACTTGCATCCGCAGAGGCATGGGCATGCACCATATAATGCTTAGAGAAGGTGTGCAGGCTAGACCAAGTGGCCGCCTGACACACCTGCAGAGCAGAGGCGCGATGTCGCAAGGCCCAGGAGGCACCGACAGCTCTTGTCGAGTGTGCCTTCAAGCCTACCGGGAGAGGCAAACCAGAAGACCGGTAAGCCTCTTGAATGGGTGCCTTGATCCATCTGGCCAAGGTAGATTTTGACGCCGCTGACCCCTTACAGCGACCTGCCGTAAGTACGAACAAGGAGTCCGAACTCCGGAAGGAGGCAGTTCTGGACACATAAATGCGTACAGCCCGTACGAGGTCCAGAGTATGGAGGTCGCGTTCAATCTGATGAACAGGAGCGGGACAAAATGATGGGAGCACAATCTCCTGGTTCAAATGAAAAGTGGAAACCACTTTTGGCAGGAATTCCGCCCGCGGGCGTAACACCACTTTGTCTTGGTGAACCACCAGAAAGGGTGACTTGCACGATAGTGCCGCCAGTTCAGAGACCCGTCTCAGGGACGTAATAGCCACCAGAAAAGCCACTTTCTGTGACAAGTAAGAAAGAGAGACTTCTCTCAATGGCTCAAAAGGTGGTTTCTGCAAAGCCGCCAAGACCATGTTGAGATCCCAAGGGTCCAGAGGCCGCCTATACGGCGGAACCACTCGAGACACCCCTTGGAGAAATTGACGAACCTTTGGGAGGAGCGCCAAGCGCCTGTCGAACAATACAGACAGCGCTGATACCTGACCCTTCAGAGAACTGAGGGAAAGGCCCAACTCCAAACCTGACTGCAAAAAAGCCAATAGGGTCGGGATCGACAAAGGCCAAGGTACATGTCCCCCAGAGGAGCACCAGGCGAAAAAGACTTTCCACGTTCTGTGGTAAATCTTCCGTGACGTGGGCCGTCTAGCTCTGTTCATGGTGGAAACAACCGCAGGAGAGAAACCCCTGGATGTTAAGAGCCAGGCCTCAAGAGCCATGCAGTCAATCTGAGGGCCCTGGAATTGGGGCGGAAGAAGGGGCCCTGCGCGAGAAGATCTGCGCGGTCTGGAAGAGCCCACCGGCGTCCGCCGGACAGTTGCCACAGATCCGGATACCAGGACCTCCTTGGCCAATCCGGAGCCACTAGAATGGCTGTGTGACATTCCGTCTTGATTTTCCACAGGACCTTGGGCATCAGCGCCAGGGGCGGGAAAACATATGGCAGGCGAAAATCTGACCAACTCAGGACTAGAGCATCTGCCCCCAGAGACTGAGGGTCCCACGATCTCGCCATGTATTGTGGCACCTGATGATTCAGCCGGGAGGCCATCAGATCCACATCCGGGGTCCCCCATCTGATGCAGATGTCCCGGAAGACGTCCGGATGGAGAGACCATTCTCCGGCGTCCATCCCCTGTCGGCTCAGGTAATCTGCTTCCCAATTCTCGACACCTGGGATGTAGACTGCGGAAATCAAGCAGTTGTTGGCTTCCACCCATGATAGAATGCGGTGGACTTCCGCTAGAGCCTGTGCACTCCTGGTTCCTCCTTGGTGGTTTATATAGGCGACAGTCGTCGCATTGTCGGACTGAACCCGAATTGGTTGTCCGGATAGGAACACCCGAAAGGCCAGGAGAGCCAGATAGACCGCCCTGAGCTCCAGCACGTTGATCTGCAACGTCGTCTCTGCACGTGTCCAGAGACCTTGAGCTCTGTGGTGTAAAAAACACCGCGCCCCAGCCCTTCAGGCTGGCGTCGGTGGTCACCACTAACCACGATGGCTTCAGGAAGGATCGTCCCTTTGATAAGTGACTCGGCTGAAGCCACCACTGCAGAGCATCCCTGGTCGGCTGGGAGAGGACCACCAGCTGATTCAGAGAGGACGTCCTCTTGTCCCACCTCTGGAGGATTTCCAGTTGCAGAGGACGGAGGCGAAACTGTGCGAAGGGCACCGCCTCTATTGCTGCCACCATGCGTCCCACCATCTTCATCAATACCCGTAGGGATGAATGAGGCGATTCGAGGAGATCGCGTACTCCCGACTGGATGGCCAGTTGTTTGGCTCGTGGTAGGGACACTAGAGCAGAGTCCGTGTGGAATTCCATGCCCAGGTACGTCAGTGACTGGGTTGGAACCAGGGTGGACTTCTGGATGTTGAGAAGCCACCCGAACTGCTCCAGAGACTGCATGGTCGCCTGCAGGCTTCGCTGACACAGGTGTTCCGATGGCGCTCTGACCAGTAGGTCGTCCAAATAAGGAATGACGGCGTGTCCCTGCGCATGCAGTAAGGCCATCATTGATGCCATCACTTTCGTGAACACCCGGGGAGCCGAGGCCAACCCGAAGGGCAGCGCCACGAATTGGAAGTGCTCCTCCCCCACCGCGAATCTCAACCATCGTTGATGAGACGGTGCAATGGGTATGTGAAGGTAAGCGTCGCGAATGTCTATGGACGCCAGGAAGTCGCCCTGCGACACAGCCGCGATCACGGAGCGCAGGGATTCCATGCGGAACTTCCGAACCAACACATGGCGGTTGAACAGCTTGAGGTCCAGAACCGGGCGGAAGGAGCCGTCCTTCTTCGGGACGATAAAGAGGTTGGAGTAGAAACCCCTGAACCTCTCCCCAGTGGGCACTGGGACCACCACTCCGTCTCTGCGGAGTCCCTCCAAGACCAGATAAAAAGCCTGAGCCTTTTCTGGAGACGGGACAGACCGATGGAATCGGTGTGTGGGTTGTGACGACAGCTCTATCCTGTATCCTCTGGAGACTACGTCTCGAACCCACTGATCTTGGATGTGGAGTCGCCATTTGTCTTGAAATTGAGACAGGCGACCTCCAACCTGTGGGGAGGCAGGAAGAGAGAGGCGAGTCATGCTGAGGTGGGCTTGGGAGCGGCAGCTGTTGTACCTGCCGACTTCTTCTGGCGACTCTTGGGGCGCCATTGCTGAGAGGGCTTGGCCCCACGGTCCGCACGAGCGGAAGACGCTGACGGCTGTGAGCTGGTACGAAAGGACCACTGTTTAGGGTTCCTTTTCACAGTATACCTAGGTTTAGGTCTATTCTGTGGGATCTTGGACTCCGTAGAGTCTTTGATCAACTTGTCCAGCTCGGCACCAAACAGCCTGTCACCAGAGAAAGGAAGATTCTGCAGAATCTTCTTTGACGTGGCATCTGAGTCCCATAGACGCAGCCACAACAATCTGCGGATCGCTATCGCATTGGCCGAAGCCACAGCCGAGCGAGTGGCAGTCTCCAGGGACGCCGTCCTAGCATAATCTGCATAGGCCTTTGCCCTCTCTGTAAGTGCCAGGACTTCAGAGTTAAAACCTGCCAGGTCAGCAATCCCATCCAGACAGGATGTGATCGCCTGCAGAGTCCAGACCGCAGCAAAACTCGGGGCAAATGAAGACCCCACAGCCTCATAAGACGACTTGGCGAGTTGTTCGACCTGTCTGTCTGTCGCATCCTTCAGTGAGGAGCTATCAGAGGCAGAGAATAGGGAGCGTGCAGCAATCCTGGTCATGGAAGCGTCCACTTTCGGGGACTGCGACCACTCCTGAAGCACCTCCTGAGGAAAGGGAAAGCGGTTGTCCTTGGATTTGCGGACATAACGCCGTCCAGGGTGTACCCTGGGAGCTCTAACCACCCTTTCAAAATTAGTGTGGTCCAAAAAGGAACCACACGGTCTAGCCTCAGGTCGTAACCACTGGTAGACCTCCTTCGGGTGAACGGCTGTCTCCTGAGGGGGTAACCCGAGACGTAAAGTCTCGTTGATGGAAGACACCAGATCCTCCACCCCTTCAGCTGGTTCAGACACCGACCCGAGAGTTGAACCCCCATCATCCTCGTCACCCTCAGAGTGACGATCCTCCTCAGAGAGGATCTGGAGCTCGGGTGAATCATCACGGCGAGCCCGCTTAAGGGGTCTCACGTGGAAGATGGAGACACCCGGGGGTAGCTTGAAGGAGTAGCTGGAGCATCCAGTCTCCTTGTTAGTGCCTCCAGGGATTGCGACATGGAGGACAATTGGGATAACAGAGAGGCATTAATCTCGCTTTGTTTTTCCCATGGCCCTGGGATCACTTGAACCTCAGGGTAAAGCACCGGAGCTGCTGACTCAGCAGTGACAGTCCGGGCGTCTGGGCGTCCGCAATTATTGCAGGACCCCTCCACCAGTGTCCCATTGCATGTAGCACAGACAGGTGTGGTACTGGCTGCCTTAGCAGCACCTTTCTTCCCTGAGGACATACCCACGGTAGAGGAATATCAACACAGGAGAAACTTCACCGGAAACCGGTGGCTTACCGACCGCTGCACAGCGGTGGTGAAGGGAGCGGTGTGTGTGTGGCCTCCGCGAGGAAAGAAAACCTGGTCTCCCCTGGAGTGCAGCAGAGCAGTCTCCAACGATCCCAGCAGGAAAGTGAGGGGAAAAGATGGCCGCCGCTGTAGAAGCAGAGGGCGGGGCCGAAACACGCGGGAAGCACACACACACGCCCATCCAGGTCACATGGGCCGCTCCACAGCTCTCCCGGCCGCCATTACAATAATGTAAGCGCCGGAGTCCGCAGCGCGGGAGGTATTAAACATAAATACCCGGGCTCACAGACAAAGTCTGAAGCCCACAGCCGCAGCCCCTGTGTCACACAGGGCGGTCAGCCAGGGTGACCCCAGCACAGGGTACACCGCCAGAACCGCGGACCCTAAGGCAACGCGCGGTCTGAGTGTCATAAACACATCAGTGTCAGACACTACCCCCAGGCACACCGGAGACACCGGAGTATCTCAGTGCCGGTCCGGTCTGTAAGCACCATATCATGGGAGGCCTCGGACGGGGGTTCAGCACCAGTCCGGTCTGTAAGCACCATTTAGGGAGGCCTCGGACTGGGCTGGCTCTAGTCCGGTCTGTAAGCACCATTTAGGGAGGCCTCGGACAGAGCTGACTCCAGTCCGGTCTGTAAGCACCATTTAGGGAGGCCTCGGACGGAGCGGAGCTGTGCAAGGCTCCTATCTCCCACTTCTCAGAGCCCCCAGGAGGGATGGGAAGGAGCACGGCAGCGTACCGGGAGACACAGTGTGCCCAGGCACTAGGCCCTCCGGTACCTCGACCTGCATGTTCCCCGAAGGTAAACAGGGAGACTGCCGGAGGTCCCTGACTGGGACCTTCTTTACCTTGTCTTCATACGCCATCACGTAAGCTGTGAGAATGCGATGAGTGCAAGCAAAGCGTGTGGTACCTCCGAGCACACTAAGTTTAAAACTGAGGATGTTCCCTGCGGTAGGGGTTTATAAGCGGAGGGGGCGGTGTCTACAGTTCTTGTAGTACCTAGTGTGGCCTCCGGAGGGCAGTGCCCTAAACCCCATTGTCTGGGTCTCCCATTATGATGATCAGAAAAGGGGGAGTAATGAGAAATGGGGGGAGTCATGAGATATGAGGGCAATCATGAGATATGGGGGAGTCATGAAATATGGGGAGAGTTGTGAGAAATAAAGGGTGTCATCAGAAATAAAGGGAGTCGTGGGAAATAGGGGGAGTCGTGGGAAATAGGGGAGTCGTGGGAAATAGAGGGAGTCATGGGAAATAGGGGGAGTCATGCGAAATAGGGGGAGTCATGGGAAATGAGGGGAGTCATGAGAAAAGAGGAGAGTCGTGAGATATAAGGGCAATCGTAAGATATGGTGGAGTCGTGAGATATCGGGGGAGTCGTGATAAATGGGGGAGTCGTGGGAAAGAATGGGATACGTGAGCAATGGGGAGTCGTGAGAAATGGGGGGAGTCGTGCGTAATGGGGGAGTCATGAGTAATGGGGGAGTCATGAGAAATAGGGGGAGTCATGAGAAATAGGGGGAGTAATGAGAAATGGGGGGAGTCATGAGATATGAGGGCAATCATGAGATATGGGGGAGTCATGAAATATGGGGAGAGTTGTGAGAAATAAAGGGTGTCATCAGAAATAAAGGGAATCGTGGGAAATAGGGGGAGTCGTGGGAAATAGGACGAGCCGTGGAAAATAGGGGGAGTCGTGGGAAATAGGGGGAGTCGTGGGAAATAGAGGGAGTCATGCGAAATAGGGGGAGTCATGGGAAATGAGGGGAGTTGTGAGAAAAGAGGGGAGTCGTGAGATATAAGGGCAATCGTAAGATATGGTGGAGTCATGAGATATCGGGGGAGTCGTGATAAATGGGGGAGTCGTGGGAAAGAATGGGATACGTGAGCAATGGGGAGTCGTGAGAAATGGGGGAGTCGTGCGTAATGGGGGAGTCATGAGTAATGGGGGAGTCATGAGAAATAGGGGGAGTCATGAGAAATAGGGGAAGTAATGAGAAATGGGGGGAGTCATGAGATATGAGGGCAATCATGAGATATGGGGGAGTCATGAAATATGGGGAGAGTTGTGAGAAATAAAGGGTGTCATCAGAAATAAAGGGAGTCGTGGGAAATAGGGGGAGTCGTGGGAAATAGGACGTGCCGTGGAAAATAGGGGGAATCGTGGGAAATAGGGGGAGTCGTGGGAAATAGAGGGAGTCATGCGAAATAGGGGGAGTCATGGGAAATGAGGGGAGTTGTGAGAAAAGAGGGAGTGTCGTAGATATAAGGGCAATCGTAAGATATGGTGGAGCCGTGAGATATCGGGGGAGTCGTGATAAATGGGGGAGTCGTGGGAAAGAATGGGATACGTGAGCAATGGGGAGTCGTGAGAAATGGGGGGAGTCGTGCGTAATGGGGGAGTCATGAGTAATGGGGGAGTCATGAGAAATAGGGGGAGTCATGAGAAATAGGGGAAGTAATGAGAAATGGGGGGAGTCATGAGATATGAGGGCAATCATGAGATATGGGGGGAGTCATGGGAAATAGGGGGAGTCGTGAGAAATGTGGGAGTCATGGGAAATGGTGGGATATGTGAGAAATGAGGGGAGTCATGAAAAATGGGGGAGTCATTGGAAATAGAGGGAGTCATATGAAACAGGGTGAGTCATGAGAAATGGGGGAGTCATGGAAAATAGGTGGAGTTATGAGAAATAGGGGGAGTCATGAGAAATGGGGACAGTTGTGAGAAATAGGGGTAGTCATAAAAAATGGGGGGAGTGGTGAGAAATAGGGGGAGTCATGAGAAATAGCTGTTTGATCAATAGTTACAGGGCTGCCACTAGAAATTTTGGGGCCCCTTACTAGCAAAATTTTGGGGCCCCCCTGAGACTCCACCCCAACTCCGCCTCAACCCACACTCCGCCTCCATCCAGGTTCCGCCTCCACCCACGCTCCGCCTCCACCCATCAAACCTTCCATAGTTTCACCACCCACTATGGGAAAAACTCCCTTTCTGCACCACGTCCTCGCCAATCACTCATTAATCTCTTTCTATACATTGTTCTTTATCAGAGCTGTGGAGGGATGTGAACAATAAATGCCACATGAGGCAGAATAATACTGGTGCTGTTATTCATCACCTTGTACAGGGGTGGGGAAGCTGCTGGAGGGACATTTGGAAATTACTACTGTCATTTAGGGGCCGCACATCACAATGAAAATTACCGGCTACATTAAATTAATTACCTCACCTAATTTGCTGGCTGCAGCTGCTCCTCTGTGTCCTGCGATGTTCGGTGGTATCTGATCTTCCAGCTTTGTGTTGGTCTGGAGCGCAGTCGACTCTGTGACAATAAGTTTTGTAAATCAAATACATGACATAGGAAATTGTTATATATACAATATACAGGACAAAGAGCATATACAGCACTGCAGAGGGCTAGGGGACACAGACTGGGGGTGAGCTGAGCTCTGCAGGAGCCACAGAGATGTATGGTCTCTCCCCGGGCCCCCACCCATTGAGGGGGTGAAGTGAGCTCTGGAGCCAGGGGTCACAAGCTTCCAGAAAATGGCAGCGGATCTCGATTACTTATTATTATCAGAGACTCTGGAGAAGAATGCTACCGGCAAAGGCAGCCGAGACTATAAGAGTGGGAGAGGCATCCGCTGGGGGTTACCACTGGTACACACACCTTGTACGCACGCAGCTCAGCTCCGTACACCACGTACACACTCGGCTCCACTCCGTACACCTCGTACACACACGGCTCTGCTCCGTACACCTCGTACACCCTCGACTCTGCTCCGTACACCTCGTACACACTCGACTCTGCTCCGTACACCTCGTACACACTCGACTCTGCTCCGTACACCTCGTACACACTCGACTCTGCTCCGTACACCTCGTACACACTCGACTCTGCTCCGTACACTTCGTACACACTCGACTCTGCTCCGTACACCTCGTACACACTCGACTCTGCTCCGTACACTTCGTACACACTCGACTCTGCTCCGTACACCTCGTACACACTCGACTCTGCTCCGTACACCTCGTACACACTCGACTCTGCTCCGTACACCTCGTACACACTCGACTCTGCTCCGTACACCTCGTACACACTCGACTCTGCTCCGTACACCTCGTACACACTCGACTCTGCTCCGTACACCTCGTACACACTCGACTCTGCTCCGTACACCTCGTACTTACTCGACTCTGCTCCGTACACCTTGTACACACTCAACTCTGCTCCGTACACCTCGTACACACTCGACTCTGCTCCGTACACCTCGTACACACTCGACTCTGCTCCGTACACCTCGTACACACTCGACTCTGCTCCGTACACCTCGTACACACTCGACTCTGCTCCGTACACCTCGTACACACTCGACTCTGCTCCGTACACCTCGTACACACTCGACTCTGCTCCGTACACCTCGTACTTACTCGACTCTGCTCCGTACACCTTGTACACACTCAACTCTGCTCCGTACACCTCGTACACACTCGACTCTGCTCCGTACACCTCGTACACACTCGACTCTGCTCCGTACACCTCGTACACACTCGACTCTGCTCCGTACACCTCGTACACACTCGACTCTGCTCCGTACACTTTGTACACACTCGGCTCTGCTCCGTACACCTCGTACATAAGTGGCTCTGATCTGTACACCTCGTACACGTTGTTCCACTCCGTACACCTTGTACGTACGCAGCTCAGCTCCGTACACCTCGTACGCACGCAGCTCAGCTCCGTACACACGCGGCTCTGCTCCGTACACCTCGTACGCACGTGGCTCCACTCCGTATACCTCGTACACACTCGACTCTGCTCCGTACACCTCGTACACACTCGACTCTGCTCCGTACACCTCGTACACACTCGACTCTGCTCCGTACACTTTGTACACACTCGGCTCTGCGCTGTACACCTCGTACATACTCGACTCTGCTCCGTACACCTCGTACACACTTGACTCTGCTCCGTATACTTTGTACACACTCGGCTCTGCGCTGTACACCACGTACATAAGTGGCTCTGATCTGTACACCTCGTACACGTTGTTCCACTCCGTACACCTTGTACGCACGCGGCTCTGCTCCGTACACCTCGTACGCACGTGGCTCCACTCCGTATACCTCGTACACACTCGACTCTGCTCCGTACACCTCGTACACACTCGATTCTGCTCCGTACACCTCGTACACACTTGACTCTGCTCCGTACACTTTGTACACACTCGGCTCTGCGCTGTACACCTCGTACATAAGTGGCTCTGATCTGTACACCTCGTACACGTTGTTCCACTCCGTACACCTTGTACGCACGCAGCTCAGCTCCGTACACCTCATACGCACACGGCTCCGCTCCACACACATCATGCATACATGGCTCCTCTCCGTACACCTCGTATACATTCGGCTCTGCTACATCCACACTGTAAATCCATCCTGACCACAGATACACTTTACCTCATCCAGCACCATGACAACTGAGGAGCTGATCATGTGACCCCTGACTCCTCCCCTCCAAGTGACGTCATCACAGGTCCTGTAAGAACAGAGCAGCTATGTAGCGTACTGCTCTGCAGGTGGAGAACAATGGGGGGGGATCCCGACCTTGGGCACTGCAGCAGGCACCCCCAAACCCCCCCTCCCCCCCAAACTGCTGCGCACAGGCCCCATGACACAGACAGCAGCAGAGGGAGAGTGGGCGGGCCAGGGCCCCTGCACTGTGAGGCTGATGTGTGTGTGTGTGATGTCACACACACACTGAGTCACACTGTGGGCGGGTGCTGGCAGTGGTGCCGCTCAAGAGTAGGAGAGTCAGCTGTATGTTACAGGCTGTGCTGCGCCCCTGACCCTGTGCATTGAGGCCTGGGATGAGCGTGGATGGGCGGGCCCCCACAGGATAATAGAGGGTGGGCGTGCCTGGGCGGTTGCCTGTGCCTGCTGGCCTGCCCAGCCCCAGCCTGTGTCTGTGTGTGTGACGGTCCCAGCCAGGCTCCCAGCAGGCCAGGTCCGGCCTGGTGGCGTGGGGTGGACGGACGGGGGCGCCGTAAACCACGTGCTCATTGCAGCAGTGTTTGAGCAATGGCACGGGCCGGCCGACACCGCACTCTGCCTCGCCCCGCCCCTGGCTGGTGACTCAGAGTCAGGCAGTGCTGCGTAGGAACTAGTCTTTGCCACTGCTGCTGGCCAAACGGGGCGGGCATCATTGCTCCAATTGGCCCCGCCCACAGCCAGCGCGCCCGGGCCCCCCCCCCTGCTGTTTGTATGGCCACGCCCCCTCCACTTTTCGCCGGGCCCCATACAGCTGTATGGCTTATAATGCCCTATTGGCGGCCCTGAATAGTTATATAAGGTCTCCTCTGTCTGATGACTTTGATGTAGTTGAAGTCCATTCTTTTCCTGCGTTCTTACTTCTCTGCTCAGGGAAATGGATGAAAAATGAGGGGTGGGATATATCTTAAAACTTATTTCTTCTTCTTGAATCTAAGAAAAAACAAAACCATAAGGCTTTAGACAGTTTGACCTAAGAGTGGTGATCAGACTGGTTTCTTTGAAGAACTGTATCCATTTATATACAGTAGGTGCTGAGATTTCTTAATTCTAATAAAAAATGTAAAGGTGGCGAACACATCATCCAAGCTTTATCTCAACCCAGCAGCTTTAAAAGACTAGGCAACGATCTAATGTATGAGTATATGTCACACAAGTTTCCTGAAACTGCATATGGTGAAAATGAAAGAGGGATTGGGCATCTTAAATATCAACATGCCCAATCCTTTCATAACCATTGAAGAGAAGCTGCCACCAGAGGTGCCTGACTTAAGCTGACTTTCCTCTTACTATTAAGAACACATGCACACTTGGCTGTAGCCACATGTGCCTCTGTATGGACAGATTGACAGGAATAGCTTGTTAGACCCACAGCTATTAAGGTGCATAGCCAACGTAAGCCCATAGTGAAGCATTCAACTGTTATAGATGTCATCTGCTCGTGAGCTGTCGATAGGACACATATTTAAGATAAGATAAGATAAGATACACTATTGATCCCGAGGGAAATTACAGTATCACATCCGCAGAACATAGACATTAATTACATAACAGACAACTGACGATGGAGGTGACTCATACATATATGTTCATAACAGGTCAGTACCATAAACGATTAGAACATCAATAATACTCAAATCAAAGTAAGGAAACTTTACCGTCTGTGGGGAAGACACATTTTTTTAGGAGTACCCTGTTTTTTCTTTTGATTATTTGCTTTTTATGCAAAACTTTTACTTACATTTACTTACAATTGTTCAAATAACTATTGAACACTTCACCAATTTTCGAAGTAAATATATTACTAAATGTTCTCTGACATTAACTTCTCACCAAATGTTGTTAACAACCCATCCATTCCACACAGGCAAAGAAAACAAACCATAGATGTCCATAAATTTAGTGAAGTGTAATAGTGGGAAATTGCACAAAAAAAGTATTGAACACACTTTCTGAAATTAAATTAATACTTTACAATAGACCTTTGTTGGTGATGAAGCTCCAGATGCCTTCTGTATGGAGACACTTATTTCCTGCATTGCTCAGGTGGATTTTGGCCCATTCTTCCACACAAGCACTCTTCACATCCTGCAGGTCCTGTGGATCCTTCTATGACCTCTGAGCTTTAGTTTCTTCCCTACATTTTTTATTGGATTCAGCTCCGGTGATCGGCTCGGTCATTCTAGCAGCTTTATTTTCTTTCTCTGAATCTAGTTGAGAGTTTCCTGTGTGTTTGGGATCATTGTCTTGCTAAAATGTCCACCCTCATGTCATCTTCATTGTCCTGGTAGACGACAGCAGATTTTTATCAAGAATGTCTGGGAACATTTGTCCATTCATCCTTCCTTCAATCATATGAAGTTTTCCAGATCCACACTATGATGTTCCCACCTCCAAATCTCACTGTTGCTGGTGTTTTTGGGGTGATTTGCCTTTTGGCCTCCAAACATGGTGTGTATTATGCCATCCAAAGAGTTCAATTGTGGACTCATCTGACCAGACTATATTTTTACAGTATTTCACATTCTTATACAAATGTTGTTGAGCAAACTTTAAACATGCCTGAACCTGGTTGTTGTTCCGCAATGGAGTCTTGTGTGGTGAGCATACAGGAGCGTGCATACAAGCCATGGAGGGGGAGTGCATTACTTATTGTTTGTTGTTTTTTAAAGCAATTGTTCCTGCTGATTCCAGGTTTTTCTGTAACTTTCCACAGGTGGTTCTTAGCTCTTAGGCTGGCTTCACATTAGCGTTTGTGTCTGCATGCTGATCGCATGCAGACACAAACGCAGTGTAAAGCAGGGCCATTTTGATGTGTCCGCAGCGGAGAATGTCCGCCTGGGGACACATCACTGTGCAGCCCGGCAGCCAAGCTCCGGGACATGTCGGCGGGGAGAACAGCTGATCTGACAGCTGTTTGAATCTCCCGCGCCGACATCTCCTCTCTGTGTCAATTCAAGATTCAAACAGCTGTCACATCAGCTGTTCTCCCCGCCGACATCGCTAGCAGATTATCGGCGGCGGGGAGAAAGAGATCAGCAGAGGCTGAGCTGATCTCCCGGTGGCCGTCGGTGATCTCCTGTGACATCACCGCCGGCCACCGGGAGATTTTTCAATGGGTCTGCAGCGTTCTCCTGCGCTGTCAAGCGCAGAACACTGCGGACCCATTGAAGCCAATGCATTTTTTGTGCGCTTGGGGACGCTTGCTGATTTTCCAAGGTCCCCAAGCGCACAAAAAAAAACAACATGCTGCGTCCCGGGTGCGGACACTGGACACCGGAAGGAGCAGATATCGTCCGCATCCGCACCCGAACGCAGCAAACGCAGGCACCATGCGTTCCTATGTTAAACATAGGAACGCAGTGCGCATGCGTTTGACTGCGTATGGGAACGCAGCAATACACTGCCTTCCCATACGCAAATGTGAAGGCAGCCTTAGGACATCTCTTCTGATAATTTTCTTCACTCCTCTGCTTAAAATTTTGAGGGGAGCATGTGGTCATGGCTGTTTATGGAGAAATTATGATCTTTCCACCTTTGGATTATGACCCTACAGTGGTTACAGTAGTTTAGAAATAATGTCATTAATGCCATTAGTATGTTTTGCAACTCAAAAGGTTGTGAAAGTCTTGAGACGGCTCGCTGGTTTTACCTATCATGAGATGTTTCTTGTGTGGCACCTTGATAATGAGCCCCCTATTTATAGTCATCAGTTGAACCAGCTGATATTTTTTTACTAAGTGGCATGATAGCTTTCTAACTACTGATAGATTTCAGCTGGTGTCATCACTTTCCATAGCTTGTTGCACCTCTCTTCCTTCATGTGTTTAATACTTTATTATACATTATTAAACATAACCTAATTTATGGACATCTATGGTTTGATCTCTATGCCTGTGTGTATTGGATGGGTTGTTACCGACATCTGGTGAGAATTTCATGTCAATAGCACCTTTAGAAATATATTTAGAAAATTGGTGACGTGTTCAATACTTATTTCACCTGCTGTACTTACTATTGGAATATGGAACCTTGAAGCTGTAATACAAATATACATATTTAATTTGCATTTTCAGATTTGAAAAAAGCAGGAAGTTAAATCAACCAGCACAGACATCACAAACAGTAACTACCAGGTAGGTTCTGTAGTGTTATCGCCTCGATCATCCAATCACAAACAACAATCCACCTCATCGTCAGTGTCTGTTCTCCGCAGGGTGACAGAACGTCCAGAGAGCCCAAAGCTGACCTCACGGAGCACCGTCACGGAGAGCACAGCTTCAACCGTCAAGCCCGAGTATGGTATGGTCATAATAAGAGAAAGTGATCCACCTACTAATACAGTGTCTACAATGAAGGAAAGGTGGGTCATAGATTTATCTCTTTGGTTATTTTATTTGTTATTCTTATTGATCAGTGAATTATAGAAGATAATTCAGAAAGCAAATGACAAAATATACTAATTGAAGGGAGTAAACTCCAGACGGGATGGGTGAAGCCTCATATTTCCTAGAAAAGATGTGTGAGACACTCTGAAGTCTCCTAGGATTGTATCCAAAAGTTTTCAAGCTCGTTAATGCAAACTCAAGCTTAGTCATTTCAAAGTGACCTTAATATACTTTATATGACTATTAGTAAATGGATGGTACATGGTGGTAATTAGAGATGGGTGAACCTTTTGACGTTCAGGTTTGGCTCTGTTTGCATATGTTCAGCGAATAGATCGGCGAACTTCCAAACCCCATTAAAGTCAATTGGAGGCAAAATCAAGAGCATAGAAAACATCTTGTAAGGGGCTGTCAAATACAGTTAAAACAGTTTTATAGTGGAGCCCCACTGTTTTTGCAGAGAAATTAGCTTCCTAGACTACTAAATTTATAAAGCTTTAGCACCGCTGTCACCCTGCTTCTGGTCCCACTCATGAACATCACTGCTCCCCCTTTGATTGGTTAAAATCAGGCTTACCCCACCCAACCTCTCTGCCAGCATATGTGATTGGATGCCAGTATGGCAAATAAACTGATGTCAGATTACTGTAAAAATAAATAAATAATTGAAAAAATTGGCATGTACTTCACTGTATTTATGATTGACAGCCAAGGTAACCCAGGCAGCTAAAAATTGCAGCACTCAGCCACCACAGGAATTGGTTCCTCCATGAGTGATGACAAAACTGGTGTTACCACTCCTCCAGTTGCTCTGGTGCCAGAGACTGGGTAATGAGGGGTTAATGCCAATTGAAATTTGCTAGCTGGCACTAAGCCTGAGGTTCATAATGTCGGGCCAATGTTAGACCCAGCCATTATGAACCTCAAAGTAAATAGTAAATAATATACAACACGGTGAAAAATCATTTATTTGTAAAAAAGAACACAAATACATCCCGCTTTTCCCATCTTTATTATCCCCGCACAAACCCTCCATGATTCTCAGCAACATCTGTTTACAGTGGGAATCAAGAAATAATTGGAAAAAAAAGAGCTCCATTGTATTTTTGATTTTGATTTTTGATTGAGGCAAAGCTAGATAGGTTGGGGTAGATGGCAACCCGTACCTGCCTGCTGCATCTGGGCTGGCAACCAAAAATACTGTGGAGCCCCACGTCACATTATGACACCATTTGTGAATTGTTCGGGTTACCGATCACAAGCTGAACCTGCAATGTTCGTGCTGTTTGGTGAAAGTTCACTCATCTCTAGTGGTAATCAGTGTGCTAATTAACTTTTTAAGATTAAAAAAGCTCCAAAACTGATCCCTTTTTTGGGGGCAAATGCCTGCCATGTGACTGTTTAAAGTAACCACGGTTTTTTGACAAGAGGTGGTCCAAAAACTGTCCCATTTTGGGGAGTAGCCACAGTTTGAATTTGCAAATTGCCTGGTTTCTTACAGCCACCAAGAAAGGGGACTAGGGTTCAGAAAAGACAGAGGCGTTATTGATGTGACCTGATGTCATCTGTAAAAGATTAAGTGTTACAACAGCAGAAGATGAGGATTGTGCAAAACACTGATTTAACTGACTATGTCACTGCCAGAGGTAACATCATCCTACTGTGACTGATGTGCCATAACCTCCCCTGCTTTATCCTCTTCAATACACTTGCCGACGGTAGATATATTGGCTGGATGGCTGATACCAGTGATTGTGGCTCTTATTCCCAGAACCAATGGTATGTTTTATTTTTCTTTGCCCTTGAGACTTTCTGTTTTACCATACTTTTTTTTTTACCACGCTATAATTAACTTTTGAACTTTTTTACTTCTGTTTTGAAAGTTTTTAACCCAATTTTCCCTTCCAAAAAAAGACCTAGAAATGCTCGAAAAAATAGCAGTCATAAAAGCTATTGTAGGTGTAATGTGGAGATGTCCTCATACTTTTTCCATAGAGTATATATCAAATTGTTCTCTTCGGCAGGTTGGAGACCGCTAAGAAGAGCGACAATCACCCAGACGCCCTGTCTTCTTTCTTTTGGATGATGCCAACAGGTAATCTATACCAACGACAGAAAATCTGTGCCCGGTATCAGGACTTTAGGTGATGACGCATCTATGGGATCAATGATCCTGATGAGAGATAAGTGGAGCAACTCATCAATTTAAAGATTAAGTTTGGCAATTAATCTTCATGAATGATGAGAAGTCGAAATCTTGTATGCAGTTGAAGACCATTATTTTCATCTTTTCTGGCTGGTAAAATAGATGACAATGAGGGATGGGATATACGGTAGCTAAGAACATTGTTCTTCTTATTCATTCAAAGGACTAGGAACATAAAATACATAAGGTTATCAGACTGAATGGATTGAAGAATTGTCTCCATTAACATTGGTGCTAATGTTACTTTGCTCCAATCTAACATCATCCGTCCATGATCCTTCCATAATCTCTCTACGCTCTACAAATATTATAATTTTTGCCCCGCTCCAAAAGATTGTCCCCGTATCCCCATATCAAGGTCAACCCTCTTATTTACAAAAGTGCCCCATGGACGGCGTCAGCCATAGTAATTGGCACCGATGGTCCCTCTGTTTCTGTTACTTCTTGTTCAGTAGTGATGTCACCAAAGTGCTGCATTTATGAGGTCCTCGTATAGTATATACTTACTATTGGGATAAGGAACCTTGAAGCTGCAAAGTGTAAATATGTACCGTATTTTGCATCTTCAGGTTTGAGAAAAGCAGGAAATTAAATCAACCTGCACCGACACCATTACAGACAATAACTACAAGGTTGGTTCCGTGGTTTAAGCCTCTCGACTATCCAATCACCATCAACAATCCACCTCATTGTGAGTATTTGCTCTCCGCAGGGTGACAGAACGTCCAGAGAGCCCAAAACTGACCTCATGGAGCACCAACACGGAGAGCACATCTTCAGCCATCAAGCCCGAGCCTGGGAAGATCACAGTCTTTCGTGGTGAAAGGTATTTTATAGGGGAGAGAGATCAAGACTTTTTTAGGGCAACTTTTTATTCATCATGTCACATATGGTTGACCATGCTCAACAGCTTTACGTCCATGTCAGAAAACATTGGCCAAGGGATACCAGACTGGGAATTTTCATACCATCTGTTGCCATCAATCATCCATTTCTCCATGACACAATAGACTGTCATATAAAGATCCCAAACCTGATCTGAACTCTGTTGACGTCTATACTAAACCCTGGGGCCTCCACCAAACTTGTAAATGGGGGGCCCAAAGTACCTGTGTGAATTGAGCAGTAGTGTTCATGAGAGGCCATTTTTTGGGTAGAAAAGCATAACATCAGCCCCGCAATAGTGAATGGAGCAATGGTCTTACATGCACACTATTGCTCCAGTTACTCCTGGACTTTAGAACCCCCTATTCTCCAGATCAGACCAGCACTCATACATTTATCTCCGATCCTTGAAATACGGTACATATTAACGGTATTTTGTAGGCAAACTCAAGCGGCCTGAGAGTCATCCGTTTGTCACTAATATGTTGAGCTGGATACATATACTTTCAGATAATATACCTCCTTTAGGTAAAAAATAAGTGAAAAAAAAAACAGATGAAAGGCAGGATCAATACAGATGACACATGAGCAAAAAAAAATCAGTTTAGCACTGATATAAAAATAGACATAGATATGTGAATGAAAGCTTTGCCAGAGTGGAGAAAAGCCCATTAATAATTTCCCTGCTGCGCCTCCACAGGCGAAATTAAGAATTACATGTCACTAATTGCAGTGAATGGGCAGTCTGTGTTAAGGCCCTATCACACACGGGGCGACATCGCCACCAAATACATAGGCAGTGCTCTGAAACCAGGCGACCGATCTGGGGCGATGTGCACACATCGCCCCATGTAACCGGCCGCCGGCGAGCTGACAGGTGATGGGAGCAAAAGGCTCCCATTGTCCTGCATCGCCGCTGGGGTTTTCAGACACCCCGGCAGTGATGCCGCCTGTCAGCTCGCCGGCGAGGGGCTGGAGATGTTGCTCCATGTAAATGGGGGACGGCGGCGCTGACTGGGCGCCAAAAACGTGCGTGCACCCACCAGTCGCCGCCGACATCTCCAGCCCCGTCGCCAGGGGTGACGAGGCCTTTAGGCAGAGTTCACATGTGCAGTAATCATATAGAGAATTATATAGAGATCCGATGGCAAAACCTTTCTGCAAACACAATTTTTTTGTCCGTTGTTCAATAACTGATTTTTTTCAGGATCCTTTTTCTTAACATTGGAGTCTATGAAAAATGGATCCAGTAACTGATTGATATTTATCTTCCATTTGTAACTGATCCTGTAAGCAAAAACAGATCCTTTACAAATGAAATAAAAATGGAGGCTAAATAGCAATCAGTTCCTGGATCCGTTTTCCATAGACTCCCATGTTAAAAAAACGGATCCAGCTGAAATCAGTTATTGAGCAATGGACAAAAAAGTTGTGTTTGCAGAACTTTTTTCCAACGGATCTCTGCAGGAGCCTGTCACGCCGGGCGTAGGGAGACACCCAGCTCAGGACGACAAGTGGTGAAAAGGAATCCCTGATGCTAAGGGCAAAGGGGAGATAGTGACCCCTAGAAACACTAGCGCTGACACCTGGGTCTCCTAACAACCCAATACAGCCTCTGCAACTGTCGCCGTGCAGGATACCTCTTCCCTGTCTGTCCCTTAACAAAGCTTATTTAGGGATCAGACAGGGTGAACACTGGTCTACTCAGCCAACAACTAAAGGAAAACACCAAGGAGACAAACAAGGGGGAGAAGGAGGAGCACTTAGCTGAAGGAACAGAAAGACAGCAAACTACACCAGAAATCCATGATGCACTGCAAAGCCAGGAAGCAACACCACCTCCAAACATGCTATCACCAGCAATGTATCACGGGAGCCAAAGGGTATAAATAGGGACAACTGAAAGGTCGACAGGTAGGACCTGCTGGGGCCTAGTGACCTCCAGTGATCACCAAGCAGAGAAATACCTCTTAAAGGTTCAGAACTACAGTTCAGGATTTTGGCTGTTTGGCCAGGCGCTGCGACCTTCTGGAGTGGCCCCAACAGCCTCATCCGTGGCTCCTGATACACCCAGGACAGATCCGTTCTAACGGATGATTACTGGACATGTGAACTCAGCCTTAGTAGGAGAACAGGCTATTCATTACATTAGAAAAATGTAATTCTGCCTTTCTCCTGTGGAGGCGCTGCAAATGAATGAAATATTGGCTGTGAGATTGTCACATTACAGCTGGTCACTGTGGGGTTGATGCAGTAGGTCATGCTTTGATTACCTGCTATATTAGGAATAAATTACACAAAACTAAAAAAAAAATCTTTAATTGCAACACGAAATCACAGATGTATGACCAGTTATAGGAAATCATGTAGAAACATGAAATATACCATATATAGAGAACTTTTTTTTTTTGCAGTGAAACCAGTGATTCTTCCATCCCAAGATTGACCTCCAGTAGTACAGAGATCAGAAGCTCCACTATGCAGACAGGACCGGGGAAGATCACAGTCCTCCGAGAGGAAAGGTATGAGAAATCATACACATAGGTCACTGCTGAAGGTCTATAATAATAAATTCATGTTATACCTGGTGATCAAGATATTTTATTTAATCTTACCAGAAACATAGAACTTTTCTCTATGGCACTTGTCACTATTAGGGGTTGTCCATATTGAAAAACCTATATTCCTATTCCCTTTAAGTGAATTCTGAGCTAACAGTGGGGGTCTCCTGATCGGGATCCTCGTCTCTTTGTCAGTATATGGAAGGTTACAAGGAATGTCTCTGGCTCTGGAGGACCGATCCTGATGCACAGAACACAGACAATCCATTGATTAGAATGGACACTGTGGAATACTCTTAAGATCGATATAAAAGGGTAATAATATCTGGGATATGTCTGGTATAATGACCTAGTGTCCTCCTTTGCAAACCACTACCATTGTTCCAATGATTGCCTGGACCATCTTCTTCATGCCTATCCCCCTTTGTGCATTACGGGATACTCCCACCTGCTCCCCTATTGGCCAGGTGAGCAGCGCTAGCCAATCTAAGAACTAAGGGGTGTGTCTCAGACTACAGCTGCATGGTAGTCTGAGAAATGCTTCTGAGGAAAGAAGATTGGCTTGGTAATCAACATATTAGTGGTATAACTGCAAAAGGCAACATGGTCACTGTACCAAACATTTCTCAGATGAGATTACGCTTTTATGTAACTTTAAATTCCCAGGAAAATATAACCCTACTAGGTTTCCCACAGTTTAGTGAAGGAGGTCACAAAGGGGGAGAATTTGCAAAAATTTCTGCAAAAAAAAAATCCCAATACCAGGCTGCAATGCCAGACACAGCCACTGACAAGAGTGGCACTGTCTCCAAAAATGAACACATCTCATATCACCAATTTAGATTCACAGGTAAACTGTGCAATCGCTGGGTGTAAGGGGCATTATGTCCGGAATAAGGACTAACACCGGATGGATATGTCCTCTTTTTGCAGTTATGACTCTAACAAAGAATCACCAAAGCCTTCAGTGGAAAGTCGCACAACAACAAGAGTAACAGAACAGTAAGTAAAGCTCAGATATACAGCAGACGGGCGTCAGTAAACGGGCAGAGAGGTGGCAGTCACACCGTCCCCTGTGCCAGAGGTGGTCCAAAGCAGGGGTATAGCTACAACAGGTGCAGGGTTTGCAATTGTACCCAGCCACTGGAGACTAGGGGGCCCGAAGCATCCCTTTGGACTATAGAAAATGACCACTGCTAATAAAGATTTGCAATAATTAGGGGCCCCGTTGGAACGTTTGCATCAGGGTCCATGAGCTTCACATTACGCCACTGGTCCCAAGGGCTTGTGTCGTTTGTCCTCAAATATACCACATACTTATCATTTCCAATTACAAGCATTGGTGCAAATTGTATTGTTAATCTGGATTTCAGCTCTGGCTTCTGGACAGAAATGGACTAGAATTGTCACATAACAAAACCCAGAGCAATCCCATGATATTCAGCGGGCCCCTCTGCTTCTAAGTACATCATGTATGAGTCTGGTCCCTTTCAGATATGATTTCTGTTTGTCTACTCTCATAACAGGACGGATAAATGGAATTTCTGAACTCAGGTCTACACCCAGACCAAACCCTATTAATGACTTTGTGCTCATTGTTCCTGATTAGTAATAAGTATTAGGATTGTATTTTCTCAGTAACATATAATATATCACATACCGTATAATATCGTATAGCAGATAACATCAGTAGTCCAAGGTTAATATGTCATTTAACACTACTGTATTTTTAAGCAGCAAAGATGATGTACCCGATGCCATAACACTAATATCTTCATCACTGTCCACAAGTGTCACAGAGAGTCCACAGCCCCGAATACAGGCCGGAGCCGGGAGCATCACCGTCATCAGAGACGAGGGGTGAGACGCTGATTATAGCACTATGTGTACAAGTGTACTGCCTGTTAAGTCTGATGGATCCTTCCTTCCCTTCCTTCCATCCCTCCTTCCTTCCTTCCTTCTTTTCTTTCCGTTTCCTTCCTTCCTTCCCTTTTTTCCTTCCTTTCTTCCTTTCCATCCTTCCCCTCCTTTGCTTCCTTCCCTTTGTTCTCTTCCTTCCCTTCCTTCTCTTTCTTCCTATCTTCCTTCCTTCCTTCCTTCCTTCCTTCCTTCCTTCCTTCCTTCCTTCCTTCCTTCCTTCCGTTCTTCCTTTCCTTTTCTTCCTTCTCTTCCTTCTTTTCCTTTCTTCTGTTCTTTTGCTTCTTTCCATCTCTTTCTTCCTTTTATTCCTTCCTTCCCCACCTTCCTTTCCTTCCTTCCTTCTCTTCCTTCCTTTCCTTCCTTCTCTTCTTTCCTTCTCTTCCTTCCTTCTCTTCCTTCCTTCTCTTCCTTCCTTCCTTCCTTCCTTCCCTTCCCTTCCTTTCCATCCTTCCCTTCCTTTCCATCCTTCCCTTCCTTTACCTCCTTTCCTTTCTTCTCTTCCTTCAATTAATCCCTTCCTTTCCTTCCCTTCCTTCCATTTCTTCCTTCCCTTCCGGCTCATCCAGACGACAGTACTGTCAGTCTGAGTGCCATCAGCCAAAAAATCACACTTCCCTCAGACCAGTGTTATTCAGTGAGGCAGGGGCAGGCACATGTCTGATTTTTCCCTGCAGCAGTCACTATCTGCCTGTGAGAATGTGATTTTTCTCAGCCATTCAAGTCCACAGGACGGAAAGAAAGTCAAAAACAATGTGAGAAATTGTTAATTGGATGACTATTTCTCACACTATTTTTTATTTTCTTTTTTCCTTTCTTTCTTCCTTTGTTTATCTTTCTTTCTTTCTTTCTTTCTTTCTTTTTCTCTCTTTCACTCCCTCTTTCTTTCTGTCTTTTTTCCTTCCTTTCTCTCTCATTCTTTCCTCTTACTTGCACTAACCCTATGGCTAGGGTCACATTTGTGGTAGTATTTGCAGATCCTGATCCGGTTTTGAGCATGCAAAATGCTCAAAACCGGATCAGGATCCACAGCCTATAGGAGCCCATTATAAAACCGGATTGCACTACATGCAATCCGGTTACCGCTTCCGGATTTGCAGCCTGCGTTAAAAATCATGCAGGCTGCAGTTCTCGGAGCGGTTTGCAATCCGCAGCAGGATTGCTATAATGGGCTCCTATGGGAGCCTATGCGGCTGCCGCAAGGCACATGTGAGTGCCTGCGGCAGCCGGATGCTTTGTTCATCCCTGCTGCTGCAGGGATGAACAAAGAGTTAATGTTACTAATAGATGTGGGCAACATGTCTCTAGGGGGTGCCCACCCTCCCTAGAGATATGTTGTCCACAGAGATCGGCATGTCAAGGGTTAATTCTTTATTTTACATGATCGCCACTATTTTCAGCTTTTCCTATACTTTACAATGACAGCCGCCGGCTCCTGAGTTTGCAGGAGTACACTACGTATTTTGCGTAAGCACCAGAGAAAGGACAGCAGTCTTTATAAGGGGTTGTCACTGGTGCTTACGCCATTTGCGTAGTCTAGAGGCTGCTGTCCAGGGTGCTGATATAATGTACAGTAGTTCTATGGGCACCGCACCGCTATAGAACTACTGTAAATGACTTCAGCGCCCAGGACAGCAGCCTCTAGACTACGCAAATGGCGTAAGCACCAGTGACAACCCCTTATAAAGACTGCTGTCCTGTCTCTGGTGCTTACGCAAAATACGTAGTGTACTCCTGCATACTCAGGAGCCGGCGGCTGTCATTGTAAAGTATAGGAAAAGCTGACAATAGTGGCAATCATGTAAAATAAAGAATTAACCCTTGACATGCCGATCTCTGTGGACAACATGCCTCTAGGGGGGGTGGGACTCCCTAGAGACATGTTGCCCACATCTATTAGTAACATTAATCCTTTGTTCATCCATGCGGCATTATGAGCAATCCGGTTACCGTATGCTGGGTTAAGGACACATTTTTGGTGAAAAATGTGTCTGAAAGCACTTGCAATTATTGCATCCGGATCAGGATGCGGTTATCGCAGTATGTCTTGCAAATGTGACCCTGGCCTATGTCTCCTCTTACCTTACAGTGATGGAGATAACAGCAGAGTGAGCAGCAGATCATCGGAGATCATCACTACTACATCTCGAGCCAAAATCACCATAGAGACTATCGAGAGGTGAGAGACGCTCCGATCCCATCACATTCCTGGTGCTCCGGTGTGGGGAATCACATACATTAGTGGAAATGCTAAAAATGTGTAACATGAGAGAGGCAGAGACCTGGCGGGCAGCTAACACCAGTACATTAGTGACTCCACCTGTCCAGTCCATGGGGGGCTGTGTAATACCTGGAGAGCCGTGGATTAATGTCCATTATAGAGGACCTTTAAGGAGAACATCTTCTGCTCTTGGTCTTGTAAACTATTACTAACATTAGTGCCAGACTATCAGAGTTTCCGGATAACCAAATGTTGGGTCAATGGATTTCATTGTATTGTATTCCTGATTCCTCAGACTATCTTGCATTATATTTCAGCACAACTCCCAAACCTGCATCCAGAATGGAAACAAAACCCAAAGAAGCGGCAGCAGCTACAGCAAGGTCAGGACCTTCATCTCTGTAAATGGTCTCATTAGAGGGAACATGTCAGCACCTGTTACATTTGGAGGTAGTTCACTGGCTGTACAGGTGCTTGTCTTCCAATATATATGTCATCTTATTTGTGGAGATCCGATGTCATGATTATCTCCCGTCTTTAGGAGACTTGTGACAGCCATGGGATCTGAGCTTCACATGAATTTGTGAGGCTGGATTTTAAATGTGATTGCTTTCTTTTGGTATAGCAAGAGTTAATGAAATTATCCTTGCAGGTAGCTCCTGGTTAGCTCTTCTCAGCTGTAGCTGGTTTGTGACCACTCCCCTTCCCTTTAAATAGTCGCATGATCCATCTCCTGATGCTGGTAATAGATTCATTGTATTCTAACCACCATCGAAGGAGGAAGTCTCTAGTGGCTGCTGGTACTTGTGCTGCTGGTGTTCTGTTGTTGGAGCTGTGTTGTCTACATTCCTGGTGTTTAGCTGCAGCAGTCAAGTTTGTTGTATCCATTTGCCTATGCTCCCTGGTCTGTTCTCCTTCAGCTGTATTATATTACAGTAGTGGTGATGTCTAGTGTACTCGCCAACTTTGGCACTAGACAGGGTGAGAAGAGGGACAGTTAAAGAGTAGGGAGGTAATAGTGGGAAGGACCCGCTGAGGGTCGTTAGGGGAGCTCAGGTGCAGACACAGGTTAGAATCAGGAGGCTTCACATCCCCACACCCGATCATCAGGGTCTTCCTTTCCATCTCACTGTAACGTCATGTGCCAGACATCCCCTTGTCCATATATGACATCTGATATGCCAGTCATGAGGAATCAGTAACGAGGTAGCAATGTTGCAGACGTTTCGGTCTTTCATTCAGGCCTTCATCAGTTGCGTTCCTAGTCCTGGTAACTGCCAGGGTTAGTTAGCTCTTTGATCAAGCCACAGCATCCATCGCTTGGCTTATTATGCATATATTGGCTTGGTATAATAAGCCAAGCGCTGCATCCTGTGGCTTGATCAAAGAGCTAACTAACCCAGGCAGTTACCAGGACTAGGAACGCAACTGATGAAGGCCTGAATGAAAGACCGAAACGTCTGCAACATTGCTACCTAGTTACCATCTTCAAAAATAAATATGTCACATTCAAAGCAACTCCATGTGTGCCAAGTTTATCTCCACTGTCCTCATGGTTTATGTACCCCCTGGAGCACCTGCCTCTATAAGGCACCATACTATCCTATACAAGTCATTAGTAATCAAGCGTAAAGGATGCATGCAAATCAGGCTGGAATTGTATAGGAACAGCTTCTCTCAAGTGCAGTGACACGCCCCCAGTGCACTTCCTGTCTAATTTGCATATGGCTTCTACACTGATGTCTTATGACTGGCACATTGGATCTCCACAAGATATGTCTTATTTTTATTGGGGTACGAGCACCTGTGCATTCAAACCGCTACCTCCATATACTGACATTTAAAGGAGCAATATCTCATATATTAGTATACGGTAATCAGGGGCAGAGTTTATTTGACCCTTTACCACATCTAATTCCTTATTTTTTGCTGCAATAATAATTCTGGCCAATCACTTTACACCTCCCTGGTATGTACGCTCACTCCTCCTGGGCATGCATGTGTTCTGTATAGAGAGAGGTTGTACGTCGCTAACAGATCTATGTACAGTCATTTTACCTCCTCTGAGGATATATGGATTGGACATGTTGAAATCCAATATGTCCAGCACTTCTTATACCCCAGACTCTGCCATCTGAGGAGAGTCAGAGCAGCTCACTATGCACAAATGGTCCCAGAATCACCACATTTTCCATCCTCAAGACGGTGAAAAATGAGTCTGATGTCAATGTGAATTTTCCTTTTGCAGTGATAACCAGCAGGACCTGATCTCCTGGTCTGATCTGGATAAACGTACAACTGGGTAGGTTATAATGAGAATAACTGTTGTGTCTTTAGCAGTGTTTTGGTGTCCCATGTCATTTATCTACAGTAAATCTAATATATAAAGCTGAGTGTATGTGTGTATGTGGCATAAGCCCCACCAACTCAGCAAGAAACGCCCACTCCACATAACCCTGCCCACTCCACAGCTGTGTAATAGCCACACCCACTCCACAACTGTGTCACAGCCTCGCCCACTCCACATAACCCTGCCCACTCCACATAACCCTGCCCACTCCACATAACCCTGCCCACTCCACAGCTGTGTCATAGCCACACCCACTCCACAGCTGTGTCACAGCCTCGCCCACTCCACATAACCCTGCCCACTCCACATAACCCTGCCCACTCCACATAACCCTGCCCACTCCACAGCTGTGTCATAGCCACACCCACTCCACAGCTGTGTCATAGCCACACCCACTCCACAGCTGTGTCACAGCCTCGCCCACTCCACATAGCCACGCCTCTTCATAGCTCCATCCCCTTTATGGCCCCCTCACAATGTATGTATGTCCACTAAAAGAATTTGCACCATCGCACCTTCAATCTCAAGGTTTTGCACACACACCCTATTTGACTCATGGTCTGGGGGGTGCAGATATGCGGTGGCAGGTTTGGGTGGTGGGCATGCAGCAGAGGCGGTTTTGGGGGGAGGGTGGTGGTGGGGGTTTAGGCGGGTGGGGCGGTGCTGGTTTGGAAAGGCATTATTTTTGGGAGTGCGAGATTGGGGGGCAGGCTTTTTTGGGGGGCTGGTTTGAAGGGGTGTGCAGGTAAGGAGGACGAGGAGGGGGTGGCACTTTTTTGAGTGGTGAGGATGGGTACATTTGGGGTAGGGGACGTTTTGGGGCGGGGGGTGAGGGGTAGGTTTGGGTGGAGTGGGGGGTGGATGGGGTGGGTTAGGGGGTTGGTGTGGGGGGCAGTTTTGAAGCGTATAGTGGACATACATACACACACAGACATACACTCAGCTTATAACTAAGAACAGTTAGTTACTATGCCCGGACTCTACAGACAGTGTTCTAATAAAGTTAGCAGCAAAAAACAACCAAAAATGCAGTTGGGTTTTTTGCATTGCTTTCCATGGTGAAAAAAGTTTCAATAATGCTGGAATTATTGACCCGCTGCTTCTTTCTCAAACGTAGCAGTTTTCCATTTTAGTCGTGTGTAGGAGATTCCTGAAACCTTATTGCTTTTGCTGGTGATATAAAAAGCAGCTTTTAATTTGCATAAAACGCATCAAAAACGCAACGTGTGAACATAGCAGACTCCCCCACTTGTGCTATAATAACAATTTTAATTCATGAGTTGTACTATCTTGTACTTGCACTAGATGGCAGCAGTGAGGTGTAACATTTCTGTTCCTTGTGAGCATTCAGTACTGAGACTTTCTGGAGGAGTCCATGACCGTCACCTCCAGTCTCACCATTGTGCAAAATCCATCTAAGGCCCCATTCACATCAGCAGTATTAGAAAAATGCAGCAGTTGCAATGAAAAAAACGCAAATGCAGTATAGTTGAGGTTTCGGCACTTGCAGCAGATGTCTATGCAATTGGTACTAGATCGAGCATTGTTGTGTTCAGTACATTTGGTACTCGATCAGGCCTCAGGGTGCTCGGGTACGCTTCATACTAGATCGAGCACTGCGGTGCTTGGGAACGCTTGATACTACAGAGTGGGCCATCGATATAAAAATGCGAATGGTTGGTGATATCAAGTTCCTGTTTGTGGCACATAAGTATATGGGAGGGGAAAACTTTTCCAGATGGGTGGTGAGCATGGCGGCCATTTTGAAGTCGGCCATTTTGGATCCAACTTTATTTTTTCAATGGGAAGAGGGTCATGTGACACATCAAATGTATTGAGAATTTCATAAGAAAAACAATGGTGAGCTTGGGTTTAACAAAACTTTATGCTTTCATGAGTTATTTCAAGTTGATATCACCATTCATTCCCATTTTATTTAGGTGTATCCATATAGATGGCCCACCCTGTAGATTAAACACTGGGGTGCTCGGGTACGCTTGGTACTCGATCAAGCATTTGGGTGCTCGGGCACATTTGATTGAGCATCAGGGTGTTCGGGTATGCTTGGTACTCCATCAAGCATCAGAGTGCTTGGGTACACTTGGTACTCATTCAATCTGTGGCGTGCTCGGGTACACTTGGCACTCTATCAAGCATCGGTCCTTGGGTACGTTTGGTACTCTATCAAGCATTAGGGAGCTTGGGTATGCTTGGTACACTATCAAGCATCGGGGAGCTTGGGTACATTTGGTGCTCGATCGAGCATCAGGGTGTTCTGGTACGCTTCATACTCGATTGAGTGTTGGGGTGCTTGGATACACTTAATACTCAATTGAGTATCATTATGATCAGGTACACTCAGTACTTGATCGGACATCGGGGTGCTTGGTGCTCGGCTGAGTATTGCAGGTGCTTGGATGTGTCATTCATGAACGATCGGACACAAGGAGCTGTCTCCCTTCAGTGGATGATAGGAGCTGTCACCCCTGTGAGAGCCACCTGCAGTCTCTGAATGGCTCTCACCGGGGAGGTAAAATCAACATGTCCGGATGCTGTGTGCAAAAGAAATCATCCCTGGAAATGCTGCTTTTGGCTGTGTATACACGGGCGTAGAGCTGGACGGCTCAATCATTGATTTCCATTATCTCATTACTCGAGTTGACCCCGTCAGAGCATCCGACCTGCTCGTTTTGAGTACCGAGCACCCGAGCACGTTAGCGCTCTCTCATAATTACCAGATACCAGTTGGGAGAGCAATCAACAATCCTGGGACTTGTGATACTTCAAGTTCTTTTATTGTGTTTTCGTGTGCGCCTGATTCTTCATCATCTAAAATTAGCACCTGACTGAAAAATGCCGCTCAGACATGAAAACCTGTTCTTTGACCAATGAGAGAGTGCGGAGCACCACAAGTCCCAGATTGACATATGGTAGTGCCAGTATTGCCCTCGAACCTTCCATGTTTGTGTTTTTTTTTAACTAATGAAAAATGTAATTGGAATCGAACGTAATACAAGTTCCAGAGTTGGCGACTGTTAGCGACAAAAGTGCCCACAAATTATTCCCCCCATCGGAGGTTATTCAAGATACTTTCTCATCCCAAGCTCCGTATTACAGGGAATATCGGTAAGAAGAGAAGTGCGGGATGGAAAAAAAATAACGTAATTTTATAGAACTTCTTATAAATCCATTTCTGTATTTTATTGGGACAAATGGGCTCAGAACAGTCTTAAAATAAATAATAATAATTTAAAAAGATCATCTAGTGGAGCCCTACTGCTCCGTCACACATCTTGGACTGTGTCGTCCGGCGGTCTTCTCTCTTCCTCCTCAGGTCGGGGGTGTCACATGACCGCTGCTGACAGTCAGTGGTGGCCATTGATTGTTTGCAGTGGTGACATTCCAACTGAGTTGGAAGAGAGAGATTCTCTACCAGAGTGTGCAATAAAGTCACCTCTGCAGCCGATCAGTGGACATTGATTGGCTGCAGACGATCAGTGGATGTTGATTAGCTGCAGCCGATCAGTGGACGTTGATTGGCTTCAGCAAACACCTGTCATCCCTCATTGGACCTGTAAGTGAGGAGAGCAGCAGAGGACATAGGTAGCAATGCGGTGGCACAGCAGGGGTTCTTAAGGTGGTATGTGGTTGCTTTTTTCCCCAATTCTTTCTGGTAGCACATGAGCACCGCAGCATTTACTGAGCTTTTAGGTTCAGGATTTGGGCACAGATTCCTTTGACAAAGCATTGATTAGGGTCCCAGTCATCGTTTGCATTTTTTTATCTTTTGTTTTATTTTTGTCCTGTAATATTTGTGCACCAAATTCTTAAAACGTGGCCCACGAGGTTTGTAAATTTAACACAAAATCCAAAATGCTTACCCCTTCATGACCTATGATACACATGTACGTCATAAGTCGCCTCCCACCCTTTCATGCGAGCTCAGGCTGTGAGCCTGCATCATTCCCTGCATATCTTAGCTGACCTCATCAGCTGAGATGTGTATCTAAGAACACCAATCAGACCCGCGATCTGAGAGCCGCTGTTAACCCTTTGGATCGCGCTATCATTCACTGACAGCACAATCCAAACACCCGCGGCTGGGATCGCGCCATTCCCCCACCGTGATTGGAGGTCCCATGATGCAATCACAAGATCGGCATCCTGTTACCTGGACAGCCTGGGGTCCTGTGATGACTCCTGAAGCTGTCTTGGATCACTTCCTGTGGATGACCGGCGAGGGCCGACATCCACAGACAGTGATCACTTCCCCTATGTACTGAAGTGCTGCAGCTCATCAATACATAGAAGAAGCGATCGCAGTGTGCAGCACTGAGGTGTAACATACAGAAAAAATAAAATAAAAAAGTTTTTAAAAATGTGAAAAACCCCACAAAAGTTCAAATCAGCCCCCTTTTTCTTGATTGAAAATAAAACTATTAAAAAATGAAAAAAACCACACATATTTGGTATCGCCACGTTCAGAAATGCCCGATCTATGAAAATATAAGATCAACTAATCAGATCTGTAAACTACATAATGGAAAAAAAAAGTCTAAACGCCAAAATTATGGGTTTTTTGGTTGCCGCAACATTGCAATAAAATGCGATAACGGGTGATCAAAACATTGCATCCACCCATAAATGGTATCATTAGAAACGTCAGTTCAAGACGCAAAAAATAAGTCCTCAACCAGCCCCAGATCCTGAAAACCGAGAACTGTACGGGTCGCAGAACATGGCGCAAACGTGCAATTCCTATTCTTTAAAAACTTCTGAATTATTATTTTCACCGCTTAGATAACAGTAATAGTATACATGTTTGGTATCTACGAACTAGTACTGACCCGAGCCATCATACCAACGCATCAGTTTTACCAAATAGTGAACATGGGGACTAAAAACCCACAAAACAAACATGTAATTGCACTCCTCTTACAAAGCACAAGCCCTCATGTCTATATTGACGGAAAAATAAAACAGTTGTGGCTCTTGGAAGAAGGGGAGGGGATAACAGAAAATAGAAAATTGCCCAGGGGCGAAGGGGTTAATTTGAATATTTTATTTTTTTGGGGTGATTTTTTAAGGCAAAAAAAGTCACCTGTTCTGTTAAAATGTTGCACATTTTATGCAGAAAAAAACAACTTTAGATGATGAATGATGATTTGCTCAAAAGTAAAAAAAATAAAAAATAAGGTGTAAATGATAAAAAACACCAAAAACTAGGCAAAAACAGGTGTAAATGGGACAATGATTCAGCGCTTTGGATTGAGTTTTGGATTTCAGACGTTGGACTTTCTGAAGGATCCACGATGGATGTTTCTGTTGGCAACCACACATCGCTCATAGACGGGTGAGCTGTGACCCCATCCGGCCTCCGCTCTCCACTTATTATATCTATGAGCAATAGGATTTACACAGTCACATTACACATTATAAAAAACAATCATGGGAGCTTTGAAATGCCGTCATCCATATAAATGTCTCTACGTCATCTAATGGCGAGAGCTGCCCTAGTAATCAATATACAAAGGGATCGTTTGGAGGGAATCATCCCTTTATACAAACACTCAGTTTTGTTCTGGGATGGGTCATGGGTGACCTTTACAGAGCCCCATAACTGCTGCCCGTCCTTATTCCCAATTCATTGGTGCTTGTGATACACTCAGTGGCCACAAGGTGGTGATCACTGCTATGGCCAGTGCCAGTTATGTCTTCTTGCAGAGGACAAGTACACCAGCCTCATCAGGTCTAAGGGATCTATTTAATGTTGTATATGTGCTGACACATCCATTTTAATCAGTACGATAACATGACAGTCACTTCTTTCCAACACACATGGACGTGGATAAACAGTTCATGTTATATCGTACCCGCAGGCAGTGGCGGCATTATCTATGTCTGTATTAAGACAATATAAAGAAAGAATTAGCACAAAAACTGTTAATCAGAAAAGCGAAAACTGATAATCCCAATAATTGGACATAATTATGCACTCACCGTACATAGTTGTGTATTAGTGTGGGAACATGGATGAACGAGGCTGCTGTAGATCACGTGGATTGAAGGAGTAAAAAGGATAAACCAGGACAATCTCTGCGCTGCTGACTGAAGATAAATGCAGGAGCAGTCCAGGTTTTTAACCCTTCATCCTTCCTACTTTAATTTTTTGAGATAATGACCTTTGGGTTTTCATCGGCTGTAAGTCATAATCATCAACATTAACAGAAAAAAACACTTGAAATAGATCCCTCTGTGTGTAATGACTCTATATAATATATGTGTTTCACTTTTTGCATTAAATTATTGAAATAAATTAACTTTTTGATGATATTCTAACTCATTAAGATGCACCTGTGTGTGTGCATATACAGTATATATATATATATATATATATATATATATATATATATACATATATATATATATATATATATATATACACACTAGCATTGCAAAGTTTGGGGTCACCTAGACAGTTTTGTGTTTTCCATGTAAACTCATACTTTTATTTATCAAATGAGTTGCAAAATGAATAGAAAATATAGTCCAGACATTGACAAGGTTAGAAATAATGATTTGTATTTGAAATAATAATTTTCTCCTTCAAACTTTGCTTTCGGCACAGAATGCTCCTTTGCAGCACTTACAGCATTGCAGACCTTTGGCTTCTAGCTGATAGTTTGCTGAGATAATCTTGAGAAATATCCCCCCATGCTTCCTGAAGCCGCTCCCACGGGTCGGATTGGCTTTATGGGCTCTTTTTTGTGTACCATATGGTCAAGCTGCTCCCACAACACCTCAATGGGGTTGAGATCTGGTGACTGCGCTGGCCACTCCATTATAGATAGAATACCAGCTGCCTGCTTCTTCCCTAAATAGTTCATGCATAATTTGGAGGTTTGCTTTGCTTTGCTTTGGGTCATTGTCCTGTTGTAGGATGAAATTGGCTCCAATCAAGTGCTGTCCACAGGGTATGGCATGGTGTTGCAAAATGGAGTGATAGCCTTCCTTATTCAAAATCCCTTTTACCTTGTACAAATCTCCCACTTTACCAGCACCAAAGCAACCCCAGACCATCACATTCCCTCCACCATGCTTGACAGATGGCGTCAGGCATCTTCCAGAATCTTTTCAGTTGTTCTGCGTCTCATAAATGCTCTTCTGTGTGATCCAAACACCTCAAACTTTGATTCATCTGTCCATAAGACTTTTTTCCAATCTTCCTCTGTCCAATGTCTGTTCTTTTGCCCATATTAATCTTTTCCTTTTATTAGCCAGTCTCAGATATGGCTTTTTCTTTGCCACTCTGCCCTGAAGGCCAGCATCCTGGAGCCGCCTCTTCACTGTAGACGTTGACACTGGCGTTTTGCGGGTACTATTTAATGAAGCTGCCAGATGAGGAGATGTGAGGTGTTGATTTCTCAAACTAGAGACTCTAATGTTCTTGTCTTATTGCTCAGTTGTGCAGCGGGACCTCCCACTTCTTTTTCTACTCTGGTTAGAGCCTGTTTGTGCTCCTCTGAAGAGAGTAGTACACACCGTTGTAGGAAATCTTCAGTTTCTTGGTAACCTCTCGCATGGAATAGTCTTCATTTCTAAGAACAAGAATAGATTGTCGAGTTTCTCATGAAAGTTTTCTTCTTCTGGCCATTTTGAGATTTTCATAGAACAAACAAATGTAATGCTCACAGATTCTCAACTAGCTCAAAGGAACGTCAATTTTATAGCTTCTCTATTCAGCCAAACTGTTTTCAGCTGTGATAACATACTTGTGCAAGGGTTTTCTAACATCCATTAGCCTTCTCACACAGTTAGCAAACACAATGTACTATTAAAACACAGGAGTGGTGGTTGTTGGAAATGGGCCTCTATACAGCTATGCAAGGCTTTTCTAGGGTTTCCTAAACATCCATTAGCCTTCTTACACAGTTAGCAAATACAATGGACCATTAAAACCGAGTGGTGGTTGCTCTATAGACCTTTGTAGGTATTGCATTAAAAACCAGCCGTTTGCAGCTAGAATAGTCATTTACCACATTAACAATGTATAGAGTGTATTTCTGATTCATTTAATGTTAGCTTCATTGAAAAAAAAAGTGCTTTTCTTTCAAAAATAAGGATATTTCTAACTTTTGAACGGTAGTGTATATATGTGCATTATTGGTTTATTATATAAAAATTAAAATGACAGTTTCACTTTAAAGACCACACATATATAAGACAAGAGATGGACAATAAACTATTGCTTGCCGGTCAGACAAGTGGTTAAAATCTTCAATCGTATTGGCCTTGTTACATTTTTTTGGCCCGGAGTTCAGCATAACATGAAAGGAACAAACACACCCAATTTGGTGTCAAAATCAAAAATGGTCAAAATTGGCCATTATGCCTGACGTTATCTTATATGTAATGGAGATCAAAAAGAAAAGTCTTCCATCTTCCGCTCAAAGCAATTTCCTCTTTTTGGGACGGCTCCCTGGTTGCAAAACATATTTACTCAGCAACCACCCAAGATGCAATCAAAACTGATACAGCTCATTACACAATGGCGCATTATGTAAATCGTCTTTATTGCTGTTTACTTTCCTGCGGTTTACTTCTTATGTGGTCGGTAGTTTCTTTCTCATGAGCATAAAATTCAAGATAGTCAGTACACTATGGGAAAACATCGCCAACATCAACACACCGAACAATGATCATTCCCTGAGGTCTCCTTCATGTGAAATCAAAGACTTCAGAAACAAAGGTGATATCTGGGTCTGCAAAGCTGCACTGAGCAATGAATGGGAAGATTAGAAGGGACCGGTCTTTCACCATGGACCTAGCACTGGGGAGAATAAGTTTAAAGACTTGCAAATAATCAGGCTATGTCATTGGTGAATTTTGACCTAGTAGCAAATCGGCCTCCTTGGACAATGATAATGACGCATAGAGGATTCCACGGGGAAGATCCGACATGTGACGCCTGTAGCACAAATTACACTGGTTCATGTAAACCTTCACATCTAAAACCAAGAGGGATTTCCACTTTCTAACTATTTGGGACCTTTTGAGGGAATCCTGGTACAAGGGTGAAGTAGAAAAAACAAATGACCAACAAGAAGTAGGGTCTCCCATCTATGGACATTATAGCAGTCATAGGGGCATAATACATCTTCCCTCGGTGGCCTAAAGTCTTTTCTCATTTTGACCAACACACTGGTAAAACGTTTGACTTTGTCACAACACAATAAGTGACACTTTTCTGCACGATGGAATCAGGATGTGCTGAGCTGTTGGTTTGGTAAGTGACAGTTCAGTTATCCAATCTAGTGCTGGGCCGTGCTGAGCTGTCGGTGTGTTGATTGATAACTCAGTTGCTAATCTAGTGCTGGGAGGTGCTGGGCTTATTCAGGTGTTCCCTGTTTTCTATGATTGCCTGGCTACTTAGCTGAGCAGTTAGTGCCAGTCGTATCATTTTGCTCACTGGTGCATGTTGGCTTTGTTCATCTGTGCTCCCTGTCCAGATCTATTCCTGCCAGTCCTTGGACCTCCTCTGACTATCCATTTGTCTTGTCCCGTAGCTTTGATCCGCTATCCTCCTGGTACTCTGACCCCGGACCGTGACCTAGCTACACCTTTGACTATTTCCTTAGTTCATGACATGTTTTCTTGGCATCTGACACCAGAATGTTTGACTACTCTGCCTCACGGCTTGTCCGTGTAGTGACTAGCGTCACAGACATGACACACTTCTGTGAAATTAAGAGGAATAAAAATTGCAAAAAAAAAATAATTGAGAGTTTTTGACATTGTACACTGTGTGAGTAACCAATGAACGTGAGTCAAATAAATTGTTAAAAATCCTTGTAAATCTTGCAGCCGTAACATACTTCCTGGCATGCTCATGTTATATTCTTCTTTCTCTCCATCTTCCTGGCAGTGAGGGCAGACATGTGTGCCAGGGTATGCCCTTGGCTTACTCAGGTTGGTGAACAGTACTCACTCCAATAAAAGTGTCTGGCTCAACATTCAATCATAGGGACCAGTTAGCAGACCGGTCACTGACCACCAGTTGGCCATGTGCCCTCTTTAGCTCTTGTGTTCTTGAGCCCAGTGCCAGCTGTTTTTTCTGCTTAATACTGGCTAATAACTAATATAAAGTACCAGTGTTTGGACCTGGCTGTTTCTTGACTTGACTGGATGTCCACTCTGGTTTGACCTCGGACAGCCTTACCTTCTTTTGCCTCCTGGACTCTGACGCCGCTATCCCTGACTTCACTTTTTGGTTCTTATTCAGTCCTTGTTTGTTTAGTTTATTTCTTCAGTTCACTTCACCAATCATCACTACTCCGGAGCGCCGCCGGGAAACCTTGCAGCAAAGTCCAGATGTCTGTCATTGTAACACTCACCCTAAAGGATTTGCCAAATTGCGATCATAGGTTGTTTTCCAAAACTGAGGCAGATCTTGTTCTACAGATCTCATATCTATAGCCAGCTTTTATCTAACTGATATACAGTAATTACGATGGGCGATGGGCGTACACATTAGATAAAAGTCATTTTATTCTGTTGGGATTATCTAATGTTTATGTCTTCTCGATCCTTTACAATTGACTGAAACTGTCCTTACCAAAGTCTTTATTGACCTATTAACAACTAAATCTAATGGTTACTACTCCCTACTGATCCTCCTAGATCTCTACGCTGCATTCAATACGGTGGATCACCAGCTCCTCCGCTCTGTGCTTCGCTCATTCGGCCCCAAGGATACCGCTCTCTCCTGGTTCTCCTCCTACCTCTCTGACCGTCCTTCACTGTATCTTTCACCGCCTCCTCTTCCTCTCCTCTTCCCTCATGGTTGGGGTTCCTCAGGGTTCAGTCCTAGGACCCCTCCTTTTCTTTCTATACATTGCCCCTATTTGACACTATCAGTAGATTTGGTTTTCAGTACCATCTCTATGCTGATGACACCCAATTATACACCTCTTCTCCTGACATCACCCCCACATTACTACAACATGCTGTTTCTAACACAATTTCCTCCCTCTTTCTGAAACTGAATCTCTCTAAACTGAATTTCTTGTGTTACCTGCTCTCTGCTAACCGACCTATACTCCACATCTCAATTACCTTTAGTTCAACCATAACTCTCAAACAGCAGGCTCATTGCCTTGGGGTCATATTTGACACTGTACTTTCCTTTATCCCCTATATCCAATCAGAAGCTCATGTTACTTGCATCTTATAAAGACCTCCAATATCCAACCGTTTCTCTCCTTTGAAACTCCAAAAACCCTTACCATCGCTTTTATTCATTCTTGTCTGGACTGCTGCAACTCTCTACTGACCGGTCTCCCTATGAAGTTCCTCCTCTCCAATCCATCCTGAATGCAGCAGCCAGGGTCAGGATATTTCTATCCTGCTACTTCACAGATGCCTCTACCCTGTACCAGTCATTACACTGGTTGCTACACAATTCAATACAACCATGATTTTTAGACAGGGTTTTACATCCATACTAGCCACTCTGCGAGAACAACATTATCCTCAACAAAAATGTCAGTTTTAGATAATTACGTGACAAAGAATGTACATGGTGGAGAAAGGTTGTACTTGATGGACCTAAAGCCCCCGTCACACGGGGCGACATCGCCGCCCATTACAGAGGCGACGTGGGGGCGTGGCCTATCGCCGGCGTCATCACCCCTACGTTGCCTCATGTAAATGGGCGATGTCGGCAGTGCCAGGCGGTCGCCTGGTTTCAGAGCAGTGCTCTGAAATCAGGCGACCATCATGGGGCGATGTGTGCACATCGCCCCATGTAACCGGGTGCCGGCGACCTGTCAGGCGATGGGAGCCATCGGCTCCCATTGTCCTGCATCGCCGCTGGGGTTTCCAGACACCCCAGCGGCGATGCTGCCTGACAGCTCACCAGCGCGAGGCTGGAGGTGTCGCCCCGTGTAAACGGGGATGGCGACGCTGGCGGGGCGCCAAAAACGTGCACGCACCCGCCAGTCGCCGCCGACTCCTCCAGCCCCGTCGCCAGGTGTGACGGGGGCTTAAGTCTTTTTAAACCTATGTAGCTATGAATTGGAGGTCTCTTTACTTTTCAACTGATATGGTAAAGTAGGTCAGGCAATCATTGAAATCCAACATGCCCAATCCTTATCTTCGAATGCTCATAAGTTGCTCCCAGTGGGGTCTATTAGTAGCAAAGTTCACTTTCCCTCATGAAAACATAACCAATCATTAATGTCCTTGGTGAAGTTGGAAGGAATACCTGTCAGATCAGTGTTTATCCTACAACTATATTGGGGGAATAGCCATCCTTAGGTTAGGACTTTATATGGATGAATTTCGGCTTAGACTTGACATGTCTTTGTCTTACGTTTCTCAGTAACTTCCTCAGCATGGTTACACCCATGGTCTTGACTTTCCAGGTCATGTCCGAGGATCCACATGTTCTATTATACATTGGGTTGTTAAAAGTTATTGCCAACGCCAAGCTTCAACGAGGTCCATGTGTCTCTACTATTATCCAATTTTCACATCTATAAGGACCCATAGAGAGCTCTGAGTCTCCAGACATACCTTGAGATTTATAATAATATCGCCCTTACTCATCTTCTCTTCTTTCATTTATGGATATATATCATGGAGCATCATCTACTCAAACACAGCAGTCTCATACTCCGGGATTTACTGACTCACTGATCCTTTCCTGTCATTTTCCCTCACACTTAGCCTTTAACTATATTCATTTTCAGTGACGCGAAGCACAAATATGGCTGCAATTTAACAATGCCTAATTCATGCCATTGCACGGGTTGTGGGAGTAGAAAAGCACCTAGGTCACACCCTGTGTACTGATATTTGACCCAAGGTGCATTGAAATAGTAAACTGGTTGAGTGAGAAGCGGTGGAGGTTACATTTGGCAGAAGTGAACGGAGAAGTGAAGTGGAATCAGCTGAAGAAGTGCAGTAAGTTACAATCAAGGGGGTAAACTATGGGCTGGAGGATTGGAGGTACTCTGGGGTGTACATGGTGGAACTGCAAATTCCACCTAGATACAATAGTTTGCAGAAGTTGAAATGATTGACACAAGCGGTTGCATGAATTGAGCATCCCTGTAACGTATGAATTGCTTCTATATCTTCTAACTATATAAGTGAGCACTGAAATGTTAAGATGGGTCCACATTGTGACCCTTAGGACTAGTAGGAACAGTGGTTATTTGGCTAAAAGAGCTTATACAAGTGAAATACCTACTGTACATTGATCTAACTTTACATGATATTTGGTCAACTAAACCCAGCCTATAACTAAGTGCCCCAGGAAAAACACTCAGGGACTTAGGCTGTGTTCAGTAATCCCATTAAAGAACTCTACAGTCAGCCTGAAAATAGGAAATAGTTGATGCTCTACCTTGTGTTTGTGTGGGTTTCCTCCGGGTTACTCCGGTTTCCTTCCACTCTCCAAAAATATACTGATCGGAACTTATCCCAGTGGAGACAGTGATGATAATGTATGTACGTTGCTGCGCTATAATTGAATACATCTTTTATTATTTTTTTTCTTACTGGATGGAAACTACAGTAAAGATTGTATGGACTCTATATTTGCTACAAGTTATATTTTATTTGTCTGCCATCAAGCTATTCCTGCTATGGTTGGGCGAAACTAACAGTGTCCATATTTGATTGATTTGTTCCATTGTACATTTTTAGATACCGGCTCCACCCGCATATACTTTATATTGTGTAATAATAACACCTAGTCATGTACGATAATCCTTGATAATATACGGTATGTAAATGTGTGATATGTCGTGAATGACAAGAGAATAAATAGGACCGGATTGTAGGATTTTCCAAGGGCTCAGATTAGGAGAGGGTTTATTGGACCATTTTCGGCAGATTAATAGCGTAATTATCTGAATTATTAGTGCAGCTTGATGATATTAGGGCCCAGGCCCCTTGCGGTTGAAGACAACTACTTATGCAAACACAAACAAATTCCTCAAAGTACCGGGGTGTAGCTTAGTAGGGAGTGGGGCAGACAAGTCAATGTTTGCTTGGATGTTTTTGAATCCCTCATGAGAGAGTCACATTTGTGGGGTCACCTTCCCATTCTCGGTCATTGGTTCTCAAAATAGGTGAGGGTCCCCGAAATTTTACTTGAATCTATATCTAAATATGTCATAAATGTTCATGCAGGGGCGTAACGACAATAAGTGCAGGGGTTGCAATTGCGCCCGGGTCCTGGAGCCAGGGGGCCCCGAAAGTCCCTTTGGCCTATATAAAAAGACCACTGCTATTAAACATTTTAATAATTGGGGGCCCTTTTGGAGCTTTCACATCGGGGCCCATGAGTTTCAAGTTACGCCACTGTGTCTAAGATAGGTATAAACAGGGGCGTAACTACAATAGGTGCAGGGGTTGCGATCGCACCCGGGCCCTGCAGCCTAGGGGGGCCCCAAAAGTCCCTTTGGCCTATAGAAAAAGACTAATACTATTAAAGATTTGCAATACTTGGGGGCCCTGTTAGAGCTTTCCCATTGGGGTCACTGGGCCTGAAGTTAAGCCACTGGGTATAACCCTCCAAAGTTGATATACTTCTATACCAGATTCAGATGTATACAAGCACATTAGTTGATTTATGCCATACTTATAGAACTGTTTTGTGATGAATAATTATAGTTCCCAGTTCCCCAAAGAATAAACTGTCCAATACCAAAATAATTCAGTATAGTCCTCACTGAGATACGGGTGATAAAAATTGTAAGACTCTTTAAATCTGTCATAGAAAGAGGCGAAGAAATCAATGGCTGTCTTCTTTTGCGAGGAAATGCTACTTTGACGTCAAAATAATAAGAATTATAAATATTTTCATTTCTTTGCTGTTTTTCAGAACCGGAAAGGAAAGGTCCGTCACCCGACACCGGCGCCCCGCCAAACCAACAGAGACAGGTGAGTGCTACATGGCAAGTTATTTGCAGTTCTTGTGGCTTCCAATCCGGTTCTGGACACAAACATTGCACCCATTGCATCTATTTGCTTCCCTCTTAATGTCAGTGGGGGTGAGCTTTATATCTGATAGTACATAGTATGCTATGAACCCAGTTATGAAGTAAAGTGATTTTTCTATGCTAATCCAATGGCGGGATAATCACTTTAAAGTAACAGTTGGCCTAGAAATGGATGATAACAGTGAACAAGAGATCATCCTGCCTCCATGTGGTTAGCCTATAGGATTTTCAGCATGTTCCTAAAACACTCATGTAGAAATCCTTCATTAAATACACAGGTTAGTACTGATATGAAGGATTAGGTGCGTAACTATAATTGGTGCAGGGGTTGCAGTAGCACCTGGGCCATAGAGAATAGGAGACCCTGAAAGTCTTTTTGGCCTATATGAAAAGACCAATGCTATTAAAGAACTGCAATAATTAGTGGCTCCTTTGGAGTATTTGCATTGAGATCTTTGATTTTTAAGTTACGCCACAGGTTAAGGCTTACTCAAGAGTATGAGGTTCTCATATTTTCCATTCTAGGTCAGACAGGGCAAAGTGGGAGGCTTCTGCTGCAGACAGTTGTCTTACAGCCAGACTCAGGATATGCAGAAGCTGAATTCTCATGTGTATAGGGTAAAGGATCCCAAAAGTCTCTCTGGCCTATATAAAAAGACAAATGCTATTAAAGAACTGCAATAATTAGCAGTTGCTTTGGAGCTTTTGAATTGGGGTCCTTGATCTTTGATTTAGCCACAGGTTAGGGCTTCCCCAAGAGTATGAGGCTCCCATACTTTATGTTTTAGCTCAGACAGGGCAGAGTGGAAGGCTCCTGCTGCAGACAGTTGTCTTACAGCAGGACTTAGGATATGCACAGACTGAATGCTCATGTGTATAGGGAAAATGGAGGAATAGATAAGCAATTGAAGGTGTATTGCTACCTTTCTATTCTTTTAATCAGGACAGCATATACTAGTGACAGGGAATCATTTGTGATTCCTAAATATATGAAAACATGCCGAACTTCAGCTTACCGTACTGGTGTGCACTATGGTTGCTTGATACCCAGAATCCTCCAGGTTGGCTGGATAGAAAGTGAGGACGTCAGAAGGAAATATAATAGACTCCATCACTGAAAGTATAAAATAAAAAGTCATATTTTATTGAAAAAAGTGTTTAAAAACACCTTATGCGTTTTGGACTTAAAGTCCTTAGTCATAGTAATATGAGTAAAGACACTTTTGCTTAAGTCTGAAACACGTAAGGTGCCTATGCTGTGTGATTTTATGGTTTTTTGATAATATTTTTAAAAACTTTTTCAATAAAATTAGATTTTTTTTATTATATATTTTTCGGTGCTGGAGCCTATTATAGTTCTTTTTGATGTCCTCCCTCTTAAATATACATGATGCTAAAACAGTTTTGTGTTTTGCTTTCTGCCATCAGTGAGAAGTCTGCAAAAGAAGCTCCGCTCATTATTATATCTCCAGAGCTGAACAATAACAGGTAAATCATTACTTCTTCTATTATTAAATTACTACGACATGTAGTAAAAAGGAGAAAATCTGCACCACCGTGTGTGTTTTAAGCAGGTTTACTGGTATACGGCAATGGCTATTTGCAGCGTTACGAGTGATGATGGCAAAAGGTGGTGCTCACTAAAGAAAAACATTTACATAATAGTTTCACAAAAGTGAAATAAGCGGCACTCCCCCGGATTACCTATAACGAGTCCTTTATTGGGAATTCATAAAATCCAGGCAGGTACAGAAGGACGCTGCAGCTCCTGAGGATAACAGCTGTTTCACGCTTGTCCAGCACTTCAACAGATCCTATACTATATTAAGGTGCTGGATATTGTGCAAAAATGTGAAGAAAAGTTATTGTGAACATGGGGAGGGGCTGCACAAGTAGTTTAAAACCACTACTTTATTACTATCACTGTTTGAATTCTCTTGGCATTTGCAGGTGCAGCAGGAGTTATCTAAGCACAAAACTGTCAGAATTGGCGTAGGAACGCGATCTACGGCAATTCTGAGAGTTCTCTAAGCACAAAACTATCAGAATTGGCGTAGGAACGCGATCTACGGCAGTTCTGACAGTCCTGTGCATAGAGAACTCTCAGATTTGCCGTAGATCGCTCTCCTACACCAATTCTGTGTGTAGATCAGTCACACTGCGCGGGCAAAAGCCGATTGGACTTCAAGCAGTAGCTGTAAAAAAAATAATGGTTTTAAACCATTCGTGGAACCCCTTGCCAAGTGCCCCCCATATTACATACATGTGCACAATAAATTTTATTCCCATTTTCTCCTACCCTCTCCGCAGCCGGATCAGGCATCCGGCAGCTGCGTTGACATGCGTTTGCAGATGCACGGCCAGATCAGGATGAGCCTGTTTTTATCCTGATATGGCCGTGCCGCTAGTGGGCCATTACTACACCCTAGATCTTAAAAAAATAAAAAACACCGAAAATGACTATATCCATGAGATCCATGGAAATATGACAAAGAAAATAAGATGGAGATTCACAAGAATATTATTCCCCAGACTATAGGGTTCCAAATGTTGTAATATGAAAAACCTTATAATAGAAATACAGAATGTGCAAAATTGGAAAAAAAACTAATTGTAATAATGAAATGTTTTTTTTTTGTATGACATGTCCATTAAACTTGCCATTGTCTGAGCCAGGACCCTAGTGAATCCCTAAAACAAAAGGGTTCACTTTCAAAGTACATATAGGCATTCACAACATCTCATATTCCTGATTGGGACCCAGGTCAAACCCTATAGTATATGACACCGTACTACATATTACCTGTTTTGCTAAATAATTCCATGACTTTAATTTTTAAATCAATTTTATTTTCAATTTGAGTCATTGATGCATTTTTTTTTTCAGAACCAATCAGCCTTCCAAGCCTGGTGTTATCACTAACGTGGATGAGACGACAGTCACCGAGAGCAGATACCGAGTTTCTGAGAGTCTTGATGAACCAGAATCTTACATCAGCAATAATCAGTAAGAAGTGACCACAATGTTATTCTTTTTATCACTGAGCTGTAATGATCATTTTTTAATACTATTTTTACTATATTACAGCACTTTCATCAATTAAAAAAATGGCTTTGACATTGTTAGGGTATTACTCGATCATACATACTTTGGGTACCGCAATGGGGTCTGTCTTGTTTCCTCTCTGTCTGGATTACAACATACTCAGTCATAGAGCAGTGTCAAAAACCATTTTAATCATTATATAAGTAATGTAATTTCAGGGGACAAGCTAAATTATCATATTAATCACCTAATGTACTGAAGTATTGTGATTTGAAGAAAGAAGGCGAGATGAGCTTGCCCATTGCGGTACCCTATATAAATAAAATCTGGGGGACAGAGATAAGAAATTAACCAAAACCTATAACATGTATGTTAAAATACAGTGCTTTCTAACCATATCATCACATTACAGTTAAAATTGTATGATTTACTTCTCAACAGACCAGCTTCCGGAAACAGAAGAGTGACTTTTACAACCCCCGATACACAATCCGAGCGTCCTCGAACCCCAGAGCAGAGAAGTAGCTCCCCAAGGTTATTATTATCACTTCATTAAGTATCATTATCTACGTAATGTTGAATGAATATGTATATATGTATGATCACTTATTGTACTGTGGCATCACACATGTATTAATGTAGACAACACGTTATATCATAATCTGTTAATGTTCTGAGAGAAACCACATCCTGCATATTGATGCTGATGCGATGAATCATCAAAATATATTACGTATTCAGATATCAGTGTGGAAAGTACCGTAACGTCCGATGTTTTGGAATCCAACTTTGGATTTTCATGATATCTGCATTCGGGAATCCTGTATTCATGTACATGTGACCTCTGCTGGTCTGAAACAATGGGGTATGGTCCTCGGACACAATTGATTTGAGTATAGAAATATGTAGTCCACCTAGTGGACTGCTGTGTTTATCAGCAGTATTGGCACCCAGGGGCGTAACTACCGGGGTTATGACTGCGACCAGGCCTAGAGCTAGCGGGGCCTGCTGCTTCAGCTGGATCTTTGTTGTCACCGAGGACGCAGATCCAGCTGAAATGCATCGCGGTACAGAGACACACATATACAAGGATGAGGACCATATATACCCAAGATGGGGAGATATACTGCTGGTGAACATAGAAATCCACAGAAGAATTAAAAAAAAGGTTTAGGTCCGACATAACCATCCAGTAATAAAAAATGTTTAAAACCCATGGTATCCATCTTTTAAACCCTCATGCGTTTCGGGCAGCGCATGCCCTTAGTTGTAGCATAAAGAAAATACAATGAGCACACACATATACCGTATACAGAATTCCACCAGTCACAGCCGGAGACAATAGAGAATAATGAGGATCTTCAGCCCATTAACAAGGTTCCACGTTATATATAGCCCTGCCAGAAACTTGTCAGCTTTTAAGATGGATCCTAAGTGTTTTTAGTTGTTTTTTTTCTTCAAGTAAAATATTCAACTTTTTATCACTGGATGGTTGTGCCGGATGATACCTTTTTCTTACTTTTCATGTTAATTCATAGTAGATGACTGTGATGACTTTATTTTTATACTTCAGGCCTGTTGCACGTCCCCGTGAAACCACCAACACTACAGTTACCACAGAATCCAGATACAGAGTTCCAGAGACCCTCGAAGACACAATGCTAGAAGCAGGTCCATCCAGGTAATTGACGTCTTCTGCTTATTTTACGAAAATCTTTACTACAACCTTATGGTCATCAATTTGGCTCATATCACACACGTAATGAACTACTATATTTCCTCATGGAGATCAAGCTAGTAAGAAATCAGGAAGGAAGTCCAATCTTTTAAAGATCCTTGAAACATTATTCAGGCCTTGGACCAGGGCTGTGGAGTCAGTAAGCCAAACATCGGATTCCACAACCATGGATGTGGAGTCAGTAAGCCAAACATCGGATTCCACAACCATGGATGTAGAGTCAGTAAGCCAAACATCGGATTCCACAACCATGGATGTAGAGTCAGTAAGCCAAACATCGGATTCCACAACCATGGATGTAGAGTCAGTAAGCCAAACATCGGATTCCACAACCATGGATGTAGAGTCAGTAAGCCAAACATCGGATTCCACAACCATGGATGTAGAGTCAGTAAGCCAAACATCGGATTCCACAACCATGGATGTGGAGTCAGTAAGCCAAACATCGGATTCCACAACCATGGATGTAGAGTCAGTAAGCCAAACATCGGATTCCACAACCATGGATGTAGAGTCAGTAAGCCAAACATCGGATTCCACAACCATGGATGTAGAGTCAGTAAGCCAAACATCGGATTCCACAACCATGGATGTAGAGTCAGTAAGCCAAACATCGGATTCCACAACCATGGATGTAGAGTCAGTAAGCCAAACATCGGATTCCACAACCATGGATGTGGAGTCAGTAAGCCAAACATCGGATTCCACAACCATGGATGTAGAGTCAGTAAGCCAAACATCGGATTCCACAACCATGGATGTAGAGTCAGTAAGCCAAACATCGGATTCCACAACCATGGATGTGGAGTCAGTAAGCCAAACATCGGATTCCACAACCATGGATGTGGAGTCAGTAAGCCAAACATCGGATTCCCACAACCATGGATGTGGAGTCAGTAAGCCAAACATCGGATTCCACAACCATGGATGTGGAGTCAGTAAGCCAAACATCCGACTCTGACTCTTCAACTTCTCTGAATCCGACTTTGACTCTGACTCCAACTCCACCAAAATGGACACCGACTCCACGACTCCGACTTCACAACTATGGCTGTGGAGTCAGTAAGCCAGACATCCGACTGTAACTTCTCAATTTCCCTGATTCCGAGTCCACCCAACATGGACACCAACTCCGACTGCCTTGGACACCCAACTGTTTCGGAGTTTCTTGTCAGTATGGAGTAGGGATCCGGTTGGCTGTATGTTCCACAACATAATCACAGGAATGTCCTTCCCTTTATTGTTTACTTTCCAATCGCAGGATTTTATAAGCCTAAAACTTTCTCTAGTCTAGAGACTCTAGAGGTGACGTCAGTGATGGTGAAGTGTTGATGGATGAAATAGCTGAATGTTTTTCTGGTGTCAATGAGCCCTGTCTGCATAACTTAGTTGAATAGTTTTTCTATGACCAGTTCATCGTTGGATCGGTATTAAAGTAAAATACTTGGATGAGTCACCTCTATATAGTTCATGGAAGGGCCCCATAGCTAAATTGAAATTTAACAACCATATAGTTGCCGCCCTAAATTATCTGCATTCAGGCTGAGGTTTATGTATGGACAGTAAACATACAAGTGTACATATCATAAACGTTATAGCACAGGGGTGACGTCCTTCCTCCATGTGGTCATCAATGTCCATGTGCCAAGGTGTGTTTTAGTCCTTTTGGTGCATGAGACAAGTGAAATGGTCCTTCCTTCCCCCAAATTTACAGCTCTTCATACTGAGCAAGTCATAGAGTTCACTCTGTCCAGACAAGTCTGCCCTCTTCTGAAGGTTTCATAGTTTTAAGGTTGAAGGTAGACTTCAAGTCCATCTAGTTCAACCCATAGTAATGGCGTAACGGACTGGCCATGTTAAGGGTTTGCTGGACTTGTCTTTCAAGGGCTACATACATATAGGTTGAGGAGTGAAACCCCGTTTACCAATTCCCTCTAATAAGCGCAATGCCATTTTTTGTGTCTGGCAATAATGTAGATAGCTGAGTTCTGTCACAGGGACCTGTATTCTAGTGGATAGTGGGGGTCCCAACAGGCCACCAGTGATTAGACATTTGTCCTCTAATCCCTTAAATTTCCTCATTAGTGGTGAACATTTGGCACCATGTGTTCTCGTAGATCATAGATGATCACTTAGGTCCCCCAGCAGTGAGACCACCCAGGATTGTCCACCTGCAGAACCCATTAATGAATATTCTGTGCAAACTTAGCAACTCTGACAAGGTTACGCCATGCACCTGTACACGATCTGCAGAGAAAGGTCATGTTTTCGATTTACCCAAGAAAAATTCCTGTGTAACATTTTAATGAAGGGAGAGGTCTGACCCAAAGATAAGTGCCTGAAGGGAGGTGGCTGGTCCCTCGGCAGAAGATTAGACATTTCTAGTTGTGTGTGGCTCCCAGATTGCACTTCTATGTGGGTTTTCAGCATTCCCAGCATGCTTGGGGTTGGTGCAGTCCACTCTTTTTGATGGAGGCGGCTCCATTGGAGAACTGGTTCTACCGGCGCTCTCCACTGTACGATATCTGGATGATTAATCACCCTGAGATTATCGCTATGTGCTCGCTCAGCTGTATATAATAGAAATGTAAATTCCTTCTGCTGTAATAAAGGTGATGCAGCTTAGATCCCATTGTTCGTCCATCAGTAACATATAGTAACGTATAGAACTCCTCCTTTTATGTAATATATGGTATACCCAGGATAATGTACATGTGAGCCCTAATATAGAGAACATCACAGACACGTAATAGCAAGTTCTATGGATCTAGTAAATTCTTTCCATTCCTGAATCCAAATTATTCATCAAGAAGATCGTTATTAAAGCCAAGTTGTGCATAAATAAACCCTTAAAAATTCAAGTTAAATTAGGCTTTGGTGTTAATTTTAGTCATCGTATAATAAAAATTCCTTAACTTTGTAATATAGTTTATATGTTAGTCAGGACGGGCAAACTGGGGCTAATGCCTTCTCTGCCCAGGTTTCACCATGACGTGATTGTCCTGAAGAAGGAGTTTCCACTCCGAAACGCATCAAGTTAAACCACTTTCAGGATTCGATTTCAGCCTTCTTCAATGGCAGCACTTGTTTTTTAGCCCTTACTCTTCACTGGGAGTAGGTTTCACCATGGGACATTCTCAGTAAATGTTCGGCTGAGGGGTACGCTGCATGTATAAAGAGGACTCAGGCGGTGACCACCACCCATACAGTGCGGTAACCGGCTGTTATATAGATGGTGTCCATGTCCATGGCCGAGTTCACACAAGCGTATTTCCCAAAGTATAGACACTGATGCCTGGCCAGTTTGTCTGAGGCTATAAGTTTGACTCAGGAGACCTGCGATCAGCCTGGATACTAAGGTCCATATACAGACCATGACATACACTCATGTGAAACCAGTGTGATTGTGTCACTGCTTTGCAGTCTCTGTGAATTGCTGCAGTAGTTAAATGGAGTTAATTTCCTTCAGTCTATGAAGCCTCGTATTGGGGGCTTTCCGCTCACTATCCCCCCCACACAATTTCCACAGTCGATAGAATGACCAGACACAGGTCTCGGGGATAACAGCTGCTTTGCTTCAGCAGAACAGGGAAATATGACATGGAGTACATTCTTTACAGATCACTTGGGTAGTCCATGGCAGATACAGTTCAGAGTTAGATCCTGACACAGAATTGAGGTTCTGGAGATGATTTAGTATTATATAGTTGTAGTATTAGTAAGTAGTTATAAGAAAGTTCAGTCTTTTGGGGGCTTAAAAGCAGAAGATGTAAAACATTGTAAGAGTATTTTACAGACCTGGGAATCCTGTATTAATTTCGCAGCTGGTTGCGGCACGTGCAGAGAAAAAAAATATGAAGTAAATAACGGACAATCGAGGTGAGGCGGGGGACCCTCAAATTCTTCAACATGCGGGCAATAGGTTCTTCTGTACCTTTAGCATGACCTACTACTGGAGAAGCACGGGTTAATCCAGACAGTGATGATCCAGGGTTAAAAGTCTTTAGCCATCTTGGCTGCAGGAATCAGAGAAAGATCCAAGGCATTAGGCCTGGCTCTTAATCTTAAGATGAAGGGAAAGGTGAACTTCCAGGCATGAGGCCTGGAAGTGATGAGGAGAGCTATCACATGAGGTCTGATCTGGCTGGCCATCCTCTTCTAAACTGGGGACTTTCCAGCTCTTGTCTAGACTAGGCAGAGACTGCAGTAGCTCCTCCTTTTGAACGCTCAATTCTAATGTCAGAATTCACATTGTAAAATAATATCAATTGTACATTTCACCAGCAGATGGTGCTACAACACAACAAATGGGAAAATACTTGGAAAAAATGCATGAATTTAAATGAAGTTATATGTCTAAAACTCACTAATGACTGTAGAGAAGTAGCTAAGGAATGAGCTGCAGTGTACAGAAGCTACTCGCAGTCCAAGGGCATTTAGAGAGACAGACAATATCCGGACCGGGTCACTACATTAACTTCTATGGCTCCTCGGGCTGGGTGTGTCAGGTGACCACTTCCCCAGCTGGTAAATAATTCCATTTCCTACCAGCTGCTGTCAGTAATTGAGTTCACTCTTTACAAAGACCATGATCTGTGTGGATGCCAAGTGCTTCTCTGCTGGATTTCTTTTGCTGTGTTGTTGCTGTACTTATCCTGATCTCTGGGTAGAGGTGAAGGGGTTATATGCCAGGGCTGGATAGAAGAAAGGGCAATATTGGTGGCCCAGACCTCTCCACCTTTAGGGGTAACTCTGGGAACAGGTGTCAGCTAGGTCATCCTAGTCTACAGGGTTAGACTAGCTTCCCTTATTCCCTCAGCCCATCTCTGCCCTCCTGCTACTACTCCATATGTGTGCTATTAGCACCCCATGACAGATTGCTGCAATTTATACCTCTCAGATGTCTCTATCAAGATGACATGATTTAAAAGTTGAAAACCAGGGAAGGTGTACCTTCTGATTCTCAATGCCCCTTCTCCCCACCACATGATTTTGCAGTGTTGATGGTGCCACCATGGGGGCCTACAGAAGACCCTATGTCTGAAATATTTGTACACCTTTTTAGGAGATATTGAGACATAAAGATAACAGTAATGCTTAAAAATTTGCAAAAGGTTGTGGATGACTCTAAACATTCTCAAGACTTCTAATCCATAGCCCAAAAGTGATTTAAAGAGGTTTTCCACTACTAATGTGATCCTCTTTCATTTGTCCTAACTATGCCTAAGTAAGGCTGGGTTTACACTTGCGGACCACTCCGCAGCAACCTGAAGAGGGGATCTGCAAGCTGACCGCAGCCACCGCAAGTCACCTATGATTATAATGGGGACGCATGGTGCTGCACTTGACTGCACATGACTGTGCGCTCCCATTCATTTGCCTGTGTGATTTGTACGCAGGCTGATGCCTGCGCACAAATCACACACTCTCGTCTGCACCTGGAACGCGACATGTTGCATTTGTGGTGCGGACGAGAGTGTGTGACTTGTGCGCAGACATCTGCCTGCGTACAAATCACACAGGCAAATGAATGGGAGCGCACGGTCATGCGCAGTCAAGCACAGCACCGTGCGTCCCTATTATAAACATAGGGGCTTGCGGTGGATGCGCTCACTTGGTGATTTTCCCCCGCAGAACGCTGCGGAGGGGTCCGCAAGTGTGAACCCAGCCTTACACTTTCCTAATATACTTCTGCTATCTACCCTGCTCCTGTTAGCTGATCTCTAAGAGGCTTGTAAATACCTTTATTGTTGTTGTAGCTTTGATCTTCTGGGCTGCAGACCGGAGTCGGACCAACTGAGCAGGACACATCACTGGTGGGGCTGAGAGGAGAGTGAAGTGTGATCTGGGCATGCGTGGCCAGACTGCTGTCACGCACAGAAGCATCTCTGCCGCCACAAGTGACGTGCCCTGCTCAGTTGGTCCGACTCCGGTCTGCAACCTGGAAGATCAAAGCAAGAACAACAATAAAGGTATGTATGAGGGTTTTAGAGATAAGCTTACAGAAGCAGACTAGATGTCAAAATTTTTTGGGGAAAGTGTTAGTTAGGAAGAGTTAAGACAAAAGAAAAGACATCGTATTAGTAGTGGAAAACCTCTTTAAAGACATAAACAAATTTGTCTATTGTAATAAATACTTACATTTCCTATGAAAAAGAAACCTCTCTGTAGCATTAACTCTAAGTTGTGTCATTGCTGTTATTCCCTTCCCAATATTTATGAATAAATTGACAACTGGGTGTTACCATTCCTTTTGCCAAAGAGGAGTGTCCCTACACAGTCTAGCAACGACACCTCTGATTGGACAGTGTGAGTGTATATAGGGACACGCTCCCGAATGGTAACACCCAGTTGTCAATTTTTCATAATTCTCTAGAAAGAACAATCAACATAGAGGAAAAGGTGAACCATATTACCATTATTTATTAGAGAAATAATTAGACTTATTTTTAAGTCAATGTCAAATTAATAAATATCTACCCATCGTTGGCTTTTTTAGGATTGGGTCATGATCTGCAATTAATGATATTAATAAATGATTTCATTCTTATTTTTTTGTTATGTTATAGCATATGGTGGCCTTTACGCTGTATTGTTTGGCTTAGTAATGTGCTCAGTAGTTTTTCTACGTCGTCAGCTCGGGGTTAACCTGGAGCGATGGGCGTGCTCAGTCTACCAGGACGGTGGAGCTTTCTCCAGCTTGTCAGCAGTGATTAGGGATATGCCCGTTCTATACTTCTTCATTGTCTGTCCCGTTCTTTTACCTTGTGTGACCTTGATCGCATCTCATGAATACAGAGAAATGATTGCATGACATTACTGCCTGCTCTCATCACTGTCTCCACGTAAAGGCGGCAATTATTGGAGGTGATGGGAGGGTGTACGGAGATCACTACACTATACAGACACAGGACTAGTGTGTATGCATCGTGAATTGCATTGAATCCAAAGACTAATCAATGACGGTTTTGAAAGTTCTTAAATAGTTGCTGTCATTTCAACTAAATTTGCAAAAATAACTTTGTAATATATCCTATATGTGAAAACTGCTTCTTTCTCCACTTAGGAGCCACTTCTTCCTCTTCATCTCTACCCCTACTCTGAGATTTAAAAAAAAAAACAAACCTCAAATATGACTTCACCAAAGCAATATGGACTGCCAGCTCACTGAGGGATCAGGTTACACCTCCTATTATACTCTATAGAGAAGGGAAATGGGGCAAGAGTGAAGAGCACTCAGCTCAGTGAGCGACAGTGAGATTGAGTAGGAGCTTCAAGCAACTGTTTTACCTAATTACAGTGCTGGATTCACTGTAACATAGCTTGTACAGGCAAATAGAACTGTCACAGGTGGTAAAGGGAGTCAGGTAGAAAGATAGTAAGTTGGGCAAAAGGGAGCAGGAGAACTAGTCTGTCACTTAGTCTGTAGTTACCTGGCTCTCCCTGTTCTTGAAATTACCTTGAAGGGGAGGATGTCTTGGCTGCCACCCTTACCCTTTGATCCTGATGAGCCCTAGGCTAAGTCCCCCTCACCTCCTCCCACGGACCATGACGCACAGCAACTCTCACAAAATATGGAAAACTCCAAGCAGAACAGCAGAAAGACATCAGCATACACTGCACTATGTCCTTTCAGCACACAGTCTTGGCTTAGACTAAAACTCTATCAGCAACATCTGCTGGTGCAAGAGAGAACTATTTAAAGGCCAGGGGCATTGTCACCTAACACACCCACAACATCCGACCTGCAGAGCTGCCTAAGACACCACGCAGCTTCTGACATTAACTCCGAATGTGTCAAAGGAAATTTACTCCCACTTAAATACAGCAGACCATTTCACATGGGCTGTAGAGCAGTCAACATGTGGACAATAACATACTAATATATTTTATCAGTGAAAACGGCTTCTTTATTCACTTATGAGACACGTCTTCATTTCCACCTCGCCTCTGCTTCTGCCTTCTGAATTCATCATTTACTTTGAGATTAACTTAAATATGACTTGGTCAAAGCCATATGGACTGACAACTTACTGAGGGATCAGGTTACACTTCCTTTTTACCCTATAGGGGAAGTGGATTGAAGAGTGAAAAGCACTCAGGCAGTGAGAGACAGAAAGATCAAGCTGCAAATTCAAGCAGCTTTTTTTTTAACCTAATTACAGGGCTGGATTCACAGCAACACAGCTTGTACAGACAAACATAATCACTGAAAACTGCTTCTTTCTCCACTTATGTGTCACTACTTTCCTCCCCACCTTTCCCCCTGCCTCCTGATTACATCATTTATGCTACGATAAAAAAAAACTGAAATAATGATTAGCCAAAGCAATACGGACTGCCAGCTCACTGAGGGATCAGGTTACACCTCCTATTATATAGATAGGGGAAGTGGGGAAAAGAGGAATAAAAAAACAAAACAGTGATGTCATGCTGCACACGTCAATCACCTGGTGCACTGATCTACAGGTGGTTAAATCCTGGTGGTTGGTTCCCTTTAAGGTGTTTCAAAGATTTTATTAAAGGTTTGACTTGTCATAAATGTTGACTGGGGGGATGCTGAGACCCCAACAATCACTAAAAGGATAAAAGAATGGACAGAAGAGCTAAGTTGTGCACTGCTCGTCTTCAGTCTCCAACCTCTGGCCAATTACTTATGTTCCTTTATTTTAGCAATCAGCCCCTTGACCCCCACTGATCAACACTTCTTTATGACACATTAAAAGTTCTGCAAAAGTTCAGGAGTAGCAATTTTACAGGAGCCCTTTTTTGACTTCCTCCAGAATCTACTGACCATAAGTTGGGGTTCTGGAGACCCAATTGTAGTTATTGGGGGAGGTTGTGCCCATACCTAGATTTTCTCTCCAGGGACAGACCTGGCCATGAGAGCTGGTTGTCACGTGCTGACTGCTTTGCAGTCCAAATGCAATGCTGCTGACGTTTAACCAGAGTTAATTTCCTTTGGCACTTACAGAGTTAATGCCAGAAAGCTACTGTGCAGCTCTGCAGGTGGAGGTGGAGGATGTGTCAGAGCTCTGATCTCCACTCCCTCAGCCTTTAAGTACTCCATTTTTCCTCCACTGGGTGTTGCAGATAGAGTTCATTCTCTACTAGGTCCCTGTGAAGTGAAGACGCGCATTCTGTGCTGCAGTTCCCTTCCATAGGAATTGCTGTGTTTTACTGGTCCATGTCTGGAGGTAAGGGCTCTTAACCTACGCTATTCAGGAGTATAAAGTTAAGGTGGCGACCCAGACCTCCCCGCCATCTGGGGTACCTCTGGGAGCAGGGTGAGCCAGTGTACTCCCAGTCTAATAGTGAGACTAGCTCCCCAGAACACTCATAGCCCACCTTACCATCTTGCTTCCTGATTCCCAATCCGCTAGTGACTCTGGTATTTGGACAGTCTCTCCATTGTGAAAGAGGAGATTCATGATGAAGGACAAACACCAAGAGGTTTTCATGAAAAAAGGCATAGTGCATGTCATCATCCTTACACAGTGTCCTCTGGCCGGATACTTATCTGTTTAGGAATAATTAATATGCGGCAATTACATTATATGATTATCTCAGCTAATTATATTCCAAACCGGTAAATTGACTTAATGTAGCGGAGCTAACCATCTTCAAAAAGCTAAAGATTAAATTCTATACAAGCAGGAAATATTTCACTGCAGCATTATTATTATTATCATTGTGTAGTCTACTTATGCCTCAGTGTGCACCCTAGAGGTTAACGATTGCATCTTACAGTCATTACATGGTCATTATTATAAAATTAGCATAATTCAATAGTATAAGCAAACAAAAGAACTTTGTAATACATCTTCGTAGAGAAATCGACTTCTTTCTCCACTTATGAGCCACTTCTTCCACTTCCTCCTGAGTCCTACCATCACGAGTGTGTCTTGTCCTGTTGTCACCCCTGGGGGACTTGTGGTCAGAAGGTCTCAGCCTTTAATTAACCACAGGTCTGCTGTAGAGCACACTTTACAGTTTTACCGAGGTGGTTGCTCTTCTATGCCGAAAGGGATAAAGGGAATCTGTCAGCAGCTTTTTGCTATGTAAGCTGAGGACAGCATGCTGTAGGGGCTAAAAAACAAAAACAAAAAGTAACTGTGTCTCTCATATCAGGGTCTGTGCAATTGTGTATGTAAACTAATGGCTTTTTTTATTACCCTGTGATTGTGTTTACAGTACAAGAAAGTCACGTGCATGGCAGTCTGATACACCCCCTGCTGCGATTGACACCTCACAGTCAATGCACAATTTCTATTGGGAGACTGGTGTGGGTGGGGGCAGCTCTGCTGTGTTTCTGAAACTAAATACTTTTATAGTGTCAGAACGGCTTCAGCTAGTATTCTAGGAGATACACCTTTGGATTCAGGGTTTCTTTGCCTACATTTTGTTGCTCTCAGATGAGTTAGCAAAAAACAGCTGACAGATTCTCTTTAAGAACCTTTTCACCTGATGAGTACTTCTAGCCTTCAGCTGTAGACTGTGATTACCCTCACCTTCTACTATATCTACCCACCTCTGACCTCACTCCATGCCGGTTATAGAACTTTTATACTTGCTTGTGGAGGAGTTCAGTGTTGTTCAGCTGTGGTGTCATTGCTTCTGCAGCAGAAAAGTTTCTATTTGGAGATCTTCTAGAACTCCGCTATAACTTTTGCATTGCCTGGGTTCTCTATGTGTTTCCTTGCTTTCCAGCCCCATCCCTCCTCCTTGAGGTGGAGTGGGGGACATCTAGGTGAGTTTTATCCGGGAGTCTAACAAAGTGTGAGACCAAGGCATCCCCAACTTCAGGGGTAATCTTGGGGACAGGGATAGCCTAGGGATCCCGAGCTGGAGGGACAGCTTAGTTGTACACTGTCCCAGTTACCATTACAGTCACAATTGTTTAGTCTTTTTCCCCCTATGCTTGTCCTGTTGCGGTGTTCTATTTAGCAACCTCCTCCCTAGTTTCTGATGAGGTATGTTAAACTCTTGATGGCCGATCAGGAAGCAAGGCCCAAGCACACTTCTTCTAGTCATGGTGTTAGGATCCCTATCTGTACCGATATCTTTAGGGACACAGTTGAGCACTAGCCTGCGCAGGTACCAGTTGGGTGGAGGTACGGCATCAGAGAAACTGTGGACTCCTATCCTACATGTGCGTTACACCTAAACTGATCATTCACTCTGAAAATGTTTAAATGCATCTTGGTCAAAGCAAAACAGGCAACCATACAGTTAGATGTCAGGTTTAGATGCCTATTGACATTTTTGGAGAAGGGAGGAGTGAGCAAGACGGAAGCATGGAGCAGAGAGAGACAAGGCACACATAGCTAGAGACACAGGCAGATTGTACTGCAACTTTTAGCAAATATATTTCTCTTTGGAGCTGGATTCAGAACTACATAGCTCAGTACTGCTGTACAATGTCCTCCGCGCTTCCATTTCATGTCCTACAAAGAAACAAGAGAAGCACTCCATTTATATGTGTGTGCTGTGTATGGGCAACACCCACTAGCTCAGAGGCAACAGGAACCTACCCTATTATGAAAAGTCACTAGTCTGCATGCTGCTAGATCCTATTATTTCATTAACTGTTTATGGAAGAATGTTTTTCAATATTCTATTATACTATTTATTGATCATATTGTACACTGCACCCTGAGGAGACTATGTGTCTGATTAGAATATTTATGGTCTTTTTATTAGATCCAGCTCACGAACAACAGTCACCACAACTCGCTCTACAGATCCCGTATACACAGAATATATGGACGACACCAACAACAGATCCACACGGTAACTGGACTGAAAAGGAATCATCTTATTCATTTATAAAAACTGAAAATTTAATTTTTCACGTTATTTCATTTTTTATTTTAATTCACCCAATGTTGACAGTCAAAGAAAAGCAAAAATCTGTCATCCGTTGTCCATAGTGTCACCCAAAATAATGCAACCTATCGGTTTTTGACACCTTCCATCACCGAACTGCAGACTTGTAATAATGGAGCCATGCAGCCACAGTGTCAGTGTGCACAAAGTCTTACCTTTTAAGGCCCCGTTACATGGCACACATCGTTAACGATGTCGCTGATACGTCACAGGTTGGAGTCGTTCCAGCAAGATCGTTAGGACGTCGTTGCGTATGACTCTGCAAAGTTGTACCGATAAATCGTTGGATCGGAGTTGACAGATTTACCAACATGTTGTAAAACCTGACGATATCAACTCTATTAATCTGCCGTATCGTTCTGTGTGACACCGCGATAACGATGTCGTGGACGACTTCGCCCATTCACAGCAATGAGCAGGGATCGTTCGCTAGGTTGTGCGAATGATACTTTAACACAACATCGTTGGTGCGTCGTCCACGATATCTAGACTGTGACATCTCACCAATGATGTCAAAACGATGTCGGAAACGACTGCACACCCACGAAATCGTAGCCGACATCGTTCCAACGTCGTGTCGTGTAACGGTACCTTAAGTCTCTCCTTTCAATGATTTCTCTATGGAATGATACATGCTGTAATTTTCTGTTTCTGAGTTACACTTGATTTTAGGTAACATTTTAATTTTTTACTTCCAGGACTGTATCCAGCTCCAGAGAAAAGACCACTACAACCACCAGCGTGGAGACGAGATATGAGAATTCTGATGCCAGCCAGTACGATCCCAGTCATCCAAGTAAGCTGCACTTCAGGCCATCATGGCCATCCTTGGGGCCCCAAACTCATTAAATTGATGTAGGCTGGACTTGCCAACATCTAATGGGAATGGGGGTCTCTTGACTCATGATATTGGATGAGATAAGGATATGGTGTAACCCAGTTTTGCAAGTTAAGTCTGGCCGCAACTCTTCGTAGAGAATACAACAACACTCATCCAAACAAGCTCTCCTGAGTATGGAGGAGCGGGAGAGATAGCTGCCGGCCGAAACAATCAAGCAAACCAATCATTTGGTGAACAGCTGTTTATTGTGTATGGGGTACTTAATTCTGCAATCAAACATATGATAAAAATAGCTGAATTTTTTAAATGTCTTCATTATGACCAATCATGTTTTAAGAGTATCTTTTGCAATGCACAATCGTCTGCTTAAAATGTAATCTGTTGAGTTGGATTTTCTCAGCCATTATTTGCTGAAACAAATACAAATGAGCCACAACAGAAATATCACAGACGATCTTTTGCCACAATGTGTCACAGGTGTGTTATGTCCTGGTGAGATCTCAGGGAGGATCTGGGATCAGAAGGTCAAAGCGATTTAGTTGATCACAGATCCTCTTTAGTGCCCATTTGTTGTTTAGTGGGAGCTTATTTAAATTTATTCGGTGTTGAAGAGATTAAGGTTCCTTTTTTATCCTGCTGTGATTGACATGTAGTTGTTATCTCAGATGCAGCCACTCCCTTCCACTATCTAAAACCCTTTCCTTATGCTCTCCTATGCCTGCTATAGTTCATTCAAGATGACCTCTGAAGGAGTTGTCTTTGGAGCAAGCAATGTTTATCTTTCTAGTGGATGCAGTGGAGTCCCTCTCTTGAGAAGAATTGGAGTTCTTTTGTTGAATATGTTTCCCTTGTCCCCTTCCTCGTGTTGTCTTTATATTATTAGTAAGACTATGGTCTTACTGGCCTGCGCACTAGACAGACTAGTCCAAGCACAACTAGGGTCGAGACACGTGGTCACGCACAGGGGATGGACCCATGTACAGATGTTGGGAACTCAGGGGTCAGCCACAGGTGAATTCAGGTGGTGACCCCTCTCCCTATCGCCAGAGCCTTCCCTTTACATTTCTCCTTGTCTACACACTCCTGTTGCACCATGCATCAGGCATCCCTTCACTCTGGCATGACACTATGCCCCACTATGTTTTTGCTGATCTCCCGGTTTATTGTGACATGTTGAGGTCTTATCAATGGTCTTATACGCACTTCCACCAATAATATACTTAACGTTTTTGTATATTGTATGGCCTGAGGTAGGCTGCATGGTGGCACATGACGTCTCCAGTGGTTCAGATATCAGATATCCAACATTAGATATACAGATATCCAACATTTTCTGAACAATCTTTACACATTTGATAACAATTGGCTGAACCTGCTGATTTCAGTGGGATAAGCCAACTATCTAATGATAATAGCACTTGTTATCAGAAGCTATGGAAAATGATGGTTCTACAGCTCCTAAATCTGAAATATATGACCTAGTACATTGTATCAGTCTTTGTAAATTATTAGTCTTATTTGCTATTTTATTCTCTTTTTTTTTAGCAAAGGAGTGCTATTTGTAAAGGAATATGTGAACTCAAGAGAGAAAATGAAATCTCCAACCACCTCCGGGTAAAACACTAATTGTAATATTTTGTGATACTGTTAGATGTATGCAAATGTTAAAGGGACTCTGTCAGGTCATTTTTCAGTATGATAGTAATAGTACCTTTGAATTGGTGCTTGGGCAGACCTTTTAAAAACATGTAAAATCATTATTGTACCATTTGTAGTTTTCTTGTTGTAAGCATTTTCAGACCCTGCAAGGAGCTGAGTGCATTAGTCCTGTCCCTTTCTTTTACAGAGGATTAGTCCGACTGCTGTATAAGTGTTATTTAAATATCCACACCCACCCAAGCTGGTGTTCTGTCCCTCCCCTCTGTGCTCTGGAGGGGGAAGTGTTTTGTCCTGCACTGTATGTGTGCTATCTGTAAGACATTTCTATTATATGAACATTGGTTATCCTGCAGACATGTAATGAAAACATAATATGCTCTCAGTGAAAGAAACAGAGATTATTAATGTAGTTAAAAACCTTTTAATAGCTAAAAGAAAACAATATAATGTTACAAAGCAGCAAGGTTTCGAGACTGCTTACGTCTCTTCATCAGGGATGGCACCATGCATGATGAGTTGTAAGCAGTCTCGAAAGCTTGCTGCTTTGTAACATATATTGTTTTTTTTAGCTATTAAAAGGTTTCACAACTACAACATCAATCTTTTATTTCTCACAGGATCTAAGGGGTAAGGATCTCCTTGTGGAGAGTGACATGACAGTTGAAGCAGGCATAAACGCATCAATGCTCTCCTGGAAATTAAATATGCAAAGTGGACTTTTCAAAAATTGGGACCTGAACCCTAATGAAATATCGTCTTTAAAGAGGAATCTGCCACCTTGTCTTTAAAATTGTTATTTTTCAACCTGGTATAAATGCCGCTGTTTAGGTGAATCTGCCATATTTCTTCTTTTGTTCCTACGCCTCTCCATTCCTGAAATATAACCCTTTCCCTGCCCTATGTGTAAATCTTTGAGTCAAGTGGGTGTTATCCCAAGCTCCTCCCTAGAGGAGTCTTCTTTACAGGGTTACGCCCACTTGGCTAAAAGGCTGGATTGGTAACTAGGGAATAAATGGCCATATCTCAGGAATGGAAAGGCGCAGAAACAAAACAAAAACAGTCCCAGATTCAGGAGAACAGCGACATTAACACTAAAAAGATAGTTATGCCAAATAATAGGTCCCCTTTAAAATATATTGGGGCATTAGACTAATGATACATTTTTTTTTTACTTGACAGAAGCTTTACAGATTACTTAGATGATCGGGAGACTATGTCCTACACCAGCAGCTCCAGTTATCTGTATAGCAGCCCACCAGAAAGGTAAGCGGGGTCCGGACACATACAGAGACATACGTCACGCGCTTCTTACCCACCCACATACATTTGTTTTTCAGTGAGGGTGTACTTTATTCTTGTGTCTTATGGTTATGTCATGCATTATATTGATCACTTTTCACATATAACAATAGATTATTCAAGGGATAATATCCTACTGTCGCCAGGATTGGCTGAAGTCATCTGAGATCTATACATGTGATTGTAATATGTTCTGTCTCTTTATGACCCAGATTTCAGTTTTCTGCACTTAAATATTAATGTGTCAGTCAAACTAAGCAAAAAAACATCCTAAAATGAAATGTCAGCGTTGTGTCTCTGTGTGATCCGGCAGATATCAAGAGACATTTTGCTTTGATGGATATAGTCAGGATCTGTCGCTTCACAATTGAAGTTAAAACTGCAAATAAAATGTCATTTTGGTTTGGAGTTTAGCGATGTTATTTTTACTTCCCTGCAGTATCTGCTTGGTCAGACCCCTCTGTTGGGTACAATTGTGGGGTTCACTCTCCTAGCAGCTCCCTCTGCCACCATGGTTGTAATTACAACAGGTGCAGGGTTGCAATTGCTCCCGGGCCCTAGGACCTAGGGGGCCCCAAACGTCCCTTTGGCCTACAGAAAAGGACTAATGCTATTAAGATTTGCAATAATTGGAGGCCCCATTGGAGCTTTTGCAATGGGGCCCAGGAGCTTCAAGTTACGGTATTGTCTGCCATCATCCAGACGTAGAATTGTTCCCTTTGTAAGAACACACAGCTATTAAGTGATTTTTCAGCTTTACCTGGATCTTACACTGGTGACAGTAACAGATCCAGTGTCAGATCGGTCACACAAGGCGGAGATGACTGCAGCATATGGGCTCCTATTGATCTACACAGAGGTCCAGTGGGTAAGGGGGCACTACTATTAGGAAACCAGCAAGTGTGGCATGTCAGCAGTCCTGGGATGAACGCTAGGTGGGGTAGGTGACCACCCAGGGCATCACCTCCTATCAAGCAGGGAAAGTAAAAGTATCAAAGAGGTTTTCTCATCTTGTTTTCCTTGGGAGCAAACCGCTCCCCTGCCTCACAGCTCCTGCAAGCTGGGGGGCGGTGTGCTCCTAAAGATGGTATGGTTGCCACGTTGTTCCAAACTGTGAGCTTTCCCATGCTGCAAGAGTAGTGGTACTGAATCAACCGTGCCCCGCGAATGGGTCAACTTAAGAGCCACACAAGCTTTATAGAACTGAGCTTGCAAGGAAACTGGCCACTGTTGATAGAATGCAGCGATGGCTGGTAACCTTGTGTCACAGGTGTGTCAGGAGGCACGGATGAGCCTGTAGAGGCCACTCGCAGAAGGTCGCAGTGTCTGGCCAAACAGCCAAAATCCTAAAATATGTCTCTGTCCCTTTAAGACGCATTTCTCTTAGTGAGTGCTGGAGGTCACTAGGACCCAGCTGATCTCTTATCTTCAGCTGTCTATTTATACCACTTGACTCCAAGGATGCACTGCTGGTGATAGCTCGTCAGGTGTTGGAGGTTTCTTCCCAGCTCTGCAGTGCATCCAGGACTTTCTGTTGGATTGCTGTTTTGATTTTCATAAACTAAGTGTTTCCCCTTTCTCTCTTTGTTTGTTTCTCTGGTGTGTTTCTTTAGTAGTTAGCCGGGTTGACTAGTGTTCACCCCTGTGTAGTCAGAGATAGCAGGGCCAGGTATCTGGTTCGGCGACAGTTGCGGAGACCGTATGGGGTTGTTAGGGGAGCCCTTGGCATCAGGGACTCTTCCCCCCCCTTTCTTGTCATCCCTCCCTACACCCAGCGTGACCCTTAGACCAGAGGTTCCCAACTCCAGTCCTCAAGGCACACCAACAGTGCAGGTTTTCAGGATTTCCTTAGAAATTGGAATCATCCCCAGTGCAGGTGATTCAATTATCACCTGTGCAATACTAAGGAAATCCTGAAAACCTGCACTGTTGGTGTGCCTTGAGGACTGGAGTTGGGAACCTCTGCCCTAGACAATAAGCAGTAAACAATAAAATAAAATATCCTCCCAGAGATGATTTTTAGAACCGTTACTTATTTTTACCCATTTCACAAGATGAAGCAACCTCCTTAATCATTGCAATATTGTGCCATCACAGTGTCACTCATTCCATGCCCCAACATATGCAGATTTTGGCACAGATATTATCCTCTGCTGTCGGTGTCCATCACTGACACAGGTTATCGGCTTCAATCACTTGGCAGATGACCGACAACTAACACACATCTTGAAGAGTTAACTTCAGTTGTTACTCTCATAGTGATTAGTAAATCCGAGCAGAGATCTCTGACTCTCATTTCACCCTTCTATCAGTTTTTGGGTCATTCATTCTCTTGATTATTTACTATATCACCTTTGTTTCCAGATCTGGTGAAGGTCCTTGCACTTACTGCGGTCGGGAAATCAAGGACTGTCCCAAAATCATTCTAGAGCACCTTAACATCCACTGCCACGAATATTGCTTCAAGGTAACGACACTTAGTATTGTTATCAGCTTTCTAACTCATTGATTGAATTTGTCCAACAGTTTTACAGTGGTAACACAACAAATGTAACAATATATTTCATCTGGATCTCTGCAAGTTTCTTAATGCTTTACATAAAGATAAGAGTGCTGATTCTCTGATACTGAGCTACGATCACCTACATGGATCCACAGTAAAAACTTACCATTGTGGTTATCAGCTGCCACCTACAGAGGGAGCTGTGGAGCCTACTGAATACTGGATTATTGAGGGGTTGTCTACTACAAGCACAAACCCTTTTGTTACTATGTGTTTCCCCCAGGTAAATTAAAAAAGCTTATACTCCCCTCCCGTGCTGGTGCACTTCCAGCAGAGTCAGTAATCGCGTTCACGGAGTTCAAGTGACATCACTCCAGGGGCCGCATCCCATCACCTTAGGATTCTGTGTTCCGCTTTTGGCCAAATGTCTTGATTAACAGGAAATGACACTGCGGCTGCCACTACTGTGTCCAAAGGTGGGAAGAGAGAACCTGGCAGTGATTGAAAGCAGTGCTCGAGTGATTAGTTTTATTATTATTATTATTATTATTATTATTGATCATTATAGCGCCATTTATTCCATGGCGCTTTACATGTGAAAAGCGGTATACATAATAACAGCAAATACAATAATCACGAACAATACAAGTCACCAATTGGTGCAGGAGGAGAGGACCCTGCCCGCGAGTGATGACAGTTTACAAGGGATGAGTGAGGAGAGAGGACCCTGCCCACGAGGGCTCACAGTCTACAAGGGTTGGGTGATGATACAGTAGGTGAGAAGAGAGGACCCTGCCCATGAGGGCTCACAGTCTACAAGGGTTGGGTTAGGATACAGTAGGTGAGGAGAGAGGACCTTGCCCCTGAGGGCTCACAGTCTACAAGGGATGGGTGATGATGCAGTAGGTGAGGAGAGAGAATCCTGCCCCCGAGGGCTAACAGTCTACAAGGGATGGTTGAGGATACAGTAGGAGAGGAGAGAGGACCCTGCCCATGAGGGCTCACAGTCTACAAGGGATGGGTGAGGATACAGTAGGTGAGGAGAGAGGACACTGCCCATGAGGGCTCACAGTCTACAAGGGATGGGTAAGGATATAGTAGGTGAGGAGAGAGGACCCTTCCTGTGAGGGCTCACAGTCTACAAGAAATGGGTGAGGATACAATGGGAGAGGGTAGAGCTGGTTGTGTGGTGGTTTAGTGTACTGAGGATCACTGCAGGTTGTAGGTTTGTTGGAAGAGATGGGTCTTCAGGTTCTTTTTAAAGGTTTCCATGGTAGGCGAGAGTCTGATGTGTTGGGGCAGAGAGTTCCAGCGAATGGGAGGGTGCACGGGAGAAATCTTGTATGTGGTTGTGGGAAGAGGAGATAAGAGTAGAGAAGGAGATCTTGTGAGGATCAGAGGTTGTGTGTAGGTGAGTCCTGGAGACCGTGGCACAGATGTATGGAGGAGACAGGTTGTGGATGGCTTGGTATGATCTGGTTAGGGTTTTGAACTGGAGTCTTTGGGCAATGGGAAGCCAGTGAAGAGATTGGCAGAGAGGAGAGGCCGGGGAATAGCGGAGGTATAGGTGGATTATCAAGTAGCAGAGTTTAGGACAGACTGCAGGGGTGTGAGAGTGCTAGAGGGGAGGCAAGAGAGTAGAAAGATGCAATAGTCCAGGTGAAAGATAATGTCAGAGTGATGTCACAATGCCACATGAGCCCTGTGAACGCCATTACTGACACTCCTGGAATGGCGCCAGCATGGGTGGTGAGTATAGATGTTATTACTTTACTAGGTGGAGACCTGTGGAAACAGAAGGGGTATTCCTTATAGTGGACACAACCCCTCATATATATATATATTTATATATATATATATGTCGGCGGTGCACCTTGATAGAGAAAACACGTGGACATATATTCCCCAGGACCACATCGTGTTTCTGCTACCCACTAGGTTTTTTCAAGCAGTACCAGCCATAGTCAAGGGTGCACATACATATAGGACCCGCCCCAGGTCATTCAATAAACAAGTTAGTGTTCAAATACAAAATGCCTACAGCGTTCTCAATCATTTTGTAAACGATTACTTTACATCAGATAAAGTGCAGTACATAAAAACTTCATATTATTTATAAATGAATAGTGTCCAAGTAGAATTCACTTAAAAATAGATAACAATTCATAAATTGTTTAATTGGTGCACATGTGTAATTATTAATAACGAAGAGTCACCATGCTGCTAGTACCATGTGTAAATACATATACACCATGTTTTTAGCGTTCTAAAGAACGCAGTGTGCATGTCCGTCCATAAAAAACTGCAATGACTCAACCTGCAAAATGTCATCAACCCGCGCATGCGCAATAGTGCAGGGAGAATCTCCCACTTCCATGTTGGTACCCTCACCTGCGTATTAACGTCTTATTATAGCGGTCAGCGGTGGCCACATGTAAACACTCTTACCTTTTACTATTACACATCCGGACTCAAAATATATTCGTCGTGCAAATATGACCAGGGCAGAGAACATTTAACCTTTGGCTTCCAGCTCTCTGCTTTGCGTCCCCATGAATGCGCCATTACTTACACAGATATTGTCTCCGCTTTGTTTTGCAGTGTGGGATTTGCCACAAGCCTATGGGAGATTTGATTGACAGCCTGTTCATTCATCGTGACGTGGTTCACTGCGAGAGCTGCTACGAGAAACTCTTCTAGTAAGTAGAATATGCCATATACCGGTGTGTAGTAATTCACTAACATGAAAGGAAAATGCATATGTGAAAAAATAATAAGCAGGAAAAATGAGTGCATCTATCCATAAATACAAACCGCTGCAAAAAGAAGCCATTACTGCTGTTTCACTACCAGAGAAGCCATCACTGCTGTTTCACCACCAGAGAAGCCGTCACTGCTGTTTCACCACCAGGGAAGCCATTGTTGCTGTTTCACCACCAGGGAAAATTATGACCAGTCACATGTCCCTTGCAGAGGTGGCTGCTTACAATAGCTGTCACACATGGCGGCACCCTAATATGATGTCCATACGCCAGAACAGATCTTGCTCTGATAATTCATCCCCCTTTAAAGGGAATTTGTCTCCGGGTTGTTGCTGCCTAATCTGAGAGCAACATAATGTAGGGCCGGAGATCCTGATTGCAGCGATGTGTCACTTACTGGGCTGCTCAGTCTTGATAAAATCACTGTTTACTAATCTGGAGTTAATCATTAGAGGAATCGGCCTGCTGTCAGGTAGTCTAAAATATTCATGAAATGCTACATCTGCAGCAGACAAAACAGTAATTTATTTAAAATGACCACAAGCAGCTCAGTAGGTGACACATCGCTGGAATCAGGGTCTCTGTCTCTACATTATGCTGCTCCCAGATGGGATGGTAAAAAACTTGGTGATAGGTTCCCTTCAAGGAGAACCATGACAATATGAACTATACTCACCTTCCTTTTGGGAAAAAAAAAGTTCTAGAGCACATCCAGCTGAAATGCATTAGAGCACTGCAATACACACTGCCGGCCAAACAGAGCCCAGCAGCTGGTGTCGGTGTGCCCGTGACTGGGGGCACAGAACAGTGATATGTTAGCTGCCAGCCACTGCGACGGCTACACAGTCTTTTCTAATTGTACACTTTGCAGACAGAATGGGTACTATATCAACCAGGAAGGGGTCCAGGATAAAGACATATCCCAGGATGGTCACATATATACCAGGCAGGAGCCCAGGGTAAGGACATATAGACCAAGATGGGGATCCTATATACCAGGATGGCCCATGGATGGTAACATATATTCCTGAATGGGTACATATAAACCAGGATGAGCACAGGATGGGGACATATATACTTGGATGGGATCCAGGATTGGGGACATGTAACATAGTAACATAGTAACATAGTTTTTAAGGTTGAAGGAAGACTTTAAGTCCATCTAGTTCAACCCATAGCCTAACATGTTGATCCAGAGGAAGGCAAAAAAAAACCCCATGTGGCAACACTAATCTCCACATTGGGGGAAAAAATTCCTTCCTGACTCCAGATATGGCAATCAGACTAATTCCCTGGATCAACGCCCTATCAAAGAATCTAGTATATATAACCGGTAATATTATAGTTTTCAAGAAAGGCATCCAGGCCCTTCTTAAATGTTAGTAGTGACTCACTCATTACATCATCATGTGGCAGAGAGCTCCATAGTCTCACTGCTCTTACAGTAAAGAATCCGCGTCTGTGATTATGATTAAACCTTCTTCCCTCCAGACGTAGAGGATGCCCCCTTGTCCCAGTCTCAGGCCTAAGAGTAAAGAGATCATTAGAAAGGTCTCTGTACTGCCCCCTCATATATTTGTACATTATTATAAGATCACCCCTAAGCCTTCGTTTTTCCAAGCTAAATAACCCCAAGTTTAATAACCTGTCTTGGTATTGCAGACCCCTTAGTCCTCTAATAACTTTTGTCGCTCTTCTCTGGACCCGCTCTAGTTCAGCTATGTCTTTCTTATACACCGGAGACCAGAATTGTACACAGTATTCTAAGTGTGGTCGCACTAGTGACTTGTATAGAGGTAAAATTATGTTCTCCTCATGAGCATCTATGCCTCTTTTAATACATCCCATTATTTTATTTGCCTTTGCAGCAGCTGCCTGACACTGGCCACTAAATGTGAGTTTGTCATCTACCCATACACCCAGGTCTTTTTCAGTGATAGTTTTGCCCAGTGTTTTATAATTAAGCACATAATTATACCCTTTGTTTCCTCTGCCCAAGTGCATGACTTTACATTTATCCCCATTAAAGCGCATTTGCCATTTAGCAGCCCAAGCTTCTAGTTTACATAAATCCTCCTGTAATATAAAATTGTCCTCCTCTGTATTGATTACCCTGCAGAGTTTAGTGTCATCTGCAAATATTGAGATTCTACTCTGTATGCCCCCTACAAGGTCATTAATAAATATATTAAATAGGAGCGGGCCCAACACTGACCCCTGTGGTACCCCACTGTTAACTGTGACCCATTCTGAGTGTGTTCCATTAATAACCACCCTTTGTTTCCTATCACTAAGCCAGTTCTTAACCCACTTACACATATTTTCCCCTATCCCCATTGCCCTCATTTTATGTATCAACCTTTTGTGTGGCACCGTATCAAAAGCTTTTGAAAAGTCCATATACACCACATCCACTGCATTTCCTTGGTCCAGTCCAGAACTTACTTCTTCATAGAAGCTTATTAGATTAGTTTGACAGGAACGGTCCCTCGTAAAACCATGTTGATAATGGGTCATGAGGTTATTTTTGTTCAGATACTCCAGTATAGCATCTCTTAGAAAACCCTCTAGGATTTTACCCACAGTAGAGGTTAAGCTTACTGGCCTATAATTTCCAAGTTCAGTTTTTGTCCCCTTTTTGAATATTGGCACCACATTTGCTATACGCCAGTCCTGTGGTACAGACCCTGATATTATGGAATCTTTAAATATTAAAAATAATGGTCTATCTATGACAGTACTTAATTCCTGCAGCACTCTGGGGTGTATCCCATCTGGGCCCGGGGATTTGTCAATTTTAGTGATTTTTAGACGATACCGTACTTCCTCTTGGGTTAAGCAGGTGACGTTTAATTGAGAATTTTTGTTATCACTGATCATATTGTCTGTCATGGGATTTTCTTGTGTAAATACTGTTGAAAAAAAGTCATTTAGCATATTTGCTTTTTCCTCATCCTCATCCACCATTTCACCCAGACTATTTTTAAAGGGGCCAACACCATCATTTTTTAGTTTCTTACTATTTATGTAGTTAAAAAATATTTTGGGATTCTTTTTACTTTCTCTGGCAATGAGTCTCTCTGTCTCAATCTTTGCTGCCTTGATTTGCTTTTTACAAATGTTATTTAATTTTCTGTATTTATTTAATGCTTCATCACTACCTACTTGCTTTAATTCCCTAAATGCTTTCTTTTTGTCACATATTGCACTTCTTACCGCTTTATTTAGCCATAGTGGTTTCCTCCTATTTCTAGCATGCTTATTCCCATAGGGTATATATTGTGCACAGGTCCTATTCAGGATGCTAATAAACATCTCCCATTTGTGTTGTGTACTTTTATGTCTCAGGACATCGTCCCAGTTTATTGCACTAAGATCATCTCTCAACCGTTGGAAATTTGCCTTCCTGAAGTTTAGTGTCCTTGTGGCCCCTCTACTACACGTCTTAGTAAAGGATACTTGAAAGCTTATTAAGTTATGATCACTATTACCCAAGTGACCTCCAACCCGTATATTTGATATGCGGTCTGGCCTGTTGGTTAATATTAGGTCCAGCAGTGCCCCCCTTCTTGTTGGGTCCTGAACCAGTTGTGAAAGGTAATTGTCTCTTATAGTTTTCAAAAACTTATTACCTTTGCTAGAACTGCAGGTTTCTGATCCCCAATGTATTTCAGGGTAGTTGAAGTCCCCCATAATAATGACTTCTCCCTGAGTCGCTGCTTCATCTATTTGCTTTATGAGGATATTCTCCTCCACTTCCATTATTGTTGGGGACTTATAACAAACCCCTATCAGTAATTTATTATTTTTTCCCCCTCCCCTTATCTCCACCCACAGAGACTCTACATTTCCATTAGATTCACCTATATTATCACGCAGGATGGGTTTTAAGGATGATTTTACGTATAAACATACACCTCCTCCTCGCCTATTTGTGCGGTCATTTCTGAACAGACAATAGCCCTGTAAATTAACAGCCCAGTCATGACTCTCATCCAGCCAAGTCTCCGAAATCCCCACCATGTCATAATTATTTTCCAACAAAATCAATTCTAATTCCTCCATTTTGTTGGTGAGGCTTCTGGCATTAGTGAACATGCACTTTATGCATCTCTCTTTACCTCTATTCCTTCCTACTAGATTGACTGTTCTAACCCCACCCCCCATGCCACCCCCAATTTTATTACTTGTGCCCATGTTACTGTTTACACTATCTTCCCCTCCTATACAATGAATACCCTCCCCCCCAATCCCTAGTTTAAACACTCCTCCAACCTTCTAGCCATTTTCTCCCCCAGCACAGCTGCACCCTCCCCATTGAGGTGCAGCCCGTCCCTAGCATAGAACCTGTAGCCAACAGAGAAGTCGGCCCAGTTCTCCAGGAACCCAAACCCCTCCTTCCTACACCAATTCCTGAGCCACTTATTTATCTCCCTAATCTCCCGTTGCCTCTCTGGTGTGGCACGTGGTACAGGCAGTATTTCAGAGAATACTACCTTGGAGGTCCTTGCCTTAAGCTTGCAGCCTAATTCCCTGAAATCATCTTTAAGGACCTTCCACCTACCTCTAACTTTGTCATTTGTGCCAATGTGCACCATGACCGCTGGGTCCTCACCAGCCCCTCCCAGTAATCTGTCAACCCGATCAGCGATGTGCCGGACTCGAGCGCCAGGTAGGCAGCACACTGTTCGACGATCCCTGTCTTTGTGACAGATTGCCCTATCTATTCCCCTAATAATTGAGTCCCCCACTACCAGCACCTGTCTGGCCTGCCCTACTCTCCTGTTTTCCCCCTTACTGGAGCAGACACTCCTCTGGCTTTCAGAGGTCATGCCCTGCTGCAGCAGTGCTGTACCTGAACTCACACCCCCCTCATCTGCCAACATAGCAAATTTATTGGGGTGTGCCAGATCAGGGCTAGCCTCCCTGGCACCCTTCCCTCTACCCCGCCTTCTAACTGTCACCCAGCTAGCTACCTCATGTATACCAGGATGGGGGACATATTCACCATGTAGGCCCAGGATGGTGGACAGTAGTACATGATGGGATACATTTCCACATAATGAGAGGGGAGGGGGGCAACACGTGTGTTTTTATAGGATTTAGAATGCTACAGGGGCCCGTACATCTGACCAACACGCGGGGGAGGGGGGTCCAGGTCCAAATTTTGCACATTGGACTCTAATTAAGGACAAGTAGTTTGAGCGCTGAACAAGCATCTTCCTCAACCCTTTACCCATCTCTTCACCTCTTTAAAGGGGTTGGCCTGGTCAATTTTATTTTTTAACTATCGCCTTAAGAATTAATGGTTAGTTGCTATCTTCCTGCCTGTTGTGCATAGCGCTGGCCCAGAACGGTCATTGACTGCTCCTTCTGGGGACGGCAATAAGAGTAAAGCTGTGCTCAACCAAGAATAGAGGTGCTCAAGGGTAAAAGAAGAGTCAATACAGCTAAGGAACCCTGGCACACAAGACAATGAGATAACCTTAGGGTTAATAAAAACGGGTGTTTTTGCATCTGACCTCTATCTCATTGTCTTGTGTGCCAGGGTTCCTTAGCTTTCTTGCTCCTTCTGGTGAGTCTGCTGCTCACATCAGCAGAGCAGCTCTTCTTCTTCCATTCTGTCTATATGGCATCACAGCCAATGATATGCTGATGGACAGCCAGCTACCCTCAGTTAGGCAGCAGGGAGCCAGTGTGGATCAGTACGATGTTGGCAGTCACACCCCGTCACACCCCGTCAGCAGAGCAAAGCGGAAGAGAAGCAGCCACTGTGTCGACACAACATTAGTGTAAGCTGCAGAATTGCCGGCAGGAGCCGTCTTTGACCTCTCAGTGTCGCCAGACATCTGCAAACTGTGAGTTGTTAGGCCAAAAGTAGTTGTCCTTTAAGGGTTTGTGCTGTTTGTACATTTCCTTTTCTATTGTAGCGAAATCTGATTATGGAGCACAATATTTTTTTTCCTTTGCAAACAGGGAACATCAATCAAGACTAGGGACCATTCATTAGAATCAGTGGACACCCATTAATTTTATTGAATTTTCTCTCTGCACCCAGCTTTTTTCTCCCTTCAGAGAGCTTTATTCTCTCTGTATCCAGCTTTTTTTCTTCCTGTAGCCAGCTTTCTTGTCTCTGCATTCAATTTTCTTGTCTGCATTCAGCTTAATTTTTCCCTACATCCAGCTCTATTTTCCATGCATCCACCTTTATTTTCCCTGCATCCAGCTTTATTTTCCCTGCATCCAACTTTATTTTCCCTGCATCCAACTTTATTTTCCCTGCATCCATCTTTATTCTCCCCGCATCCAGCTTTATTTTCCCTGCATCCAACTTTATTCTCACTGCATCCAACTTTATTCTCACTGCATCCAACTTTATTCTCACTGCATCCAGCTTTATTTTCCCTGCATCCAGCTTTATTCTCACTGTATCCAGCTTTATTCTCAATGCATCCAGCTTTATTTTCCCTGCATCCAACTTTATTCTCACTGCATCCAGCTTTATTTTCCCTGCATCCAACTTTATTTTCCCTGCATTTATCTGTATTCTCCCCGCATCCAGCTTTATTTTCCCTGCATCCAACTTTATTTTCCCTTCATCCAGCTTTATTTTCCCTTCATCCAGCTTTATTTTCCCTGCATCCAACTTTATTCTCCCTGCATCCAACTTTATTATCCCTGCATCCAACTTTATTCTCACTGCATCCAACTTTATTCTCACTGCATCCAGCTTTATTCTCACTGCATGCAGCTCTATTTTCCCTGCATCCAACTTTATTTTCCCTGCATCCAACTTTATTTTCCATGCATCCAGCTTTATTTTCCCTGCATCCAACTTTATTTTCCCTGCATCCAACTTTATTTTCCCTGCATCCAACTTTATTTTCTCTGCATCCAACTTTATTTTCCCTGCATCCAACTTTATTTTCTCTGCATCCAACTTTATTTTCCCTGCATCCAACTTTATTTTCCCTGCATCCAACTTTATTTTCTCTGCATCCAACTTTATTTTCCCTGCATCCAACTTTATTCTCACTGCATCCAACTTTATTTTCCCTGCATCCAACTTTATTTTCCCTGTATCCAGCTTTATTTTCCCTGCATCCAACTTTATTTTCTCTGCATCCAACTTTATTTTCCCTGCATCCAACTTTATTTTCCCTGCAGCCAACTTTATTTTCCCTGCATCCAGCTTTATTTTCACTGCATCCAACTTTATGTTCCCTGCATCCAACTTTATTTTCCCTGCATCCAACTTTATTTTCCCTGCATCCAACTTTATTTTCTCTGCAGCCAACTTTTTTTCTCCCTGTAGCCGGTTTTTTTCTCCATGCAGGGTCATAGTGTCCTAGTGGTTGTGGGGGTCAAGAAGCTTCTCTTAAAAGCGCCATAACATACCTATTGGTAGGTGAGGGTTCCCATTGAAATTTTTACAAGCTGCCCAGAATCTTCAAGTTCTACTTGTTAAAAATGTATAGGGTAGAATACTTCTTTAAGGAGGTTGTCACATCTAATCTGCTTTTTCTTATTAAAGAAATCCCTTATTTTAGGTTTCATATGGTTAAAATTAAAATCTAAATCTATTTGCCTTATTGCATAAGAGCTTCTAGAGAAGGAACGTATTCATACAACACGTTTTATATGGAACATTCATTTGCTGAGTGTGTACCAAACATTAGAGATGATGTTGGAACAACATGTGAGGGAAACTGATGAAAGCAGCAGATAACGGGCAGCCATGCAGACAAATTGGGAACTGACTGTAGATTCACAGCCGAAGAGATGCAATGAAGCATGGACAAATAGCCTGCATTATTCATGGCGAGCTGCAAAGCAAAACCCAGCAATCGGCGAATTAGGGCAGACTGGGCAGATAGAGAGATAGGGTTAGATATGTGATAAATGTGATCAGTAAACAGCTAAATTATATACCGTATATGTGTAGACATATATAGATGAGATCAATATTAAATACACAGAAAATAGCTGATAAGTCTGAGATAAATGTGAGACAGATGGAGAAATCTCTGTATGTCACCCGCAAAAAAGGTTTGTTTGACTGTGACCACATCCCCTTTCCGGACCATTTTCCGCTCCCCTCTGTGTGTGATTGGCCCCCGAGCTCAGTCTGATGGGACCACACACAATAAACCTTCTGGATATTCCCCTTTCTGGGTGGTTTTGCAACAACTTTGGGGGTACATCACCACATTTCATGTCCTCTGAATCAGAGTTACTGAGGAATCTTTGCCCGGATCCGGCAGGGATGAAGCAGGGAAGGAGAAGTGGAGATCCAGTGTGGAATACCAAAACTCCAGATGTATAAAACCAAGCTTTATTACAATTCAAACATGATGTTTCAGGACAGCGATTGGCACTGCTGGACAATACAATGTAGATTGTGACCTATGCATTTCGGTTGATAGCCTTCATCGTGGTGTGAGACCATGCCAATCGTTGTCCTATGCCTCTTCAGAGAGGAAGAAGACGAACTCTTGGGCCACCTATTAGAAGACAAACTCTTGTGCCACCTATTAGAAGCAGCAATCCTAACAGTCAATATCGACCCTTTAACAAGTCTCGTCATATGATTTGGGGTTAAAACCAGAACGGAATCTCAATTTGCAGCCATGGTGGTTCGGGGTATCAGTGCAAAGTATGAGATCTGATCTGGCTGTAGTGGGGTCTTAAGGGGTAAGCTTTTCCCCTTTGTTGTCCTGAATCATCAGTTTTAATTCTAATAAAAGCTAAGTTTTATTCACCTGAGAGCTCAATATTCCATACTGGATCACCAATTCTCCTTCCCAACTTTTCAGGTAGACCCGGAAGTTGTTCTTTTTTACAAGATCCTTCCGGACATTTGGCTAAAGTTGTCACGTATGAGATATGTTATTTCCTGTGATCAGACCTAACTTCTTAACATTGATTTATTCTTTATGTTTTAGGTAAAGAGAAAGAAGATTTCGGAGTCTATGCCAACATTTACTAAAGACACCTTTTTTTTGAGGGGGGGGGGCTAAACATGACGTGATCACTACGTATAAAGTATTGTACTACTTCTATTCCATTTACTTATAATCTCCAAGTTATGAATGATCCGCTCAGAGTAACTCTGTCTTTATCTTCAGCATCATGTGACATCGTCAGTGTTTTATACAAATCGTCCAATCATGTGCACAGGACAAATAAGTCAAAATATCCAGAAATACAAGTGAGAAGACCCCGCCCATGAGGTCTGTGATCTCCGACCACCACTGATAGAATGGAAAACCTCTATGTAATGGCCATCCAAATCAACAGTAGTCCATATAGTGATGGGTAGAAGTCTCTGAGCAGTGCCAAAGGGGTTCACGGGTGTCTTTGACTTATTAAATGATTATAATTGGATTTCCACTTAAAAATAAGCATTTCCAATATTTGCCTGCAATGCCAGATTTCATTCATCTGGTCCATTGCTCTCACTGCCTAATTATAATGAACAATTATATAACCACAGACCTTATAATAGTTATTAAACTACTATTATCACCGGAGATGATAGCACAATATAGTTGAAAGGGTTCCATTGTGATTGACACTACAGAACCTTGTGGATTCAGAATGGCACCACAGTGTGTTTCCATAAAAAAATACTTCTATACTTAGTATCATAGCCTGGACTTACCTTTCCACCATGGGTGTAACTACAATGGGTGCAGGAGTTGCAATAGCACCCGGGTCCTGGAGTTTGGGGGAATGGCCCAAAAGTTCCTTTGGCCTAGAGAAAAAGACGAATGCTATGAAGAATTTGCAATAATTGGGGGCACATTTGGAGATTTTGCATCGGGGTACATGAGCTTCAAATTACGACACTGCCTCCCCCCCCCCCTAAAAAAAAAGCCCTAATCCAATAGGTACTGACCAGTTTTGGATAGGGTTTATGTAACCGCTACACCTTTACCGGAACATTGAAAGCTCAGCATAGTCGTGGCAAAAAGGGACTTTTGGCACCAAAAATAAAATGGTATCAAGAGGGGTGGACCATGATTTTTGTTTTCCTCCATTTGCTCGCGAATTACAAGAGCGGCCGACGGGGGTGCGGTAGAGCCCCGAAAACAACGATGGGCCCATGGAGCTGGAATAAGACGCCTACAACATGATATATAAAGTAAACATCTATATATACTCTACTTGGACAATATGACCGTTATTTACTTTACCATAATCCCGGTGGGATTATAGAGAATAGGGATTTTCGGGGATACACACACCACGTTACTCAAAGCAATCAGTCACAATATAGGAAAGGAAAGCTGAACTCAGACTGATTGCCTTGGATAACAAGGTCTGGGCTTTTTTTTGTTATTTTGTTTATTTTTTTATTATTTTGCTGATCCAGTCCTCTTATGATTTAGTACTAGGAATATAACATTTATCATATCCATCCAAGCAAACGAGGGGTCGTCCACCTTTGGGGACACTTTTATTTTAATTTAAATGCATTTATTTGAGGCTAAAAGTCATTTTAACAATGGGGTCTCATCAAAATATACAAAAGGAGTTAACCGAGGAGCTGTCAGTGAGCTCGCTTTGACAGATAAATAAATTGCGAACTCTCCATGACACTTTCTTTTTCCGAGCTCCTCTCCTCTGATTTATGTACAGAAACTCAGGAGTTCTAGAAGGTAAATAGTATAATATTGTAGCTCCAAATATCTGCATTTAAGTGCCCCCCAAAAATCTCAAAAGGCGAACAACCACGATAGAAGACAATAATTGCTGCACATCTTGTTCTGTTCATGTAGACATATCTGGGGTCATGGTATACAGTATATTATAATGAAACTGGTGGGTACAGGAGCAGAGTATATACGTATGGTTGAGATACTATGGCGGATGTTGTGTATGTTATGACGAACAATAAAGTATTACTTTAAACTGTGTTGTTTCCATTTTTTATCATATTATTTTATATGGCTTAAAAAAAATCACACCAAAGCCATGCTACCCGGCACCATACTGCAATCAGCAATTTGCCTCAAACCTGACACAAGTCTCAAGGAATGCAGATCTACAAGACGTCTTGTGAGTGTTTGCAGTCGCAATGCGATTACAGTGAATTTTAACATGAGGTTGAGTAAGCAATGGTATGATATGACCATCTTTAGCCGCGCAATGTGTGTTGCTGGTGTGGAGCGCTATCCCGGTGGCAGTGCCCAGTGAAAAATGGAGATATAAAAACAAAACCAAAATAAGTTTGTGATGCCAGTTGGGATAATCAGCCAGATATGGCTGGCACTGCTGGAGCTCTCTGGGACATAAATGGAATGGCAGTGAAGATGTTAAATCCTTCCCACCTAGGGCTGGCTCCCAGAGGATGATGAGGGAAGTAGTAGCAATGATGGGTGCAGAGAGAAATGAGGCACTCAGAGTCAGTCTCTTTGGTTTACCTTTTACTGCAGATGATCAAGCAGGTTCAGGGTTTACCAAGCACCAACAGGCGTGTGGTCTGGCCAGTCTGAGAAGAACTACAGTCCGCTCTGCTTGGTGAGGGCGCCACACTGTTAAAGTACCCTGGAGTCTAAGGCCATGTGCACACATTGAGTATTTGGTGACTTTTTTTACATCAGTATTTGTAGCCAAAACCAGAAGTGGAACAATCAGAGGAAAAGTGTAATAGAAACACGTCAACACTTCTGTATTTATACCCACTCCTGGATTTAACTACAAATACTGAGGTACAAAACTCACCGAATACTCAACATGTGCACGGCGTCTAATAAGCCAGAGTAAAAACAGGATGACCTGCAATGTTTTGGTGGTCTGGTACTGGTCCTTACTTGACTTCTGTCCTTATAGTCTCCACCAAAACATCATATGACAGGACCATTCAGTTAGATTAAGGTGTCATGCATGCTGCCATATTACAGATTAGCAAGGCACTGATTTGTAATAGAATACTCAATAGCTAAAAAAATATATAGCATGCTCCAACTCAATTAACGAGCTGTTCCCCCTAAAATGTGGCACGGTAGACTATGTGGTACTGTACAAATGGTCCAGAGACATAAAGAAACAATGGTGATTTTCCCTATAAAAGGGTTGTCCAGTGAAAACAAGTTATCACTTTTCTATAAGATAGGTGACAACTTAGTGATCTGTGGGGGTCCGACAATTGGGACCTGCATCAATTGGCAGAACAGGGCATGTTTGTACTTGACATGACACTTTTCTACCTCTTACAGAACGGAGCAGAAGGTCTGATGCCAGAACGCTTTTCCATTCTTTCTCTGTGGTGCTAATGGAAAAGCCGCTCATTCTGCTGATTGAAGTCAGTCCCAGCACTCAGACCCCCACCAATCAATAAGTGATCACCTATCTTCTTTATAGAATAATAACTTACTTTCATTGGATAACCCCATAAGGCCTGATTCATTCACTCCGACATTAACGATCAGAGTATGGACCACTCTGCCCAGACTGGCCAAGGGTCTCCTGGCCGGATCTCCGCAGCCTCATAGAGTACATAGGGAGGAGAGACAGCACAAAGGGGGAGACAGACAGTACAAGGGAAGAGAGCAAACACAGGGGGGAGATACAGCACAAGGAAAGAGAGCGCAAAGGGTGAGAGACAGTACAAGAGGAGAGAGTGCACAGGGGGATGGTGAGCAGCAGCAGCACCTGCCAAGCCATGGGTGACCTGTGCAGCAACGGGCTCCCCCACCCTCCTCGGTGGCGCTGCGATTAGTTTAGCAAGAGTAGTTGGACTAATATACAGTATATATGCACACGTTCTAGAATTGCCCAATGAAATAGAATTGGGCCCCCGTCTAGCAGAACTAGACTGCCAATCAGTATCCAAGTACAGACCACTCTGTTCAGACTGACCAAGGGTCTCCTGTCCGGATGCCCACAGCCTCATAGGTATATATGAGGTGGATGGCTTTGGGTCAGTAGACCACGGCCGGTCCGGACATAGCAGTCCGGACAGTACTTGGACCATGAATGTTAACTTGCCTTACACTATTCCTGGTTTTCTATTGGTGGCAAGAAAGGATTTTTGCCCTATAGACAATAGGGCCCACTTGGGCAGCCGTCACACTCATCAATATCGTGAGCAATATTGTTAGCGATCACGTGCACGCGCGATCGCTAACGATATCGCTCACATCGCTGGTGAGCTGTCACACAGGCAGACTCACCAGTGATGTGGAGCAGCGAGATCGCTGGTAACTATGGTACACATCGGGTTACTAGGCGCCGCGCGGCGCTTAGTAACCCGAGGTTTACCATAGATACCATCTCCCAGCATAGGCTCTGCCTCTGGGAGATCGTTCATCGTGGTGTCACACACCTCGATGATGTAGATTGAACAAGCGATTATCGCTTGATATGAGCTCCGGCTCTCATATCTGCGATCTAACGATCAAGCGATTTTACATTGTAAAATCGCTTGATTGCACGTAGCGATGCACAAACGATATCGCTTAAGCGATCAAAACGCAGATCGCTTAAACGATATCGTGCACATTATATTAATGCGTGTGACGGCCGCCTTGGTTACATATATCTCTTCACTATTTTTCTCCACCATTGAGAATCCCACAAGTGTTGATCATTGCATATTGCTTTACAAACGGTCTTTACCCATAAAGTCCTGAGTGAATGAGCATGCTATGGCATTGCTGTCTATAGCACAAGCAATCAGATGATCATAGGTTCAAGTCTCCTAAGGGGAGTAACAGTTATAGTGAAAAGTAAAAAAGATATTTAAATCACCCCCTTTTACTACATTAAGGGTGGGAGCACAGGTGGAGTATTTGGTGCTCAAATATCCTCATCTCTTGGCAGGAAAAAGTCAGCGGCAAAATCAAGCATTTTTGGGGCAGATTTTCCCCATAAACTATATGGTTGAAATCTGTAACAAAAACTATGAAAGTCCCGACATGCTGCAGATGTAAGTGACTTTAATTTCTCCTTTGCGGTAAAAGTTGTTTTGGAATATTAACTTATTTTTGGGCGTTTGAGGGATCGGCCGGAGGACAGGAAACTCTTTGAGGTTCTAATGAATGTTTTCCATGTTTGTATCTGGACCGGTCAGCCTCCTCCCCACATCCTGTGCCGTGATCATGCACTTTTTATCTGCTTTTTTATTATTATTCATTTAGTTACATTTATTTTTGTGGAAGTTTTAGAGGAGGGATGCCCTATTGTGAATTCTGTTTTTACTGGATCCTCAGTCCATTACACATGTCAGTGTTAATTTTCGGGCTGCCCCGAGGGATGCCATATGGATCAATGGAAGGCCGGTGCAAGTGTGGAGCGCTAAGGGCCGAGATACTCAGACCGCTGAGCAGGGTAGAACCCTGATAGCTCTGACCGTGGTGGCCTTGGCTTCACATGGAAAGGGGGTGCACTGTACACTGGGTTCAGAGTTTATAATAACAAAAATAAAGTAAGAAAAATAGAGGAAAGTTTGTGATACCAGTTGGGAAATTTGGCTGGAATATGACCGGCACTGCAGGGGCGGTGTCACTGGCAGATAGATGGTGATGGGCAGTGCAGATGGTTACTCTTCCCTACTAGGGCTGGCTCCCAGGAAGTTATAGACTGTATGGTGAAGCCCACAAAAAAATACCCACGAGGACAATTGCTGACAGAGCTGGGGTTAGGGTTGCCTGTGAGCACTTTTCATGGAACCGAGAATAAGACAGCAGGAGACAGTGCAACCAGGTTTACCGGTTATTGAATAAAGAGATTAATTGCCGCGACACTGATCATGGTGTAAATGAACAAGCATATGGCTATGTTTAAGGCTATGTACAGCTAAGGTGGTATATATGACAATGAAACACAGTAAATGCTGCTATAGAATATAAGGAAAAAAAAAGAGAGTCTTAGCTTCAACAATGGCCATTGGGGAAGAGCCCGGTAACTGCGACAAAGTGCTCTCTACCTACCGGGTCCTAACGCACTAGTGCTTCATGCGGTATGTAGTTGCTAGTTTGAGATTTTTATGTCTGTGAGTTGCAATTAAAACCTGCTGGTATAGTGTGTCTGTGGACTGGGGCTACAGCAAGATGGAGTCAGGTCACAGCCACTGGGCTGGGGGAGGGGAAAGGGAGCTCGTCAGAAAAATTATACTATATATATCAATAAATGACGGCATCACCTGGACATGAAAAGGTGCTGGCAAAAAAAATATACATGAATAAAGAGATTAATTGCCGCGACACTGATCATGGTGTAAATGAACAAGCATATGGCTATGTTTAAGGCTATGTACAGCTAAGGTGGTATATATGACCGGGCTCTTCCCCAATGGCCCATGGAGCCAAGGCACTGATACACCTGCCAGGAAAAACATGGACCCGGCGGCCTGTACCACCATATGGCCATTCCGGGCCTAGGCTACCGACCGGAGACAGAAGCAGAGGTGGTCTAAGGTGCGTCTGGGCAAGCAGGTACACCGAGGGACCGGGTCGACACCAGGGAGCCGGCCCTGTAGATGTGGCCGTGGAAGCTTCAAGCCCCTAACCACAAATTAAGCAGCGGGGTGAAGGGATTTTATGCCCGGAACCCAACCCATGGCACAATAAGGAAAAGCAGTCACATAGGACTGGTAGTCCATCGAACGTCCGTGACAGCTGACCTGGAGTATGTGTGCGGGATTGAAGAGGCCCAAAAGGTACAAGAGAGGGGGTGCCTCAAGCGAGTCAACCCAGCTGCAGACCGGCAACCGGGACCAAAGGAACACTGCTGAACCGTATGACTGTACTGTGTAGTTAAGAACAAGCAGTGGAGTAAAATACCGATGATACTGTGAGAGACTTATTGCTGTGATGAACAGCCGGGGCTCGCCTGCACCTGTGGAGCCGCCGACTACATTTGCTGCGCAGGCAGAGACAGCCTGCAGGAACGAAGAAGACTGTGTCTGAACGGAAGCTGCGCGGGGGAGCTCCAGAGATGCCAGAAAGTGTCACCCTGTACCTCCACACGTACCACCATCACACACAGACTATATACCGGCACAGAGAATAACCGGCCCTGCCCGTGGTGGGCTTAACACCTTGCTGCCCATCACCATCATCCCCAGGACTGTGACAAGCAGCGGTGGCTACGTTGGCACCAAAACCACGGGTGGCGTCACATCCTTGACAAAGTCTTTCCCTTTTTTCATTTTTTAAATTTTTCCCCATTTTATTGACGTCGCCCAGGGCCATGGAACACGGTCTGCGGCCACCGCCGTGACAACCCCATGCAACCGAGACTGAAGGGGACTGGTCTCAAGTACCCCACGGCCCTGGCGGACGACTCAGATACAATGTGTGAATGCAGTTGTTTTCAGTGGTGAAATCAAACTCTCATCAGAGCTGGCAATACACAATGCAATATTACATTTGCAGCCAATTTGTGGTAATACAAACACAGGGCGCCACACAAGTGCGACCTGGTAATTGGCGATAAACATGCATGCCTGTGGCCAATGTTCCTATTCATTTACACACCTGCTCAGATAGAAAGAGAGGTGAAGGAGGCCCCATCCCAGTGCCATATAAGGAGTGCCGAGCGCTGGGCCGGGAGCCTTCTAGTCACCGGAGGAACAGTCATGGGAACACTTTCAGTGGACTCTTGGCTTCCCCAGTGAAATGCAGCGTGCCGAAGAAAATAACATAAATATGTACACGTGTAAAGATCTACTCTGAATATTTGATCCAGTGGAATGACAATTTGGATCATTCAGGAAAGATTCCCTTTTGGGGGGGGCGCATCGGATCGTGCATTCTGGTTGTGCATGTGCACCTTCCCTTTTTGATCTCTTAAGGTAGCATCACACGCGGCAATTTTGCTAGCAATTTCACAGGCAATTTTCTGGTTGCAGTGAAATCATGGACACATTGTTACATTTGTACACGGCAACAAAATAGAACAATGTGTCCATGATTTCACTGCAACCAGAAAATTGCCTGTGAAATTGGTGGGTTATCCTGGCGTGACTGGTTTCCTTCTGACAGGGAGACGGGGCCGGTAGACGGACCCACAACCTCCGGTGTTGTCGGCTCAGGGGCTGAACTCCCTGTGCTGCGTCTTTGGAACCGGCACTCTGGTAAATGGACCAGGGTTCCCTCCCAGAGTATGGACACTCCGATCTGGGGGATCCCCTCCTTCACTCTGGGCTGCCTGCTGCCCGTTCTCTCTCTCCAGGCCCCCTCTCTTGGAGTCCCCTTCTCTTTCAGGGTTCCCGTGCACCTTCGTCCCTTGAGGCAAACTAGAATCCCCCATTTTGCTACCTCCCTCCTCCCCTAATTCCCCCCCCCAGGGACTAGTCTCCAACCATTTTTCTAGGTGGGTGTGTGGGAGTGCTGGGATGGGAGCCTCCTACAATCCCTGCCTTCCCACTGTGACAGGGGTAACTGCACACTCGTTTAGGGTGCAGTACCCCAATTGTGACACCTGACCAGTGGGGCGCCACATTCCCCCTTGGTGGAATACACTCGTCCGCGAGTGTGTATACCTGGTATACCTGGAGAGTGAAATTTTCTTTTTCAATAAGCAATAATAATAACGGGTAAAATATTTACATTATTCAAGCATTCTTTTTCATCCCTTTATGGGAGGAATTAAGTTTAAACATTGCAAAAAGAAAACATTATTAATATTAACTTCTTCGGCCACACGGGATCCGGTAACTGTGCGAGCCCAGCGGTAATTATTGTCCTTCACAGACCAGTGTGTTATCACCGCTGGGCCACTTGGAATAAAACATTATTACTATGAAATGGGGTTAGAGTTCTCATGATAGCCTATGAGGCTCAACATGGGAAAAAAAGGTCAGTATACAATATTTATGTGGTGCCCCTATGACAAGGCGCCACAGGGAGCTACTGCACCCTAATTAAAGGTGTGGTGCCTCTGTAACCATGGACGTGGGGAATCTTCAGAGTCTGCACCCCAACAACCATACACAGGCCACTTTAATACAGGGGACTGATAGGTCCCAGGGGGTGGAGCATAGAGAGCGGGAGACGGGGAGTGACAGCACAGTCAGACAGTTAATGTGAGGAGAGCAAGCAAGGCAGACGCAGGGGACCCTGCGGCTGCATCAGGAGGGAGCCTCTTTGGAGAGCGGCGACCCAGACTTTGAAGGGGGTTTATCCAGGACTGGTTGGAGCCAGCTGGGGACCCAGGTCGACAGCAGGATACCGGAGCTGAGGTAGCTAGATGCAAGGTTCATTCCTAACTAAGACCGGCAAGCTGAGGGCCCGACACAAGGGAGCTACAGCACCCCTAAAGAAGCGCAACATCAGTCCCGCAGCTGGGTCCACGACACCGACAAGTAAGAGACTTTAGGTAACAGACCCCGAGGACTAGAGACTTGGCTCAAGATGCGCAAATACAGACAGAGACCGAGGGACAGGACCAGGAACGCCATATTAAAGGCATCACTGCCAGACTCTGGAAAGTCCTTCAAAATCTGCGGCTACCAACACTTTTCAACCAGACTGTACTGTGTACCTTAACATCTGCCCAGTACCAGTAAAGAACTGTTCGAGCTAATCTGGACTCTGTCTCAGTTATTCGCCGCCCGGAGAGCTTCTACAACATCACAGGAGGTGAGGACTTCTACTCCCATCTTCTACCCCGCTGCCCTGAGGTAAAGCTCCACCTGTGGGGAGCTGTACTACAAAAGCTGCATTTACATGTCCTCAGCGGCCGGCCGCAGCGCTGGTAACCCTATTACCAGGTACCACAGGTGGCGTCACGTTACCATTCCCCCATCATCATCACCCCCACCCCACCATTGAGGGTCCAGGGCACAGAACCGGGAACCGACCAGCCGTGATCCGCCACCGAAGTAACCACCTGTCCCGGTATCCGAGTACCCCCTACCCTGTCGACCGACTCAAACTGGCGTCACGAACAGGATCCCATGCCCGGTAAAACCGGGTACTATGCGCCTTAAATTGGACTTTTATTGACTGAACTATATTTCACTGCATAGGCCCAAAATGGTGGCCTGGAAATGTGACTGAAAATGTGCTGGCCCAGGGGCGTGCCTCGGCCCCTCATCAGGGAAGAGCCATGCAAGAGGCGCAAAATGCCTCCCCGCCCCATTGCCACCAAACAACCCGGGGGCGGACCAGGACCAGACCGCACCAACTCGGGACTATAAAAACTAAGCAGGGAGCAGCCGGAAGTCAGAACGAGATACTGGTGAGACTCCATTATCTGAGTGCGGCCTGGTAAAGATGGCAGTCCCACGTTCGGAGCGTTAATCTGGGAAGTCGAGGAAGACATCGTGGCGACCACGCTGCCCCGGAGCAGCCACCCTTGAGACTGAGGGAGAAGACACGGCCTTATGGAGAGCAGCGTTACAGGACCTTCGTACCCACCTCCAGGAGACCGCTGAATAGACTATCCGGCATTGGAGTGCCGAGTTGTTCTTACAAGTAAGCCGGCGTGCGGAGCAGCAAAGAGAACTCTGACTCAGAACGGAACGGGGATATCAGTAGCAACACAAACGAGCACACCGGTAACCGGAGAGAGCCACGCCCCACAGAACTAGCAGACCAGGTTGCAGTGGAGCCCGAGGAGGAAGCTGCCGAGCAAGGAGACCTCATCCAATTTCCGGAAGAGCCCGATGTGACCGTGGAAGAGGAGGGAAACCCTGACGAGTCCACCAATGTCGGACAGGAGAGGAACCTGGGGGAGGGAGCCACCGGTAGCACTGAGGAGCCCCGCGAGCTATAGAGGGCTGAGTCACCAACAATGCAGATCGAAGCCAGAGAAAGGAGGTGGTCCCGTCCCTGGCTAGTAATGAACGTTCCTGGCAACCGGTGGGCGTCCCTGGTTACCTGACCCAACCCGAATGATGAGGTTGAGTGACAGAGGCGACGTGAGGCCTGGTGGGCAAATGAGTTGGAGACCCGCCAGGCCCTTATGTGCGCCCATACCCAACCACCGCAGCCCCTTGATCAACGTGTGAAAGGAGCTGTCACTACCTTCAACTTGAATATCGGGTACGGTTTTGCCCGGGAGGAAGGCCTCTACTCTGAGGTTTTCGTTGCCAGGAGAGACGTGGAATTGCATCTTCCTCAAGGCCACCCGGATCCGGACCTATATTGCGGTGACATGATTACATATGAACGCCATGCAGGACCCCGAGGATGGTACGCGATTCGGTCAGCAGAAGTGTTGACTGACCAGCTTAACCGTTATGCCATACCACTGTAAATAGTTAAATAATGTATATTTTCTTGTGGCATTTGCATATTGTGCCTTTTTCTTGCAGCCTTTGGACAGTAACCTCATGTACGTAAATGTGGACTGTTCTACAAAAGCCTGATTTTTTTTTTAAATCAGAGACTTGATCCCTGTCCCATTGGGCCAATGTAAAGTAAAAATGTTTATATGCAACGTCTGAAGCACAGCGCCTCCCACTGGGGAAGACCACAAAGTAATCGTATTGTTTTATGTTGTTTAAAAGTTACCCGGGTAAATGGTAATAAAAATAAAAATAAGTGTCAAGCCCAAGCCCGTGGGTACTCGGGTATCAGGCTCAGAGGGGTTCACGGGGATGTCACGGGTGGCGGTGCCTGAGCCCGTGGCCTGGGTGACACTTCAATAAGGGGTTATGTACAGGGGATAAGTGTTTTGTTGTCTCGTGACGCCACCTGTAGTACCTGGTGAGGGATCACTAGCACAGCCACAGTCCTCCGGAGGGTGATCGTATTGTGGCAATAATGGCAAAGCTCCCTACAGGTGGAGCAGATCTGTAAGCAAAAAGGTTGAATTTTGGTAGCACAAAGACACGGAGGCAAAGTCACTCTCCCGGGTGGTTTACTGTAAACAGTCAGCAGCAGTATACAATGTACACAGTTCAGCAAAATGTTAAACAAACAGGTAGCTCTACGGGTGGCTGCAAGTGGATGCCAGGTGGTATGGAGGTACCCGTGGTATGCCTTAGTTGACGAACCCGTGTCCTTTCTTCCCCACCTAGGATTAGTCCAGACCCATTTAGTCCTTGAAGGTACTTTAGGGGCTCCCCTCCCTCGCAGTGAAGAAGCAGGTGGACCGCTCGGTGTGGCAGGGTGCTGCAACCGGTGAACAGACCGCAGCAGCCGGTTGACGACCTTAGAGCAGGACTCTGGCTGTGTCCTCGGTTCCGGCATTCCCGTGGTGGACTGGGGAAGCTGCCTGGAGTATGTGGCGCTAATGGCAACCAACCCGATTACTATGGGCTCGCAACTCGTCGGTTTGCGGTCAGAGGTGAACTCCTGACCACCTCGGCTTCCTGTGCTGCCGGTGCTTCCCCCAACGTGACCAGCCGGCTCCAACCAGTCCTGGCCTATTGCCTTCTGTCTTGGGTCCCCACCTAAAGATAGGGATCCCTCCTGTCAGTGTTGCTGTCAGGCGCGTCCTTCCTGACTGCCTTCCCAGCACTGTCTGAGGTACTGAGCACTGTCACTCAACTCTTACTACTCTAACCTTGGCTCCACCCCCTTTTGGACCTACTAAATTACCAGTCCCCCCCCCTATTCTAGGTGACCTTGTCCTAGGTGTGTGTGTGTGTAAAAACAGACTCCATAGGTTAAACCCTGAACTGACAACTTCCAGAGATACCACATTTGTTGTCAGATTGTAATACCTCTCTGTGGCGCCTAGCCAGAGGGGCGCCACAATTGCACCTTGCTGTGTCCTCTGAATTAATTACGACGTCCCCTGCCCTGTATGACTAATCTCAGTGTTGCAAGAGACATTGTCAACTGCCCTGGGGTCTCCCGCTCTACCCATGGAGAGCAGAACATCTAGACGATCTGATCGGAGCGTTGGCTATCCATCCCCAATTGCCAAAACCCACAGGTGGCGTCATGTTAAATCTCATATAAAATATTCCCCATTTACGGCACAGCCAGGGCCATGGAGCCGGGTCACAGCCCCGTGATTTCCCAGAGAACTGCTGGCCCAGTTCCAAGTACCCCATGGCACTGTTGGGCATGTCAACTGTATGTCTGCTGGGCGGTGCCACTCTCTTTGTATATCAGATCACACACCGCACTCCAGTGAGCTCTACCTTCACCCACATGGTTTTCGTGGCGGTCACACTCTACAGCAACACCCACATTTTTTCGTTTCTACTCAAAAAGTCCACATTGGTCACCCGTCCCCCTGAATTTGTCACTTGTGGGCCTATCCTGGTATCTGTCACCCAGCTCACCAGCCTCGCTCTCCGACTGGTCCACACCATTCCGCTGTTGAGCACCCAGTATGGCTATGTTCACAGTCTCATGTAGTGATACTTTCCCATGTGACACTCACTCTTCTCTCCCTACTCTGATTTCCTTCTCTGCCCAGACCCCACACAACGGCAAAGAGGACCATAGAATCTTCCAGTCCTTTCTACTAGGACACCTGAAACTGGGGAAAACTGCAAGGGCCCCTACTTGTCCGCTTACAACAACATTGTGTAAGGGTTGGGCTCTGTTAATGGGGTTGTAAAACAGAGAAAAAAAATGAAAGCATCAGAACTGTAAAAAAAAAAAACACTGACTCTCACGGTATTTTAAACGACAAAAACTCGTGTGGCTCCCAGATTAATAAGGTGGAGCATCAGAAAGACACGCCCCTGAGGATCTGTGAGCCACACCCCTTTGAAAGATGAGAGAAAAAGCCTGTATCTCTGGAACCATATGGCGGATTTTGAAAGAAAAAAAAACTCCTGGGAGCAGTGAGAATAAAATATGAAACAAATCTGGGCACATTTGATCTGGTGACATATTCACACTTTCTATAGTATGATCCCAGTTTATGAATATTGGATGATAATGTACAGACCAAACCGAGCGTAAGCCCTGAGGGCACAGCGCCCCCTACCAGCTGTCCCTACAACTATCATATATGTAACCAGAGCTCAGCAGGCTGTGGATGGGTCTGGCCCGTGCGCTCTGCCCGCTCCGCTCCTGGCAGAGGCCTCCTGTGATTGGAGGAGCTCTGATCACACGAGTTTAACCCCTTAGATGTCATGGGGGGCAGAGAATATGACATGTAAGTAGACACACAGGGGTCGGACACCTCCATCGCCCCCATGGGCCACTGCAACACGATCGTGGGAGGCCACTGGGGTTTTTATGTCCATGGTGGGGGACACAAATTGGACGTCTGTGGCCCCCAGATTTCTATGTCCACTCCTGGTGGTCAGGGGCAATTCTGTATTACTTAGAGATTCTCATTTCACAGCATTTTCCATTGCTGATTTCAAATTTGACCAAGAGACCAAAAATGATGCTGCGGTCACTTTAAGAACCTTCCTTCCTGTTGAACGCTCAACGTTCTATAAGCAAATGACAAATAAATCATAGAACGAGCGTGAGATGAAGAGCGGTGACCGGGGCTCAGAGCCGGGGATCAGACCGGGGATCAGAGCCGGGGATCAGACCGGGGATCAGAGCCGGGGATCAGAGCCGGGGATCAGACCCGGGGATCAGACCGGGGCTCAGCAGCGATGCCCCCCAGGCACCTGCTCACTGTGCTCTGGCCACACCCCAAACCTCAGCGGACACGCCCCCTCTTGTTTGTGTCTCTGATAACAATCGCTTCCCCTCCAGAGCTCCGCCCATCATATTAGACATCTAAAGGATTCCGACAGGCTCCGCCTCTGATCTCTGCGGTGATTGGCTGAGGTCCGGTGAGGCTCCACCTCTCCGCTTTCTTGTCGTGCTCTCAGTAGCCCCGCCCCTCCGGCACCGCTGTGTGTGATGAGCCGTACGCGGCCCGGAGAGATGCAGCGGCCGAGCTGAGCGCGAGGTGAGGAGGCGGGAGCGCGCCCGGGACAGGTGGAGGCAGGGAGCGGGAGAGGCCGCTGCCCGGGGACATGAACGGGAACCGGACAGGTAGGATGGAGGGAGGATGCGGCCGGGGATGAGGGCGGGAACAGCCGCTAGCTTTTGTTTCCATGTGTAGCCGGCGGTGTTATCTCCGGAGCCAGGCCGCCCGTCCGCCCATTGTCTGCACCCGGCTCCTCCACACACCGGAGGACGGGGCCAGAGGAGGACAGAGCTGGAGGATGAGGGATGGAGGACAGGGACAGGGATGGAGCATGAGGGATGGAGGACTGGGGCAGAGCTGGAGGATGAGGGATGGAGGACTGGGGCAGAGCTGGAGGATGAGGGATGGAGGACTGGGGCAGAGCTGGAGGATGAGGACTGGGGACTGGGGCAGAGCTGGAGGATGAGGGATGGAGGAGGGCAGAGCTGGGATGAGGCATGGAGGACTGGGGCAGAGCTGAGGGATGGCTGGAGGACTGGGGCAGAGCTGGAGGATGAGGGATGGAGGACTGGGGCAGAGCTGGAGGATGAGGGATGGAGGACTGGGGCAGAGCTGGAGGATGAGGGATGGAGGACTGGGGCAGAGCTGGAGGATGAGGGATGGAGGACTGGGGCAGAGCTGGAGGATGAGGGATGGAGGACTGGGGCAGAGCTGGAGGATGAGGGATGGAGGACTGGGGCAGAGCTGGAGGATGAGGGATGGAGGACGGGGCAGAGCTGGAGGATGAGGGATGGAGGACTGGGGCAGAGCTGGAGGATGAGGGATGGAGGACTGGGGCAGAGCTGGAGGATGAGGGATGGAGGACGGGGCAGAGCTGGGAGGATGGAGGTGGGGCAGAGCTGGAGATGGAGGACGGGGACAGAGCTGGAGGATGAGGGATGGAGGACGGGGACAGAGCTGGAGGATGAGGGATGGAGGACGGGGACAGGATGGGGCATGAGGATGGAGGACGGGGACAGAGCTGGAGATGAGGGATGGAGGACGGGGACAGAGCTGGAGGATGAGGGATGGAGGACGGGGACAGAGCTGGGGGAGGGCAGAGGTGGAGGACGGGGACAGAGCTGGAGCATGAGGGATGGAGGACGGGGACAGAGCTGGAGCATGAGGGATGGAGGACGGGGACAGAGCTGGAGCATGGAGGAGGACGGGGACAGAGCTGGAGCATGAGGGATGGAGGACGGGGACAGAGCTGGAGCATGAGGGATGGAGGACGGGGACAGAGCTGGAGCATGAGGGATGGAGGACGGGGACAGAGCTGGAGCATGAGGGATGGAGGACGGGGACAGAGCTGGAGCATGAGGGATGGAGGACGGGGACAGAGCTGGAGCATGAGGGATGGAGGACGGGGACAGAGCTGGAGCATGAGGATGGAGGACGGGGACAGAGCTGGAGGACGAGGGATGGAGGAGGGGGACAGAGCTGGAGGACGAGGGATGGAGGAGGGGGACAGAGCTGGAGGACGAGGGATGGAGGAGGGGGACAGAGCTGGAGGACGAGGGATGGAGGAGGGGGACAGAGCTGGAGGACGAGGGATGGAGGAGGGGACAGAGCTGGAGGACGAGGGATGGAGGAGGGGGACAGAGCTGGAGGACGAGGGATGGAGGAGGGGACAGAGCTGGAGGACGAGGGATGGAGGAGGGGACAGAGCTGGAGGACGAGGGATGGAGGAGGGGGACAGAGCTGGAGGACGAGGGATGGAGGAGGGGACAGAGCTGGAGGACGAGGGATGGAGGAGGGGGACAGAGCTGGAGGACGAGGGATGGAGGAGGGGGACAGAGCTGGAGGACGAGGGATGGAGGAGGGGACAGAGCTGGAGGACGAGGGATGGAGGAGGGGACAGAGCTGGAGGACGAGGGATGGAGGAGGGGGACAGAGCTGGAGGACGAGGGATGGAGGAGGGGGACAGAGCTGGAGGACGAGGGATGGAGGAGGGGGACAGAGCTGTGAGGACGAGGGATGGAGGACGAGGGACAGAGCTGGAGGACGAGGGATGGAGGACGAGGGACAGAGCTGGAGGACGAGGGATGGAGGACGAGGGACAGAGCTGGAGGACGAGGGATGGAAGACGAGGACAGAGCTGGAGGACGAGGGATGGAGGACGAGGGACAGAGCTGGAGGACGAGGGATGGAGGACGAGGGACAGAGCTGGAGGACGAGGGATGGAGGACGAGGGACAGAGCTGGAGGACGAGGGGAGGAGGACGAGGGACAGAGCTGGAGGACGAGGGATGGAGGACGAGGGACAGAGCTGGAGAGACGAGGACGAGCTGGAGGACGAGGGACAGAGCTGGAGGACGAGGACAGAGCTGGAGGACGAGGGACAGAGCTGGAGGACGAGGACAGAGCTGGAGGACGAGGGACAGAGCTGGAGGACGAGGGATGGAGGAGGGGGACAGAGCTGGAGGACGAGGGATGGAGGAGGGGGACAGAGCTGGAGGACGAGGGATGGAGGAGGGGGACAGAGCTGGAGGACGAGGGATGGAGGAGGGGACAGAGCTGGAGGACGAGGGATGGAGGAGGGGGACAGAGCTGGAGGACGAGGGATGGAGGAGGGGGACAGAGCTGGAGGACGAGGGATGGAGGAGGGGGACAGAGCTGGAGGAGGACGGTGACAGAGCTGGAGAGTGAGGGATGGGGATGGGGAGAGAGGTGGACGATGAGGAACAAGGATGGAGCCGGAGGGAGGAGGATGAGGACAGAACTGAAGGATGAGGGGCGAGGATGGAGCTGAAGGGAGGATGAGGACTGAGGACATAGCCGGAGGGAGGAGGACGGGATAGAGGAAGTTGACGAGGGAGGGGGACAGAGCCAGAGGGAGGAGGATGGAACTTGAGTGAGAGGACAGAGCTGGAGGAGAAAGAGAGATGACGACGGGGACAGAGGATGGATACGGAGGGAGGAGCATGAGAGACTGAGCCGGGGGGGGGGGGGGGGTGAGGAAGGAGGGCAGAGGATAGGAACAGAGGACGGCACCAGAGGGTGGTGGATGGGGACAGATGATGTAGCTGGAGGAGGAGGGAGGACGCGAGAGGAGAATGAGGGACAACAGGGATGAGAATGAGGAAGAGGATAGAGGATGGGGACAGAGCCGGAAGGAGAAGGACGGGGACAGAAGATGTAGCTGGAGGATAAGGGAGGAGGACGGGGCCGTAGGATGAGGGAGAGGGGGTCTGCAGGGCACTGGCTGTATCTCCATCTTAGGTATGTATATTCAGAGCACTGCACCCCCCACACTATACACTGCACCCTACACTGTATATACAGAGCACTACACCCCCACTGTATACACTGAATCCCTCAGTATACATTCCACCCTACACTGTATATACAGAGCACTGCACCCTACACTGTATATACTGCACCCTACACTGTATATACAGAGCACTACACCCCCACTGTATACACTGAATCCCTCAGTATACATTCCACCCTACACTGTATATACAGCACCCTACACTGTATATACTGCACCCTACACTGTATATACAGAGCACTACACCCCCACTGTATACACTGAATCCCTCAGTATACATTCCACCCTACACTGTATATACTGCACCCTACACTGTATATACTGCACCCTACACTGTATATACAGAGCACTACACCCCCACTGTATACACTGAATCCCTCAGTATACATTGCACCCCCACACTGTATATACAGAGCGCTGCACCCCCACACTGTATATACAGAGCGCTGCACCCCCACACTGTATATAGAGCGCTGCACCCCCACACTGTATCACTGTATATATAGAACACTGCACCCACACACTGTATACACTGTACCACTGTCTATACAGAGCACTGCACCCCCACACTGTATATACAGAACACTACACCCCACCTCCACTGTATGCACTGCACCCCCACACTGTAATACACTGCACCACTGTATATACAGAGCACAGCATCCCCACTGTATATATAGAACATTGCACTCCACACTGTATACACTGCACTGCTACACTGTATATACAGAGGCCTGCACCCAACTGATATAAGAGCATTCGATACAGGCACTACACCCCTGTATACAGATCCCTCCAAACTTGCCTACCTGTATACAGAGCACTGCTACACTGTATATACAGAGCACTACACCCCCCACTGTATACACTGAATCCCTCCCAGTATACATTGCACCCCTACACTGTATATACAGAGCACTGCTACACTGTATATACAGAGCACTACACCCCCACTGTATACACTGAATCCCTCCCAGTATACATTGCACCCCACACTGTATATACAGAGCGCTGCATCCCCACACTGTATATACAGAGCACTGCACTGCTACACTGTATATACAGAGCGCTGCACCCCCACACTGTACCACTGTATACTGTTGTGGCCAAAAGTATTGACACCCCTGCAATTCTGTCAGATAATACTCAGTTTCTTCCTGAAAATGATTGCAATCACAAATTCTTTGCTATTATTATCTTCATTTAATTTGTCTTCAATGAAAAAACACAAACAGAATTGTCCTAAAGCCAAATTGGATATAGTTCCACACCAAACATAAAAAAGGGGTGGACAAAAGTATTGACACCCTTAGAAAAATCATGTGATGCTTCTCTAATTTGTGTAATTAACAGCACCTGTAACTTACCTGTGGCACCTAACAGGTGTTGGCAATAACTAAATCACACTTCCAGCCAGTTGATATGGAGGATGGTGGGTTTACACGCTCCAACGTCGGTCCGAAACTGGATCCGACGGCGCGGGAGCGCGCTTTTTGTGCCCGGTTTTCCAAGAGTCGGATCGGCGGTGTACACGTCCCGATATCGTGGTACAACGTCCCTACGATGTCTACGCACCCCGACCCAGGACCGACCATTTAATATGGCAGTGAATGGGTGACGTTGTACTGCACATCGGAGTTGGATGTTTACACAGCGCGATCCGGCTCCAACCGGCATCCGATATCGGGCCGTTGAATAGCGCGCTCATTTCACCCCCTATATCTGATTGACATCGTTCATGCATCGTATTGGACGTTCAGACCGTACAACGCACGAACCACGTGACGTTTGGTCGGAGTTGGACGCCAATATCGCAACGTGTAAACCCACCATTGAAGTTGGCTCAACCTGTGTCCTTGTGTGTACCACATTGAGCACGGAGAAAAGAAAGAAAACCAAAGAACTGTCTGAGGACTTGAGAAACCAAATTGTGAGGAAGCATGAGCGATCTCAAGGCTACAAGTCCATCTCCAAAGACCTGAATGGTCTTGTGTCTACCGTGCGCAGTGTCATCAAGAAGTTTAAAGCCCATGGCACTGTGCTAACCTCCCTAGATGTGGACGGAAAAGAAAAATTGAGGAGAGATTTCAACGCAAGATTGTGCGGATGGTGGATAAAGAACCTCAACTAACATCCAAACAAGTTCAAGCTGTCCTGCAGTCCAAGGGTACAACAGTGTTAACCCGTATTATCCATTGGCGTTTGAATGAAAAGGGACTGTATGGTAGGATACCCAGGAAGACCCCAGTTCTTACCCCGAGACATAAAAAAGCCAGGCTGGAGTTTGCCAAAACTTACCTGAGAAAGCCTAAAACGTTTTGGAAGAATGTTCTCTGGTCAGATGAGACAAAAGTAGAGCTTTCTGGGCAAAGGCATCAACATAGTTTACAGGAGAATAAAAGAGGCATTCAAAGAAAAGAACACGGTCCCTACACTCAAACATGGCGGAGGTTCCCTGATGTTTTGGGGTTGCTTTGCTGCCTCTGGCACTGGACTGCTTGACCGTGTGCATGGCATTATGAAGTCTGAAAACTACCAACAAATTTTGCAGCATAATGTAGGGCCCAGTGTGAGAAAGCTGGGTCTCCCTCAGAGGTCATGGGTCTTCCAGCAGGACAATGACCCAAAACACACTTCAAAAAGCACTAGAAAATGGTTTGAGAGAAAGCACTGGAGACTTCTAAGGTGGCAAGCAATGAGTCCAGACCTGAATCCCATAGAACACCTGTGGAGAGATCTAAAAATGGCAGTTTGGAGAAGGCACCCTTCAAATATCAGGGACCTGGAGCAGTTTGCCAAAGAAGAATGGTCTAAAATTCCAGCAGAGCATTGTAAGAAACTCATTGATGGTTACCGGAAGTGGTTGATCGCAGTTATTTTGGCTAAAGGTTGTGCAACCAAGTATTAGGCTGAGGGTGCCAATACTTTTGTCTGGCCCATTTTTGGAGTTTTGTGTGAAATGATCAATGTTTTGCTTCATTCTCTTTTGTGTTTTTTCATTGAAGACAAATTAAATGAAGATAATAATACCAAAGAATTTGTGATTGCAATCATTTTCAGGAAGAAACTGAGTATTATCTGACAGAATTGCAGGGGTGTCAATACTTTTGGCCACAACTGTATAACCAGTGCACTGTGCTCCATCTGTGATCTGTATTAATAGGGGATCACCACCATGTAAGAGGAGGACACATTGCTTCACTTTAATTGGTGTGGATTGGAATTTTGAGACCCCCAGTGATCCCGAGAAGGGGCCATGGTGCGGACTTTCTTCTCTACCTGTGACATTGCTCCACTTAGGTAGAACATATGGTCTGCACTGTGTGGGGATTGAAAATCACAAGTAACTGGTAGTGAATATACATTTTTGGAAAGTTTACAACTGTTTCCCTATAGAAAAATGGCCAATAGCACACCATCACTGATGATAAAACCCCCTTCTGTATCATCATACAGGACGCCCCCTTGTGGTTACAGAGCAGATCCGGTCTTGTCAATGACCCACTTTCCTTCCCCCCCCTGTGTCCATGCGCTCTCAGGTGGGTTATGGTTACACTATTTGCTGAGTGTTGTTGGTTAGGTGGGGGCGATTTTTTTTCACGCTGCTTAAGATTGTGAAGAAGTGATTGTCGCTCACAAGCCGTGGGCTGAGCTTTACTGCTTTTCCCCCTTGTAGTATTATAGTCGCACATTTCACATTTCCAGGGAAGCTTTCTCTTATCTATAGAAAGTTTTGGTGGAGTCTGGAGGAAGGAGGTGTTGGAGCAGCGCCGGGCTCGGCGTGCCGGGCTCAGCAGGGAGGGCGTCCTTTACTCTTACTTTTCCCATGTGAGTGTTTATATTGTGCACAAGGCGTTCTGTATTTGTGCTTGTGGAAGGCAGTTCTGTATCCGCCCCGGACTCTGCAAACAATGGCCAGCAGGTAGATCCTGACAGCACAGATGGAGCGGCTTTGTGGCACCCTTCATGGTCCAGTTTAAGCGTCCTGTTATCTAATTTTAGGAGATTTTGTAGACACAGTCTCATGGAACGCTCGAACCTTTTGATGCAAGTTCTGATCTTTTGGCCAATCAGATGTTCCAGTTACAAAAGTTTGAGCACAAAAATAGTTTTTATCCAGGTAAAGGCCCCGTTACACGCTACAAGATCGTGAACGATAGCGCTTAGGCTGCCTTCACATCACAATTTTGGAGCATCCGAGTGTATCTGTTTCAAAACGGATACACACGGATGTGATTTAGCCTCCCATGTATTCCTATGGGCAATGGGTGGCATCCAATTTTAGCACCATCCATTGGTGTCCTATTTAGTCATGGAGCCAAAATCATAGGCGGCTGCGATTTTTGGCGCCATGACTAAAATCGGACACCACTGATCTGTTATGGTCTGTAGGAATATACAATGGGAGCCTATGGACATCGGATCTGTGTCTAAATCGGATCCGATGTCTGCTCCGTGGTTATGTATTGAGCATGCCCAGAAGCAGTGCTCCGTACATAACCCTCTCCCCCTCTCCTCCCGGAACATACTTCACCTTTCCAGCGGCTTCGGTGATGCAACAGTCGCCATCTGGGTGCAGGACCTCTCGTGACGTCACAGTGCCGATCAGCTGAAACATCAGCTGATCGGCTTGGTGACGTCACAAGAGGTCCTGCACCCAGTACAGTTGGTCGCATCATCAGAGCCGCCGGAAAGGTGAAGTATCCTCCTATAGGAGATTTTTTATTTTTTTTTAACATACCGGAGAAAAGAGGAGGGCACAGGATAGGGCACAGGAGATAGAGGAGGAAGAGACAGGGACCACAGGATCCACATGGATCCTGCATAGACACGGACACGGATGGCTATTTGCCATCTGAATGTAGGAATCTGTGTGGATCCATGGCTGTCTGGGTGACCCTGCAAAAACAAGGATCCCCACAGACAGCCAAAAAACGTGACGTGAAGGCAGCCTTAAACGTCACGGGTTTGGAGTCCTTCAAGCGACATCGTTACTACCTCGTAGCGTGTGACTCTGCGATATGGATACGATAAATCGTTGGATTGTTGATCACAGATTTCAGAACATATTCTCAAATCAGACAATCCACGATCGGTCAACGTGCTGCATCGTTGTGTGTGACACCGCCATAACAATGTCATTCACGACTTCGCCCGTTCACATCAATGAACAAGTATCGTTTGCTGGGTTGTGCGAGCGATAGCTGCTCGCTGCATCGGTGGCGAGTCGTCCACAGTATCTACACATGTGACGGCTCACCAACGATGTCCTAACGAATGCGCGCCCACGAGATCGTTACGACGTTGCAGCGTGTAACGGTACCTTAAGTGGAAGGTTCTTTTCAAGCCTGTCTTGTTAAAACATAAGAAATATGTAACAGACTTATGGCACGATGTTTTTATTCAAGCAAGACAGTCTACAAATCCCTACTGACATCTTCAGGGTGTAAATAGATAATACGTTGGTCTGGGTCCTAACCTTGTGTTCAAGCAGTCCTCGGTCACGTGTTTCTGACTAAAGACAGCGGGGAAACAGTTGTCAGTGGGAACGCTCCAGGAGCTCCGGTCCAGCGGTGGATCTGCGAAACCCCCCCTCCACCAATGCATACACTGGGGTTGTGCAGGGGTGCACAACCTGAGTAGGTGAGTGGCCCCACAGCCTCCTCATTTGATTAAATCTATGGTTAGGTGATTCAAGCCCCTGTCACACATAACGAGATCGTTAGCAAGATCATTAAGTCCCAGGTTTTGTGACGTAACGGCGATCTCGCTAACGATCTCGTTATGTGTGACACAACAGCGATCAGGCCTCTGCTGTGAGATCGCTGATCATTACAAAGTGCTCTGGGTCATTTTTTGGTCGTTGCGCTCCCGCTGGGAATGCTGCATCGCTGTGTTTGATCATTCCGGATCGTTGCTGGTGAGATCTGACTATTTGACATCTCACCAGTGATCCCTAAGGATCGTTATTGTTGTCGAGATCGCTGTTGCGTCGTTGTGTGTGACGGGAGCTTCACATATTGCGCCCCCTCTTCTCTTTTGTTTACATGCTATCTAATTTTAGGAATACAATGGTCAGATCTCTTTAACTCTGCGTCTTCTATGTGAAACTTCACATTGGGGGGAATGAACATACCGACCAGGACCAGAATAATGATGACGAGGCACAACCACTGGGGCGGGCTACCTGGACAATGTGACCGTATGATTGGAGATGATTTCATGGATGACCTCAGATTTATGCAGACAGAACGATTACTAATATGATCTACTTGTTATTGACAGCACAATCCAAGTTTATACTAGACAATGTGCTGCCGAGAAATTGCCATTTTAATTCCAGCTTCGGTGACCCAATCACTTGATGAATGAGCGTTTTGCTTGTTCACCGACTGATTTCCAGCATAATTACATAAATGATAGAGCAGCATTCATTAGATATATTTAATGTTTTTCACCATTACCGGCTCATCTGATTGAGACTTTACGTCATGGCTCTGCCCATTAGAGAACTATGACTGTGAAATGAATGGGGGAGCGCAATACTGTTCAGGGGCCACACGATATGTCAGCACTCAGCCGATCGGTGGGATCCCATTTTGAAGACCGTCTCGGGAAACCTATTAAAGCCTCGTTAGATTCCCAGTAGGGTTGGGTGATTGTTCCCGGTCCCCCTCACATGCCGGCAGTGGTGACGGATCTTGTCTGCTGCTGTTTGCTCTGTCACCTATGAAGGATGACTGTGTGTTCCATGTTCGGTGCGACCCGCCTTATGCAAACAGGTGCTGGGAGATTGAGGAGCCTGTCTGTCCTGGCTCTAGTACAATGGTCACATAAACTACACCGCTGTACATTGGCCGGTCTCTGACTATGTGGCGGTAGGAGTCGGACGTAGGTCTGGACAATGCTTTATTCATCAATGCTTCCTTTACATCTTCTCTTTGCAGAGTCCATTTGACAATGGTGGTCCCTGAAGGTTCCGCTGCCATTCAGCATGAGCGCATGATAAGTGACGGTATGATGGACGGAGAAAACAAAGCCGACGCTACTTCTGACCTAAAAGAAGTCCGCAAGCTGCACGAGTTGGTCAGGAGGCTGGAGATACAGAACCAGCAATTACGGGTGAAGAAGACCCTGCAGAGCACAAGCCATGAGCCCGGCGCGGACCCGCACCTCTCCGCTCTGCACTCGTCCGGAGTCATGAACAGCATGAACATTCATCCGGAGATGGGAGATCTGCAAATCATCCCGGATCTCCACAGTAAACTGGAGCAGATCCACTCAGAGAAGGAGAACATCCCCCGCATGCGGGTGGACTCACAAGGGCAGTACGACAAGGTGTGTCCCGACTCCAAACCGAGCGGTAAGGACGGCAATCACTGTGACACCGATGACAGCTCCTTCTTCAGCTTGGACGTCAGTGGGAGAACAGAGGACAGTGTGGTGAAGATGTCGGAGGGGAGCTCCAGCGGAGATCTAGTGGCTTTCTCGGATGAGACTGCTCTGGATGAGGTGGAGGTCCTGGAGTTCAGCTTATTTGGGGAGGACGAAGAGGACTCCTGGTATGTTCATGTGTATGGGGGGGGGGGGGGGTATGTGAGGCACCTGACCCTATAAATGTCACCGACAGATTAAGCAAAGCTCTGAGCAGCCCGACTAATATTGCAGCTGGAAATATCCAGTAATGTAGAAGCAATTTACTGCTCTGAAATATTTAAGCTGCTCCTGCATCAGCGTGGGATAAACATCCCTCGACCTAGTTATTTTTCCTCTTAGGCTACATTCCAATGTCTTTTATAGTTTGCTTGTAAACCAGTAATACAGTAGGTTTTGCTTTCTATATCCCCTTTGTAAAAGATAACCTTGATCACGCTTGGCTATAGGGAGGTAAACGACTTATCAGTCCCATTAAGTTTATTAAAGCGAGTGCAGTAAAGACAAATGTCTCATTTGTTTTAGAAATAAACAGCTGTTCTCTAAAATAATAAGGTATGCAAATGTTAAATAGAGACATGGATTCCGGCTAAGGAAATAGATTTAAAGATTGAGACACTTACTGCATAAGGCCAGTTGTATGTGAGCCCAGCAGCCAGCATCAAGGCGTATCTTTTTGCTGTGTCCCTATCGAATGCCTCTATCCGGGTTAAAGAACCTACAATTTTATGGCAGATGAAAACCTGCAATAGAAAATGAAGCTGATGGGTAGAATGCTCAGTCAGAAGGACAGCCCATAATCTGGAATTAAGAGAACTGACAGCACATAAATTGCAGGTTCTATAACCCAGATAGAGGCATTAGATAGGATCAGCAATAAGATGTGCCTTGACGCTGGCTGCTTGGCTCACAAAAAACTGGACTTTTTTATGTGAGAAGTGTCTCAATTTTTTAGATATATTTCCTTTGCAGTAATATATGTCCACATTCTATGTTCAATGCTTGCAGAGTGCAAGCTGGTTTACTTATTACTGTACATTTCATGTTCACTATAGACCTGTTCACATATGTTCGTTAGGAAGTGCCATCAGTTTTCTGATTTTTGTTTATTGAGAAACGGCACCATTCTTGCCCCATGGTCGGTGGGATATTGAAAGGTTAGCTTCCTTTTTTAAAATGGGACTGAGCGTGAATGGAACAGAGTTGCTTGTGCTCAATATACCAACTACTCCTTCCTTTAAAGGGGTTGGCCACTACCCTTCTGAATTTGTATGTTTTCAATCAGTTGAGTAGCAACACTTACACTCTCCTCTGTTGCTGGCGCTGTTCCAGCGGTGGCGGCACTACCTTTCATGGGGATCATGTGACATTGGCCATAGGGATCGCATGACATACAATCATCGGCTACTTCACTCTTCCCACCTTTGGATGAATCCTGTACATTCAAAGGAAACAGCAACTGCTGCTCTCACTTCTCTGGATATATGCGATTTGCCCAAAGGTAGGGAGAGTGAAGTGACCGCTGATTGACCTACAATGTCACGCAATCCCCGGGAGAGGCAGTGCTGACATCACTGAAACAGCATCGACAACGGAGGTGAGCATAAGTGTTGCTATTAAACTAGGGGAAAAACATAGGGATGGGGTTGTCAGAGTAGTGAATGACCACTTAACCAGTTGGGGGCCTGGCTTTTTTTCCCCTGTTCCTGAGTGGGCACATTTTAGAGAATTAATACATGTGCCTTTAATGGCTTTTTTTTTTATTTTTTTTATAAACTTTTGTATAGTAAATTTTTTTTTTTTTTTTTTTTACGATACATGGGGCTTAATTTCTGCCATTTTTATATTTCGTATTCCATTTTTTTCTAGGCTTTACGAGTCACCAAACAAGCTGGCGAATGCAGAGCGGAAGCCGGATTCTCCTTTAAAATGGTGCAGACAAGTGTTGGATCATCGCAGCCCAGAGACGGAGGCCGCCTGCAGGACGTTGATTGGAAAGCTGGACCAAGGTGGGTAAAGAGATTACAGGTTTATCTTGGTTTATAATTCCCAAATAAAGGCTCAGGGTCAGAGAAGGCCCCAGCTGTGAGATCGTCGATCGTGTTGGAATGTCCTGGACCATTTTTTGATCGTTGGGCTCCCGCTGGGCAGCATGCATCGGTGTGTATGATGGGGACAACGACCAACGACCTCAATACTACAGGTCTGATTGACCGGGTCCCAACAACCGCCATTTTGTTGCTGGTGAGATCTGACTGTTGGACATCTCACCAGTGACCACGTAGTGACGCACCTCCCTACGAGGTTGTATCGTTGTCGTGATCGCTGGTGCGTCGCCAAGTGGGATGGCGCCTTTACAGAAACCGAGCGAAGGTTATATCTAACAGTCATCCACAAAGACAACATAGTGTGGTGAATCCTCAATAAACATAACATCACCCCGATAAATATTGCCCTAGACATCAAAGGAATTGTCCACTACTGAATAACCGTGGCATGATCACTTCCTGAGCACCATAACAATAATGGATATTTGTGCTGTTCCAGTGATGTCTCTGCTTTTAATGGTTGTTGATGTGACATTGTTAGGCTGGTTTCAGACTGGCGTTCCTCTCCGCAGCGTTCTGCGGAGGGGAATCGCCATGTGTGCGCAGCCTCTGCAAGCCCTATGTTTAGAATGGGGACGCACGGTGCTGCGCTTGACTGCGCATGACCGTGCGCACCCATTCACTGCCATATGTAATTTGTACGCAGGCGAATGCCTGCGCACAAATCACACTCTCGTCCGCACCAGGAATGCAACATGTCGCGTCCCTGGTGCGGACGAGAGTGTGTGATCACTCATGGCGGGCAATGGGAGTTCACGGCGGTCTGCAAGAATCTGCAGACACTGTGCGGCCCATTATAAAGGATAGAGCTGCCGTCTGCATGCAGACACTTGCAGATGTCCTCCGCAGAACGCTGCGGAGGCATCTGCAAGTGTGAAGGCAGCCTTACTCAGCCATTGCAGCTGATCAGCAGTTGCAAGTTTACTGCTGCCTTTACAGTACTATCAGAACAGACGTCCCCTCTTGACAAAATATTGATCACCTGTTTGGTATGGAGTCTATTAAAATGCAGGAATGGAGGCACATATCCATTGTCAGACTGGCCGCTATCTCTTGTATTGAAGAGTCAAATGAGTGTGTGCAAACGTCATTGTGAAGGGAAGGGGTCATCTGTGATAACACCTATTATATTTGGTGCATCCTCTGTTATCAGCTATATATAGAGGCCTTACCTGGCATTGTGATTCTGCCTCTGATGATAATGAGTCTGCTGAAGCCTATTCTTAAATGACATGACTACTGAGTCTAGAATAAAGGTCCCATCACACACAACGACGCTCCAGCGATCCACGACAGCGATAACTACCTGCCGGGATCTCTGGAGCATCGTTACCTGGTCGCTGGGGGGCTGTCAAAACAGGCAGATCTCCCCAGCGATCAGGGCCATGGGAGCCTCCTCTCACATCGCTGAAAGCGATGTTACCAGCGTCCTACCTGCTTAACTGAGCCTGTAATCAGGGAGGCCACTGGTAACTATGATAAACACCGGGTATCCAGGCAGTGTACGCTGCTTAGATACCCCCTGTTTATCATAGTTACCAGCGTTCTCCCTGCTTAGCGCTGCCTGTAAGAAGGGAGGCCGCTGGTAACTATGATAAACAGCGGGTATCCAGGCATTGTGCGCTGCTTAGATACCCCTTGTTTATCATAGTTACCAGCGTTCTCCCTGCTTAGCGCTGCCTATAAGCAGGGAGGACGCTGGTAACTATGATAAACAGCGGGTATCTACCAGCGCCTGCTGCCTAGATATCCGGTGTTTACCATGGTTACCAGCCTGTGAGATCGCTGGTCGTTGGTCTCTCACTGTCACACGCAGCTATGCGTGCTGACCAGCGGGAGACCAACGACCAAGAAATGGGCCCTCATTGAGATGCAGCTGTAAATAAGATTATGTAAGGTCTCCTCCCCTGTGCAGCCTCTTCATGTAGATATATGAAGGAGATTTTACTTATAAATTGGATTATAGCTGTATACGAGGGCTGGATATATCCCAGGAGCCATGGACAAATGTGCCTACAAAATGGGCAGTCTAACTTTTTGGCTTGTTTTAGGCTTGGCTATGTCCCTTGTGGTGGTCTGCCTGACTCCACAGTGCACCGATGTCCTAACACCACAATATATCCATGTGTAGGTCACTGTTCACACATGAACTCTATCCATGTAACCCTTCTTTCTTTGCAGTATTATTTGGCAGCAGCAGCAGGTAAGCCTCATCCCTCACCCGACCTCGCATCCCACGATTCCCCGTTCTGTTTCGTTGCGTTGCGCCTTTTCTCCCCTTTCTAATACTGTTATGCTTTCAATCTGTCATTGTAGCAAGTAGATGGAAAAGCCTGTACTGCAGCCCGCTGGCATCGCCAAGTGCATATAACGCCAACCATGAGACCAGCTGTTGTAGCAATACACTAAACTCACCGGGGTGCCTGAAATCCACTAACAAAGCACTACTAACCTGTGGCAGCTCAGGTACGGCATGTTGTGAATGGCATGTTTCCTAACCTCAGTGTTTTTCATGTGTGCACAGAATCCAATGACTCTCACAAGACGGGTCATTATCATCTGTTAGGCTTTACACTGTGTAATCATAAAAATAAGACCTGGCTGCAAATGTAATAAGAGATTAAGAGGTGACGCCTTTGCTTCTGGTGCCTGCCCTCTGAGGCTTGTCCTCCTTGGGAGGTCACATGCCAGGACGGCATCTAAACAAGACCACCACCGAAGACTGGACCACCACAGCTGGCAGGGAAAGCGGCTGTGAGTAAAGTCTGGTTTTGTATTTTATTGCATTAGCTGCATCTTGGCTTGAATGCAGTGGTCCATATATCAAGATCTGAGTATGGCCTGTGACTTCAGGACTGAGGGCTCGCTCACCCTGGTGTGTAGCATCCAATGATTCTATCATGCAAGACGATCAGATGCTATATGCAAATCATGTTTGGCTCAAATTCCTGCGAGCATGACCGAATGTCATTTACTATGAGTATCTGAGCACGGGTATGTAGACTATAGAGAGGTAGGTGTATATTGGACTGCACTTGGATGACATACGAGTGCAGTCTAATGGTTTCTCACAGCTATAGAATTGGATGGGTGCACACCCTTCTATATACCCTGCCACTCGCAGCATGCAGTGAATTTTTTTTTTTTTTTTTCCTTCCTCATGACAACGTGGCGTGACCAAAAATGCTAGTCAGCACTGCCCTATAGTATAATATTGGACCAAGTGCTGTCCTATACAGCATCAGGGAGCACTTAGCCATGGTATACGCTTGTGTGGGCTAAACGTGACAGTGGGTCTCCTCACTCAAAATCATTATCATGTAGGCTGTTGCATTTAGATCAGGAGTTCCACCGTCAGTCCTGAAGTCTTGGGCCGTCCTCGCAATGATATACAGTAATCTGGATTCAACCTCACAAATGAAATGTACAGTAAAGTGTACTATAGTTATAATTATAGTTTGCCCTCTTTTCTCCCCTCCTCGTTGTCGTGTCACGCTTTTCTCCCCTCCGCCTCGTTGTCTCCCACTTTTCTCCCCTTCGCCTCGTCGTGTCCCGCTTTTCTCCCCTCCGCCTCGTCGGTGTCTCTCGCCTTTATCCCCTCCTTCTCATCGTCGTCTCCCGCTTTTCTCCCCTCCTTCTCATCGTCTTCTCGCGCTTTTCTCTCCTCTTCTCTTTCATCCCGTCTTCTTCTCCTGCTTTTCTCCCCCTCCTTCTTCTTTCATCCCTAGTCTCCTGCTTTTCTCTTCTCATCCTATCTCCTCTTTCTCCCCCTTCTCATATTCTCCCTCTTTTCTCCCCTCCTTCTCATCAGTCCTCCTGCTTTTCTCCCTCCTTCTCATCCTTCTCTTTTCTCCCCTCCTTCTCATCCTAGTCTCCTTTTCCTTTCTCTTCCTCCTTCTCATCCTATTCTCCCTGCTTTTTCTCCCTCCTTCTCATCCATTCTCCCTCTTTTCTCCCCCCTTCTCATAGTCTCCCGCTTTTCTCCCCTCCTCTATCCTAGTCTCCCCTTTTCTCCTTTCTCACTACAATCTATCAAGTGTATATGGAGGAGGGAGATGCAGCTGCAGTTTCTCAGTATCTGTGATGTGTATTGCAGCTTATTGCTCTGAACATAAGGTGACATTTACATCACACAAGGAAGAGCCTGCCAGTGTATAGATGTGTGTATATAGGTGTAAAAGGTAGAAGCTACACTTACTGAGAGCAGAAAAAAGCAGCAAATTAAAGGGGTAACATTTTTTTGTAAAGGCGAGGAATACCAAAAAAAGGCAGCATGTGAACACAACATGTGACTCGGCTATTACACAGGTCATTTTCTTTTTCTATGCATTTTTGGTCCTCTTCAAAAAAGTATTTTTTATCTCTGGAAAACACTTCTACCCTGAGTAAATGGAGCTTAAACTGGAAACTGAAGAGAGGAAGAAACGAGAGGCAGCTGAACGCCCATGGAGGAAAGTGTGCTATCAAGAGGTCAGATGGTCCCATGGGCGACTGACAGATGTTAGGGCAGGAGGTGAACAACATCCGGCTATCATTACTCCCAGCACTGTCCATGGTCACACTGTCAGCACATATCATGGAGACTCCCAGCAGCTGGAGAGCCCATGTTTGCTGAGCCCTGTTTGTTGATTCTGGTGTGGTTTATTGTGCTGTTATCAGGCGTTGTGGACCACAGATGTTTGTCTATTTGGCGTGCCTACCTTATGTAATGGTCAAGATTATCTAAAAAAAAAATATATATATATATATAATATATTATATTTTCATACAAGTGCTCTCAATAGTTTAGAATATCATCAAAAAGTTAATTTATTTCAGTAATACAATACAAAAAGTGAAACAGATATATAGTCATTACAAATAGTTATGTATTTCAAGTGTTTATTTCTGTTAATGTTGATGATTATGGCTTACAGTCAATGTAAACACAAAGGTCATTAACATACAAAATTAGAATATTATATAAGACCAAATGAAATAAAGATTTTCAACTCATAAATGTTGGCCTAATGAAAAAGTCTGTATAGTAAATGCACTCATTACTTGGTCTGGCTCCTTTTGCATGAATTTCTGCATCAATGCGGTGTGGCATGGAGGTGATCAGCTTGTGGCTGCTGAGGTATTATGGAAGCCCAGGTTGCCTTGATAGCAGCCTTTAGCTCGTCTGCATTGTTGGGAGTGATGTCTCATCTTCTTGATGATAATATTGCATAGATTCTCTGAGATTCAGGCCAGGTAAGTTTGCTGGCTAATCAAGCACAGTGATACTGTGGTTTAGTAAACTAGGTCTTGGTACTTTTGGCAGTGTGGACAGGTGCCAAGTCCTGCTGGGGAGTGTCATTTTAATCTCCAAAAAGCTTGTCAGCAGAGGGAAGCCTGAAGTGCTGTAAAATGTCCTGGAAGACGGCAGCGCTGACTTTGGTCTTGATAACACACAGTGGACCTACACCAGATGACATGGCTCCCCAAACCATCACTGATTGTGGAAACTTTACACTAGACCTCAAGCAGCTTGGATGGTGGCCTCTCTCCACTCTTCCTCCAGACTCTTGGATTGTGGCCTCTCTCCACTCTTCCTCCACACTCTTGGATTGTGGCCTCTCTCCACTCTTCCTCCAGACTCTTGGATTGTGGCCTATCTCCTCTCTTCCTCCAGACTCTTGGATTGTGGCCTCTCTCTGCTCTTCCTCCACACTCTGGGATTGTGGCCTCTCTCTGCTCTTCCTCCAGACTCTTGGATTGTGGCCTCTCTCCACTCTTCCTCCACACTCTTGGATTGTGGCCTCTCTCTGCTCTTCCTCCAGACTCTTGGATTGTGGCCTCTCTCCACTCTTCCTCCAGACTCTTGGATTGTGGCCTCTCTCCACTCTTCCTCCAGACTCTTGGATTGTGGCCTCTCTCCACTCTTCCTCCAGACTCTTGGATTGTGGCCTCTCTCCACTCTTCCTCCAGACTCTTGGATGGTGGCCACTCTCCACTCTTCCTCCAGACTCTGGGATTGTGGCCTCTCTCCGCTCTTCCTCCAGACTCTTGGATTGTGGCCTCTCTCCGCTCTTCCTCCAGACTCTTGGATTGTGGCCTCTCTCCACTCTTCCTCCAGACTCTTGGATTGGGGCTTCTCTCCGCTCTTCCTCCAGACTCTTGGATTGTGGCCTCTCTCCGCTCTTCCTCCAGACTCTTGGATTGTGGCCTCTCTCCGCTCTTCCTCCAGACTCTTGGATTGTGGCCTCTCTCCGCTCTTCCTCCAGACTCTTGGATTGTGGCCTCTCTCCGCTCTTCCTCCAGACTCTTGGACTGTGGCCTCTCTCCACTCTTCCTCCACACTCTTGGATTGGGGCCTCTCTCCGCTCTTCCTCCAGACTCTTGGATTGGGGCCTCTCTCCGCTCTTCCTCCACACTCTTGGATTGTGTCTCTCCGCTCTTCCTCCAGACTCTGGGATTGTGGCCTCTCTCCGCTCTTCCTCCAGACTCTTGGATTGTGGCCACTCTCCACTCTTCCTCCAGACTCTTGGATTGTGGCCTCTCTCCACTCTTCCTCCAGACTCTTGGATTGTGGCCTCTCTCCACTCTTCCTCCAGACTCTTGGATTGTGGCCTCTCTCCGCTCTTCCTCCACACTCTTGGATTGTGGCCTCTCTCCGCTCTTCCTCCAGACTCTTGGATTGTGGCCTCTCTCCACTCTTCCTCCACACTCTTGGATTGTGTCTCTCCGCTCTTCCTCCAGACTCTGGATTGTGGCCTCTCTCCGCTCTTCCTCCAGACTCTTGGATTGGGGCCTCTCTCCGCTCTTCCTCCACACTCTTGGATTGTGGCCTCTCTCCACTCTTCCTCCACACTCTTGGATTGGGGCCTCTCTCCGCTCTTCCTCCACACTCTTGGATTGGGCCTCTCTCCGCTCTTCCTCCACACTCTTGGATTGTGGCCTCTCTCCACTCTTCCTCCAGACTCTTGGATTGTGGCCTCTCTCCGCTCTTCCTCCAGACTCTTGGATTGGGGCTTCTCTCCGCTCTTCCTCCAGACTCTTGGATTGGGGCTTCTCTCCGCTCTTCCTCCACACTCTTGGATTGTGGCCTCTCTCCGCTCTTCCTCCAGACTCTTGGATTGGGGCTTCTCTCCGCTCTTCCTCCAGACTCTTGGATTGTGGCCTCTCTCCGCTCTTCCTCCACACTCTTGGATTGTGTCTCTCCGCTCTTCCTCCAGACTCTGGGATTGTGGCCTCTCTCCGCTCTTCCTCCAGACTCTTGGATTGTGGCCACTCTCCACTCTTCCTCCAGACTCTTGGATTGTGGCCTCTCTCCACTCTTCCTCCAGACTCTTGGATTGTGGCCTCTCTCCACTCTTCCTCCAGACTCTTGGATTGTGGCCTCTCTCCGCTCTTCCTCCACACTCTTGGATTGTGGCCTCTCTCCGCTCTTCCTCCAGACTCTTGGATTGTGGCCTCTCTCCACTCTTCCTCCACACTCTTGGATTGTGTCTCTCCGCTCTTCCTCCAGACTCTGGGATTGTGGCCTCTCTCCGCTCTTCCTCCAGACTCTTGGATTGGGGCCTCTCTCCGCTCTTCCTCCACACTCTTGGATTGTGGCCTCTCTCCACTCTTCCTCCAGACTCTTGGATTGTGGCCTCTCTCCGCTCTTCCTCCAGACTCTTGGATTGGGGCCTCTCTCCACTCTTCCTCCACACTCTTGGATTGTGGCCTCTCTCCGCTCTTCCTCCAGACTCTTGGATTGTGGCCTCTCTCCACTCTTCCTCCACACTCTTGGATTGTGGCCTCTCTCCACTCTTCCTCCAGACTCTTGGATTGGGGCCTCTCTCCGCTCTTCCTCCACACTCTTGGATTGTGGCCTCTCTCCGCTCTTCCTCCAGACTCTGGGAACTTGATTTCCAAATTAAATGCAAAATTTACTTTAATTTGAAAACACCTTGAACCACTGAACAGTTGAGTTGTTTTCCTCCTTGGCCCAGGTAAGACATTCTTGCGCTGTCTATTGGTCACGAGTGGCTTTACACAAGGAATGTGACAGTTGTACCCATGTCCCGGATACGTCTGTGTATGGCGGCTCTTGAAGCACGGACTCCAGCAGCCTCCACTCCTTGTGAATCTCCCCCAAATTATTGAATGGCCTTTTCTTCACAATCCTTTCAAGGCTGCGGTTATCCCGGTTGCTTGTGCATCTTTTTCCACCACATATTTTCCTTCCACTCAACTTTCCATTAATATGCTTGGATACAGCACTCTGTGAACAGCCAGCTTCCTTAGCAATGAACTTTTGTGGCTTACCCTCCTTGTGGAGTGAGTCAATGACTGCCTTCTGGACATCTGTCAAGTCAGCAGTCTTCCCCGTGATTGTTTAGCCTACTGAACCAGACTAAGGGACCATTTTAAATGCTTGGTAAGCCTTTACAGGTGTTTTGTTTTAATTATTCTTCATTTCTGAGATAATGACCTTTGGGTTTTTGTTGGCTGTAAGCCATAATCATCAACATTAACAGAAGTAAACACTTATAATAGATCACTCTGCAATGACTCTATATAATGTGTGTTTCACTTTATGTATTGAATACTGAAATAAATTAACTTTTTGATGATATTCTAATTCATTGAGATCCACTTGTATATGACCCGTGGCTGCAGGGAGTGATTGGTGCCCTACTCCATATAGGTGGTCTGTATCCTCCTCTATGGTGGTCTCTGCCATTTACCAGATCCCCTTATTTATATTCTGATGATAAGTTATGAATTTTTTTCTTCCAGGTTACATGAGCGTCCATTCTGCCCTGAGCTCTCAGTCCTCTGTGGACAGTGAATTAAGCACATCCGACGACTCCATCTCTATGGGATACAAGCTCCAAGATCTGACGGATGTCCAGGTTATGGCCAGACTGCAGGAGGAAAGTGAGTACCATAGCCGCCATATTGTACAGTGTGTGGCCTTCCGGCCGCCATGACGCCTCTAGCAGCCTGTGGATTACCCACAGGTCAGACACTTATTACATTTTGGTAACTATCCAATGACTCATTAATATCCTTCCTTGGCACGGAGGCTGTATATTAGGTCTCATTATCATGGTAGGACCTGTATGGTCTGTATTACTTTCTTCCCCACCCTGCATCTCCGACAGCTCGGCACATGATGGGAGTTGTGGTTTTGCAATAGCTGGAGAGCCACATCTCGGGGAGCGCGGCTCTACGGGAAGAGCTCTATATGTTTTTTTATTTTATGCATTTTTCCCTTCATCCACTGTATTGCAGTGTCTGATGAGTGAGTGTCTAAAGATTTCCTGACAAAAGTCTCTGACTTCTGTGTCGTCTGTCCCCCATAGATTTCCATCATACAACAGAGCAAAAAAGTGCTATACCATATAGTGAAGAAAAATCCTGTACTAGCTGTATATTGGGGCATTACTGATGTGCATATAGAGATGGCTAGATCATTGTAGCCCGGGTTTAATTTTTTCGTCTTTGCAGGTCTCCGGCAGGACTACGCTTCCAGCTCGGCCTCTGTTTCCCGTCGCAGTTCTAGCGCCTCCCTCAATTCTCTCCGAAGAGGAACCTTCAGTGACCAGGAGTTTGACACCTACAGCCTGGAGGATGACGATGACTGCGATTGTTCTCTGTCCTATCGCAGTGCCCACCGCTATTCCCCCTCTCCCCTCAGTTCACCTCGTTGCCAGTCCCCTTCAGCCTCAGGTGACGGCAGCAGATCAGCAGTTTCCCGCATTCGTCCTCCTCGCAGATCTATGCAAAATCAAGGGCAGGACCGGATGAAATACCCCGGATATGAAGGTAAGACTATATAGCACATGTCAGTGAGTGTGCATGACTGACCGGTGACCTGGGGGGGAGACACAACATTCTGAAATGTGTTATGCAGATGGTGGCAATCTCTGATATTGTTTGGTCGCTTGTGAAAATTAATGCAAGTCTGGTCAGATTTTCCAATTTATTCAGTCAGACACTTTAACGAATAATTACATTAATGTAGTTGTATATGGCTTTGCCTATCCTTGATTCGACCGTACCATACGCACAGCTCTGAATCACTACTTATACTGCCTTCTAGGGATAAGAAAATAAGATAGTTATTTCATTAAATAGTTGCCTCTATTATGTATTTAATTTATTAATTTCTGTAATTTTTCTAGATGACCTGAGACACAGCATGCCCAATCTTGCAAAAACAAGTCTCCGTTCATTGGAAGCTGTGAGAAGTAGTCGCAGTTTGGAGTCTGATCTCCAGGGGCCGAGCGGACGACTCACCAGGATTCAGCCATCCACAGGCAGTATGTACCGAGCACGGGCTATATAGGATAACAAAATGGGCTGTGCATAATGCATTGAGATACTTAAGAGGAAAAAATAGGGAATAACTTGCTGATCACTGAGGTCTGACCTCGGGACCCTCAGCTAGAGTGAGGCTTTGAAATGCTTAGAATGGGGCGGAGATGCACACGCTCGGCCTCCGCTCCATTCATCATCTATAGGGCTGCTAACTATGGAACGTTTTCCAGCTGTCTCATTCACCATGAATGGAGCTTGGGCACCTTTTCTTTATTCATGGAGAACGAACCATTGGTGCTTGAAGGCCTCTGGCTCATTCCTTGTTGTAGGTTATATGTTTGTAAACTGGTCTCAAAAATGTCATAGTAAAGGTTAGTGGAGGCATACTCCGTGATAATGAATGGATTACAAAGTATATAGACAGTCTATATATGCATATAATATTGACTAGTATACCAAAAGGGCAAGTTGTGTATACATTAGCATTCAAAGTTTGAGGTCACCCAGATAATTTTGTGTTTTCCATGAAAACTCATACTTTTATTTATCAAATGAGTTGCAAAGTGAATAGAAATTATAGTCCGGACATTGACAAGGTTAGAAATAATGATTTTTATTTGAAGAAATTATTTTCTCCTTTAAACTTTGCTTTCATCACAGAATGCTCCTCTGCAGCACTTACAGCATTGCAGACCTTTTGGCTTCTAGCTGTTAATTTGCTGAGATAATCTTGAGAAATATCCCCCCATGCTTCTTGAAGCCGCTCCCACAAGTTGGATTGGCTTGATGGGCACTTTTTTGCGTAGCATATGGTCAAGCTGCTCCCACAACAGCTCAATGGGGTTGAGATCTGGGACTGCGCTGGCCACTCCATTACAGACAGAAGACCAGCTGCCTGCTTCTTCCCTAAATAGATCACGCATAATTTGGAGGTGTGCTTTGCTTTGCTTTGCTTTGGGTCACTGCCCTGTTGTAGGATTAAATTGGCTCCAATCAAGTGCTGTCCACAGGGTATGGCATGGCGGTGCAAAATGGGGTGATCGCCTTCCTTATTCAAAATCCCTTTAACTTGTACAAATCTCCCACTTTACCAGCACTAAAGCAACCCCAGACCATCACATTACCTCCACCATGCTTGACAGATGGCATTAGGCATCTTCCAGAATCTTTTCAGTTGTTCTATGTCTCACAAATGTTCTTCTGTGTGATCCAAACACCTCAAACTTTGATTCATCCGTCCATAAGACTTTTTTTCCAATCTTCCTCTGTCCAATGTCTGTTCTTTTGCCCATATTAATCTTTTCCTTTTATTAGCCAGTTTCACATATGGCTTTTTCTTTGCCACTCTGCCCTGAAGGCCAGCATCCCGGAGTCGCCTCTTCACTGTAGATGTTGACACTGGCGTTTTGCGGGTACTATTAAATGAAGCTGCCAGTTGAGCTGTGAGGCGTTGATTTCTCAAACTAGAGACTCTAATGTACTTGTCTTGTTGCTCAGTTGTGCGGCGGGGCTTCCCACTTCTCTTTCTACTCTGGTTAGAGCCTGTTTGTGCTGTTCCCTGAAGAGAGTAGTACACACCGTTGTAGGAAATCTTCAGTTTCTTGGCAATGTCTCGCACAGAATAGCCTCCACTTCTAAGAACAAGAATAGCCTGTCGAGTTTCACATGAAAGTTTTCTTTTTCTGGCCATTTTGAGAGTTTCATAGAACAAACAAATGTAATGCTCCAGATTCTCAACTAGCTCAAAGGAAGGTGAATTTTATAGCTTCTCTAATCAGCCAAACTGTTTTCAGCTGTGCTAACATACTTGTGTATGGGTTTTCTAGGGTTCCCTACACATCCATTAGCCTTCTTACACAGTTAGCAAACACAATGTACCATTAAAACACAGGAGTGTTGGTTGTTGGAAAGGGGCCTCTATACACCTGTACTGTAGATATTGCATTAAAAACCAGCCATTTGCAGCTAGAATAGTCATTTACCACATTAACAATGTACAGAGTGTATTTCTGATTCATTTAATGTTGGCTTCATTGAAAAACAAATATGCTTTTCTTTCAAAAATAAGGAAATTTCTAAATGACCCCAAACTTTTGAACGGTAGAGTATATAAAGGAACAAGGAGAAAGAAAACCAAAATCTTTGTACAGTATATGGTATGAAAACCTTGACTTTAATAAAGACCAAATCATGGAAAAAAGGATGGAGAAGTACGTACAAAAATAAGGGAGAGCAGATTCCATAGATCTCATCAATCTGAATATAATAAAGAGGAAACAGCCTGAGCCATAAGAAAAAATGATATACCACTAGGTGTAGTATATAATTGTTATACTGAGGTAAAGAATATATCAGGAATATATACAAAGTATAAATATGACCCTAAATGGGAAAACGGGAGACTTGTTTCTCCTTCGCCTGAATGGGGGACACAGGACCGTGGGTGTTATGCTGCTGTCCACTAGGAGGCGACACTAGGCAGAATCTGCAGAAGAGTTAAGTGGTTCCTCTGCAGTATACACCCCTGGAGCAGGCACTGCCTCACCAGTTTAAGCTTAGTGTCATTAGGAGGCAGATGCATCTAATGACCCTCGTCATTATCTTTATTATTTTAATTTTTTTCTTTTACACTTTTTCCCTTGGATGATGATAGACGGGCGACAGTGCCTTCGCGTACCGCTTTCCCAAAACCAATAACAGGTGGGAACATGGAGTGTTACTTCCAAGTACCCCCTCCTGCAACGAGGGATAATATTTTTTACTTTTTGAACATGGCTTTCCAGGCGTGCACAAGGCTTTTTTCTACAGTAATTCTGGTTTGTACGAGCAAGGTGACACATCTGGATCCTGATCCTCCACAGCTCTTCTCAGGGACACTGTGTCGTAAGAAATCAACTCCTACACCTTGCACACTGCCCTCCCCATGTCCCCCTTACATGGGAACATGGGTTGCAGGAGCCGACTCCAGGCAAGGCCTCTGGGCTACATCTTTTCCCTGGAAGCGTGGCTGCGTTGCACACTAGGACCCTGAGCTCAGCTTACAGACAGTTCTACATTCACAGAGCACATCTCAGTGCTCCATCGGTGCAGGATCTACTGAAGGCCCCCCTTATTTTTCCCGGGGCTCATTATTAAAACACTGCAGTGCCCAAAGACCCTCTCTATTCCACAGGAAGTATAGCTAAATGGCAGGCTCCCCACTAAAGGCGGGAATGCGGCGACTCAGGCATCTGTGCCGGGGCACAGCTGAATAGTGCAATGCCCATTGTAAGCGTGTGTCCCCCCCCCCCCCCCTCCATTACAGACGGGAATGGTGGCGGTTCAGGTTTCCGCGCCAGCCCTGCACTTTTTTCGGGGCCATAATTCAGTTCAGTCCCTGGCTTAGGGCCTGCTCCAAGTCGGCCCCGCCTCCTCCGGCCCACCGCCCGCCCTGACGTGATGTTGCATATCTCCGGAACGCCCCCCCGACCGCCTCCCTGAGGGTGCGGTTTGGAAGAGTCCTGGCGCCTCTCTCTCGCCGTGAGATTCTTGTGCGCGCCTTTTTACTCCGAGACCCGCCCGCCTCCTGCCCCCACGATGTGCCAATGCACCAACACTGTATTCTCTGCCGCATACTCCATGTGCCACTCATTCCACACAAATAACCAAGTGTTTTACATGCTGTTTTTCATACTTGTGTCCCAATATCGTTTAGAGGTCTCCCTACGGCAAATCGTCTTCAGGGCTCTTAGCCCAATCAACCCGGTCCCTAGCCCGCCACGCCAGGGTTTTTGCACATTAATAATAAATAAACTCTTGTATACATCACACAATTTGTTGTCTACTTGTCGATATTTTGAACTGGTGTTGCTCCCATACGCACCTTGTCTTCTCTTGTTCCCATTACTATATGCTCCACTTGGTACGGTGAGCACCCACCTTTATTTCATATAATAAGCCGTGCGCCTCTCCCCCTGTCTTGACCCCCATCCATGGAAGACACTATCTTAGTGGCCAGCCGACTTTCTTTGTCACAGAAGACAAGTGGGTCAGGGAACTGTTGTCTTCCGGCTACAACATCGAGTTTTTCTCGACGCCAAATTCCCCCCCTGTCCCCATCAAGAGCTCGCGCCTTTTTCAAGGCCGTCAACTCCCTTCTACAGGCGGGAGTCCTCTTTCCTGTCCCGGAGGGCGAGCGCTTCAAAGATTTTTATTGAAACCTTTTCGTAGTTCCCAAGTAGGATGGTTCCGTCCGTCCCATCTTGGATCTGAAGCACTTGAACAAATTCGTTCATCTTCGCCATTTCTGCATGGAGTCCCTTCGATACATCAATGGAGGAGGGAGAATTCCTGGCCTCAATAGATATTCGAGATGCGTAGTTTCACATCCCGATATCCCAGACGCACCAACAATACCTGCGCTTTGTGATTCATGAGGACCATTTCCAATTTGTTGCACTGCCCTTCAGCCTCATGGCGTCATGGCGGCCGTCATGACGATTCTTCATTCCCCAGGAGTAGGTGTCCTACCCTATATATACGACCTCCGGATCAAAAGTCCCTTCCTTCGTGGACTGCGAAGAGAGCGTTCAAATTACCATAGACATGCTTTCTCGTCTGAGGTGATTGGTCAATCTGTCCAAATCCAATCCAGTTCCGGATCAGACGATCGCCTTCCTGGGAATAGTTTATCGACGCCTCCCGCTGGTTGATATTTCTCCCTCAAGACAAGTCCCGTACTCTGCGTCAGGGTGTCCGAGTTCTTCTTCATCCTTTTGTCTCACTACATCTGTTTTGGGATGAGAGTCCTAGGCAAGATGGTTGTGGCAATGGAGGTGGTTCCTTTTGCCCAGCTGCACCTCAGGCCTCTGCAGATGGTTCTTTTAACAGCCTGGACAGGAGCCCGTTCACCCTAGACTGGACCTTTCGGCTATCCCCCAGGGTCAAGCAGAACCTACGCTGGTGGCTGTAAACAGCTTCCCTCTCGCAAGGGAGGTCCTTCTTCCCTGCTAACTGGGCAGTGCTCACCACCAAAGCTAGCCAGATGGGCTGGGAATGGTCTATCGCCACCAAACGGCGCAGGGTCGATGGTCCCCATGGGAATCCACTCAGCCCATCAACCTTCTGGAGATTCAGGTCATATTTTTTGCTCTGCAAACCTTTCATCATCTGGCAGGTCGCCACTTTTGTGTCCAGTCGGACAATGCCACAGCTGTGGCATATGTCAGTCACCAGGGAGGGACCCAAAGCTGGCAAGCGATGCGCGCGAGGTGGAACCCATTCTTCGCTGGGCCAAATCAACCTGGTCAGTGCTCTCAGCAGTGCACATTCCGGGCGTCGACAATTGGGCGACAGATTTCCTCAGCCGTCGGGCATCGCATCGGGGAAATGGCCCTGCATCCGGACGGTTTTCCAGCAGATAGGTCATCGGTGGGGGACTCTGGACATGGATCACATGGCGTCGTGACTGAACGCCAAGGAGCCCACATTCATGGCTCGGTCTCACAACCCGCTGTCTGTATGAGTGGACGCACTAGTCCAGCCTTGGACTCCGTTTCATCTACCTTACATCTTTCCCCTTTCTAATACCAAGGGTGGTGAGGAAAATCAAGACTGAGGCGTCCCTGTCATTCTAGTAGTGCCAGATTGGCTCAGGCACGCCTGGTACGCCGACCTAGTGCGGCTCATCGTTGACACCCTGATGTTGGCCAGACGTCCGGACCTTGGTAACTCAGGGACCAATATGCCACCAATACTCTACAGCCCTGAATTTAACGGCGTGGCTGTTGAGACCTGGATATTAACTCAGGCCAGTTTCTCCTCAGAGGTGATCAATACGATGATCAGAGCTAGGAAGCTCGCTTCGGCTCCCATTTACTACCGCTCACGGAAGACTTACTTCTCTTTGTGCAAGGATTGGCACCACTCGCCTCTTGTGTTTTCTCTCCCCGAAATTATAGGCTACCTTCAGTCTGCACTAGATTCCGGTCTTTCTCCTGGCTCTCTGAAAGGTCAAATTTCTGCACTTCCCGTGCTTTTCCAGCGCCGCCTTGCTACAAAACCTCAAGTCAGGACCTTTCATCAGGGTGTCTTCCGTCTGGATCCTCCTTACCGGTGACCACTGGAGGCGTGGGACCTAAATCTAGTCTTGGATGCCCTTCAGAAACCCTCCTTTGAGCCTCTGAAGGAAGTCTCACTTGGTTTCCTGTCCTGGAAGGTTGCCCTTTCCGGGCCGTTTTGTTTTCTTTATGGTTCTTTGAGTTCTCCTATGGCTGCCTTCTTACAGGCCCCTACTGCTCTGGTCACTGAACTGGATTGGCTTGTGCCAGCCAGGGGGTGTATACTGCAGGGGAGGAGTTACTGTTTTTTTGTTTTTTCCCACTGCAGCATAACACCCATGGTCCTGTGTCCCCCAATTAGGGGCTCAGAGAAAAGGATTTTACGGTGAGTACACACAAAAATCCCCTTATTCCATATTGCGAGAGGGTCTAGGAGATGGGAATACCCCTATGTGTTTGTGTTTGCTATATATAACATAAGGATTTGGTACAAATTATTTATTCCCCATGTTCTAGAATCTTGTGTTTCTCTCCTTATAGGTGTCCCCCAGAATAAGATACGGTACAGTTCGGGCTCCAGCCATCCAGTTGGTGTCCGCCAGCCCATGAAAACGGGTTTAAGCACAAGCTCGCTCATGAACTCCAGGCAGCCAATGAAATCATCTGGTTATAACGGATCAGGCGGGATCCGGAAGATGTCTTCACCTGTTTAGTGCCAGCGATTCCCGGGGCTTCAAGAACCAGTAACCTTCCGACATCTGTGAAACACTCAGGGGTAAAATCTCCGTCGAATTCAGGAAACACTGCTCTGAAAAGCAAGATGGTGCAGCCTTCCAGGAGGTGAGGGTTACAGAAGATGCTCTTTTTGGGTTGGTGCCATGTTTAGAGGGCAGCCGCAGCTGCTTTAATTACAAAAACACAGAAACAACGCAGCAGCACATCTCACGGGTGATAGAAAAGATATATACCGGTGCTTCTCAATGAATTAAATAAACTTTTTGATGATACCCTATTTTAGTAATTCAATAAAAAAAAGTGAAACACATATATATTATATAGTTTACACACAGAGCGATCGATTTCAAGTCTTTATTTCTGTTAATGTTGATGATTATGGCTTACAGCCAATGAAAACGCTAAGGTTATTTCAGAAAATTAAAGTAGGGAGGATGAAGGGTCTGAGAGATTAAACTATGACCTAAATAGGTATCAGAGGCTTCGCCTTGTATGGTTGTGAGAGTCACAACCACTATAAAAGCAGATCACGGCTGCTGCAGCCCCCAACGTGGTGCATACAGTGGGTACAGAAAGTCTTCAGACCCCTTTTAATTTTTCACCTTTGTTTAATTGAAGCCATTTGATAAAGTCAAAAAAGTTTTTTTTTTCTCATTTATGTACACTGCTCCCCATCTAGACTGAACAAAACAGATGTAGAAATTTTTGCAAAAAGAAAAACTGAAGTATTCAGACTCTTCACTCAGACACTCATAATTAACTTGTGATCCTTGTTGAGATGGTTCTACTCCTTCATTGGAGTCCAGCTGTGTTTAAACTGATAGGTGTGTGCCTTTCCAAATCAAGTCCTGTCTATATAAGACCTCACAGTGCATGTCAGACCAAATGAGAATCATGAGGTCAAAGGAACTGCCCAAGGAGCTCAGAGACAGATCTGGCCAAGGTTACAAAAGAATTTCTGCAGTACTCAAGGTTCCTAAGAGCACGGTGGCCTCCATAATCCTTAAATGGAAGAAGTTTGGGACCACCAGAAGTCTTCCTAGACATGGCTATCCAGACAAACTGAGCAATCGTGGAGAAGAGCCTTGATGAGGGAGGTAAACAAGAATCCTAAGATCCCTGTGGCTGAGTCCAGAGATGCAGTAGGGAGATGGGAGAAAGTTCCACAAAGTGAACTTCCACTGCAGCCTCCACCAGTTGGGTCTTTATGACACAGTGACCCGACGGAAGCCTCTCCTCAGTGCAAGACATATGGAAGCCTGTATAGAGTTTGCAAAAAAACACATGAAGGGCTCCCAGACTATGAGAAATAAGATTCTCTGGTCTGATGAGACAAAGAACTTTTTGGTGAAAATTCTAAATGGTATGTGTGGAGAAAACCAGGCACTGCTCATCACCTGCCCAATACAATCCCAACAGTGAAACATGGTGGTGGCAGCATCATGCTATGGTTTTTTTTTTCAGCTGCAGGGACAGGACGACTGGTTGCAATTGAAGGAAACATGAATGCGGCCAAGTACAGAGATCCTGCATGAAAACCTCTTCCAGAGCTCTGGTCATTGTCTTGTTGAACGGTGAACCTTCAGCCAAGTCTGAGGTCCAAAGCACACAGCCAAAATAACACAGGAGTGGCTTCAGAACATCTGTGCCCATTCCTGACTGGCCCAGCCAGAGCCCTGACCTAAACCCAATGGAGCATCTCTGGAGAGACCTGAAAATGGCTCCACCAACGTTCACCATCCAACCTGACGGAACTGGAGAGGATCTGCAAGGAAGAATGGCAGAGGATCCCCAAATCTAGGGGTGAAAAACTGCATCATTCCCAAGAAGACTCATGGCTGGACTAGCTCAAGAGGTGCAAATACTCAATACTGAGCAACGGGGATGAATACTTATGACCATGTGATATTTCAGTTTTTCATGTTTAATTTGCAAAAATTTCTACATTTCGTTTTTTTTTTCCAGACAAGATGGAGTGCAGAGTGTACATTAATGACCAAAAAAAAAAACTTTTTTGAATTTAGGAAATGTCTGCAATGACACACAGAGTGAAACATTTAAAGGGGTCTGAATACTTTCTGTACCCACTGTATAGAGTAGGGAGGATGAAGGGTTATAAACCACGCTACCGTATTCCACGACACATCAGAGGGTGAATATGATATTGATTTATTAGTCAATGCGTTTCAGGACTCCTTGGCCCATTCCTCAAGACAAATCAGTACAAACGCATTGACTAATAAATTAATATTATATTCACCCTTTGTGTTGTGGAATACGGTAGCGTGATTTTTAGCCCTTCATCCTCCCTGTGAAAATGACCTGTAGGTTTTCTTCGGCTATAAGCCATAATCATCAACATTGACAGAAATAAACACTTGAAATGGATCACTGTGTGTAATGCCTCTATAATAATATATGTGTTTGTATTGAATTACTGATCTAAATGGGCTTTTTGATGATATTCTATCTCATTGAGATGCACCTGTCTATACAGTAGTTTCGGTGAAGCTTACTCATGCCTATACACATACACACTGCCTTAGAGGTTTGGCTGTGATTGCCGATTGTGGGGTCCTGAGGGTTGGGCCTCATCATTTCGTGGTGGTCAGCCTTGGTCTTCTACCATCACCTCTCCTAATTTGTGGCCTGTTGCAAAAATACCAACTCGCCAATCAATGAGGGCATGCTGGGAGTTGTAGTGTTCCAGCTGCTGGAAAAATCAGAGATATTGGATGTCCCAAGGACTGAAGCTACATCTCTAACAACCTGACTCCTTTCTTCTCTCCGATGCAGATCCCTTAATTCACGGACGAATCTGGACGATGACGACTCGTGGAAAGAAGGATGCTATTAAATCACCCCAAAGATGAGGCGCTTATTTTTGTTTTTGTCCTCTGTTCAGACTGGTCCAGCGGGCTGGACCGACCTATTTTAGAAGGGGAGGTGGGAAATAAACAGGGAGACCCTTACCTGCCTGCAGGATCGGAGGAGCCGGTTTGTGTTTTTGCTGTAGTTTACGTTTCGGATCTCCAGTCCTGTTTCCCGCAGTTTTTGTGTTTGTTGCTTGTTGTAGACAATGAATTTTCCACTGTTCTGATCCAATGGGTTTCAGAAGGATGAAGAAGAAAAAAATCTCGTTTGTCATTGGACATTTTTGCACTATTAAGGCTCCGTCTGCACGAGTCGAGGGCAGACCATATGAGAAGAAAGGTGCACAGCCGGAGAGTAGACCAATCCGCCACTGCTCCAGCTCAGTGCTCGTTACTCGCTTCCATTTCCTCTTGATTAAGGTTTTTCAGCCACTAAAACTACTCGGCGGTATATCTAAAAGGGTGGTTTGGTCTCAGAAGAAAAGTCTGCAGGCACTCGGTGACCGCAGATTGCCAACACATGCCTGCTTGTGATTCACTCACTGATGGCTTCTCCTATTTCGCGATGCGTGTAGCAGACATTCCAAATCTGTGATCACGTGCCGACTAGTCTCTTGCGCTTATGTCAACGCTTTCCTGTTGAGTATGAAGCCAAAAGAGACTAAGTTGGCACGTGGAAACCACAAGCACACAGTCACTGGTCTGCACAGGGAATCCTGACAGTGTGCACATTGCAAAGTCAGACTGCACATGGAGCGGCTGCAGACTTCTCTATGCCCGGACAACCCCTTTAAAACACTTCCAAACACCCGCTGTGTAAATCCAGTGCTTGTCGAGATCGTACCTGGCTCCTGATGAAATGGTGACCATGTCATTCCCACTGCTCACATCTGTGTCTGGCTTCATTCACACATCTCTATTTGTATATTTTTTTTTACTTTGTAAGCAAAAAAACCTGGTTGTCAGCAGGAAGTTGGATCTGAATTTCATCCATTTTCAGTCATAGACTATAATGGGGATGAGTGTCCGTGAATAACATGGACAGGACATATATGACAAACATGGACGTATAAATGGTCATGGGTCACTTTAGTGGGGAACGGCTTCCAGCCTGGATACATGGCAACTAAGTGACACGTGATCTCAGACAAGCACTGGACTCTACACGCAGGTGCTTTACTATGTGCGCTTGGTATATCGTTGTATAATTTAGTAGCTGCTGAACCACCTTTAATTTCGCCCAAAAAGGCGTCCGCCACCTTCCACCCGCGTAGACGCGGCGCGCCCGGTCAGTTCCTGAAGACGGTCTTCACATTTCTACCATTTTCTTTTATTTGCCCGGTCAGAAGACTACAAGCTTTTTTTTTTGTATTTTATTTTGTTTTTCTACTTCAAAAGCAGAGACTGTATTTTATTCATCTGCAAGTTTATAACGTCGTGGACTTGAAGCGGTTAAATGTGTGAATATCTGTATATACATAGATCTATTGAGATGAAGTCACTGGATCCCCTCTCCCCCCACCCCCCACCAGGACCGGCCTAGTGATCACAGACGACTGTGCACAATATTTGTGTGGTTCTATGAAGTGGATTTAGTTGTGTAGAAGAGACTGTTATTTTGTGGAACGTCACATTACGATTTCCTGCTTGACAACCTCAGTAAATGGAGAAATGTACATTGTGGTGTGCGCTCCTTTCTGACTGTGTGGTGGATTGTCCAGACCCGTATCATCCAAAAGACACTCCTATCACTTTTTCCATAGTTGGATGTGATTGCATGAATGTCATGTTTATTTTTATATTGGGGTCTTCATTTGTCTGATCCATCTCCCTAAATCCCCCCTGCGTTTCTTGCAGTCACCACTAGAGGGAGCAAGTGTGCATTGAACTTATCACTATGCAGGTGGCTCCCTCTAGTGGTGCAAGTAGTAAATATTAAAGGGATTGTCCAGCCCCAAAAAGTTAGGATGTGTCAATGGCAATAGATTGGGGGTAGGCTGGCTTATACAATACTGCAGTATTGTTGTCAAACACGTCACTAATAAAACCTATTAGTTATGGTTTTTAACCAAAAGAAATAAGTTAAAATTGTCTTAGTTTCCCAAAAAGACTAAACTAATTCTAAAACAAATTGTAAGCTTATTGGGTATCTCCGCCTGTGCCATTGTCTGAACATGACACATGCCAAGTGGTACCAATAACCACTACAGGTTGTAGTACAAAATCACATTGTATTTTTTTTTATATTACTGCAAGGCTGATAGTCAGTATTCTGGGGGAGAGTAATGCAGCTAATCTCTTAAGCCAAGGAAGAAAAACTAAAAGATTCTACACGGCAAAGGATCTGGAAGAATGCAGCACAACATGTCTTTTGCTACTTTACTATGAATATCATTAGTTGGCAGAATGTGAGATGTTGTTGGGGCTCGGGCTGTGTCCTGCCAGGGTCGGATGAGCCAATGTTGTGTATCTTCCCCAACCCTTATGTCATTGATCTCCCATGGTACATTGGATGGTCCTTAATGCAAGCAAAATAATTATTTTATATTTTTTGATGGGGCACCCACTGAAATGATTAAATTGTGTTAAAGTTTGTAGTTCATTTAGTTTTTAAAGGTCCCTACAAATCAACATACCATAATTTTCGCTTGATAAAACACTTCGGATTAGAAGACTCACCCCAAATTAGTTGAAGTGAGAAAAAAATGAGGCTGTGGATCCAGAGCAGCGGGGGTGGCACAGTGATGTATGGTTGCCACCAGGTTCCGGCAGGCTAGCTGTGCCTCTGCCTCCAACCCCCAGGACTTCCAGACAATGGTCGCAGATTGAGATGTCAGCTCTATGGACCCTGCCCCTTCGCTCCACCACCACAACCCACCTTGGAAAGAAATAAAGAAAAAATATTTGGATTATAAGATGCACCCCCATTTTCTGATCCAATTTTAGAGAAAAAATGTGTTCTATAATCCAAAAAATATGGTATGTAGACTGTCATCTAGTACACTGACTGTTCCTCTATTGGCTTGAATTAACAGCAGTGTTGATGTTTCATTGTCTTCTATATCTACTTCATCAGATGATGACTGCAGCTGCACCTTTTTCTTTCTGGCACTTCCCTCTTATCTCACTCTTTTTTTTTTTTGCCTTTCGTTCTTCAAAATTTCTTTTTTTCCCTCTAACGGTGTCAATATCTCCCATTTTTCCAGAGCCTCCAGTTTGTGTCTGAGTTAGGAAAAACTCCTTGTCCTTTGGTATTCTTATAGCCATAGCCCTAGCTTACCCAATATCAAACACATTGTCTAAACTTGTGTTCCATTCTTCCTCCTCCAGGCTGTCAGCACATTTAGTTTTTCATGTTATATGAAGACACCTTCCACTCTTTCAGCCATGGTTTTTCAGTCTTGTGGGGATTCCTGCCTTTGACTAGACATCATTAGGCTGTAAACGAGCTTCATCACAAACTGTGTAGTCATGCTCTTGTAGTAGAGCAGTGACATAACCTCTCTCTTGGATGGTCACATTCTTAAGGTATATTGTCCTTATTGCTAGTGGTTCAAATGCTGGGACCGCACCATTGATCTCAGGACCGAGGCTCTGTCCCATTCATTGTATATAGGATTCCTGGAGAGAGTGTAGCACAGTTATTCCCATTCATTGTATATGGGATTCCTGGAGAGAGTGTAGCACAGGGCACAGCTATTCCCATTCATTGTATATGGGATTCCTGGAGAGAGTGTAGCACAGTGCACAGCTATTCCCATTCATTGTATATGGGATTCCTGGAGAGCGTGTAGCACAGCTATTCCCATCAGAGTCAGTTAAGTGTGGAACCCTTTGCTCCATTCACATTGTGCAGAGCCCCATTGTTGGGATCACTGGCTGGGTCCTGGTGGTTGGTATACTACTCTAGGTAATATAGATGGGGAATAACTTCCTATTTTGGGATAGTCCCTGTAAGGAGGGTACAGACACTGAATAATTCATAGTATATTGTCACCACACATATAACCAGTGGAGGGGGCTCGTGGTGAGAGCACAGCAGACAACACTTAGTCTTGATGCGCATGTCTAAAGGCTGCTACTAATGGGATATTTTCCTGGCATATAATCGTTGCGGATCTTTAAGCCAGGCTACCCTAGTATGATGTGGGGTCTTGACCTCTGGGCCTATTCACCATTGCTGCAGGGAACAATAGATGGCTACCTTCACTTGGACCAGGATGTACTGCAGCCGGGACACCAATAAAGATCATGTCCCAGAGGTCCCGACCTCAGTCATAAAATGAGGCTCTTCCTAGTAATATGCAATAACGAAAGAGAAAACCCCGACACTGGTTTTTTTTTTTTAATTGATGTATTGAAGGTTCTCCGCGGGGGTCTTACGGAACTCAATTTGGAAAACTCCGAGCTATTAAATGTGTATAATTATGAAAGAATTTGTACTGATTATTATTTACAGATAATTATATCGGAGCTGTATTCACATTTGTCAGACAGTTTTTTCCTAACTGTAGAGTAAAAGCTACTTCCCAGAAAACACATCACCAGGGAGGTTAATGGCCCCTTTACACGCAGCTACAGGTAACAGGTTTTCCACAGGTAACTTACTGGTTGCAGTGAAATCATGGAGACATGGTTCTATCTTGTTGCTGTGTACAAATGGAACTATGTCTCCATGATTTCACTGCAGCCAGTAAGTTACCTGTGGAAAACCTGTTACCTGTAGCTGCGTGTAAAGGGGCCATTAACCTCCCTGGCGGTTTGTTTAGTTCTGGAATTTGTTGCTAAAAGCGGGCTACCCGCGTTCGCGGTAGATGCGGTTAAAAAACTGCATCTGCCGCACTTGTGCCGCACTTGCGGCGCGGTTGCGGTAATCTGCATAGGAACCAACCACCTCTGATGACCCTCATACATTGTTAATATGTGCCCCTGCAGCCTAGTAAACCATTAGCAGCACTGTTGTTGTGTGCAAAGTGGCTGCAGTAGAAGTGCGATAATGATTTTATACACTTACATGCCTGGTACTTGAGGCCGTCTCCCTGTGTGTGCTGGCAATTGTGGGCGGTGCTCATCATGTCTGCTCGCCCCCTCCCTTATGCACGCCCCCTCTCAGCCTGCTATAGTGCTGTGAGGCTGATTGCGTCATAAAGGGGCGGGGCTACCGTGATGCCGCGATTTAGCCCCGCCCCTTTATGACGCAATCAGCCTCACAGCACTATAGCAGGCTGAGAGGGGGCGTGCATAAGGGAGGGGGCGAGCAGACATGATGAGCACAGCACAACAAGTCCCAGCACACACAGGGAGACGGCCTCAAGTACCAGGCATGTAAGTGTCTAAAATCATTATCGCACTTCTACTGCAGCCACTTTGCACACAACAACAGTGCTGCTAATGGTTTACTAGGCTGCAGGGGCACATATTAACAATGTATGAGGGTCATCAGAGGTGGTTGGTTCCTATGCAGATTACCGCAAGTGCGGCGCAAGTGCGGCAGATGCGGTTTTCTCACCGCATCTGCCGCGAACGCGGGTAAGCCCGAGCCTGACTCGGGATTAACGCTTCTGGTAGTGAATGTTAACCCCGAGTCAGGCTCGGGAATAACGCTAGGAAGGTTAAGAATACTACAGTGTCAGTACTTAAGTCTGCAGAATTATGAATGCAGCTCTGCAGTGTAGTACAGGCTCAGTACAAGATTGGGAGCTTCTGTGGCTATAGGAAGTCATTGATCTTTAGATTGAGAAAGTAAAGTGAAGCTGCAGCACTGCAGTCCCTAGATATGACTAAGAACAGTGTTAAAGGGAAGCTGTCAGGTCGTTTTCACCCCCAAACCTATCACTAACCATCCCTGCCGAACCTAAAACTGTCCTATATTGGCTGTAAAAAAAGAGAATTTTGTTTACGTACCGTAAATTCTTTTTTCTTTAATCATCAATGGGAGACCCAGACAATGGGGTTTAGGACACTGCCCTCCGGAGGTCACACTAGGTACTACAAGTTTGTAGACACCGCCTCCTCCGCTTATAAACCCCTACCGCAGGGAACATCCTCAGTTTGGTCCATAAGCTGCGAGGAGGAAATAAACCACACCCGAAACATCGGGAAGAATGCCGTGCACAGACGGTTTAACAACCCGGCGAACACTGTCTCAACAGAGAACAGAGCCAAATGCAAAACATGCAACGGAACAACTGGGTGGGTGCTGGGTCTCCCATTGATGATTAAAGAAAAAAGAATTTACGGTACGTAAACAAAATTCTCTTTTTTCTGGTCATCATAATGGGAGACCCAGACAATGGGGATGTCCTAAAGCAATACCCCAGGGCGGGAAGAGTTCCTCAACAAGACGGATAACACCTGGTTCCCTTTAAAGGTGGGCAACCGCCGCCTGGAGAACCCGCCTGCCCAAACTTGCATCCGCAGAGGCATGGGCATGCACCATATAGTGCTTAGAGAAAGTGTGCAGGCTGGACCAGGTGGCAGCCTGACACACCTGTAGAGCAGACGCTCGATGTCGCAAAGCCCAGGAGGCACCAACAGCTCTGGTAGAGTGAGCCTTCAATCCCACCGGGAGAGGCAAACCAGAAACCCAGTAAGCCTCTTGAATGGAAGCCTTAATCCATCTGGCCAATGTCGACTTTGATGCCGCGGACCCCTTACAGCGACCTGCCGTAAGAACAAATAAGGAATCCGAACTCCTAAAGGAGGCGGTCCTGGACACATAAATGCGTATCGCTCTCACGAGATCCAGAGTATGGAGGTCGCGTTCAACCTGATGAACGGGAGCAGGGCAAAATGATGGGAGAACAATCTCCTGGTTCAGGTGAAAAGTTGAAACCACCTTCGGCAAGAATTCTGGCCGAGGACGCAACACCACCTTGTCTTGGTGAACCACCAGAAAGGGCGACTTGCACGAAAGTGCAGCCAATTCTGAGACCCTTCTCAGAGACGTAATTGCCACCAGAAAGGCCACTTTCTGAGATAGACTAGATAGAGAAACATCTCTCAGCGGCTCAAACGGTGGTCTCTGTAATGCCGCCAGGACCATGTTAAGGTCCCAAGGGTCCAGAGGTCTCTTGTATGGCGGAACCATCCGTGACACCCCCTGCAGAAATTGACGGACCTTCGGGAGGAGCGCCAATCGCCTGTCAAACAGCACTGAGAGCGCTGATACTTGACCTTTCAAGGAGCCAAGGGATAATCCCAATTCCACACCCGACTGTAGGAAAGCCAACAACGTCGGGATGGACAAGGGCCACGGAGACCGTCCACCAGAAGCACACCAAGTAAAAAAGATTTTCCACGTCCTGTGGTACATCTTCCTTGAGACTGGCTTCCTAGCCCGATTCATAGTGGCAACCACCGTAGGGGAGAAACCCCTGGATGTCAGTAGCCAGGCCTCAAGAGCCATGCAGTCAATCTGAGGGCCTTGGAATTGAGGTGGAAGAATGGGCCTTGTGCGAGTAAATCTGCGCGGTCTGGAAGAGCCCACCTGTGTCCGCCTGACAGTTGCCACAGGTCCGGATACCAGGACCTCCTGGGCCAATCTGGAGCCACTAGAATGGCTACCCTGCACTCCGACCTGATTTTCCACAGCACCCTGGGAATCAGAGCCAGAGGCGGGAACACATACGGCAGACGGAATCTGGACCAAGTCAAGACCAGAGCGTCCGCTCCCAGAGATTGGGGATCCCATGACCTCGCCATGTATTGTGGCACCTGATGATTCAGCCGTGAGGCCATCAGATCCACGTCCGGAGTGCCCCATCTGCTGCAGATGTCCTGGAAGACGTCTGGATGAAGAGACCACTCTCCGGCGTCCATCCCCTGCCGGCTCAGATAGTCGGCCTCCCAGTTTTCGACCCCTGGGATGTGAACTGCGGATATCAGGCAGTTGTTGTCCTCCGCCCAGGATAGGATGCGGTGGACTTCGGCCAGAGCCTCTGCACTCCTGGTTCCTCCTTGATGATTTATATAAGCGACGGCCGTCGCATTGTCGGACTGAACCCGAATGGGTTGTCCTGAGAGGAACTTCTGAAACGCCAGGAGTGCCAGATAGACCGCCTTGATCTCCAGCACGTTGATCTGCGACTCCGACTGAGACCAGAGGCCTTGGGCCCTGTGGTGTAAGAACACCGCTCCCCAGCCCTTCAGACTGGCGTCGGTGGTCACCACTAACCATGACGGTTTGACGAAGGACCGGCCCCGAGATAAGTGATGTGGTTGTAGCCACCACTGCAGGGAATCTCTGGTCGGTTGGGAAAGGGTCACCAGCCGATTCAGAGAAATCGACTTTTTGTCCCACCTGCGGAGGATCTCCAGCTGGAGAGGACGGAGGCGAAATTGTGCAAAAGGCACTGCCTCTATTGCTGCCACCATGCGTCCCACCAGCATCATCAACACCCGTAGGGATGATTGTGGTGACAGGAGGACTGCTTGCACTCCTGATTGGATCGCCATCTGTTTGACTCGTGGCAGAGACACCAGGGCTGAGGCTGTGTTGAAGTCCATGCCCAAATATGTCAAAGACTGGGTCGGAACTAGCGTTGACTTCTGAATGTTGAGGAGCCAACCGAACTGTTCCAGAGACCGCATGGTCACATCCAGGCTCTCTTGACAAAGGTGTTCTGATGGCGCCCTGACCAGTAGGTCGTCTAAATAGGGAATGACGGCATGTCCCTGCACGTGCAGGAGAGCCATCATGGAGGCCATCACTTTTGTGAACACCCGCGGTGCCGAGGCCAACCCGAACGGCAGCGCCACAAATTGGAAGTGTTCTTCCCCCACTGCGAATCTCAACCAGCGCTGATGAGCTGGTGCAATGGGCACGTGAAGGTAAGCATCTCTGATATCTATGGATGCCAGGAAGTCTCCCTGTGATACAGCCGCGATCACGGAGCGCAGTGATTCCATACGGAACTTCCGAACCAACACGTGATGGTTGAACAACTTCAGGTCCAGCACCGGGCGGAAGGATCCGTCCTCCTTCGGGACGATAAAGAGGTTGGAGTAAAAACCCCTGAACCTCTCTCCGGACGGCACCGGTATCACCACTCCGTCCCTGCGGAGACCCTCCAACACCAAGTAAAAAGCCTGAGCCTTTTCTGGTGATGGGACCGACCGATGGAATCGGGATATCGGTTTTGACGTCAGCTCTATCCTGTAACCTCGCGAGACCACGTCTCGAACCCACTGATCTTGAACGTGAAGTAGCCATTTGTCCTGAAAGCGAGACAAGCGGCCCCCCCCACCTGTGGGGAGGTAGGAAGGGAGAGCGAGTCATGTAGAGGCGGGTTTGGGGGTGGCAGCTGCCGCCCCCGCCGGCTTCTTTGGACGACTCTTAGAGCGCCACTGAGAAGCGGGCTTTCCCCTCGGTCCGCGCGGGCGGACGGTGCTGATGACTGCGAGCTGGAACGAAAGGACCACTGTTTTGGGTTCCTTTTAACGGTATACCGTGGCTTAGGCTTATTCTGCGGTATCTTAGACTCAGCAGAATCCTTTATTAGCTTGTCCAGTTCGGTGCCAAAGAGCCTGTCACCAGCGAACGGAAGATTCTGCAAAATCTTCTTGGATGTGGTATCTGAGTCCCAAAGACGCAGCCACAACAATCTGCGGATTGCTATAGCATTGGCAGAAGCCACAGCTGAGCGAGTGGCAGTTTCCAGAGTCGCCGTCCTGGCGTAGTCCGCATAGGCCCTTGCCCTCTCGGTAAGTGCCAGGACCTCTGGACTGGATCTTGCCAGGTCAGAGATACCATCCAAGCAGGTAGTAATCGCTTGTAAGGTCCAGACCGTGGCAAAATTAGGGGCAAAGGAAGACCCCACAGCCTCATAGGAAGACTTGGCGAGTTGCTCAACCTGTCTATCCGTCGCATCCTTCAGCGAGGAGCTATCAGAGGCAGAGAAAAGGGAGCGTGCAGCAATCCTGGTCATGGAAGCGTCCACCTTCGGGGACTGCGACCACTCCTGAAGCACCTCCTGGGGGAAGGGGAAGCGATTGTCCTTGGGTTTACGGACATAACGCCGCCCAGGATGTAACCTGGGAGCTCTAACAACCCTTCCAAAATTTGTGTGGTCCATGAAGGAGCCACTTGGTCTAGCCTCTGGCCGCAGCCATTGATAGACCTCCTTCGGGTGCACCGTCACCTCCTCAGGGGGTGTCACGAGACGTAAAGTCTCGTTGATAGAGGACACCAGATCCTCCACCCCATCTGGTGGTTCAGATACGGACACAGACCCGAAATTGGAACCCCCATCATCGTCCTCACCATCAGAGGAACGCTCCTCCTCAGAGAGGGCCTGGAGCTCGGGTGACTCCTCACGACGAGCCCGCTTAAGGGGTCTCACAGCAGAAGAGGGAGACACCCGGGGGTAACTGGACGGAGTAGCTGGGCTATCCAGCCTCCTGTTAAGTGCCTCCAGGGATTGCGACATGGAGGACAGCTGGGACAACAGAGATTCATTGATCTTATTCTGAGTCTCCCATGGCCCTGAGATCACCTGAACCTCAGGGTATAGAACCGGAGCTGCTGACTCAGCAGTGTCAGTCCGGGCCTCTGGGCGTCCGCAGTTATTGCAGGACCCCTCCACCAGTGTCCCATTGCATGTAGCACAGGTAATGGTGGTCTCTGCCGCCCTAGCAGCACGCTTCCTAGCTGAGGACATCGCCACAGTAGGGGAAAATAAGCCAAATTGCAGACAAAAAACCGGGAGTCCCGGTGGCTTACCGACCGCAGTAAAGCGGTAGGAGGAAGCGGTGTGTGTGTGTGTGACCTCCGCGACGGTTTCCGGTCTCCCCTGGAGTGCAGGCGCACGCTGCATACAGATCCCAGCCGGGAAGTGAGGGTAAAGATGGCCGCCGACAGTGAAACTGTGGGCGGCGCCGAAAACACGCGGGAAACACACACACACGCCCATCGATGACGTCACCGCACGGGCTGCTTCCCATCCACCAAGCAGCCTCAGCATGAAGGTGCCGGAGCCCGCAGCGCGGGAAATAGTGTAAAATACTACACACAGACTGCATGCACAAACAAACATCCGCAGCCCACGGCCTCAGCCCCTGTGACACACAGGGCGGTCAGCCAGGGTGACCCCAGCACAGGGTACACCAGCAGATCCGCGGACCCGAGGGTAACGCGCGGTCTGAGTGTCAGGACACATAAAGTGACAGACACTACCCCCAGGCACACAGGAGACACAGAGTGCCTCAGTGCCGGTCCGGTCTGTAAGCACCATTTAGGGAGGCCTCGGACGGGGGTTCAGCACCAGTCCGGAGTGTAAGCACCATTTAGGGAGGCCTCGGACTGGGCTGGCTCCAGTCCGGTCTGTAAGCACCATTTAGGGAGGCCTCGGACGGAGCGGAGCTGTGCAAGGCTCCCATCTCCCACTCTCCAGAGCCCCCCGGAGAGGGATGGAGAGGAGCGCGACAGCGTACCGGGAGGACACAAAGTGTCCAGGCCCAAGGCCCTCCGGTACCTCCACCTGCGTGTTCCACAAGGGTGAGCGGGGAGGCTGTCGCAGGTCCCGACCGGAACCATTTTACCTTGTCTTCAGACGCCATCACGAAAGCTGTGAGAATGCAGTGAAGTGCAAGCAAAGCGTGATCCTCCGAGCACACTAAGTTTAAAACTGAGGATGTTCCCTGCGGTAGGGGTTTATAAGCGGAGGAGGCGGTGTCTACAAACTTGTAGTACCTAGTGTGACCTCCGGAGGGCAGTGCCCTAAACCCCATTGTCTGGGTCTCCCATTATGATGACCAGAAAAAAGACTGACTTAATTTTCGCTTGCAAATGAGGCATCCAGACTGACTGTGCAGTCTCCAGAGCTCACTCTCCCCTCCTCGGCTGCTGTTATCCTGCTCTGATGCGCCGGAGAATTAATTCTCACACCCACTACTGATTTGAAATTCCCGCCGTCTCCTTCCGGGTATGATGCATTGGCCGGACATCATTTCCAGTCCGGTGCATTGGGGGTAATTATTGGGTGTGCAGTCCAGCTTCAATATTTGCACTGCGCATGCTCCGGAGCCGGCCTGTACAGCCAATACACCCAGCAAAATGCACTGGACCGGAAGTGACGTCTGACTGGTGCATCATAACCGGAAGGAGGAGGCGGGAATGTCAAATTTGGATTGTGCCGGAGAATGAATTCTCAAGACCACTGGGGCGTTATAACAGCAGTGAGGGGGAGACTGAGCCCTACAGACTGCATAATCAATTTTCACATGCAAATGAGACTTAAGTCTCAAAGTCTTTCATTCAGTCATTATAGGACAGATTTGTCAGACAGGGATGGTTAGGGGGGGGTGCTAGCTTCCCTTTAACAATTCTCCTATCATGTCCTGACTTTTAAATGGATTTTTTTTTTTTTACTAATAAAAGGTGTTTTTTTACTTATACATTGATTTTCTCTGAAGAGCGCTAAATGTTGTCACATTTTTTTTACTGTAATCCCCTTACCCCAGTCTGCTTTGCACATCAGAGCTGTACTTTCCCCATGCCACCATGTTATTAAAGCAGAGTGTCTGCTCCATATACAGCTGACATCCTACTGTAACCATCTTAAATTTACCAAGTGTGAATCCTCCCTTAAAGCGAGTGTTTCCAATAAAAACATTAGGGAACCACTGTTTAGCCAACTCCCTAATCGAGGCGAGATCTGTCGGGAGTGACTAAGAATACTTTCACATCTGTGGGTTGTTTTTTTTTTTCTTTCTTTCATCAAATCTGGCAGAATTCCACCTTTTTTTTTTTTTGCAAAAAGGATTGGGGCAAGACTGTGTCCTGTCTAATGCATTTGTATAGGAGTTCTGGATGGGTGCAGCGACTTGCGGTTTCATCGGGATCTGGCAATTCAGACAAAAACCGCTGCTGACTGGTTTTAAGACAAAGCCGTAAGTGCTGGATCCGAATGGAAATGCAAGTGTCCGGAACTCCATTACAAATGCATTGGAGAAAACACAATGTTGGTGCATCAGTTTTATTTTTATTTAATCAAGGCAGAATTCTGCCAGATTTGTAAAAATGCAGATGTGAAAGTAAAAAAACAACAACCCTGAAGTTGAAAAGTTCAGGTTTTACCTAACCTAAATGCAGATGTGAAGATAGCCTATGATCTCCTCCTGTAGTGCAGCCCCTGGCAACTTCTGGATACTTTTACCCATTTTGTGCCAGATCTTAGAAGTAGAGATGAGTGAACCCTTCAAGGTTCGGGTTGCTGACGTTCTTGGTGCTGAGCAAACCTGTTTAGGTGCTTTGTTTGCAAAGCATCAGAGTGAGTATCGCTGTGGTCGGGTCCAGGACGTGCTCGGCTCAGTGTGAGCAACGTGCGAGGTTTGACCAGCTCACACTGCACAGTTTGTGTGTGGGGTGTGTCTAATACTTTTTTTTTTTTTTAAACGCTCACCCTCCCACCCACAGAAGTGGTTTATTTATTGTTCGCTTTAGGTGGGTGGATAGCAGAAATGCCACTCAGTGACATCCATTGAGGTTCAGGTCAAATTTGGGGTCCCAAACACAGCACCAAGATGTTTGGCTGCATCACCTGAACCTCAAACAGTTCATTCATCTCTAATCAGAATGGAGTTTGTGCCACAGCTGGAAGAAGTAGGGCGCTGTTTGTTTTTAACTCTTTATTTTTTAGCAATCTAAGATGTACAATAATTACAAAAACGCACAAAACGTAAAGCAAAACATCTCAGGAGGAAACACAAACCGCGTGACGAGAAGCTGCGCCAACAGAGACATAAATCAGCTCATCAGTCACCCGCCGACATGGCCTCAGGGACAGGATGGTAAATCGCGAGTGCTCGTCTTTTGTCATCTTGCCGTTCTCTTTGGCCCCTTCTTGGCTGACGATCACCATGTCCACCATTTCTGCTGCCCACCAGGTCATCTCGGCTTCCTGAGAATGTGCAAATCTGCTCACATGGATGTGTTCATGGCCTGACCGCCTCTGAGGCTGAGACAGCCCTAGTCAGTCCTGGCATTGCACTCAGTGTCTGGTCTGTGACATCCACCATCTGCACCTGTCAATTTGTGTGTTCCCTACTCCCTAATTTGTGCCCAGCTAAACTAGTTGGTTTCTAGGAAAGCCGGGTGATAACCCATAACCACGTGGCAGAAGAAGACAAGTAAAGTAAAAGTAGGTCTGTTAGATTTCACACCACCACCTATCCCTTGGCCTTGAGGAGGCTGGTGTACTTACTCAGAAAACCCATAGAGTGGCTGTATAATACAGATAGGATGAGCATGTCCAAGGTAGACTCAGATTAAGGGGATTCATAAAACACTTGTGTTATTATCAGGACTATATGGCCATTCAGATCTGAATTTTCTTAGTAAGCACACCAGCCTGATCGATCATTATTAAATAGATATGTGGAGTTTGGTAAAGCCTGATGTGTTACCAGGTTTCACAATACAAACTGCATACAATGTTATGTGAATCCTTGAGGCTGGTGTGTTTACCAAGACAATTCACGGCTATATGACCCATGAGACCAGCTCTCTTAGGCCGGCTTCACACCACGGTTTTGTGGTGTTGGGTTCTGTCTGGTTTGACCCGGACAGAACCTGCTCCGGTTTTGCCCCCCATGTGTCCCTATGGTGCCGGATAGCCCTTATTTGGCTTCCGGTTGTGTTTGTTTTTTGCACCAGACACAAAATCAGAGTCTGCAGCATTTTTCGGGTCCAGTGCAAAAAACGAGGCCATGGGTACTGGATTGCTTCATTCAGCAAACAAACCGAATCATTTCCTGGATGCTTTTACTGAAGAGTGGCGGCTCTGAAATGCAGCTGCGCTCATTCAGCACCATGAACAGCAGCAGCATTTCAGAGCAGGCGCAGAAGTTCAGCACCATGGAGAACTCCACGCCTGAAATTTGAGCACCGCGGGCAGCTCTCAGGCACACATGAGTGGAAATTTCAGCACTGGACAGCAGCAGAGATGTGCACAAATCAATCCTGTACAAAACAGGATGGGAGGGCATATTTGCCCTCAGTTTGTACTCGTCCGGTGCTATCGGGTTCTGTCCGGTGCATCCTGCAAAACACCTAACAGAAGCTGACAGCTCCAAACTTTGGTGTGAAGCCGGCCTTAGGCTGGTGTCACGCTGCAGGATTTTCCTTGATCAGTGTCTATCTGTGTTTGTGTGCCAAGACCGAGAGTGTCTCCAAAACGCAGAACAGGTGTCGGGGTACCGTCACACTAGGACATATCGGCGGAGATATTGCCGGCAACGCACGGGAGCGCGCATGTTCTTGGCGCCCCACCAGCGTCGCTGTAGCGTGTTTACACGCGGCGATACCTCCGGCGATGTTACAGGCGACATCGCCGCTGGGGTGTCTACAAACCCCAGCGACGATGCTGTAACATGCATGTAACCCCAGAGATGATGGCTCCCATCGCCTGTAACATCGCCGATCAGCATGTTCCATGGGGCGATGTGTGCACATCGCCCCACAGTGGTTGCCTGGTTTCAGAGCAGTGGACTGAAAACAGGCGACCACTCAGGCGATATTTTGCCTCATCATCGCTGCGTTACACTAGGCGACGTAGCGGCGCTGTCACTGGTGATAGGCCACGCCCCTACATCGCCTATGTAATCGGCGGCAATATGTCCTGGTGCGACGGTACTCTCAATCTTTCTCTGCAAGTTCCTTTCCTGGTTTTGGCACACAAACTGGATGGACACTGATCAGGGAAAATCCTGCAGTGTGAAAGCAGCCTCACTCATGAACTCATCTGCTCATCCTTATATCAGAATTATACAGCCATTCTGATGATCATTTTCTTAGTAAGTGCTTCAGCTTCATCAGGTTTATGTTCTGTATAAATGTATGAAATATGTAAGGCAAAATCTCATGACAGATTCAATTTAACAGTTTTTTTTTTTTTTGTTCTCCTTACTTTTATTATTGACCTAAAACCAGGACCCCCAACAATAAGCGTAGGGGAGGGGACTGATGCCCGGCAATGATGGTGTGGGCACAGCACTGTGTCTATGAATGTCCCCCCCGATGGTTCTGCAGCTCATCATACACAATCACTTACAAGCTTCAGACAGGGGGGGAAATGTTCTGTAAACTACAAAATAAAAAGTGCAAAAGTGAAAAAAACCCTGCAATATGTGCAACAGGAAACAAAGCGACAGACCGTGATGAAGCCAGATGGAGGCTGTGTATTCTCATATCTGTTATACTATTTACAAAACTACTCTCCTTATGGTGCAAAATCATCATTAAATAAAGTAGAAGACTATCTGTACAGGATCAGAGACCAGGGGGCAATAATACAGGCTATTAGATTTCATCAGATGAGGGCGAGTTATTGCAGAAAGCTAATGTACTTCAGCATGACATGCATGCCCAGATCAGACGAGGCCGACGTCCGCACCGCCCAGATCTGATGAGGCCAGTGCTCGTCTATGTGACCGGACTGGCATTTCTTAGTTCTGTCTTTTCCTGGTAAAGTCGGGTGTCAGCCAACATGGATGCCATCATAGCCCTAACATCTGTCTTTCCCTTTCTTAGCATTTGGAATAGAAAAAATGGTCTGGAAGTTGCAGTGACTCTGAGGGTACCTTTACACGTTGCAACATTGCATGCAATTTCACTTGCAACTCACTGGTTGCAGTGAAATCATGGACACATTGTTCTATTTTGTTGCTGTGTACAAATGGAACAATGTGTCCATGATTTCACTGCAACCAGTGAGTTGCAAGTGAAATTGCCTAGCAATATTGCAAGTGTAAAGGTACCCTGACAGGGAGGACAGATCACTGCAATGGGTGAGGCTATGTGAAAAAGATCCACCATACTTGGTTCTGACCTCTGCTCCAATCCTCTGTTGCAGCTTACAGCTTCGGTCCTGCATTTCCCAAATGTCATGATGTCCGTCCTGGAGCTACAAACCAGGAGATGGCGGCCACACATGTGACGTTCAATGGCAACAAGGGAGTGGACTGGAGGATGAAGTAGGGATCATGAATCTTTTTGATCTCTAGTAGCCATACTGTGATACCAACTTCAAAGGCCAGATCCATGAACAGGGCATTATAGACATATAGGCACTAGTGTTGAGCGAGCACTACTATGCTTAAGAGCAGTCTTATGCTTGGATGGACATGACTCAAACACCCAAATATAATGGAAGTCAATGGGAAACTCTTCCAGAAAAATGCTCAAGTTCCCCATTGATTTCCATTATATTCGGGTACTTGAGTCATTGCCATCCAAGCATAAAACTGCTTGTTACAAGCCCCCTAAGCATAGTGGTGCTCACTCATCACTAACTGGCACTCAATGTGCTGTTGTATTTTGTTATAAGGAGGTCCATACTCTTTAAGAAGTAATGCCATTATTTTCCAAAAATCCATTAAATAGGTTGTCCGGTCTAAACTAATAATTCAGCAGTCACTCTATGTGACTGTAGACTGATAACAGCTCCGCACAGTGCACTGCAAGGATTCATGGTTTCTAAACCGGGAACGGACTGCACTTATGTGATATACATGTTCCCGGCAACAACATGACTAGTGGGAGCGGCCTCACTCCATACAAGTCTATGGAGCAAAGCTACACACTAGATGGCCACTCCCACTAGTAGCAGCCACGCCGCTCCATACACTTGTATTGAGTGGGGCCCGCTCCCTCTAATCAGACACGCCCGCTCCATACACTTGTATTGAGTGAGGCCGCTCCCACTAGTCAGACACGCCCGCTCCATACACTTGTATTGAGTGAGACTTATTGCTGCGCCCACTAGTCAGACACGCCTGTTCCATACACTTGTATTGAGTGAGGCCGCTCCCCTAGTCAGACACGCCCAGCTCCATTCACTTTGTATTGAGTGAGGCCGCTCCCCTAGTCAGACACGCCTGTTCCATACACTTGTATTGAGTGAGGCTGCTCCTCTAGTCGGGGACACGCCCCTCCATACACTTGTATTGAGTGAGGCCGCTCCCTCTAGTCAGACACGCCTGTTCCATACACTTGTATTGAGTGAGGCTGCTCCCTCTAGTCAGACACGCCCACTCCATACACTTGTATTGAGTGAGGCTGCTCCCTCTAGTCAGACACGCCCGCTCCATACACTTGTATTGAGTGAGGCGCTCCCTCTAGTCAGACACGCCCGCTCCATACACTTGTAATGAGTGAGGCTGCTCCCTCTAGCAGACACGCCCGCTCCATACACTTGTATTGAGTGAGGCTGCTCCCTCTAGTGTTGTTGCCTGGAACATGTATATCACATAACTGCTGTCTTTTCCGGCTCACAAAACAATGAATCCTTGCAATGCACAGTGCGGGCTATGGAGGATTGATAGCTCTGCAGTTACACAGAGTGACTGCAAAATTATCAGTTTTAGACCGGACAACCCCTTTAAATATAAAAAAATGGAACATGGGAATCTGGTTGTGTACCATACAAGTCTATGGGTGCTGTATAGTGAATCCATACCTGTTGGGTTCAGTTCACATCATACTTAAGGATGTAATTTATTGCATTATCACTAAACATGTCCATAGACTCCAAGCACTCAGAGCTGCTCTGCATTGACACTTTCCTACTACAAGGGTCACAGTGGGGAAAAAATATATTATTTATGATATCCACTATTTTTTTTTTCTTTTTTTACAATAAGAGTCATTAGTTGACATAGGCCCCTGTATGACTGTACAGCGGAGTGTACATGATGTGAATTCATTCTCGGGATTGATCCAGCAACCATGTCGGGAATCGGTGGCTACTGGATAGAAGCCATGCGAGCCACCTCCTACCTCCCGCCATCTGCGGCTCTTTTGATTAGTCGGCCTGGCACAATGTCACATGTACATACATTATGCTAGGTCAGCTAGACAAAAGCGGAGCCACTGATCCCATCTCGGGGCTCCCACCTGGTGGCCATAGATTGCTGACGTGACTGCTGGACCGATCCGTGTGCATGATTTTTTGGGTGATAACCAACATGGAGGCTTCCATAGGGGTAGTCTTCCAGCTTTCCTAAAATCCTGTAAAATCAGAGTCCCAACTGTAAAGTGGGTGCAGGATTGTGTAGACTGGCAGATGGCCTTATGGCTGTATATTGGTAATCCTCCCGGATGACCCAAGCACATGGGTACGTCACCTGCATAAGCTTTCATAATGGTGGCCGGGAGATGAGCAAAAGAATGAAAAAGAGATAACGTAATAGAAAAAGAATAGTGGTTTTGCCCCCATGAAGACCAGAGGGGTGGATGGCATCAATATGGCAGGAGGAGCATCGCAGAGGCGCCTGGGCCAGAGAAAATTAAAATGATTGAAACACTCAGCGGAGGTTAAAACATGAACCCGTCCAATATACATATATTATGTAAGGAAAGAAATGGGTGTAAATAAAGAAATAATGGAACGCCATAGAGGAGATCTCTCCCGTCACCGCCCTTCATCTCCAGTGGACGCCTCCGGGGGAGCGGGACGGCGGACTCCGGGGGGAGCGGGAGGAATAAGGCAGAGATACATTGTCCATATGGATGGAGGGACCACAGACTGCAGAGAACGTCCGATACCTCGGTGTCCGGGGGGGAAAAGGCTTTTCCATCAAGTCTCTTTTCTACAGGACGCTACATGTGTGAACGGGACGTACGTTACGTTCTGGTTCCTGTTGATGGTCTTCATGCATCAGAGGAGATGAAGGGGGGGGGTTACTTATTCACACAGTTGGGCCATGTCAGCCCTCCACATGCTGCTGACACAATGATGTAAATGACGACCTGGGGAGGAACAAAGCGGGTGAATCCAGGCAGAAATGGATTATGTCACTTTCTTAGGGAATAGTCTCTTAAAAGGAATCTGCAAGTTTTTGCTACCTAATCTGAGAGCAGCATGATGTAGGGAAAGAGACCCTGAATCCAGCAATCTATCAGTTTACTGGGTGCTATAGTTCTGGATTGTAGCTTTATCCATGCAGCAGTGGTGAAAAAGCTGCCCCCACCCACACCAGGCTCTCTAGGTACAAAGTCTACAGACAGTGAACTGCTAATCAAAGCAGGGCCAGGTTCAGACAACATGGCACGCGCCAGCTAGTCACAGCAATGGTAATGCCCTACTGATTAAACAGTTTAAGTAAAAAAAACAGCTCAGGGGGTGAGATCATGAATTCTGTGCATTAACCCTTCCATCATGCTGTCCTCAATTTACATAGCAAAAACCTGCTGACAGATTTCCTTTAACAAAAATGTGTAATCAGAAAATTACCTATTTAGATTTTTTGCTAAATGATTGTTATAAAAGAAAAACCTACCTATAAAAAAAATTATGGCGGCTACCATTTATACCAGACTCACACTGTTCTGTACACAACACTTTTCAGAAGTCTTATTATCTACACAGACAGGATTATACTAAAGATAAAACCTCGATATACGACAGATAACACAGGATCCACCATTCGCGATAGGTGATACCACAGCTCACCTCCTCCTGTACAATGACTGATAACACCTCTCTATACAGTAGATAACACAGGATCCACCATTCACAATAGGTGATATCACAGCTCACCTCCTCCTGTACAATGACTGATAACACCTCTATATACAGTAGATAACACAGGATCCACCATTCACAATAGATGATATCACAGCTCAGCTCCTCCTCCAGTATAATGAATGATAACACCTCTATATACAGTAGATAACACAGGATCCACCATTCGCGATAGGTGATACCACAGCTCACCTCCTCCTGTACAATGACTGATAACACCTCTCTATACAGTAGATAGCACAGGATCCACCATTCACAATAGGTGATATCACAGCTCACCTCCTCCTGTACAATGACTGATAACCTCTATATACAATAGATAACACAGGATCCACTATTCACAACAGGTGATATCACAGCTCACCTCCTCCTCCAGTATAATGAATGATAACACCTCTATATACAGTAGATAACACAGGATCCACCATTCACAATGGGTGATATCACAGCTCACCTCCTCCTTCTCCTGTACAATGACTGATAACACCTCTATATACAGTAGATAACACAGGATCCACCATTCACAATAGGTGATATCACAGATCACCTCCTCCTCCTGTACAATGACTGATAACATCTCTATATACTGTAGATAACATAGGATCCACCATTCACAATAGGTGATATCACAGCTCACCTCCTCCCTGTGCCTTCGCAGTTTACCTTGCTGGGATAAGAGCACGCCCAGACAACGCTTCTATACAAACATATAGGGTCCATTCTGTCTACTGTCAGGGAGGTGGGGGCCCAATATATTGGGCCTCATGGCTCATGTAAAATATGTTATATTTTTAATATAATTAGCGGTATGAAAAGTAAAAACTTATTAACGAAAAGTTCATTTTCTGATGACATGTTCTCTTGAAGGGCGTTTTTGTGATTAAAAAAAAGAGAATTTTGTTTACGTACCGTAAATTCTTTTTTCTTTAATCATCAATGGGAGACCCAGACAATGGGGTTTAGGGCACTGCCCTCCGGAGGTCACACTAGGTACTACAAGTTTGTAGACACCGCCTCCTCCGCTTATAAACCCCTACCGCAGGGAACATCCTCAGTTTGGTCCATAAGCTGCGAGGAGGAAATAAACCACACCCGAAACATCGGGAAGAATGCCGTGCACAGACGGTTCAACAACCCGGCAAACACTGTCCCAACAGGGAACAGATCAACTGCAAAACATGCAACGGAACAACTGGGTAGGTGCTGGGTCTCCCATTGATGATTAAAGAAAAAAATTTACGGTACGTAAACAAAATTCTCTTTTTTCTGGTCATCATAATGGGAGACCCAGACAATGGGGATGTCCTAAAGCAATACCCCAGGGCGGGAAGAGTTCCTCAACAAGACGGATAACACATGGTTCCCTTTAAAGGTGGGCAACCGCCGCCTGGAGAACCCGCCTGCCCAAGTTTGCATCCGCAGAGGCATGGGCATGCACCATATAGTGCTTAGAGAAAGTGTGCAGGCTGGACCAAGTGGCCGCCTGACACACCTGTAGAGCAGACGCTCGATGTCGCAAGGCCCAGGAGGCACCTACAGCTCTGGTAGAGTGAGCCTTCAATCCCACCGGGAGAGGCAAACCAGAAGACCGGTAAGCCTCTTGAATGGAAGCCTTAATCCATCTGGCCAAGGTTGACTTTGATGCCGCGGACCCCTTACAGCGACCTGTCGTAAGAACAAATAAGGAATCCGAACTCCTGAAGGAGGCGGTCCTGGACACATAAATGCGTACAGCTCTCACGAGATCCAGAGTATGGAGGTCGCGCTCCACCTGATGGACGGGAGCGGGGCAAAATGATGGGAGAACAATCTCCTGGTTCAGGTGAAAAGTTGATACCACCTTCGGCAAGAATTCTGGCCGTGGGCGCAACACCACCTTGTCTTGGTGAACCACCAGAAAGGGTGACTTGCACGATAGTGCAGCCAATTCTGAGACCCTCCTCAGAGACGTAATCGCCACCAGAAAGGCCACTTTCTGGGACAGACGAGATAGAGAAACATCTCTCAGTGGCTCAAACGGCGGTTTCTGTAATGCCGCCAGGACCATGTTAAGGTCCCAAGGGTCCAGAGGTCTCTTGTAGGGCGGAACCATCCGTGACACCCCCTGCAGAAATTGACGGACCTTCGGGAGGAGCGCCAATCGCCTGTCAAACAGCACTGACAATGCTGATACTTGACCTTTCAAAGAGCCAAGGGATAATCCCAACTCCAAACCCGACTGTAGAAAAGCCAACAACGTCGGGATGGACAAGGGCCACGGAGACCGTCCACCAGAGGTACACCAGGTAAAAAAGATTTTCCACGTCCTGTGGTACATCTTCCCGGAAACGGGCTTCCTAGCCCGATTCATAGTGGCCACTACTGTAGGGGAGAAACCCCTAGAAGTCAGTAGCCAGGCCTCAAGAGCCATGCAGTCAATCTGAGGGCCCTGGAATTGAGGTGGAAGAATGGGCCTTGCGCGAGTAGATCTGCGCGTTCTGGAAGAGCCCACCTGTGTCCGCCTGACATTTGCCACAGGTCCGGGTACCAGGACCTCCTGGGCCAATCTGGAGCCACTAGAATGGCTACCCTGCACTCCGACCTGATCTTCCACAGCACCCTGGGAATCAGAGCTAGAGGAGGGAACACATACGGCAGATGGAATCTGGACCAAGTCAAGATCAGAGCGTCCGCTCCCAGAGACTGGGGATCCCATGACCTCGCCATGTATTGCGGCACCTGATGATTCAGCCGTGAGGCCATCAGATCCACGTCCGGCGTGCCCCATCTGCTGCAGATTTCTCTGAAGACGTCCGGATGAAGAGACCACTCTCCGGCGTCCATCCCCTGCCGGCTCAGATAGTCGGCCTCCCAGTTTTCGACCCCTGGGATGTGAACTGCGGAGATCAGGCAGTTGTTGTTCTCCGCCCAGGATAGGATGCGGTGGACTTCGGCCAGAGCCTCTGCGCTCCTGGTTCCTCCTTGATGATTTATATAAGCGACGGCCGTCGCATTGTCGGACTGAACCCGAATGGGTTGTCCTGAGAGGAATCTCTGAAACGCCAGGAGCGCCAGATAGACTGCCTTGATCTCCAGCACGTTGATCTGCAACGCCGACTCCGACTGAGTCCAGAGGCCTTGGGCCCTGTGGTGTAAGAACACCGCCCCCCAGCCCTTCAGACTGGCGTCGGTGGTCACCACTAACCATGACGGTTTGATGAAGGACCGGCCCCGAGACAAGTGATGTGGCTGTAGCCACCACTGCAGGGAATCTCTGGTCGGTTGGGAAAGGGTCACCAGCCGATTCAGGGAGATCGTTCTTTTGTCCCACCTGCGGAGAATCTCCAGCTGGAGAGGACGGAGGCGAAATTGTGCGAAAGGCACCGCCTCGATTGCCGCCACCATGCGCGCCCCACCAGCTTCATCAACCCCCGTAGGGATGATTGTGGTGACAGGAGGACTGCTTGCACTCCTGATTGGATCGCCATCTGTTTGACTCGTGGCAGAGACACCAGGGCTGAGGCCGTGTTGAAGTCCATGCCCAAATATGTCAAAGACTGGGTCGGAACTAGCGTTGACTTCTGAATGTTGAGGAGCCAACCGAACTGTTCCAGAGACCGCATGGTCACATCCAGGCTCACTTGACAAAGGTGTTCCGATGGCGCCCTGACCAGCAGGTCGTCTAAATAGGGAATGACGGCATGTCCCTGTCCGTGCAGGAGAGCCATCATGGAGGCCATCACTTTTGTGAACACCCTCGGTGCCGAGGCCAACCCGAACGGCAGCGCTACAAATTGGAAGTGTTCTTCCCCCACTGCGAATCTCAACCAGCGCTGATGAGCCGGTGCAATGGGCACGTGAAGGTAAGCGTCTCTGATATCTATGGACGCCAGGAAGTCCCCCTGTGACACAGCTGCGATCACGGAGCGCAGTGATTCCATACGGAATTTCCGAACCAACACGTGATGGTTGAACAACTTCAGGTCCAGAACCGGGCGGAAGGATCCGTCCTTCTTTGGGACGATAAAGAGGTTGGAGTAAAAACCCCTGAACCTCTCCCCGGAAGGCACCGGGACCACCACTCCGTCTCTGCGGAGTCCCTCCAACACCAAAGAAAAGACCTGAGCTTTTTCTGGGGAGGGGACCGACCGATGGAATCGGGATATCGGTTTTGACGTCAGCTCTATCCTGTAACCTCGCGAGACCACGTCTCGAACCCACTGATCTGGAACGTGAAGTAGCCACTCGTCCTGAAAGCGAGACAAGCGGCCCCCCACCTGTGGGGAGGCAGGAAGAGAGAGCGAGTCATGTAGAGGCGGGTTTGGGGGTGGCAGCTGCTGCCCCCGCCGGCTTCTTTGGACGACTCTTAGAGCGCCACTGAGAAGCGGGCTTGCCCCCTCGGTCCGTGCGAGCAGACGGTGCTGATGACTGTGAGCTGGACCGAAAGGACCACTGTTTTGGGTTCCTCTTAACGGTATACCGTGGCTTAGGTTTATTCTGCGGTATTTTAGACTCAGCAGAATCCTTAATCAGCTTGTCCAGCTCTGTGCCAAAAAGCCTGTCACCAGAGAACGGAAGATTCTGCAGAATCTTCTTAGATGTGGCATCTGAGTCCCAAAGACGCAGCCACAACAACCTGCGGATCGCTATAGCATTGGCCGAAGCCACAGCTGAGCGAGTGGCAGTTTCCAGAGTCGCCGTTCTGGCGTAGTCCGCATAGGCCCTCGCCCTTTCGGTAAGTGCCAGGACCTCTGGACTGGACCTTGCCAGGTCAGTGATACCATCCAAGCAGGTAGTGATCGCTTGTAAGGTCCAGACCGTGGCAAAGTTAGGGGCAAATGACGACCCCACCGCCTCATAGGAAGACTTGGCGAGTTGCTCGACCTGTCTATCAGTAGCATCCTTCAGTGAGGAGCTATCAGAGGCAGAGAAAAGGGAGCGTGCAGCAATCCTGGTCATGGAAGCATCCACCTTCGGGGACTGCGACCACTCCTGAAGCACCTCCTGGGGAAAGGGGAAGCGATTGTCCTTGGGTTTGCGGACATAACGCCGCCCAGGATGTAACCTGGGGGCTCTAATCACCCTTCCAAAATTAGTATGGTCCATAAAGGAGCCACTTGGTCTAGCCTCCGGCCGCAGCCATTGATAGACCTCCTTCGGGTGCACCGTCACCTCCTCAGGGGTGTCACGAGACGTAAGGTCTCGTTGATAGAGGACACCAGATCCTCCACCCCATCTGGAGGTTCAGACACAGACACAGACCCGAAAGTTGAACCCCCATCATCGTCCTCACCATCAGAGGAACGCTCCTCCTCAGAGAGAGCCTGGAGCTCGGGTGACTCCTCACGACGAGCCCGCTTAAGGGGTCTCACAGCAGAAGAGGGAGACACCCGGGGGTAACTGGAAGGAGTAGCTGGGCCTTCCAGCCTCCTATTAAGTGCCTCCAGGGATTGCGACATGGAGGACAACTGGGACAACAGAGATTCATTGATCTTATTCTGAGTCTCCCAGGGCCCTGGGATCACCCGAACCTCAGGGTACAGCACCGGAGCTGCTGTCTCAGCAGTGCCAGTCCGGGCTTCTGGGCGTCCGCAGTTATTGCAGGACCCCTCCACCAGTGTACCATTGCATGTAGCACAGGTAATGGTGGCATCCGCCGCCTTAGCAGCATGCTTCCTAACTGAGGACATAGTCACAGTAGGGGATGTATAAGCCAAGTCGTACAGACAAACAGACCGGGATTCCCGGTGGCTTACCGACCGCTGTAAAGCGGTGGGAGGAAGCGGTGTGTGTGTGTGACCTCCGCGAGTTCCGGTCTCCCTCTGAAGTGCAGACACGTGCTGCCGTAGATCCCAGCCGGGAAGTGAGGGAGAAGATGGCCGCCGCCAGTAAAGTCGTGGGCGGCGCCGGGAACACGCGGGAAGCACATACACACGCCCCCCGGTGACGTCACCGCAAGGGCTGCCTCCTCACCTCCAGGCAGCCTCATCATGGAGGTGCTGGAGCCCGCAGCGCGGGAAACAGTGTAAAACACAGTACACACACTCAGACTGCAATTACATCCTAAGATCAGCAGTCTACGGCCTCAGCCCCTGTGACACACAGGGCGGTTAGCCAGGGTGACCCCAGCACAGGGTAAACCAGCAGATCCGCGGACCCGAGGGTAACGCGCGGTCTGAGTGTCAGGACACATAAAGTGGCAGACACTACCCCCAGGCACACAGGAGACACAGAGTGCCTCAGTGCCGGTCCGGTCTGTAAGCACCATTTAGGGAGGCCTCGGACGGGGGTTCAGCCCAGTCCGGAGTGTAAGCACCATTTAGGGAGGCCTCGGACTGGGCTGGCTCCAGTCCGGTCTGTAAGCACCATTTAGGGAGGCCTCGGACGGAGCGGAGCTGTGCAAGGCTCCTATCTCCCACTCTCCAGAGCCCCCCAGAGAGGGATGGAAAGGAGCGCGACAGCGTACCGGGAGAACACAAAGTGTCCAGGCTCTAGGCCCTCCGGTACCTCCACCTGCGTGTGCCACAAGGGTGAGCGGGGAGGCTGTCGCAGGTCCCGTCAGGACCATATTACCTTGTCTTCAGACGCCATCACGTAAGTAGTGAGAATGCAGTGAAGTGCAAGCAAAGCGTGATCCTCCGAGCACACTAAGTTTAAAACTGAGGATGTTCCCTGCGGTAGGGGTTTATAAGCGGAGGAGGCGGTGTCTACAAACTTGTAGTACCTAGTGTGACCTCCGGAGGGCAGTGCCCTAAACCCCATTGTCTGGGTCTCCCATTATGATGGCCAGAAAACATACACAGTATAAAGGGGCATCATTCCAGTACTCACTATTGTCACAATCACAATAATGATGGTCAGCTTCAGATTCTTCATGCACATCGCCCTGGCCAGATTTCTGCTTGTGGTCTTAAAGGTCACAGACTGCAATGATAAATAAAGGGTCAGTGCGCCCGGCAGACTGGCGAAACATTGCCCCCTCCACGTGTGTCCTGGTAAGGATGCCACTCAGCGTGTTCCATACTTTAAGAATGGCAATACGTAACATCCATGATCTGTGTCCCCCAATGAAGGCGAGAGAGAAACATTTTTCACCATTTAGCTTGCACTGCCTGTGTGTACAGTACATACTGCAAAGCAGAATGAGTTAACAATGAATCTATCAGTGAGCTCATCTGATGGTAGAGCTTATACACCATACCTCTCTTCTGTGTCTTAAGAAAACTCATAATGATTGTGTACCCCAATACTAGCCTCACACGTCCTCTTCTTTACATCTCCGCAGTTTTATTATCACAACAGGCAGAATTACAATAAAATAGAACACCTTATATACACACAATAGATAACATAGGATACACCCAGTAGTGTTTTTTTTTGTGGGGTCGCAAGTGCTGGATATGACAGATCCGGCAAAACCGCACTTGCTGCTGCTGACCGCAAGTCCCGTATAGAATGATAGGGGCGTGCCGCAAGTTGTCCATTAGGCGGTAGATGTGGCAAAATCTGCCGTAAATGTAAAAACCGCTGATGTGGAAGGCCCCTAAGGCATACAAGAAAACCTCAAAAGCTGTGTTTAATGAATTATAAGACGGCTCCAGCAACAATGACGCACTGACAAAAAGAAGACACTAGATGGGCAGTGTGGGCACACGTGCTGGTATTTATTACACCATAAATCAGGGATCACCACCCTGTAGCTCGGGAGCCATATGTGACTTGCAGTCCTTGTGGCTCATGGCCGTCATCCCGTTTGGAACATTAGCACCAGGTCTAGCAAACCGTTATGAAGAGCAGGTCTCCAGATGGTGAATTATATGAGTGGCCCCACCTAGAAGAGAAGATCTGGATGGAGGTAAGGTGGGAATCCCTGGATCTTGGTATACTGCCTCAGTGGGATCTCTGTGAAAAAGCTTTGGCTGTCATTATACCGGTAATGGGGGCTCTGGGTGTCACTTCTTGGGCAGGAACTGGATTCGTCTGTCGACTCTTTCTCCTGGCTTAATGTTTCTTAAAAGATCAGAAGGGTTGAGGACCTCCGCTATGCCGGAGTCACCCTGGTACAGGGATGTTGACAATACAAGGTTGGGGGGGAATGGGGGATTAGACTACTCTGAAGAAGAGCAGGATCCTGATGCATGGAATAATTCGATGCATTATCTTAATAAGAAACTTTAGATTGTGAGCCCCAAGAGGGACAGTGTTGCAAAAATGTAGGTAAAGCGCCATGGAATTAATAGTGCTATTTAAATGAATAAATATGATAAATATTATTATTATTTAGTGTAGGATCTTCTCTTGGATGTTTCTTTGCTATTTGGTCTAAGTTAGATCTGCAGCACCTAATACACAGGGAGCTGGCCTTTAGTTTCTTTGCCTTCTTATGTACACAGTGCGGCTCTCACATGACGGCTCATTGATAAAGTTTACATGTCGGCCATGTGCCGCCCCAGGGATTTCCTGGATGTACTCACCGAGTCCACAAGGTTCTCCGTCTTATCTATTAGTAATTCTAACCGCTCTCCTCTTTGGGCTACCAGATCTGCAAAATGGAAAGGTAAAATCAGTTAATAGTATTGATGCAGAAAATGCATTTCAAGCTAATTTATGACACAATCTGTTTGTGCTGTCTTCAGCCGCTTCTTTCCTGGGGCATCCATTATTGCAGATGTCGTGGAGCCGTCAATCACTGCAGGGAGGATGAGGAGGGGAGCGTCCTGATTACAGAGGACTCACACCTATACTTCAGAGTCTTCCCCGGAGTATACAGCCCATATACAGTGCTGCACCTGATCATAGAATGATCTATTGCTTAAAGGGAACCTGTCCTGTACTTTTGCCCTACACATTTATTTTCTATCTTCCCATGGTCTGGAAGAGGGTGGTATTCGGAGACTTTGTGCAAAGCTGAAGATGGGGACGTACACCAGCCCCAATGTGTGCGCCGGGGAGCTGGCGATCAGCACGAAGCCCTAGGATGTCCTCAGAGAGGGCTGTGACGTTGGGGTGGTTCAGCCCATCATTCATACTGCGTGGGCGAGACTGATGAGGGTGGCATCCAGTGCCACAACAAGGTTAGATGTCTGAGATTTAAAGAAATGGCAGGCAAGCATGAAAGTGTCTTTTTACTTATACACTGGGGCATTTTAAACATTTTGGTAATGCATTTTTTCCCCACATATAATAAGCTTTATTAAAAGGGGTCTGTCAGTATGAGCCACCCTCCTAAGCCATCTATATGGGCATTCAAACGTGAATAAAATCATGATTTGATATCTGTGAACTGATGTCTTATTTCAGAAAAAAGCAATGTTTTTCTTAATATAAAGTAAACTATAAACTATTAGGATCGATGGCTGGACACATAACCTCTGGATGAAGCTTCTCCGGAAAATACTAAATGAAAGGGGTCATTACCAGTGCGAGACATGTAATGACTGACAGCCTGCTCTCCTGATCTACATGTCTCACACTGGTAACACCCCTTAAATTTCATATACAGCACAACAATTAGGAAGTAATTGTAAGCCATGAATGTCCGAAAATGCCAAACCCGCGATGATTGGGTCATGTTCGCGCTTTACTGTGTGCGGTCTGTACCTATATTCCGGACCATAATGCCCTTCAGCTCGTCCACCTGGGCTTGTGTCTCCACTACACGGTCTACGCTCTTGGTTTCGGAGTGATGTTTCTAAAGGAAAATTCAATAGGAGACATGATATCCCATAACATCCCACACAAACATCACAGAAAAAAAAAACAAAACACTATCACTTCCCACCACCAGGACCCATTCTTAGTGCAATGCAGGATGCAGCAGATTCCATGATAAAGAGGCAGCAGAGGGTTAAAATACTGCCAACCGCTAACACCGACCAGTCACAGAGGGGGTCATTACTTAATATTGTAAGATCACGGATAAAACTTGTATAGGGCGCCAGTCACACAGGTACAGGTGATGCACAGTGTCCCTATTAGTTACGCTATACTATTAGATCAGGTGGGCTATATAAATGCACCCCACGGGATAGACACTCCAATACACTACAGGGCCTGGATGCATCCTGCAAAAGACAAAAACACATCAAGTATTGTGGGGACATTTTGGCCAAATTACATAAAAGCTCCCAAGGATCCTCAAGTCTCTACACAATTAAAAACTATTCACTGAAGAAGACATAAATCCAAACTACATCCATGACATTCAGTGAATTGATTTTACTTTTAGTGTAGAGACATGGCAGCTAAGGCTCCAACAACTGTGCCTGCATCAGTGATGAACTAAAGGCCACTTTACACACACAGATATCTGTGTCCAACTTCTGAACAGATCTCTGGTTGCAGTGAAATCATGGACACATTGTTCTATTTGTACACAGCCACAAAATGGAGCAATGTATCCATGATTTCACTGCAACCAGAGATCTGTTCAGAAGTTGGACACAGATATATGTGTGTGTAAAGTGGCCTTAAGAGATGGACTGATTATCCTTCAGGCTGTAAACTATGTTTTAGTATGCACTGATATAGCAACATATTCATGACAACCTGCATGATGACAGAAGATACCCCCTTGCCTGACAACTAAGGCCACGTGTACATTTGGTGTGTTTTTTACATCAGTAGTGGAACAATCAGAGGAAAAGTATAATAGAAAGACATCAACGCTTCTGTATTTATCACCCACTTCTGGTTTTGGCTACAAATACCGAGCTAAGAAACTCACCGAATACTCAATGTGTGTGTTAGGGTGAGATTCTAAGGATTAACTTAATCAAGTGTATACGTGAAGCAATAATATTGGACAAACAGAGTCAGATATAGAACTTGGTGGAGAAAGTGACTATTATTCCAGCACAAACTCTATATTCAGTACAAAAGAAGGTCCCAACAGGGTGTCGACCTGAAGCAATTGAGCAAACACAGTAGTCTCTGGACCATCGCATAGATAAGTCCTAATTATGCTGTCCTATATGGATATGTGTTCCGTCCCAGGTATCCTCCTCATTCGCCAAGGTGTTCTCTTGGGAAGTGTCATGCTGCATCCCTTGTTCAATTCTGTAACCAGTTCCAACTAGTTCTCTCAGGATATAAAGCAACACAAGAGTGCAGATATCTAATAATGTGCATATCGAGGTTTTCATAATATATAATTATATATATCAAGGTTCATAACATATTACAGATTATAAGTAACGATATTTGGTATACATCAGGGTTTCATAATTTTTTTAGTAGATTTTAGAATCTTATCCTTAACATGTACATGAGGCCTAATAGAGCTGAAATATACCACTATGGGCCCTTTCACATCATCGTTTTACGCTGATCGCGGCAGTTGCGGTGAAAAAAACGCAACTGCCGCGATTACCGCATAACGGCCGCACTTGCGGTTCACTTGCGGCAAGCCCCATGCAATATCTATGGGGCTTGCGGCAAGTGCGGTACAGTTGCTGTTTTGGCACTTGCGGCAGCGAAAAAAACGCAGTCAGCCGCAAATGCCGAAACCGCACTTGCCGCACACTTACCACAAGCCCCAGAGACATTGCATGGGGCTTGCCGCAAGTGAACCGCAAGTGCGGCCGTTATGAAGTAATCGATGCAGTTGCATTCTTTTCACCACAACTGCCGCGATCAGCGTAAAACGCTGATGTGGAAGAGCCCTAAGTCCATGTGCACACGTTGAGTATTTAGTGAGTTTTTTTTACTTCAGAATCTGTAGCCCAAACCAGCAGTGGGTGATAAATACAGAAGTAGTGACGTGTTTCTATTATACTTTTCCTCTGATTGTTCCACTCCAGGTTTTGGCTACAAATCCTGAGGTAAAAAGCTCACCAAATACTAAATGTGTGACTGTGGTCTAAATAGTCAGGCAGGGAGTGAGTTTTTTTACCTCAGTTTTTGGAGCCAAAACCAGCAGTGGGTGATAAATACAGACATGGTGACGTGTTTCTATTATACTTTTCCTATGATTTGCCTCCTCCTGGTTTTCTCTCACAAATACTGAGGTAAAAAAAAACTACCAAATACTCAACATATGCACAGGGCCTTAGTTGATGCATCACAGGGGCCATTTTGCCCCGATCAGAGCTGGCTCCAGTGGTCTGGTGTATAATACCCCCTTTACAGAGTGGACTCTGCTCCTAAACCTGCCTTACACCATACATGGAGGGATTTGCAATTTAGGCGATTCCACCCACTACTGTATAAAACGAGCGCTCGCTGCCTTTTCAACCCAAAGTAGTGATGTCCTGATTAAGTCTCTGCTTTGAGTGGAGATGTAATGTTGTGTGAGCACATGATGGCGGGGAGTGTTCAGTGCGGGGGGAGTCACATGTGCTCATGTGAACGGCTTATCCAGATTGTGATCTTCAGGGCTCACATGACAATGGCTGCTCCGTCCTCACAGCTGAGATCAGAAGCTCCATGTAGGCCCAGGTCAATGGTCACTGACCCCCCCCTTCACATGTGCTGGTGTCATCAGGCTGAACATTACCCATCTACACACTGGGGTATGTACTAACCAGCTGTGCGGCGAGGACGCTGGAGAACTCGCTGTTCATGGCGTAGGGGAGCGCGGTCTGCGCCCTGGATCCATACGTGGTCTGAAACCGCTTCTTTACTTCATTCAAGAAATTAAAAGCCCGGGAGCGCTCGAAGTCCTGAAAGTGACAGGTAGAAATGATAAAAGTACAGCATTAACCCTTAACGATGAAGCCAATTTTCCTTTTTTCCTGTTTTCTTCTTCCTCCTTCCCTTCTTCCAAAAGTCATAACTTTTTAACAAAACTTTTAAACTAATATACCCATAGGAGGGCTTGTTTTTTGAGGGACGAGTTGAAGTTTTTAAACCACTCCATTCACTATACCATATAATGTATAGCAAAACGGTTAAAAATAAAAAATACAAATGAGGTGAAATGGTGCAAAAGAAAGAGCAATTCCTCCATTTTTTGGGGGGTTTACTTTAGTTTAAGACCTGGAACATTTTTAAGTCTCTGAAGATGGAGTTGTGTGAGGGTGTGTTTTTTTGCATGACAAGTTGGCATTTCTGACGTTTCAATCTTATCCTTTACAGCACTTGCCTTAGGGGTTAAATAATGTTGTATTTTGATGGATCAAATGTTAAGGACTAGGTGATACTGAATATGCTCATTTATTTTACCTGAGATGTATAGCGCAGGCTCAGCTCCTTAAGCCCATTCCTTAAACCCGCGTCCAGCAGCAAATGTAAACTTTCATCATGCTGCTGTTAGCGGCAGGTGCTGGCTGTATAATACAGCTAACGTCTGATCCATGATGTACTTATTAAGTCTTTTGAAGGAAAGGTGATAATAAAGCCAAAAATAAATAATAAATCCCCCTCTCATGTACAGCACCATGGAATTAATGGTGCTATATAAATAATATAATTAAATAAATAATAATAATATTAATAAAATCTAGCATAATTATCTTATTTGCTGTGTGTAACCATGAATAATAATAATAATAATAATAATAAATCCTCAATGCCAGTAATTAGTGCTTTCCCAGCGTTGATATCTGTCACTGACAAACCTATTAAAATACAGATATCAGTACAGGACACTAATGGGCACTGTATCTGGACACAGCGGTCTGAGAAAAGTAGAAAAACAGACGATGTGGAGCCATAATGGCTTCAAGTATGCAGGATGTCACTACATATGGAAATGACTGTCCATTGTAGGCTGCATACACACATTTTTATTACAATATATTTATTTTTTTACTTCATGTCCCTATTAGTTTCAGATGTAAAAAGGATGGCATTTGGGGCCAATCTTAGTTACTCCACCCGTGCACGCAGCAGCTAATGTTCCCTTGGATAAGTACTCACATCATCGGTGATGCAAAGGTAGATAATTCTGTCTTGACAGATGTAATGGAACAGATAACTGTCAGAAGAAAAGACAAAAAAAGAATGATAATAGTACAAAACAGGTAAGTCTACTAATGGATAAGTCAGGCACAGGAGGACTAATGTTCTCCATCGATGTATGAGCAGACTGGAGACCGCAGATCAGTGACCCGAGGAACAAGCTGCACTTCTACTTCGTTATATTACAAGGTTTTACTCATAATGTAAACTTTCTGGCCCAAAAATGGTGCAAAAAAAAAAAACAACCCTTGCTGTTAGGATCAGTGCTGCTCTTCTTACTCGGGGCATGATGTGACCGCTGCAGGCAACCGGCAGCCATTACATTTCATCCCAACAGGAGGAAACATCTCTTAGCATCTCGTGTGCGCTAACGTCATGTTCCTAGTCCCAGTGGCATCATGACATCGTGTGATGTCAAAAGGACGTTAGCGCGCCTAGGAGATGCCAGGGCGAGGGTGCTGGCTGCAGAAGTGAAGATCCATTCTGATACGGATTTTCAAAGTAAGTACACCAGCCTCATCAGCCCTAAAAGATCTATTAAGCCAATGGGTCGCTTGCATTGTGAAAACTGGAGGCAGAGATGGGGTGAAGGACCGGACCAGAAGTCAGAACTGGGTAACGTGAAACTTTCTACTCATCCGTCTAGAGTACCGCCTGTGTTTTAAACTCTTATATCACCCTGAGCCTTATTAAAGTTTCACCTTCTAAAAGTAGGGAGCAAACCCTTTAAACGAGACTGAATGATGTGCGTATCTGAAAGATCTGCATGTAACACATTACCCGACATTTATCCGCTACAGCTCCGTTTATCCTGTGGACTAATGACTATGGAGTTACAATATGGTTCCTACTGCACCAACGTATGTTTCTGGTCTCACACGTAGCAAAATGTCCTATAGCAAATACCAATACAATAAAACACAATACAAATTGTACAGCGTTAAATAGATCTACTAGGCTTGACAAGGCAGGTTTACTTGCATTGAAAATCCATGTCAAAAAGGCAGTATAATCCTCATAAAATGACATAAATTTCCAAAGTGAGCACACATCATCAGGTCTGAGATCTATTAAATAAAGCATGCAGTTTGTATTGTGAACTCTGGGAGTACAGCAGCCTAAAAAAAAAAATTAAGTCAGTCACCTAAGGTGGATGAGAGCTCTGTGTATATCCAGTGTGCTGCTGTCTTCATTACTTACACTATCTTGTACTTCCCTCCTTTCTGCAATCTGTTTTCTCTGCCCTCACTGACACTGTACATGCTTTCTCCCATGTCTACACTCAAGATCTGTGTACAACTACTCTACCCTACTGCTATCTCCAACACTAATAGAGGGGATCAAATCGTGTCATCAGGAGGTCTCATAGATTTGTAATATTATATATTATAGCAGATCACTCAGCTGGATGAAGAACTAACAGACATGCTGCTGGAGCAACATTGTAGTGAATGCTTCATAAAGACTATTTAGAAAGTTGCTTAAAATTTGCATTTAGGAAGCAAATGAACAATTAAGAAATTTGCATGTGAATGTGCAAAGCTACGATCACCGATTCTATTGGTAGCCTACGGTGGTCTCACAGATCATTTCCATATTGTAAGTTTAGGTACCGTATATACTCGTGTATAAGCCGACCCGTGTATAAGCCGACCCCCCTACTTTTGCCCCCAAAACCTGGGAAAATCTATTGACTCGCGTATAAGCCGAGGGTGGACCCCAGCACAGGTATACAGCCCCCAGCAGTGGTATACAGGCCCCAGCAGTATGATATACAGCAGCCCCAGTGGTATTGCAGCCCCTATATACAGCAGCCCCAGTGGTATTGCAGCCCCAGTGGTGTATACAGCAGCCCCAATGGTATTGCAGCCCCAGTGGTATTGCAGCCCCTATATACAGCAGCCCCAGTGGTATTGCAGCCCCAGTAATGCAGGGCCCCTATATACAGCAGCCCCAGTGGTATTGCAGCCCCAGTGGTATTGCAGCCCCTATATACAGCAGCCCCAGTGGTATTGCAGCCCCAGTAATGCAGGACCCCTATATACAGCAGCCCCAGTGGTATTGCAGCCCCAGTAATGCAGGGCCCCTATATACAGCAGCCCCAGTGGTAGTATACAGGCAGCCCCAGTAATGCAGGGCCCCCCCCTCATGCTCCGGTCACCTGTAAAGCAAGTTATACTTATCAGTGCCCGCTGCCGTCCGCGCCCGCATCTGCCGACATCCCGATCCTCCGTCTTCATGCGACTTCTTCCTGTTTCCTGTGTGCGTCGCCGGTAATGACGTCATTGCCTGCGACGCGCACGGAAGCAGGAAGAAGATGCATGAAGATGGAGGATCGCGATGTCGGCAGATGCGGGCGCGGACGGCAGCGGGACACTGATAAGTATAACTTGCTTTACAGGTGACCGGAGCATGGGGGGGGGCCCTGCATTACTGGGGATGCGGGGGCTGCTTTATACCGCTGTATACAGCAGCCCCCGCACTGACTCGCGTATAAGCCGAGGGGGGTACTTTTCAGCCCAATTTTTGGGCTGAAAAACTCGGCTTATATGCGAGTATATATGGTAATTAGCCTGAAATTAGGGCAAACTTTGTAAATTCTCCTTAGATTTTGGAATTCATCTACTGCTACCCTCAAAGTTGATGGAAAAACGAGCTCCAAATATTCAGCAGCATCAAGACGGACTATATGATACATTCTGGGACTAATACAAACATAACAAGTATCAATCAGAATATGCACAGGGTGACAAGATACTATGGGATCGCACCTACGGTGTCTCACCTGCCATGGGAGTATGTCAGCTTATTGTTTTCCGATGGGATCTTGGCGAGGATCTGCTCCGTCACCTCTAGGAAGTTTCCTCCACACCAGGCATGTTTTGCCAATATGGTGGTTCCTCTCGCAACGACAGCGAACAGGATGGCCATATCTGCAAAGAAGAGAGTGGACATGTCAAAGACCAGTCTGCGGAGGCTGCGAGCTCGGCGCGATGCCGCTCATTACAGAGATTCAGCCTCTCCATCATCAAGTGCCAATTATCTGCAGGACGAGGGAAGCAGTCAGCTCACATCCCTCTAGTCGACATCTAGTGCCGGTCCTGGCTGACAACGTGTACATCGCAATGCAAGAAATACAAAGTTAACATTAATTCAAGGTAACAACATGGAAACAAACAAGGTTAGAAAGGGTAATATGTATAACCCATCATTGCCAAGGATGATGAAGGTTATGCGATTCGTTGCCCATATTGATAATTGGGCCCAACCCCTAACAACAAGGTTGATGAGATTCACCATGAAGCTGCCCATACACTTTACAGGACTGAATGCTCTTTTGGCCAATTCCTACCTATTCCGACCCCTTATACACATGCACACTCCACTTGGCGGAGCATACATGTGAGGAGAGTGGAATAATGCACAGCCAAACACCTCCGAAAGAGGCTCATCCTCCAGAGAAATACAATCACTGGGCATGTAATTCAATATGTCAAGGAAAATCTGGGGCCTACATACACATTAGATGGTCTACCTGACCTTACCCCAATGTGTACGGATTTTTCTTGTATTCCCCAAATACAACGTATTTCTGGAACTCGTGAGTAAAAGTCATCAGACAACTGTGCGTCTGGTTGTCAATCTATCATAAAAGGAGCTGTAGTTTTGGAACAGCTGAAGAGTCACAGGTAGGAGACTACTGAGCTAGATAACACTTACATGGCCATTATATCATGTATATTTCGGTTTCACTTTAGCAAGATTCAATAGGCGTCATAATACTTAAAGAGAATATGACAGCAACATAATGTAGGCAAAGAGTTCCTGAGTTCAACATAGATTACTGGGTGCAGCTGTTCTAACACAATCAAAGCATTTAGTTTCAGGAACACAGCAGAGCTGTATTAGCTGCGCTCGCCCACACCAGGCTCTCCATAGACATTGTGCATTGACAGTGAAGTATCAATCACAGCAGGTGGTGTGTCGGACTGCCGTGCATGTGACTTTCTAGTCCTGCAATGCAATCACAGGGTGTAATGAATATTGCAGTGTTCCCCAGCAGACATGTTTTCTTGGATGCTGCCATGTCTCACTCCTAGGAGAGGGAGCCCCCACCTTTGCCCTGAGGGCTAGTCAAGTCTCCTAGAAGAGGAACATGTTAATTAATTAGGAACACCAAAGGACTTCTTCCTCTTCTGTGATTTGCTAATTAACCTGAGGAAGTTGCCTTCCTAGCCACAATGGGATCTCCCTGTCATTATACAAAGGACCCCTGGGGGCTGGAGAGGTGAGAAAACCAATTTCCTTCTACCAGCAGAGTCAACAGAAAAGCCAGTTACAGCCTAGACTGAGAGGCGCCGAGAATATAACTTTTAATATCTCATGAGCCATGCTGTCTATAAAACATGTCAAGCATAGATATGTGATCTAGACATTCAGACGGTCATTGCACATATTTTTACACACATGTGCGATGATCGTAAGCAACCTAAACTTGTATGCTGCATTCAGGCAAGGGGTCCCCCATGTGTCTGGCTGCTCTATATCCCTAGATATAGCGTTAGGAAAACTCACTCCCCCTGCCTCTCTGTGCCACCTCCTTGCTTCTCTTCACCGCCTCTCTCATGTCTGTGGAGCCATCCTCTCCTGCGCATGAGCCTCCTTTTGCTCATTGATGCAGGCGCAGAGCGAAGTAAAGTGTGTTTTGGGACCGCGCACCTGTCCCGCCTCCTGTCCCTGATGTCAGCGCCTTTGCCCGCCCTGCTCCATGTTATGCTGTATACATAGAGCAGGGCTGGAATCTGGCGCTTGCGCAGTAGCTCTCCACAAGCACGGTGCGCCCCGGGGCCCAGTCCCTGGACACGGCGCGCCCCGGGGCCCAGTCCCTGGACACGGCGCGCCCCGGGGCCCAGTCCCTGGACACGGCGCGCCCCGGGGCCCAGTCCCTGGACACGGCGCGCCCCGGGGCCCAGTCCCTGGACACGGCGCGCCCCGGGGCCCAGTCCCTGGACACGGCGCGCCCCGGGGCCCAGTCCCTGGACACGGCGCGCCCCGGGGCCCAGTCCCTGGACACGGCGCGCCCCGGGGCCCAGTCCCTGGACACGGCGCGCCCCGGGGCCCAGTCCCTGGACACGGCGCGCCCCGGGGCCCAGTCCCTGGACACGGCGCGCCCCGGGGCCCAGTCCCTGGACACGGCGCGCCCCGGGGCCCAGTCCCTGGACACGGCGCGCCCCGGGGCCCAGTCCCTGGACACGGCGCGCCCCGGGGCCCAGTCCCTGGACACGGCGCGCCCCGGGGCCCAGTCCCTGGACACGGCGCGCCCGGGGCCCAGTCCCTGGACACGGCGCGCCCGGGGCCCAGTCCCTGGACACGGCGCGCCCCGGGGCCCAGTCCCTGGACACGGCGCGCCCGGGGCCCAGTCCCTGGACACGGCGCGCCCCGGGGCCCAGTCCCTGGACACGGCGCGCCCCGGGGCCCAGTCCCTGGACACGGCGCGCCCCGGGGCCCAGTCCCTGGACACGGCGCGCCCCGGGGCCCAGTCCCTGGACACGGCGCGCCCCGGGGCCCAGTCCCTGGACACGGCGCGCCCCGGGGCCCAGTCCCTGGACACGGCGCGCCCCGGGGCCCAGTCCCTGGACACGGCGCGCCCCGGGGCCCAGTCCCTGGACACGGCGCGCCCCGGGGCCCAGTCCCTGGACACGGCGCGCCCCGGGGCCCAGTCCCTGGACACGGCGCGCCCCGGGGCCCAGTCCCTGGACACGGCGCGCCCCGGGGCCCAGTCCCTGGACACGGCATGGTTGGATTAGTTCTGTGGCTCTGAAGGGTCTGTAATACATTTAGAGGCCTGATTCAGATGATTTTGGGGTATGGTGTGCCCTACATAGGAGGCATTTCCTATATAAATGGGCAGGGAATCAGATGACATTTTTTTATGTTTCCTTTAAATAGCTATCTGACCGTTTTAGTCATAAGTTGCATGATAGATGGGGCCCCATTACAGGGCTTGAATTCGGGCCCTGGAAATTCATATTACATATCTGCCTAAAACAGATCAAATAAGACAAAAGAAAGAAAGAAAAAAGATCCATCTGAAAATCAAACCAACAGCCAGAGGAACCACGCGCGTGCCATAAATATGGCCTATAGTCAAAGACCGGGCTTCCTCTGATGCAGTAAGCATAGGAATCCCCCATGTAAAACACAAGGTCTTCTATCTAATAAGATCACGAGTAAATTACTGTTTTGCCTCTAATTCTTCACAGCCCGTCAGACGGCTATTGTTACACATTTGCAATCCACTAATGAGAGTAATTACAATGCCAGATGATAGAATCAATTACCAGCCCCGTACTATGAATAATCAACTCCAGCTCTACAGCCAAGAAGAAAGCACGAATATGTAAACCGCTGAGGAAGTTAATGGCGCTTTATCAGCGAGTAAAATATATAAAAATTACATTTGCATTCACCTTCAGATATCCAGAACTTTAGATGGTCGGCAACAAATTTTAGGATTATCTCTAACCAGGCTCAAATTTACCATCGTGTAATTGTATAAAGCCTCTCTGCAGGAGCACAATTCAGATATCACATAGGAGAGGCGGGCCGCGCGGCGGAGAGAGAAGAGTCATAAGTGGACACCTGTCAAGTTAGCAGTCTTCCCCATGATTATAAACCAAACTAAGGAACAATTTTAAACATTTAGGGTACCGTCACACTTGGCGACGCACCAGCGATCCTGACAATGATACGACCTGGTAGAGATCGCTGGTGCGTCCTATGTTGTCGCTGGTGAGATGTCAAACAGTCAGATCTCACCAGCGATCAGCAACGATCCGGAATGATACAGAGGTCGTTGGAACCCTGTTTCTCAGACCTGTAGTATTGACGTCGTTGGTTGTTGCCCCTGTCAAACACACCAATGACGCTGCCCAGCGGGACCCCAATGATCAAAAAATGGTCCAGGCGACTGACATAACCAGCGATCTCACAGCAGGGGCCTGGTCGCTGCTAAGTGTCAAACATGGCGAGGTCGCTGTTGTGTCACCAAACTTGTGACTCAGCAGCGATCTCGCTTAGTGTGATGGGGACTTTAGTAAGCCTTTATATGCGTTTTGTGTTCATTATTCAAATTTTCTGAGATAATGACCTTTGGGTTTTCATTGGCTGCTAGTAATAATCATCAACATTAACAGAAAAACCACTTGAAATAGCTCACTCTGTTTGTAATGACTCTATAACTTTTTGATGCTATTCTAATGTATTGAGATGCACTTGTAGATTTCCAGTGCTCCTGGACACAGTCTGGTTCCTGAGAGAAGAGCTCAGGCACCACAGTATAATAGGACCAGTATGAAATGCCATTTGCTGTTCCTCGGAGAGCCCCTTTACACTGATCATTGTGACAGTGGTTGCCACAAATAGTTCCCATTTCTTCGGGAAATCAATATCAAAGCCAATTTCCTTATTCCAGACGTAAGAACGTGATAGATGACTGCATTGTCCGCAGTGTAGAAAGTGATATCATCAGTCTGGCTGCAGAGCTCACAGAGAACGGCCGTCCATTCATCACTTCGGCCGGGTGCACAGTTTCCTCGCTGACATTTTGATTTAGCAAAATGCACTTTATTTTTTCCATTACAGAGGAAGCGAGATGTTACGGCAGGTGGTTCTGGAGAACCGATAGAGTACTAATAGGAATGATGCGAGTCATGATCCGTGGTTACTGACAGCCATAAACCAGGTATGGGGAGGGTGGGGGATGCCATTAGTCCAGGGATAAACCTTATTAATGTGCGGAGTCATCCTGACCTTATAGGATACAGCGGCTGATTATACGACATTAGAGCAGGTTACAGGGGTGTGAGCTGCGCTGAAGCGTCATCACCAAGCCCCGCTCACTCATGGAGGGTTCGGCACCATTTTGTGGTCAGTTAAACTTGAGACAGTCTTTTTGTTTTAGCGCTTCAGTTTTTTCAGGCTACGTTCACACCAGCGGTTTTTTAAATATGGCACAGATCCAGTTTTTCAGCAAAAACCTCATCTTTTCAGGATCAGGCTTTTGCCCATTCACTTTTAATGGTGTCTGGTAGCATCCCATGGCTACTGGATCAGGTTGGATGCGAGATTTTCAGGAGTCTTCCACGCTCAGTGAAAAACTGCATCTTGCCAGATTTGGCATCAATTGTAATTGGTCAATGAGTGCGGATCCAGTTGTGCCTGCGCGGTACTGTAACATCATGTCAAGTCTGGGGTCCGTACAGGACAGCTAAGGCCGGCTTCACACCATGTGTCATCCGGTCCACAGCGTGTCTGGATGTGAATTTGACAGTCCCAGACCGGATTTGCAAATTTGCCTTCTGGTCCGGTTTGCAGCTGGCTTCCGAGATCGCAGCGAGCTAACCGCAGTCCTGAAATCTCTGTAGGGGACAGCTGGTGGTGCTGAAGTTTAGCAACGCTCGCTGCTAAACTTCAGCCACTGGTGTCCAGTTCCCGGATCCAATGTTTTTGTCGGACCGGGGCAATAGACTCCCATTTTAGGGAGTGCCGGATCACCCCGAATCCGGGAGGATCCGATTTGGGCAGATTTTCGCCCTGGACACAATAACGTTGCAAGCAATGTTTTTGTGTGCGGGAGAAAATCCGAATTCACCCGGATCCTCCCGGACACATGGAAACCGGGTGGCACATAGCTGCCATCCGGTTCCACCCGGCCCCATAGGGCTGTATTATGTCAAAATGGGTCCAGGGCTGTCAGGTTTACACTGGACAGCCCTGGACCTGATAGGCCGTGGTGTGAACCCGGCCTAAGTGTATGGGCATGGACCTCCAACACAGACTTCACTTAGAACTCCATGATTAAATCATTATACTCACCTGTCTTGGCACTGTGGTCCCTTCCGTGTCCCATCTTATTAACCTCATTGAAATATTTACTGCATTGGCTACTTAACAACCAATAACAGATACCCGCCCTCGATGACAGCGTCTGCGATTGGCCGTTGCGCCCCACCCATTAGACTAGCAACCAATCACAGATGCAATTGGATGGGCTGCAACAGCCAATCACAGAGGCAGGGACCTGGAAGTGACTGCAGTGCCAAAACTGGTAAGTATAATGCTTTAAGTCGTCCTTTATTTTAACACCTGAACCAATCTGTGTCCGTGCCCAAACACTAACCCAAAGCAGGGCACTATCGGCAAATGGATCCGGCATAATACTGGTACAGTAATGTCCAGTGCTATCCGGTTTAAGGGCAAAAACAAGATTCTTTCCAGAGCTGTTTTTTTATTTTTTTGCTGAAAACCTGGATCTGTGCCGGATTTAAAAACTGCTGGTGTGAAAGTAGCCCAAGCCAAAACCAGAAGGGGGACAATCTGAGGAAAAGAAATAAGGCCCCATTACATGTAGCAACGCAACAGGTGATCTCGACAACGATCCGACCTGGCCGGGATCACTGGTGCGTCGCTACGTGGTCACTGGCGAGATGCCATACAGGCAGACTTACCAGCGATGACCCAGCGATGTGCCGACACCTGACGATTATTGGGATCTGTCGGGCTCTCAGCCGCTGAATGGGGATTGCTGGTTGTTGCCCGTGTCACACAGAGCGATCCAACATGCCCCGGAGATCACCGATCAAAAAATGGTCCAGGCCATTCATTAACGATCAGCGATCTCCCAGCGGGGGGCCAATCACTGCTAAGTGTCACACACAGCGATATCGTTGGCGAGGTCACCGCAACGTCACAAAACCTGTCCACCCTAGTTTGGGTTTTGGCTACAAATACCGAGGTAAAGAACACTCAAACACTCAATATGTGCATGTGGTCTTTAACCCAAAATCAAGACCTTTTGATCTAGGCCATGTGGACACTATTTGGTGAGTTTACTTCATTATTTGTAGCCAAAACCAGGAGTGGGTGATAAATACAGAAGTGGTGACGTGTTTCTATTATACTTTTCCTCTGATTGTTCCACTCCTGGTTTTGGCTACAAATAGTGGTAACAACGGTATTAATATTAGATTTTAATCTGCTCCGTCTGTGGTTCTACCTTGTGCTGGGCTTCCACTTGCAAAAGTGACGCAAGACACTTGCACGAGTCTCACATTGCATCACGCGGCACAGACGCCAGCTCACCAGACAGGAGCGTGGAGCTGCATAGAAATACATGGAGCTGACATGCTCCTGTCAGAAGAGCGGGCAGCCGTATCCAGAGTCTAAAAGAAGATTTTCGGGAAACCAATGTACCATGTCATCATACTATGAGGCCGAGAATATCGTGAGGAGCCCCGGTGTGAACATTGCTAAGTTACAGTGTGCCGTGCTGCCATCTGGTGCACAGTGCCTCCATAAGGCCAGATTGCACCGCCAGTGGATACTGTGGTGGATATTAGTTCTGGTGCAGATACAGCAATTCCAATGTATACTGACACAGTGTTTTACATTGATAAAAGTAGGAACCTCTGATTGTGTCACTTTCCTCCCTCAAACCACAGTGTCAGACATCTCGTTTAGTTTGTAGGCTGCCGCCTCCTTTGCCTGGATATTCATTAACTTTCAGACAATGTGACCTCATTTGATAGATAACATTATACAAAGACAATCACATTGATGAAGTCCCACTATGATTGTCTTATAATCCTAGGGTGGAGGAGGAGCGCCTGATCCACTTCTGACTACTCCCATTTGTTAGCACTGTCAATAAACCAATCAAATAAATACAATAAACGTTCAATTTTTCTACAGCACCACCCCAGGAGAAGTGAGGCATTACACATGGCCAATCCAAGTCCATGTGCTGTATGTTTGATGCAGGACAGGGCGGGTCCTCCAGAGCAGGAGACCTCTTTGTAGCTGCTCTCATTGGCCATGAAATGTTGAGTTTTAGGAATAATGTCGTGCTGGGCTAATATAGATCTTTACTAATGATGCGGCCATAATCCGATCACTCATAGCAAGAACTTCCTTCATTATCATCTACGAGTGATTGGAGTATAGAGCCGTGATCCGGTCCGGGGCTGTCCGGGATGCTCCTTACAGCCGCGGACCGGATCTGCACACAGGACTGGGGGGCTAACATGCCCTCCGGTCTGGTGTGCAGCGCATGCAGCTGCAGCCACTGACAGATCAGGACCTTGGCGCCGCGGTCCTGACTTATCAGCAGCGGGAACTGCGTGCGCTGCACACCGGACCGGAGGGCATAATAGCCCCCCAGTCCTTGTGTGCAGATCCGGTCCGCAGCTGTAAGGAGCATCCCGGACAGCCGACGGATCACGCCGCAGTGTGAAGCTGGCCTAAGTGAAAACCCACGGCCCCACAGCGCAGCATTGTAATGCTATATACCTGCAGATTAACCCTTTATCTGCAGTTAAGTGTTTTCCAATGTGACAGCTTACCTTACAAAAAAAACGAAAAAAAACTGTGCAGTCGGAGCCCATATCGGAGGGGTCAAGGTTGGTATAAAATGGACCAACTCTGACTCCTAAAATATATTGGTACAGTGTCCAATGTAGAATGTGCTGAATATTATTATGTTCTATCTACATAACTTTTATTATTGTATCATAATAATGATTAAAGCCTGATGTTCACATTGTACTACAATAAATATATCACTTAAACATGAGCCGCGTATTAAGGAGTCAGTGACTAAGAAGGACCTGGAACTACAATCCCAGCATTCTGCGTCCGCCACCAGTGGAGCATGTTGGGTTTTATGCTTAGAAAAAACCTGAAGTCCCGCCAGGCTCCTATCGCTGCTTTCACTTTCTATTGGACTTTATCATTGGTTGTGCAATGTTTCCCTCTCGCTGACACTGGATACGGCCGAGTCTGCAGGTCCTGACGCCGGATTGCAGCAAATGATGAATCCGCTGGTGACCACAGAGATTACACCGATCAGACGGCCACCCCATACAATCCCCCAATAATCACATATTCCTGCTAGTGATCGATGATGCAGAGATCAGCAGCTGTCAGGCGTAAGGTGCTGCTTATCTCACTGGGGAAAACCAGGATAAATCTAATTCCTGACCCCAAAACACACCCGAAAACCACAAGCCAAATGACACCAACCTGCCGTACTTCAACTGGTGTAATGCTACAACCCCCAGCATGCACTGACACTGCACATAGTCCAAACTGTTGTGCAACTACAACTCGAGAGCACTCCTAAAATGAGGTGAAGCCTGACCTTAAAGGGGTTGTCCAAGCTTTGTTATTTTTCCAGTCCTGTCTAGAACAACCCAAGCTCAGGAACTGTCCACTACATTTTAGTTTTTTGCTGGCCGCTGCTCCATGTTCGGCCTCAGCATCATATTTCCATGTATTGAACAGTGAAGTATTTCATAAACGCCAATGAACTGTGCTGCACAAAGCAACCAATCAGATCCCATCAATCCATATCGGGCAGATGCCACGAACAGAATGGTATATACAGTCACTCACATACGGTGCTCCCTAACACACGGCGGTGTGTCATATTACACATGGCGGTGCTCCCTAACACACGCGGTGTGTCATATTACACATGGCGGTGCTCCCTAACACACAGCGGTGTGTCATATTACACATGGCGGTGCCCCTAACACACAGCGAGTGCGTCATATTACACATGGCGGTGCTCCCTAACACACAGGCGGTGTGTCATATTACACATGGCGGTGCTCCCTAACACACGGCAGTGTGTCATATTACACATACGGTGCTCCCTAACACACAGCAGTGCGTCATATTACACATGGCGGTGCTCCCTAACACACAGCGGAGTGTCATATTACACATGACGGTGCCCCCTACACACGCGGTGTGTCATATTACACATGGCGGTGCACCCTAACACACAGCAGGTGTGTCATATTACACATGGCGGTGCCCCTAAACACGGCGGTGTGTCATATTACACATGGCGGTGCTCCCTAACACACGGCGGTGTGTCATATTACACATGGCGGTGCGCCCTAACACACGGCGGTGTGTCATATTACACATGACGGTGCCCCTAACACACGCGGTGTGTCATATTACACATGACAGTGCGCCCTAACACACAGCGGACGGTGTGTCATATTACACATGACGGTGCACCCTTAACACACAGCGGGTGTCATATTACACATGGCGGTGCACCCTAACACACGGCGGTGTGTCATATTACACATGGCGGTGCACCCTAACACACAGCAGTGGTCATATTACACATGGCGGTGCTCCCTAACACACGGCGGTGTGTCATATTACACATGGCGGTGCGCCCTAACACACGGCGGTGTGTCATATTACACATGACGGTGCTACCCTAACACAGCGGTGTGTCATATTACACATGACAGTGCGCCCTAAAACACAGCGGTGGTCATATTACACATGACGGTGCCCTAACACACAGCGGTGCGTCAATTACACATGGGGTGCGCCCTAACACACGCGGGTGTCATATTACACATGGCGGTGCCCCTAACACACGGCGGTGTGTCATATTACACATGGCGGTGCGCCCATAACACACAGCGGTGTGTCATATTACACATGCGGGGGCCCTAACACACGCGTGTATATAACATGCGGCCTAAACAGCGGTAGTGTCATATTACACATGGCGGGCGCCCTAACACACAGCGCGGTGTGTCATATTACACATGGCGGTGCGCTCTAACACACAGCGGTGTGTCATATTACACATGGCGGTGCACCCTAACACACGGCGGTGTGTCATATTACACATGGCGGTGCACCCTAAAACACGCGGTGTGTCATATTACACATGGCGGTGCGCCCTAACACACAGCGGTGTGTCACATTGCACATGGCGGTGCGCCATAACACACAGTGATGTGTAATATACCCCGCTACCACTGGGTGAACACCATTCATGCAGCCTCTGGTTATTTTAAAACTCCCTCCTGCTCACATGACTCCAGCACCAGGCTGTGCCCGCACCATTACCTGCCCCCTCTGCCTCCACACTCTGCCCCTCTCCCCACACAATGGTATGCACCGTCCCCCCCTCCCGTACCTGGGATGGCTCGGGCTGTACGGTGCAGACACACAGGGCAGTGTTACATGCCAGCGCCCGAGTCAGCCGCTTCCTCCTGCACCGAGCACAGATCACGCTGACTTCCGCAGGTGACTCTTTGTCACAGTGAGGCATCATGGGAGATGTAGTTCTGTGCGGTGATTGCGAGGCCCGTGCGCGCCCCCTGCCTGTGGGCTGAGTCTCTGCAGCGCATTACACTGGTCAGAGCCGGGGCCCGTATAGTGTGTGCGCATGCGCAGGGCTGAGTCACATAGACGCCTGTGTGTGAACTGTTTCTCAGGCACAGTGCAGGAGAGAAAAACGCAACAGATCATCTCTGACTCTTTTCCGAGCAGAAGCTGGAATTAAAGGGGAATTCTTACTATAAGAAGTGATGTAAGGATGTGGTGGGAGTCCGATCATTGGGAGCTCTAGTGATCCTCAGGGATCCTCAGGATGATCTAGTGTTCCTCAGGGTGATCTAGTGATCCTCAGGATTATCTTGTGATCCTCAGAGTGATCTACAGATCCTTTGGATGATCTAGTGATCCTCAGGGTGATCTAGTGATCCTCAGGATAATATTGTGATCCTCAGAGTGATCTAGTGATCCTCAGGATAATCTTGTGATCCTCAGAGTGATCTAGTGACCCTCAGGGTGATGTACGGATCCTCAGGATGATCTAGTGATCCTCAGGATGATCTAGTGATCCTCAGGGTAATCTTGTGATCCTCAGTGATCTAGTGATCCTCAGAGGGATCTAGTGATCCTCAGGATAATCTTGTGATCCTCAGAGTGATCTAGTGACCCTCAGGGTGATCTACGGATCCTCAGGATGATCTAGGGATCCTCAGGATGATCTAGGGATCCTCAGGGTGATCTACGGATCCTCTGGATGATCTAGTGATCCTCAGGTTGATCTAGTGATCCTCAGGATTATCTTGTGATCCCCAGAGTGATCTAGTGATCCTCAGGGTGATCTATGGATCCTCGGGGTGATCTAGTGATCCTCAGGGTGTGTTCGCACCGGGCTTTTTTGCAGCTGTATTGTTTTCTGCAGCTTGTTCACATGTTGCGTTTTTTCTGCATTTTATTCCTATGACGTTTTCATGCAATATAAACCATACTTTTAACATGCATTCACAGTGGGGTTTTCCCCTTGTGTTCTTTCAATTGAAGGCATAAAAAAGCATGAAATAGTGTGTAGTGTGTGCAGCATCTGTGGCGCCCCAGAGTCCGGATGCCACAATGTCATCATTATCTCCCCCGGGGGGTAATGTCATACCTGAGAATACCCTCTCCAGTCCATCCTCAATGCAGCAGCCAGGATCACCTATCTAGCTAACCGTTGCTCAGATGCTTCTGTGCCAGTCATTGCACTGGTTGCCTATATACTATAGGATCCAATTCAAATTGCTTGTTGTCACCCACAAAGCTCTTCATGGTGCGGCACCTCCTTACCTCTCCACCCTCATCTCTGTCTATCACCCCACCCGTCCCCTTCGCTCTGGAAGCGACCTTAGACTAACATCGGCATTAATCCAAACCTCCCATTCCCGACTCCAAGACTTCTCTCGAGCTGCACCAAACCTCTGGAATGCTCTACCCCAAGAAATTAGGACCATCCACAACTTGCATAGCTTCAGACGCTCCCTAATAACACACCTCTTCAGGGCGGCCTATCATTCTCCCTAATAGTAGTCATTTAGACTTAAGATATTCATTGTTATAAGCCCCTGTACTTTGTGTTCCCATCCCGTCTTAGATTGTAAGCTCCTTGGAGCAGGGTCACCTTTATTTTTTTGCCTTATTTATTGTATTTCCTACATTGATTCTATGTTTATTGTATGTAACCACTGTTCTGTATTACTTACCATTCTGTACCGTATATTTCTCTTATATGTACCATTGTACTGTAAAGCGCTGTGGAATATGTTGGCGCTATACAAATAAAGTATTATTATTACCTGAAAGGAATGGAGAGAACCCGCACCAGGCAAAACCAAAGCACACAACACCTTTCTGCCTCCAGGACTGAAGGGGGAGATCTAAACCCGGGTTCAGGGTAAACTCCCCTATAAATTCTGGTCCCCATCCAGCCCATGCCACCCTGGTATATAGCCCCCTAATGCAGGTACATGACCCCATCCTGGTATATATGTCCCCCATCCAGGTACATGACCACCATCCTGTATATATCCCCCCTCATCCAGGTACATGCCCCCCATCCTGGTATATAGCCCTTTCATCCAGATACATGCCACCCATCCTGGTATATATGTCCCCCATCTAGGCACATGCTCCCCCATCCTGGTATATATAGCCCCCTCATTCCGGTACATAGCCCCCGTCACTGTGTATGGATCCCATGCTGGTGCACGCACAAAATTAATAAACTATTTAACCCACCTTGCCATTGCTCCCTTGCAGCACCGCGGCGTCCGCCGGTCTTCTGGTCCCGGGCATCCGATCATGTGAGCAGTGTTTGCAGCAGAGATGCCCGAGACCAGCAGAGGGCAGTGTGGGATTAGATGTGTTAAACTCTCAGAGCTAAAGTGTAGGAGTTACAATACACAACATTATAAAACATCACATGCATATTACATTACTCTAATGAGCCGGCCTACATGACCATGGGTTGCCTTTACAGCCTGCTCCAACCTCCGGTGACCCTCCAAATCTGCCCCCCACTGACACTGACTCAAGTATAAGCGGGGGGGGAGTTCAGCTCAAAAAGTGTGCTGGAAAAACTCGTCTCGTGCTCGAGTACGCAGTATACGGTAATACACACGCTGCTTATTTCAAAACCACAGCAGTTTTACATGTCAGTCAAGAACAAAAGCACTGGTGTGCAGGAGATTTCTGAGACCTCATAGCTTTTACTGTAGCTGTAAAGCGCAGCCTGCACAATGGCGCGCCTCACTGTGCCCTATTCAAGAGCCAGTGATTCTGTGCACCCCTGCGGTCTGGCTGCCACAAATTGTAATGCATCTAATATCCCTGTATTGTTATGTCTAGAGAGAGGTGAGGATCAGATTGCTGGAATTCCCCTACACATCCAACACGTCTGAACGCTAACCAGAGGGCTGGGCACCAGAGACCTGTTTAGGACTGTGACAGACTCTGGTTGGAGGGAGGAAGTAGGACAGGGAGAGGAAGGTAAAGGAGTTGTTCCAGACTGGATGTCGGGCCGGGAGGCCGACTGGTCTCATCTGCTGCTAGCTCAGAGGAGATGAGAAGAGGAGCAAAGCTGCAGAAGGGTACCAGGCCCTAAGGGTACCTTTACACACGGCTACATTTGTAGCTTGTCACCAGGTAACTTACTGGTTGCAGCGAAATCATGGATACATGATTCCATTTGTACACAGCAACAAGATAGAACCATGTATCCATGTATTTCACTGCAACCAGTAAGTTACCTGGTGACAAGCTACAAATGTAGCCGTGTGTAAAGGTACCCTAAGTGTCCAGGTTTTTAGGACTTGGCCACAGAACCTGGAGGCTATCGGATTTCACGTCTAGTAGCCACCCTTGTGGGCCCAACCAGCACACAGTGGCAAAGAGAGCCCCAGGACTGAAGTGTCGCTCACAGGGCTCGCGTCACCTGCCCGGCTGAACGGTAACTACAACACAGAGAAAACTAGAGGATGCAGAGAGGAACTAGTAACTGGGAGTAGAAATGAGCAGGAAGGCTGCTACACCTTATTCCAGCAGGGTGGACTCATCTCTCTCTGCATTCCAGCTTCTCTACATATGTCCTGGACTTGCTGAATTGCACAGTAAAAGGTAAAGAACTGGGAGACTGACTCCTGTGTCTGATTTGCCTCCGCACCTTCCATCTACTTCTCTGGACTATCACCACCGTCTTCCAACTACACCTTCAGGGCCTGCCTATGCTGGGGGAAGTAATCCCACTACACTGATATACCATCTATCCTTCGAGGCTACCTATGCACAATAACCTCACTTTTTTCTTTTCATCTCCTTCAGTTTTCCTTTTACCCCGTTTCACGTGGATCAGGGTTACAGCACAGGGTCAGCTACTGTGATACTGACTGACCGGACCCTGATGCTGAGTACCCTGGCCCTACGACCCGCACAATTCCACTGTGAAGGAGCGAGACTTCAATCTTGCATCAGCCACACAGAGCCCAAAGTCTTGCGTCTGCATGGTGGAATCACTGGCTTTTGAATAGGGCACAGTGAGGTGCGCCACTGCGCAGGCGTGAGACGTGGCAATTGTGTGGATGATGTCGCTATGTCATCCACTTGCACACACATAGGAGGGGCGGTGTTGGTATGGAGCGGGCCGGGTTTTCCATGAAGTGGGGTGGTGCTGACCGAAATCTGCAGACACCCATATAACCCATAAACGAAATTAGCATATGGTACAGGACAGATTAAAATTCTACTTCTGAGGTATGCGGGGGACGTCTGGGGATATAAAGGGGTTTCAGGAACCCTAATTACTTCATGTTAAAAGTGCTGGAGAGGGTTTACAACCCCTAAAACCGGTGGCAGGTGCACTTTACATAAGGCATAAGCTAACAGGTTCCCATTAATAAAACAAACTATACATGATTCTATTGGGAAAGGGGAAATGTGCGGCTCACCAGGGGCGTAACTACAATAGGTGCAGAGGTTGCAATCACACCCGGGCCCTGGAGCACAGAAAGTCCCGGTTCTGTGTGCTGATCCGGTCCGGGGCTGTCTGGGTCATCCTGGACAGCCCCGGACCGGACCTTGCCGTGATGTGAAGGCAGCCTTTGGGTACCTTCACACACCACAATCTCGCCTGGTAATGTGAGGCGATCTTGCACCAACAATCTTTGCCCCTGCTGTGAGATCGTTGATCGTTACACACTGCTCTGGATCATTTCTATGTCGTTGGTCTCCTGCTGGGAGCGCTGCATCATTGTGTTTGACAGGGACAATGACCAACGATCTCAATGCTGCGCTATGGAGAGAAAATTCACAACGACCTCGGTATAATTCTGGATCGCTGGTGCGTCGTTTTTCACATTGCTGGTAAGATGTCAAGCAGGTATCTCACCAGCAATGTGAAGAACGACGCACCAGCGATCCAGAATATACCGAGGCGTTGTGAATTTTCTCTCCATAGCGCAGCATTGAGATCGTTGGTCATTGTCCCTGTCAAACACAACGATGTAGCGTTCCCAGCGGGAGACCAACGACGCAGGAATGACCCAGAGCAGTGTGTAACGATCAACGATCTCACAGCAGGGGCAAAGATTGTTGGTGCGTGTCACACAGAACGACATCGTTAGCGGGATCGCTGTTGCATCACAAAGTCTGATGTTACTGCGATCTTGTTAGCGATCTCGTTATGTGTGACAGGGCATTAAGGCTCTTGGAAGAAGGGGATTAAAAGATGAAAGCAAAAAAATCAAAACCTCTCAGCATCATTAAGAGGTTAATGCCATCCCCTGGCCGTGAGTGTGGGGTCAGTCACAGCCTCCTCACAGTGAGCAGCACTGGGTGACTCTCAGGCTCCACTGGAAATCACAAATACAAAGGTGAAAAACATCCTTTGAGCCCTGGACACACTGCAGTCCTACACTCAGTCACCTGATCACACTACACTACAACTCCCGTCACCCCTTGCGGCCTGCTGACGTCACCCCGGCGCGACACAGTGATGACGCGTACACCGGGCGCCGGCAGTCAGACAGCAGCATGGCGGCGGGAGAGGAGAGGAGACCGGTGCTGGAGATGGTAATGATGGCGGATAAGTGCTGTGAGGACAGGGCAGGTCACACACTGCTGTGCGCTCTACAGGGGCACAACCATGGGCTTAAAGGGGAGCTCCACTTCTGCGCATGCGCTGCTTCATTTTAGTGCATTGCACGTGTCTCACATTGCATTAGCCTGGTTGTGATCACAAGAATAGAGATCCCATCATCTTCCTGATGCTTGGAGACTTCATTGAAATCCATAGGGCAGGTGTGTAAGTGCAGCTGTGGGGCCCCGCTGTGTCCGGGGCAGGGAAACATCAGGGCTTGGTGACTGATCACATTATAGATCCACCAAGGTACATTACAGTAGCACTGTGCAATTACAAAGAATAGACACTAGGTGGCGCCAGACAGCAGCACATCCAGGGAATGTCTGATTCTGGTAATATATATACCATGAATGAATTGTGTCTTGTTTATTTTTCTCTCTTTTCAGGTCCAGAGTAATGGAACAGATGAGTCCTGTGTTACCTTTGTTCTACACGAGGAAGATCACACATTGGGAAATTCATTACGCTATATGATCATGAAGAAGTAGGTGAACAAATGCATGTTACACAACACCTAAAGGATTGTGTTCTTCTCATTAGGGTCTTAATACATTATCACAATACAAGCTGCATACATTACTAATGATGAGGCTGGTATACGTAACCCATGTCAGAATGACTGTATAATCCTTTACGAAAGTTTAACTGAAATCTCCACCCACCTGACATGATGGACAGCTCCTCACTATCCCCCACCCTACTGCTGAATCTCCCCTACCCTAACCTGATGGACAGCTCCTCACTATCCCCCTCCCTGCTGCTGAATCTCTCCACCCTAACCTAATGGCCAGCTCCTCACTGTCCCCCTCCCTGCTGATGAATCTCCACCCACGTTACATGATTGACAGCTCGCCACTGCTGCTGAGTCCCCACCTACCTAACTGTGTTGACAGCTCCTTACTTCACCCGCCCCCCCCCCTCCCTGCTGCTGAGTTTTTGCCCACCTAACCTGATGGACAGCTCTTCACTTTCCCCCTTTCTTCTGCTGAATCTCCCCCCTACCTATCCCGATTGACAGTTCCTCACTGTCTCCTCCCTGCTGCTGAATCTGCCCATCTAACCTAACTGAAAGCTTTGCACTGTTCCCTCTCTCTGCTGCTGAATTTCCATCCTCCGTACCTGATAGTTCATCAGTGCACCCTCCCTGCTATTGAGTCTCCACCCATCTAACCTAATTGACAGCTCCTCACTGGTCTCCCCTCCCTGCTGCTCAAACTATGCCCACCTGACCTGATGGACAGCTCCTCACTGTCCCCCTCCCTGCTGCTGAAACTATGCCCCCTAACCTGATGGACAGCTCCTCACTGCCCCTTTTCCTGCTGCTGAAACTATGCCCACCTAACCTGAAGGACAGCTCCTCACTGCCCCCTTCCCAGCTGCTGAAACTATGCCCACCTGACCTGATGGACAGCTCCTCACTGCCTCCCACCCTAACCTGATTGACAGATCCTTTTCTGTTTAATACAAGCTGCAGTTGTTAACCAGCTGTGCATTCAGAGATTGAATTGCCTTATGAGCATTTTCATTTTATAGCATGCTCAACTTAATGTTCGCACTATACAGCCATTATATGGAGTTTTAAAGTAAGTGTATCAGCCTCATCAGGTCTGTCATCAATTTAATAACGTTTGCAGTTTGCAAATGTAATAATGAATCAGGCTCAAAAGTGCTGACCAGAAGAACATCATGTAGGAGTAAATTGTGGGTGGGCTCCTCAGGGACCCCTGAACTCCTCCTCGTCTGTGCCAGGGTAATAATATATCTATCCTTGTTGTCTTTAGCCCCGACGTGGAGTTTTGTGGATACAGCATCACACATCCTTCAGAAAGCAAAATCAATTTTCGCATCCAGACACGAAGTACGTACATAAAGGATCTGTATGGGGCTGGGAGGGATGTGTTCATGTACCGACAACCGAAAACACTCACTGATCCTAAATAATGAGGACGATGGGTGTGAAAATGGTTTCGCGTACACTTATTCCTCACTCTGGGTTTATTTATTAGATACGTGGTCAAGTGAAATGTTTTACAGAACATGCATGTTAGGCGGCCGTCACACGCTGAGATATCGCTAAAGATATCGTAGACTATGTTAAATTTGCATATCGTCCGAACGATGCGCAAAATCGCTCATCACGACGCTACACCCACAGACATCGCTCAGACGATTCCCCGATCCACCCATCCAGCGATCGTCTGAGAGATGCAGTTATCAGCAGTGGACATCGTTCAGCTAAAGTCACACAGAAATCTCCTAAACGATGTGGGAGCAAATGTGGGCGTAATTGGAGCCGATAGGCGTGGTACATGGGCTCCAAGCTGCGCCCCTCACTACACCATTGGTGCTCAGTACTGCGTCCTCATTGGGTCCGATGTCCTTTGAAACATGGCGGCCTCATCCCCACAATGTCCTGTGATATTGATCGTAATGTATATGTGTGCTGTAGCACATAACTAAATTGCAATGGGCAAAACGTACAGCCGCGTTATGTGTGCCGCGCCCGCCAACATTGTGTGGGTATATGACAAGGTGGACACTATATAGCAGGGTCGGGGACCACGCAGAATCGATTATCAAGTTGACGCAATTGGGTGCACAGTTCGGAGATATTGTGCAGCCGACGCCTATGTGTGGTGCTGAAGACAGCGCTTTCAAAATGGCGCCCTGTGAGGGCAGCCAATGGCAACGCATCATCTTCCACCAATGCGAGCTAGTGGTGAAGCAGCCAATCCGAAACCATTTCGTTGCACGAATCACCACTGAGGAGGTCAGGCAATAGGAAACTCCTGACACGCCTACGTGATGGATTTTGCCATCGCTGAAATCACACGTTTCGTGTGATGTCGGGAATTTACATGTGTCGATTGTGCGTATTTAATTGGCCGATATCGTCAGATCTGAGAACCGAACCTCAGATCACGATTTAGAGATTTGATCAGATATCGCTCGTCGTATCTGGCCGTCACACGCACAGACATCGCTTACGCGATGTTTAATCTGCCGCTTTCAAGCGATATCTTGCACGATATCTCAGCGTGTGACGGCCGCCTTAAAGAGATCATCCCACTAACTGGATTTATCACTTGTTCACAGGATGAATGATAAATGTTTAAAAGGGGGGGGCACCAAACCCCTCCAACTAATATGTAATCCTGAAAACCTAATAATTTTTTTTTACCATATGCCTCTGCTTGGAGTGTGATTTACCCAAATTCTCCTTTCAGATGGTTTGCCAGCAGTGGAGCCATTTAGGAAAGGACTTACTGACCTGATGGACGTCTGTGAGCACGTTTTGAACACATTCGAGGTACGGTGACCCGAGTGCAAGAGGTGGATTGATGGGAAATGTTTGGAATGCTCTCACCCCTGGACACACGTTCAGTTGGGAGAATGCTTGTCCTTAACAGTCATGTCACGCTGGGGAGGCTGGGGTGCCCAGAAGTAGGAGGGAGCTTTGTGTAGGGAGTCAGGGAGGCCTGCTCTGGCCCTGATACTGTGGTCCCTGATTCGCCCTGATCTCAGAGGTACCTCTAAAGGGGAGGAGGTCCGAGCCACCAGCCTAAGTCCCTAACTCCTGAGAAGCCCTAGGTATAAGCCCCTACCTCCAACCATGGAACCCAACAACTTCCAACGCAGCAGCTTCAAATCAGCATCCGCTCACAACAAGTCACAGTCCAGAAGTTACTTGAATCAGCGACAGCAGGTGGATGTGAGCAGACCCACTTATCGCCGAGGGGTGGGGAGCAACCAGCCCAGGCACGCCCCTCAGCTCACCTAAGCATGAGTCATATTCATCACACACACCTGCACTCTCAGCTCCCGCTCATTAGGTTCCTCTCTGCACACTGAGAGCAGGGAAAAAAAGGCTTCATTTAAACCACAGCAGCAGCACTTCCAATACAGCAAGGCAGTCAACACGTAACAAATCATTTGTGAATGCAGCCGACTGCTTTTCCTATTAATGGGAATTTGCCAGCATGTTTTTGCTATGTATTCTGAAGACAGCATGCTATAAGGGTTAATAAAGAGGATTCGGAGTTCCCGCTCTGGTTAAGGTCCAAGCTGTTGTTTTTCTGCAATGTTTGTTTTAACTTCTGGATGTTATCATTGCTGGACTACATTGCCTCCTGCATGACAGTCCGGCATGCCCCTGGTGTGACTAGCAGACCACTGTCTATAGACTTTGTATACAGAACCTGGTGTGGTCAAGGTTAACTTTCTCTGCTCTGTTGCACGGCTGAAAACTGATTGTGTCAGAGCCGCTGCACCCAGTAATCTAAGTGATAAATCATTGGATTCAGAGTTTCTTTGCCTACTTCATGCTGCTGTAAGAGGAGGTAGCAAAAACCAGCTGACAGATTGCCTTGAAGCTCAATGTGAAGAATTTCATGAACGCTGCAGATTCACAGAGTCCCTCATGCTGTGTTAAACTGCATTTGGCAATTTCTGGTTTGTTCTGCAGCAGAAAACTCCCATGTATGAACGCAACCATAGGAGCATTGTGATCTATCAGTGCTCTTTGTCCTCATGAGTCCATTAAAGAATAAAGTACAAAGCGGCATTTCCTGTAATCTCCAGAGGGTGGCGCCCCTGTGGTCCTCGTACCTGGTCTCCTTCCAGTCTTTGTATAAGTACGGTAATATGATTTAACAGGTGAAAATCACTTTTCCCATTCCTGACCCCATGATAATAGAGCTGGTTTGGGGATATATTAAGTTTAGGACTATAATTGTGCGAGACCATAGTTTGCTGGATTTTAAGCGTTTTGTGTTGGCCTGTGAGTAAGTCCGGTGGTCTTGATGCTCTTCTTGTCACTAAATGGTTAAAAAAAAATTTAAATGGAAAAAAATAAAGGTTTAAAAGGAGTTTAATGGTGGGTTTACACACACCAATCATTGTATCCAATCTCTGAACCAATCTCTGGTTGCAGTGAAATCATGGACAGATTGCTCCATGTTGTACACAGCCACAAAATGGAACTATGTGTCCATGATTTCACTGCAACCAGAGATTGGTTCAGAGATTGGATACAATGATTGGTGTGTGTAAACCCACCATAAGATCAGAAAACCCTCGACAGGGGCGGCACTGTTTCAGGAGAAAAGCAGATGAGCTTACAGACCACACAACACAACATTCAGGGAACACTTACACATTTTGGCTTTACTGCTGAAATTGTCCACTGCAAATCTAAGGAAATCTGCACCGAGCCAGCGAGATTTCAGTGTAAATTATTTTTTTCCTATCACCATGACAGCACCCACCAAGAGAGGTGCTTCTTAGAATGAGCTACAATAAGAAAAATGATCTTATATCCGTGCAATAAAAAAAGTAAACCCCCTCCCAAATCTCCTGTAAAGACATTTGCCCTTGTTCCCGATCAGTCTGTGTCCTGGCTTTCAGGAATGGTATGTCAACGTGCTGGAGGGCATGATGCAGAGACTGGCAGGGGAGCAGACACAGGGCAGGGCAGGGGAGCCATGCACAGGGCAGGGGAGCGGGCACAGGACGGGACAGGGGAGCAAGCATGGGATGGAGCAGGGGAGCAAGCACAGGGCAGGGGAGCAAGCATGGGATGGAGCAGGGGAGCAAGGACGGGACGAGGCAGGAGAGTAAGGATGGGTTGGGGCAGGGGAGCAAGGACGGGGTGGGGTAGGGGAGCAAGCATGGGGTGGAGTAAGGGAGCAAGCATGGGTAGAGGAACAGGGATAGGGTGGGGGAGCAGGCACGGGACAGGGCGGGGGAGAGGGCATGAGAATGGCAGGGTAGCAGGCATGGCACTGGACAAGGGAGCGGGATCAGGAATGGCAGGGGAGCAGCAACGGGACGAGGCAGGGGAGCAGGCACAGAACTGATAGATTTGGAAGGGGGGTTTGCTTTGTTTAATTTTAGCTGATCCTTAGCAGGTTCTTGTCACCTGTTAATTTTGCTGCAGATCAGATCCAGAGATAATATACAGCAAAGTTTCTTTCACTTGGATTTGGTTGCAGACTTCTTTTTCGATATTGAATTTAGCAGCAAAATCTGTAACATATATTTGCTATTTCCGCATCATACAAGATGGAGATTTTAAAAATCTGCTCAGGTTGTTGAGGTCTCATCCTTTTGGCCGGCGCTGCGATTGGCTGGAGATTCCTTGTGCTCAAAGTCCTGAGTGTTTCTGTACCCGGGGGATGTCCTCTGAAATGTTACTTTATCATGTGGTTGTATTAGTCCCGTCATTTTATTGTCCTTCTAACCAATCGATCTCTTATTCTGCTTTTGTTTCCACAGACCAGTATGAAACGATACAACGACCAGAAGGAGGCTGGGATGGAGTGATCCTCCCGGAGTACTGTGTATATAATGTTCTGTAATATACATTTCTATTTTTGTTTCCACTCTTAATTATTTTGTAAGAATAAATACACCTGCACAATCCCTGTCGATGTCATCTTTTATGTTCACGGAGTTCTGGTTGCTCTAATGTAATTGGTGCTTTTTAAAAGTAAGTCCCCTGATCCCCCGTCTGGTACTCCCTTCTGCAGCCATCACCTTTCTCCAGCGTCGCTCCGGTCGATCTGTGGGAGCGTATGATCTGCTAGCAGCTCCAGTGGTTCATGGAGGTGTTGGAGATCACTGGTTCAATACACAGAGCCTTGTTCTGTCTCATAGACTTGTATTGAGCGCTTGTGAGTTAACCTCTAACTTCCGGCCAATCGGAAGTTACAGGCACAAGATGGCGCCACCGAGCAAGATTTCCTTTCACTAGAACTAATAACCCGAACCCTGATAAACAGCTCCAATGTATTCTCTTCTCCACCAAACTGTATAGTGGACACAATGCAGTCAGAGGGGCAATGTTCTCCTGACATTTACCAAACCCAGACTCATCCATCAGTTGCCAGATAGAGCAGTGTGATCTGTCACTGCACAGAACTCGTCTCCTTCAGGGTCCAGTGGTGGTGGCTCCATCCGCCCCATAGTACTGTGCTTGGTGATGTAGCTCCCGGCGGTGCAGTGTTTGTGCTGATGTTACCAGAGGAGGTCTGGGCTCTGCAGTTATGGGGTGAGCGAGCGGTGGTGACTTTTCTGCTCCTCAGCACTCAGCCCCTGGCTCTGTAACGTTACGTGGTCTCCAATTTATGAGTTGCTGAGGTTCCTTCCACTTCTCAGTAATATCAATCACAGGTAATGTGAAATGGTTGAGGAAAGAAATGTGAATGAACTAAATAAGAGGCTCCTAATACAGGACTGCACTGGCATCTGTGAGCTCTGCACCACCAGCCGTTCTGTTATAAAGGCAGATGTCATGGCGGGAGGGGGGTCAAATGTTATACACCAGGGGCAATGAGTCTGAATAAGACACCTGAATTCAGTGATTGAGGTATTTTGCAATATGTTTTTCCATATAGTATATAATTTTGGTAACGTCCATATTAAAGACTTTATTTTTCCTTTTTAACTTACTTAAAATTTGAGTCTTTATCAACTCAGGATAATAGGGGGGAATGTCTCCATAATGATAATTGTCCTGATAAACACGAGTGAGAAGACAAGGGAAGCTAGAATCAGAAAATACCTTGTGTTAGAATTGGGTTTTTGTGTCATGTACCCTGATCCTCCTGGATCTCTCTGCCGTTTTCGATGCAGTGGATCACCAGCTCCTCTCTTGCTCTCTAGCTCCTCTCTATTGGGCTCAAGGACACGGCTCTCTCCTGATTCTTCCTCCTACCTCTCTGACCGTTCCTTCACTGTATCTTTCGCTGGCCTCTTCCTCTCCTGCGCTTCCTTTCACTGTCTGGGTTCCTCAGGGTCCAGTCCTAGGTCCCCTTCTCTCTCTCTATACACTGCCTCTATTGGACAAACCATCAGTAGATTTGTTTTCAGTACCATCTCTATGCTGATGATACCCAATTATACACATTCTTCTCCAGACATCACCCCCACATTACTACAACATGCCAGTGATTGACTATCTGCTGTTTGTAACATCATGTCCTCTACTAACTGAACTAACTGAACTTCTCGTGTTTCCCCCTCTACTAACCTGCTGTAACGCTGGCGTCCCTGCACTGTCCCACCTTCTCTCTGCAGGGATGCTGGCGTACTCATCACTGTGGCTGGTCAGCTCTTAGCTCTCTCCCCTGCTCCTTCCTCCGTCCCAAGCTTCAGGGCCTGTGCATGTCGCGCCGATCTCCTGAGCGCATGCTCCCTGTCTTGTAAAGAGGCAGCACACACTCAAAGTGTTGCTAGACTATGAGTGGGAGTCATTGGGCATTTAAGGCACCTTCCCTTGCATTAAGTGCATGAGCATTTGGGTTCCTAGTATGCCAGTTCCCACTTGTACACAGTTTGCTCTCTGATCCCGTCACGCTAGTCCCCAGAGGTGACTGTCCTGCCTGTCTCTTATTGACCTATCCCGCCAGGTTTCTGTACACGCTCTGTCCTGCCTCCCTTCGTACCTGCATCCCTGACCCTTGGGTCATCTGTTGCAGTGTCTGCGATGCCCTTTAGAGTAGTACCTAGGATCTACTCACAACCCTGTCCATCCTCACCATCAGAAGCTCAGGTGAAAACCAGTTAGTCACTTAGTCACACCCCTTCAGAGTAAGCCCGCTCCGTGGCACAGTGGATCCACACCCACTAGCGTAGCAGCCACCTATACCCGATATTGCAATTTCCTTGCGTGGTTCAACTACAACTCCCCAACAGCACACTCGCTGTAATGGGATCATATTTGATTGATATTTCATTTACTCCCTGCATCTGATCACTCCCTTGCTTGAGTCACCTGCATTTAAAAACTTCTCCAGAATCCGACCTTTTTTCACCTTTGAAACTGTAAAATCTTATACTGTCCCTATTATTCATTCTCATCTGTACTACTGCAACTCTCTACTGATCGATTTCCCTCTTACTAAACCCTCCCCTCTCCAATCTATACTGAATGCATCAGCAAGGATCGTATTTCACTCCAGCTGCTTCACGGGTGCCTCCGCCCTGTGCCAGTCATTGGACTGGTTACCCATCCGCTACAGAATACAATCTAAAATGATCGCTTTACCACAAAGCCCTCCACAGTTTTGCATCATTATACATCTCCTCCCTCATCACTGTCTTATCACCTCCATCTGGTCTACATCTGGTCTAACATCCTCCATAACCTGAACCTCCCAATTCCTTCTCCAAATCTTCTCTCGTGTTGCACCAGTTCTATGGAATGCACCACCTTGGATGATCTGATTAATACCTAGCAATCACCTTTTTAAGTGTGCTCTAAAAGCATCTTTTTAGACAGGCTTATCACCTCACTTCACTAATGTAACTCATCCCTGTTGCCCTTTCTAAATTTCCCTCAGAATCTGCTCCCTCTTATTCATTGATCTCCACATCTTCTATGCACCTACTAGCACTTAGACACATACTGGCTGGTGACCGCATCATGCAGCTTTATATCATATCCCCTATTACCTATAATGATTACCGGACCGCACATAACGAGGACTTTTTACCTTTTGTGCCTCTGCTATTTCCTCACTCCTGTAACTAATGAACTATGTGTTACTTTGTATTGGTTTTATATGTTCATGTCCCCACTTTATTGTAAAGTGCTGCAGAATAGGTTAGCGCTGTATAAAATTGTTCTTTTCCCCATATCATAATTTTTATTATTAAAATGGTAATCTTGCAATCTTTATACTGGCCACTGGTGCTTATTTTTTAGATTTATCCTGTATTTTAGGAATAGTTTTCAACAGGCTCCTTATCAGCAGAGACAGGATTATGATGATGGCTAACCTCTCTATACACAGCCGACGTGATTGGTGGATTGTATGTTATCATAACAGGCGATGTCACAGCTGACCTGCTCCCTCCTTTCTCAATGGCCGTTGCACACGCTCATTTGATGCTTCAATACAAATGATTGGGTAAGGACATGACCATTGTGGCTAATGTACATGAGTCATTTCCTAAAACAAAAGGAAGTATGAGTCTAAAACGAGCTCCTGTGTCCTGGGTGAAAATTGCAAGGTTTTTCTATTTTTATTTTAATACAGATTATGATCTAGGAAAATAAAACTTTGACAAAATATACATTATAGTAAATTATGATTTAACTAGATGGGTGCCCGATGCACAATGCATCGGGATTCTAGCCGAGCGAGTCTCTGACTCGCAATGGCCGCTTCGCGGCCAATGCTTCGCGCTGCTAAGGCGACTCGCCATGCCCGCTGCGCGGGCATAGCGAGTCGCCTTAGAACTGCTCGCAATGGCCGCTTCGCGGCCAATGCTTCGCGGTGCTAAGGCGACTCGCCATGCCCGCTGCGCGGGCATAGCGAGTCGCCTTACAACTGGTCGCATTGGCCGCTGCGCGGCCAATGCATTTTTCGTATCCACATGACCACGCTGAGTCGCATGCGACTTTGGTGCGCGAAATCCATTCGTGATTATATAATAGATCAGCAGGTAATATTCTGACGATGCTCCCTTTTATCAGTTGCAGCGATGGTCTCTTTAACTCTCATTAGAAGCTTCTGCCTTTGCATGGGTTTTTCCCCGCAGTGAAGCCCTTTGTTCAATTAGGACGCGGCCTGAAGCTTTGAGATCCAATAACCTTAGATTCTAACGTGTGTCCGAGCCACAAAGAAGCTTTTGAAAAGTTTTCCAGACGGCTGTGAAGATGCTTAGGCTTTCAGTTCGTAGAGCATTTCCTCCCAGGTAATAGATTAAAGCGTGCGCACATGGCGGTGGTGAGTCAGCAGCTCGTGTCTGATCAGATGGAAAGCAATCCGATAGCAGACGGCTGTGAACTGCGGCTCCTGGTAAACAGGCGGCTATTCCCCTCTTACATCGGGTATTTAATATCAGCATCTGATCAATTAGAATACCTGGAGCTTAATAGTGTGCAGACCTTCTAATTAACTAGAACATGGAGACACTGAAAACAACATTTCTTGCTATCGGGGGCTAATCATATCCATACATGACACCATACAGCCTGGTTTTATGGGAACTGTAATGCTTTCTTTAACCTGCGGGGGCGCTGTAGGAACGTTATTGCTGTTGAGTCCCAGCAGCTGAACCACCCTGTGGCTTCTCATTGCTAGACACTTTTAACAAAAAGAGAAAAGCAGCTAAAGCAACTTATCGGTTTTTGTTTTATTTTCAGAGCTGGAGTGGCACTTTAAGGCTGGAAACACACTGTGTGTGATATACGAGTCACTCGGACGAGTGTCTGATCATTAACCCTGAACGACCTCTCCCTGTCAGCAACTCCACACTCCCGTCCTGACAGGGAGACGTCGTTCATGGTTAATGATGCAACGCTCATCCGAGTGACTCTTATATCACACGGACAGTGTGTTTTCAGCCTAAATGTAAGCCCCCTGCCCTCAGTCATATAATCGCCCTACGGCGGCTTCACCTTTTACCAATGCCTGTCACACCATGACTATTTGGGTTCCTTCTGATCCCGAGGAGCCCCCAGAAGAGCGCTGCCACGAACAAGGGAACACGGGAACACAATAACAATGGTGGGCCCTGATGGTAGGGAGCAGGGGATGCTACACCCCTGCACTCACCTGAGGCTAAACTCTGAACTCCATATCGTCCCTATATGGGCTCTTTCACCCCGTCGCTGAGCAGGATACCTAGTCCCTCACTAGCCCTGAACCTAACCCTTACTAGGGAGTTGGCCGGCTGGAGCACTAGACCCACCACTGCACTAATAATACACCAAGGGAGGGAAAAACAGACAGGGCAATGACAAAAAGGATATTCACCAATCTTAACAACTACAGTCAGTGACCAGCACAAAGCAGCAAGGGCTTCAGCTGCAGCACAACCTTCCCCCTCCATGGCTAGAAAGGGAATGTGGATTCTCTTTCATCAGTGCTATTTAAAGGTGAAGAGTGTGGTCACCAGCCTTATTTGCATATGATTTCTATGTTGGATTCCTCATCACTATCACACTGGATCTCTACAGCACAAATACTAGAGCAGGGTGGGGAACTCAGTCCTCGAGGGCCGCAATCAGTGCAGGTTTCAGGATTTCTTAGTTTTGCACAGGTGATAACATAATCACTTGCACTGGTGATGATTCCAATCCTGTGCAATACTAAGGAAATCGTGAAAACCTGCACTGATTGCGGCCCTTGAGGACTGAAGTTCCCACCCTGACTAGAGCACCCTGACAGTTATCAGACACCCTGAGGCTTTCAGGGAATGCTGGAGCTGTAGTTTCACAATAGTTTCTGAACCCTGTTCTGTGGGGTAGAGAGAGCCCTCGGCATACGTTTAGTTGCAGGGCTCTGACGTAATGTGCACAGGGCCTTACCTTTGCAAGCAATCTCTTGGCATAGGAGGATTTCAATTATGGGGTATATGGAAGATCGAGATAAGAAGATTTGCATGGCCTGGTCCATGCATCCAGTCCGGTCCTCCATGACAGCTGGACACGGCGTCTTCACTTCTGTGACCCCAGCATCCTTGGCCTGGCATCCCACATTTCTCTTGCACTCATTAGGCCCCTATACATTACAGAAGTGAAAACTGCTAAGAGCAATTGGACACCGGATTAGGGTAGGGCACATTAATAGCTGAAATTGCAGTAGCTTAGGTATCCATGGTTTGTGACCAGTGGCATAACTTGAAGCCAATGGGCCCGATGCAAAAGATCCATCAGGGCCCCCAATTATTGCAAATCTTTAAGACCATTAGTCTTTTTCTATAGGCCAAAAGGACTTTTGGGGCCCCCTAGGCTCCAGGGCCCGGTGTGATACCCTGCACTTCTTGTAGTTATGCCCTGGTTACAACGCGAGCAACACTAACTTACTATACGAGTGGTCGTAACCAAGGATACCTATCCGACTAACTGTCACTATCTCAGTGGTCATAACCATGGATACCTACCTGACTAACTGTCACTATATGATGGTTGTAACCATGGATACCTATCCGACTAACTGTCACTATCTCAGTGGTCATAACCATGGATACGTACCCGTGTAACTGTCACTATATGACTGGTTGTAACCATGGATACCTATCCGACTAACTGTCACTATCTCAGTGGTCATAACCATGGATACCTACCCGACTAACTGTCACTATATGACTGGTTGTAACCATGGATACCTATCCAACTAACTGTCACTATACGAGTGGTTGTAAGTTGTAACCATGGACACCTAAGCTATGATGCCCTGCACGTGGGATAAGAGACATAGCTAATTAGGAGAACTCTGATACATTTCTAATTGGAGGGATTTGCTAATATTATTACAGCATTATTACACCTACTACTTATAGGGATAGGATCTCGGAGATGTGATTCTCACTTTAACTTTAATGGAAACATTGCCCCCAGTGCACCAGGACAGCTTGTCAGTCACTGAACTGGATCATTATTACCCAAATATGAAAAAAAATCTTCGATAATCAGAAGTTGTGGTTTCTTTTTTACAAAAAAAATCTTTTATTTTCTTTAATTCAATAATATTAAGACATACAGACAGCCATCACAGGCCAAACAGTATTATGATGCTATAATATATGGGCTCCTATTTCCTGCAGCTCTTTACATCACACTAGTAAAAAATAAAAGAGTAAAGGTAGATAAAGTGTACATGTCCGCGGGCCGAGCTGGTGGCGTTAGGCTACTGATGGCCTCTGGTCGATAAAACGGCTTGGAAGGAGGTATGTTGGGTTTAGCTAATAATATACTCATTACCAAGACTGTGTCCTCAATGCAAATCAGAGTCCAGATTTTATTTCTTAAAGGGAATCTGTCAGCAGGTTTTGCTGTGTAAACTGAGGACAACATGCTGTAAGGGTTAAAAAACAAAAAGTAACTGTGCCTCTCTTATCTTTGTGCCTGCTATTGTTTACATAAACTAAAGGGTTTATTACTCTGTGATTACCATAACAGGACTACAAGGTCACCACATGGCAGTCTGACACTCCCCCTGCTGTGATTGACACCTCACTATCAATGCATAATCTCTATAGAGAGCCTGGAGTGGGCGGGGCTGCTCTCCCAGCTCTGCTGTGTTCCTGAATCTAAATGTTTTGATTGTGTCAGAACGGCTGCAGCCAGTAATCTGTGATACATGGTTAGATGTATTGTTTATTGTTTCTTTCCCTACATTATGTTGCTGTCAGTTCAGGTAGCAAAAACCTGCTGACAGATTCCCTTTAACACCATTTTATTTTTTCCCCACTAGTTTTTCCCCTTGTTTTTGGCCTTTGTTTTAAGACGTTCATTTTGGGATAAAAATGACCTAATTCTGACCTAATTTAAAAAATGGAAAATGTAAAAATATTTTCAAAAATCTATTTTTTTTTTTTTTTTACTAAATATGATGATTATTTTGAGTTCGGGATTCAAACTTTTATATATTTTCTTTAACTTTATAAAAAAATTTTTTATTAACCTTCAATTTCAATTTTGGGCCGTAAGGGAGAGTTGTTACCTGAGATCACTTATATTCTTCAGTATTGAAGTATATAGTAAAAATAACAATCACCCCTGGCTCACAGTCCAGAGATTGTGGGAGTACAGTGTGGGCGATGTCAGGGCCTTTAGCAAACTTCTGGCTGCTGATGTTCACCCATCAGATCCCTGTGATCTTATCGCGTTCACCTGAACCTGTTGCTGTCCGAGATTGCCAGGAGCATAAACGGCAGCACTCGGAGCTTGCGCTGACCGCTATGGTTTGGGGTCGGTGACAGCTGTATACCACAGCCAGCACCCACGTCTATGGATTGGGCAGAGATCCTAAGCCAACCCTGCCTGATATCAACGTCTTATGATGGGATGGGGTTGAATTACTTTGGAAAAGTGACAGCTGCGTGCTGCTTGGTTGTTATTAGTTATTTACAAACCTTGGAATACCCCTTTGTCTAATGATGGCATACCGCTAGGATTTCATCCTTATAAGCATGCGGTCCAGCCATTGGGACACCACCAAATGTTCCTCAGGGGCATATTTGGCCACCCGGTCTTGCAGGCGTAACCCCTCCCCCACCCATCATTAAATGATGATATAACATAGCGATATTGTATCACTTGATGAGAAAATGTCACATAACATTACCGGCACCGATAAAATACAAACAATACGTGATTTAATGTGACCCAGTCACAAGCCTACAAGAAAAATAAAGACTATATTACATGATAAATGCAAATGGCAGTGAATGGAAAGTTCACCCCAACGGCCTTCATTTAAAGGGACAGTAAGCGCAAAAGTCTCCGGCTACCCTGAATGACTTGGGGTAAAGTAATAAGCTGGAAGAACTTTGCTGTTAACGGGGAACGTCAAAAGATCTTATGTACAAAAATGTTCTTCAAGGACTCCCGGCAGCCCGCTATACACCAAGATTGTGTTCTATCAGTTCCGACTTTATGCCAAGTCTCCCGATTGATGCTCGATTTCTACAAGCTCGGCACCTTTTGTTTTGTACAGTCCTATGTAATGGTCCAGAAGACACAGGAACCTTACACAGAGCGCTCAGATTTCAGTGAGCAATAAGATAAAAATAGGGATCTGTGTCCATGATATCAGGTATGTCGCCTCGTCTTCAGGAGGAGCTGTATTTATTTGTAAGACGAGAACTGCTCCGGTCCAGGACCAGGTCGTGGCCATTGGCTTTCCACTTTCCTCCAGAACCTTTATCATCCATCGGTGTGATCGCTAGGCTGGGTCTGTGGCACCAACAGCAAAGGCAAGACTAGGAGAACAGGAACGCAAATTAATATATAGGTAAATATGGAGGACATTAATACAAAGGATTGCTTGTGTGTGTATATATTATATATATATATAGTGCCTTGTTAAAGTATTTGGCCCCCTTAAACTTTTCAACCTTTTGCCACATTTCAGGCTTCAAACATAAAGATATAATTTCTAATTTATTTGTGAAGAATCAACAACAAGTGGGACACAATCGTGAAGTGGAACGAAATTTATTGGATATTTTGAATTTTTTTTACAATAAAAAACTGAAAAGTGGGGCGTGCAATATTATTTGGCCCTTAAGTTAATACTTTGTAGCGCCACCTTTTGCTGGATTACAGCTGCAGTCTCTTGGGGTTTGTCTATCATTCTTCCTTGCAGAACAGCTGGAGCTCAGTGAGGTTGGATTGAGGGTTTGTGATCAGCAGTTTTCAGCTCTTTCCACAGATTCTCCATTGGATTCAGGTCTGGATGTGACTTGGCCATTCTAACACCTGGATATGTTTATTTTTGAACCATTCCATTGTAGATTTTGCTTTATGTTTGGGATCATTGTCTTGTTGGAAGATAATCTCTGTCCCAGTCTCAGGTCTTTTGCAGACCCAACAGGTTTTCTTCCAGAATGGTCCTGTATTTGGCTCCATTTTCCCATTAATTTTAACCATCTTCCCTGTCCTTGCTGAAGAAAAGCAGGCCCAAACCATGATGCTGCCACCACCATGTGTGACAGTGGGGATGGTGTTTTGAGGGTGATGGCTGTGCTGCTTTTACGCCAAACATATAGTTTTGCATTGTGGCCAAAAAGTTCGATTTTGTTTCATCTGACCAGAGCCCCTTATTCCACATGTTTGGTGTCTCCCAGGGCTTGTGGCGAACTTCAAATGAGACTTTTTATGGATATCTTTGAGAAATGGCTTTCTTCTTGCCACTCTTCATAAAGGCCAGATTTGTGCAGTGTACGACTGATTGTTGCCCTATGGACTGACTCTCCCACCTCAGCTGTAGATCTCTGCAGATCATCCAGAGTGATCATGGGCCTTTTGGCCTCGTTTGAGATGAAAGTTTAGAGGCACGGCGGGCTTGGTAGATTTGGGAGTGGTCTGATACTCCTTCCATTTAATATGATCGCTTGCACAGTGCTCCTTGAGATGTTTAAAACTTGGGAAATCTTTTTGTATCCAAATCCGGCTTTAAACTTCGCCACAACAGTATCTCGGGCCTGCCTGGTGTGTTCCTTGGTTCTTCATGATGTTCTCTGCCTTGAAACAGAACCCTGAGACTATCACAGAGCAGGTGCATTTATACGGAGACTTGATTACACACAGGCGGATTCTATTTATCATTACCAGTCATTTAGGACAACATTGGATCATTCAGAGATCCTCACTGAACGTTCTGGAGTGAGTTTGCTGCACTGAAAGTAAAGGGGCGAATAATATTGCCGCCCCACTTTTCAGTTTATTATTTGTTAAAAAAGTTTAAAATATCAAATAAATTTCATTCCACTTCACGATTGTGTCCCACTTGTTGTTGATTCTTCACAAAAAAATTAGAATTTATATCTTTATGTTTGAAGCCTGAAATGTGGCAAAAGGTTGAAAGGTTCAAGGGGCCAATACTTTCACAAGGCACTGTATATAGTAATTATTTCATTTATTTTTAACAGGTCTCCATCTCACCTAATAAAGGGGAGTCATTTGCATTAATGACATTCATATACCTTAGAAGAATAGTTGGAAAAAGGATTGTCCTTATGAGAGAACCCTTTTAGATTTCCTTTATATTTTATCTTTATACCTTTAAAAAGAAACCTGTCATATGTAAAAATTAAATTAACCTGTAGATATGGGGTTAATCTGCAGGTTAATATCATTCTAAACCTCCCGGCGCCTGCACATTAAACCTCTCTGCATGGAAGAAATGAACTTAATCCTTCTGATATTGCTCCGGTTTCAGTCATGGGGGCGGCTCCGGCATGGGTTCAGTCACTGCTCTGTGTATGGAGAACAGCAGCTATAACTAGCTACACATAGCAGTGACTGAACCAGCGCTAGCCCCGCCCCCAGGACTGAAACTGATAGGCTGCTAGGATGATTAAAGTTCATTTATCCTGGCAGTGGGATTTAATGTGCAGACACTGGGCAGATTCAGAATGATACCTGCAGATTAACCCCATATCTACAGGTGAATAGCATTTTTGCACGTGACAGGTTCCCTTGAAAAACAATGAATGAAAATGCTAGCTTCTTTTCTACAGATGAGTTATAACTTTCCCAAAAAATTTTTTTTTATAGTATCAGTCATTTTATTACTGCTGTATTTTTTCATATACAATTCATTGTAGTTATTACATGTTTAACGAGAAACAAAAAAAGCACCGAAAAACACAAAGCACATCAAAAAATGCATCTTTTTGAAAATCATATATATGTGTCCCTACTGTGTACTGTGTAATGGATGTGTATGACTGTACAGGGACATGGTCTGATCATACCACATCACCTGTGCTGAGATAATCTTATATATGTGTCCTACTGTGTACTGCTGTAATGGATGTGTATGACTGTACAGGGACATGGTCTGACATACCAACATCTCTTGTGAGATAATCTTTATATGTGTCCCTACTGTGTACTGTGTAATGGATGTATCTGACTGTACAGGGACATGGTCTGATCATACCACATCTCCTGTGCTGAGATAATCTTATATATGTGTCCCTGCTATGTACTGTGATAATGGATGTGTCTGACCATACAGGGACATGGTCTGATCATACCACATCTCCTGAGCTGAGATAATCTCATATATGTGTCCTGCTATGTACTGTGCAATGGATGTATCTGACCGTACAGGGACATGGTCTGATCATACCACACCTCCTGTGCTGAGACAATTTATATGTGTCCCTGCTATTACTGTGTAATGGATGTGTCTGACTGTACAGGGACATGGGCTGATCTTACCAAATCTCCTGTGCTGAGATAATCTTATATGTGTCCTGCTATGTACTGTGTAATGGATGTATCTGACAGAAAAGGGACATGGTCTGATCTTACCAAATCTCCTGTGCTGTGATTCCTCCGTTATGTCTTTCAGTAATCGAGAAGCAAATGTTCACTTCGACAAACTGAGCGTGCACCACAGAGCCTCCCTGTGGGCGTGTTCATGTTTTGATTGGCTGTGTAAGAGGAAAATCAGCCAAATACCCACAGAAAAGCTCTGTGGTACACCCCAGTTGGCCAAGAGAAAAATTGCACCGTTATTACCAGGAGACCTAACTGTGGAATGGAGAGACATGAAAAAAAGAAAAACTGTTCCAGAATCAGTGGAGAAGGAGCAATTAGAGATGGTTCTCAAGTTTCCCAGTGAAATATCCTCTTTAAGAAATATAACCTCTAATGTACAATTGCAGGTAATAACCAGGACTGGTTTTAGGCAAATTGTGTCCATGGGCAAAATTCAAGGTGGAGCCTCCGCAAGAGTCTACATCCTGGTCTGTGGCACACCGCACCAGAGCTGCAATGGACACACTCTTTGGGGTTTACTGAATCTGAAGGCTGAAGATAGAGTTTGACAGGTAGCTGCCCACTTAATGGACTGGTGGGGCAGCAGAGGCGGCGACCCCCTTTACTGATTAGGGCCCTGGGCAAATGCCCATATTACCCCCATTCCCCAAATGATAGGGGGTCTACTCTTACCCGGAAACAGTTCTTGAATTTTCTGCTGACAAAGTAGAGTGCCACTGGGTTTATGCAGGAATTCAGCGAGGCCATATTGATTCCAATGTAATTGACCACCAAGAAGAAACTGTATAAAAGAAATTAGGGAAGTAAAGAAAATGGACAATTTTTTTAAAGAAATTAAGTACACCTAATGAATCAATACCTTGTGATTAACCTTTAGCAGCAATGACCTGATGTAATAATTTTCTGTATGACTCTATGGGTACCGTCAGACACTGTCGTCGGCGCCGGAGATGTCGGCGGCGACTGGCAGGAGCGTGCAATTTTTGGCGCCCCGCCAGCGTTGCCGTCCCCCATTTACATGGGGAAACACCTCCAGCGACGTGCCAGGGTCTGACAGGTGGCATCACCACCGGGGTGTGTCAAGACCCAAGCGGCGATGCAGTACAATGGGTGCCTATGGCTCCCATCGCCTGAGAGGTCGCCTGTGGCCTTTTACATGGGCGATGTGGACACATAGCCCCAGATTGGCCGCCTGGTTTCACATCACTGATGTGTAACCAGGCGACCACTCAGGCGCCGACATCGCCCCTTTACATTAGGCGACGCAGGGGCGATATCGGCGCCGATAGGCCACGCCCCTACACCGCCTAATACATGCGGCCGGGTGCCAGACGGCACCCTATCAGTCTCTCACATCATCCTGGAGGAATTTTGACTGACTTTCCTTTACATGTTGCTTAAATGAATTGATGATGTGGGCACTCGAGGATGTACAAGTCCATCTTTGAGGATAATTTTCTCTTTAAAGAACATATTTGATGCTAACAAAATGCTTTTTGCAATTGGATTTCAGTAAAATGTTGCACAGTGTGCCTCTTATAGTCTCTGTTGCACTGTATCACTAGCTGCATAAAGAGCTAACTGAGAGTCTGTCAGTGAGCCTGTTCTGACAGGAGAGTTAGTAACTTTATCTGTTTCTTTTTCCGAGTACTTCTCAGCTCATATGTGACTACAGAACACATCACAGTTGAATGTGCAGACATACAAAGACCCTGTAAAAGCCAAAAGGTGCAAACCTGTTAATGAAACCCAATTGCAAAAATGATTTTTAGCCTAAAAAAAAGAAAAAAACAATAAAAAATTCCTAAAACAGACATTTCAGTTGGATTGAGGTGTGGACTTTGGGGTATAGCAACACTATAATTAACCTTTATAAGGACCAGATTTTTTTTCAGTGTTTTATATTATAACTATGGATGAGCGAACCCAAACTGTAACGTTTTTGGCGCTCAAACTCAAAGACAGACTTCTCACAGAAGTCTGTGACCGAGTTTGGATGCTGTTTATATGCTGAATAAAGCTTGTTGAAAGGCTGCAGGACCCTTGTGTTTTTTTATTTGTTTACAGTATGGACTACACCCTAGTTTTGATAACCAGCCATGGTAAAGCAGACAGCTAGGAGCTGGTATTACCAGGATAGGAAGTTTCATGGTTATTTGGCCCTTCCCAACCTAAATATACCAACCCGCAGCTGCCCCAGAAATGGCGCATCACATTAGATGACCCAACTCTTCCCGATTGCCCTGGTGTGGTTGCAATCGGGGTAATTATTTTGGGACTGATGTCAGCTGTGTAATGTCAGCTGGCATCAAAGCCCAAGGATTAGTTAGTGAGTTTGTTAGTGAGAAATTCCATACCTGCCGCTGTTCGCAAGTGACCTCTGGAGTCTGTCCTCAGAATGAAGCTCTATAGGATTCGATGGGTGACGTGGGACATTACACCATTGATTACTTCAGAACTTTGAGGAATTGAATTAATAAATTGGTGAACGAGGAAGTATTTATTCAAATAATCTATTTTTTTCAAGTGTCTGTGTACATTTAACTGTACATTTGCCAGGTTAGTAATGAGGATGTCTGATAGACCCCTATGCATACTAAAACAGGGGCTTAATGTCACCTGACATTACACAGCTGACATCAATCCCAACTATATTACTCCGATAGCCACGCACTGGAGTAATAAGTAAGAGCTGTGGCGAAGTGCCAGAATTAGCACAGCTATATGTGTCACTCCTGGGGTGGCTGCAGGCTGCTATTTTGTAGGCCGGGAAGGGCCCTCAGCTGTCTGCTTTATCTTGGCTGGTTATCAAATATAGGGAGATCCCATGCTGTATTTTTTAAATAAGTAAAACTGAACTCTAGAAACATGAACATCCAAGGGTCCACTCATCCCTTGTTATAACCGGATACCTAAGATCACAGGATTCGAAGAGGGTGTACTTTATAGGAAGCTCAAGTGTCGAATTTAGAAGATGTATTGTCTGCTAATGTGGAGAGAGTTGTTATGGTACCTGAGCAGCTCACATCTGTGTGGATCAGTCCCATCATACACAGTTTTCTTCAATATGCTGCTCACGTGAAGAGGCAACCAACACAGAGCGAAGATCACCACCAGGCAGAACACCGTCTTAGCCACCTCCCTCCTCTGAAAACAATAAATACCATATATTATAGTCAACCAAGTATAACAGGCCTTGTAGGATCTCTCTTCCTCACAGACTGCATTGCTCTCATGGAGGATCATGTGACCAGACCTGTCCATTGGCCTCTCCAATTGAAAAAGTACCTATCCATGTGAAATATATATATTTTTAAAATTGGATAAGGTTAATGGACAGGTCTCGTCACTTAATCCTCCAATCTTCACCAAGCAAACTCTTTGAAAAGTTAACTTTTGGAAAATACCCGTCCGCAAGGTTTTTGTTAAGCTGCACCTTACTCACTCTCCCCGGGTCCAATGCTGATTACAACCAATGTCTGTTATTACCTGCTGCTCTACCAACACATCCAATCAAACAGCCAGCAGCCTGTGCTGTCAGCTTGAGCTCACTGTCTGCAATGCTGTTGATTGTGACAGTGCGGTAGACTATAACAGACAGAGGGAGCGGCGGTGTAGACTTTGTGCTGCCACCGGGAGGGTGAGTACAGCACAGTTCGGGGAACAGGGATTTTCCAAAAGAGCAAAAAAAGGTCTGTCTATTGCACATGGTTGTCTCTGAAGAATAATACTTTACCTGCTTCATATGATCATTGAGTGCAATCCTCATCCCATTCTTCATGCTTAGCATCTCACAGGACATCAAGGTGTAGAAGATTCCGGTGCAGGCCAGGGGCAAGCAAAAATAGAAACCAAAAAGCCACCAGACCTTGACTTCTTGATAGAACTAGAGCAGAGAGAGATATTACACCGTCAGCAGCATAATGGACTCACACTCTCATTTATACCCAGAATGCACTAAACCGATATGGATATCTTCATGGACATTTTTATTTACTCATATACTGTACATGTATTTTGGCTAACAAGATCTGACTCTGATGACTTTCATTAATGAAACCCAATTGCAAAAATTTGCTTTGCCCCCAAATACATGCATGTTGGTAAAAAACAACCTTGACGCTGTCCATGTTCTCTAATGTAATTGTGCAGTAGATACATCTTTAAATGTATCCTTCCTGTTATGCACGTGTCTAAACACAGGAAAAGGGAGAAAAAGTCTAAAACACAACAGCCGCACCCATACGCTATTGGTCCTTGTACAGACTAGAAGATCCCAAGCCACACAAGTATAAACACCGACTCAGACCTGGCTACCTGAAAGGCTATCGAGCTGTTTCTTGTTCCTTGTAAGGAATCAGAGAGGGGGCGCCACAGACAACAAACCTAGAGAGAGAGAGTGTGTGTGCAGAGGTAGATGTGAACCCAAGGTGAGATAACATAAAGAATGTGCACAAAGTGGGAAAAATGGAATAATAAATGAAAGCAAGGGAAATTTCCCACCAACCAAACGGAGGACTGAGGAAATGTGTTTGGAAGGTAAATGAGAAAACACAGAGTGTAGCAAATCTGTTCTCTGTCTAACTGGCAAAATGCCTTAGTTGCAGGGTTGGATTGCTTTAAATGAAATCTACCTAGAAATATAGCCAGCAAAGAAGGCTGGTGCAAGATGAGTACAAATAGCCCCACCCAGGATGTGATAGGACAAAGACAAAATATGAAGATGAGACTATGAGCAAAGCGAGAGATGAAAAGCCAAAGTAAGAGATCCATCAGTTGGACAGAGACTGACCAAGCAGCAAGGAGTCACCAAATCAAGTCCCGAACCTGAGGCATAACACTTCTCTTTCCATTTAGTGGCAGTATAGAAAATTAACACATGCTTTATGTTAATGTATTAAACTTACTACACTGATAATTTTTTCTGGTTCAAGAAAATGTACAAGTACAATCTGATATTAAAATAGTCCAATGTGTTGGTGTCCAAAGGTGTGGGGACAATATTAGGGCCATGTACAGGAATAGTACACGCCATAAATCCAGTCCAATAGACAGTAGAGTTTGCATTAATGGGATTTGTCTGCCTCTGAAGATAATTTACTTTTACCTAAATGCATGTATTTGGGGCTAAAAATCATTTTGTGCAATTCAATTTCATTAATAATGTTGCACTTTGATGTCTGTGGTCATAAATCATTTGTGAATGGATAAAAAAAGATAGATAACAGTTATAAACTCTCTCATAGGATCATCAAATTGAGTTCACTGACGGATCCTTCGTTAACTCATTTTACAGTCAGCATTAGAAAGTAAATGGTTACATTTTTTTAAAATAAAAAACATAATTATAAAATTGATTTTTAGGCAAGAAATACATGCGTTCAACAAAGACATTTTTTTTTCTCAACAGAAGGTGAAAATGCCCTCTCTCATACGTACTCTGCCAGGTGCATAGGTTGCACATATGGTCTATTGAAGGGTTTGTCTTAGCGGAGAAAACCCCCATTCAGAATATTGTACCCATAGAACACAGCTGGTTTCTCTAGAACGGTTTGGTACAAAGGCAGAATGTAGTGTTTCATTGCAGCTGTTCAGAGGAATGGCAGAATGGAAGCTGTTCATACAGAGTGGGTCATAATGGGAAGTCCTGTACATATAATATTCTTATGCCATTTTAGAATAAAAAATAAATATTTGATCTCTTTACCGTCATAAACCCTGGAGACTGCTCCAGTGGTAACATGCACACCAGAATGGTTTGCTCCTTAAAGTCCAGTTTGATCAAGTCAAAGGCAATGGCTTCTGGAACTGCCAAAATGATGGCCACCGCCCAGATGAGCGTGAGCTCGATGGCCTTCCACACCGGGATCCCGATACCCTGAATCCGATTCCAGGAGGCCACTGCCCGATATCTGAAAAAAAATATAAGAAATGAGCAAATTTTGTACTGTGTGTAACTTTATTGTATAATCTCAAGCAAAATGCATCAGAGTTGAATCTAAGATCTTAAGGTACCTTCACACACGGCTATATTGATAGGCAATTTCACTGTCAATTTGCTGGTTGCAGTAAAATCATGGACACATTGTTCCATTTGTACACAGCAACAAAATAGGACAATGTGTCCATGATTTCACTGCAACCAGCAAATTGACAGTGAAATTGCCTATCAATATAGCCGTGTGTGAAGGTACCTTAAGGTGTATGAAGAACACTACCATATACACACCTATGAAGCTATATAATGGATGTCCCTGGTAATGTTGTAAATACATTGTATTACTTGAGTTTGTAGTTTGTTCCAGAGCTGCATTCACAATTCTGCATCCTTGGTAGCTGAAATCTTTTGAGAAATGGACTTTAAGTCTTGTACAATGGAAGCAAACTCTCCTCCTCCATTATATCAAAATCAGCTTAAAGAGAATCTGTCACTAGGTTTTTCCTACCATGATGTAGGGACAGAGACCCTGATTCCAGTGATGTGTCACTTACTGGGCTGCTTGCTGTAGTTTTGATATAATACCAGTTTCATCAGCACTAGAGGACTAGTAAACCTGCTGCCATGTAGTGCTCCATACTCATGAGCTCTGCATTGGCATGGCTCAGCATTCACATAACTGGTAAATCTGCAGTTTTTAATCAAAACTGCAGCACCCAGTAAAGTAAGTGATACATCGCTGGAATTAGGGTCTCTGCCCTTGAATCATGATGCTCTCAAATGGGGTAGGAAAAACCTGGTGATTTATTCCTTTTAACTATTAGGGGTGTGTTTAATAATGAATGTCTTATTTGTTTTCATAGGCATAGGCAGCCTGCAGAATAGTGAATCCAGCTCTGGAGGCTGTAGTCTATAATCAGTATGGAATACATGCATTGTATTACAGAGCGTGGCCAGAAGATGTTGTGCACAGGGTAGAGCACTGGACACAAGACCACCATTCTGACGATTGGTTGGAGGTAGGAAAAGAGTTCTAATGAGTGGCCGGAATCAAATGGAGGTTCATCATGTGAGTAATGAAGTTTATTAGGGTCAACGTGTTTCGAAGTATCCGTTTCGTCTTCCTGATTGTTTGTTGTCCTGATGAAGATACGGATGCTTCAAAACAGTTGACCCTAATAAACTTCATTACTCAATGATGAACCTCCATTTGATTCCGGCCGCTCATTAGAACCCTTTTCCTACCTCTAGTAACAAGTTTTATGTTGATTTATTGTAATATAAAACTGAGTTTGTGGGATCTAGAAGATCTTGAGTTTTACCTGTCTATGCTAAGAGCACAGAGGCTGAGCACGGTGACCCCAACAGATGCCTTCTGGATAAAGGGGAACAACTTGCACACGTAAACTCCGAACGGCCAGTTCTCTGCCAGCAGCTACAAGTACATAGAAATCGTGAGTTTTTTGCAATAATGACATAATATACCTTAACCATCACTTACATCTCTATGATGTGATGGGACCTTGGACCCTATTTTTTCAGCACAGCATGTTCATATTAATGGGATTCTCTCAGGGATTATCTCTCTCTTAGCGAAATTCTAAATTAACCATCAAATATGGTACTTAGTTTTGCCACCCACCATGTACCTGGTATCTCAATTTGTTTCCTCCTCCATACTTTTTCTTTTAACCTTAAAGCAATGTCCAACTCCTTCTATTCTAACAATGGAGTTCAGGTAGCTTATAGGATGGAACCAGCCAGGGTTAGACCTCCTTTCTTAATGCTCCTTGGAAGGTGCACTGTCTACCCATGGAGTTATTGTGATGGGATCCTAAACAATTAAGTCTTGAAGAATATTTCAATGCAATAAAGAGTGATCAGCGAGAACATCAACGCTCGAATGCTCATTAATACAAATGAGCAGATTGGACGCTTGGATGGACTCAACTCGTGTACAAAGTATAATGGAAGTCAATTGGAAAGAGCATTTCGAAGACTTTTGAAAATGCTAGAGTTTTTCATTTACTTTATACTTGGTATGTGAGTCTAGCCCATCCTAGCGTCTGACTGCTCGTTTTGAGTATTGAGCACTTGAGCATTGTATTGCTTACTCATCACTAGTAATAAACGCTTAAAGGAATTATTATGAAGATGCATGAAAGTGTTATAGATGGTGCAGAATCTAATCACATTGAACTTATTCAGCTCAGCGTTCTATATTATGGCAGCATTGATAAGGCACAGGAACTCCTTTCCCTTAAACTCTTTGTGTTTTAGCCTTAAAGAGGACCTGTCACCCCCCTGGTGCTATGCTAACTGAATGCAGTACTGAATGCAGCATGTCTGCTGCATTCAGTGAAGGGGAACCCCATGTCTCTGGCCCCCCTGTAAGTTGTCGAGAAGACTTTATAAAGTTTATGGATAAGGTGTTCAGAGGGACTTACTCAGTAATGACTCATCACTGTTGTATGGTGTCCTCCCCACCTCCAGCCCTCTCTTGTTCAGGCTCCTGTATGTGTCATCACTGCTGCTGCTGTCCTCCCCGCCTCCAGCCTTCTGTGCCACCTCCAGCCCTCTCTTGTTCAGCCTCCTGTATGTGTCATCACTGCTGCTGGTGTCCTCCCTGCCTCCAGCCCTTTCTGGTCCATCTCCAGCCCTTCTTGTTCAGCTTCCTTTATGTCTCCCCTCCACAGAGCGAGCAATGGGCAGGGAGCTGTCCCAGCAGCTGAAACGCCTCCTGCCGGTGATGTTAACGCTGGAGCTCGCCCTCTCCAGATTATGTGTGTACAGCAGGGCGGTGACATCCAACAAGAGGCGTTTCAGCTACTGGGACGCTCCCCCATTGTTTGCTCTGTGGAGTGGAGACATAAAGGAAGCTGAACAAGGGAGGGCTGTAGATAGACCAGAAAGGGACTGGAGGGGGTAGGACACCAGCAGCAGCGATGACACATACAAGAGCTGAACAAGAAAGGGCTGGAGGCGGGGAGGACATCATACAACAAGCAATGACTCATTACTGAGTAAGTCCCTCCGGACTCCTTATCCATAAACTTTATAAAATCTTTTTTACAACTTATAGGGGCCATTGACACGGGGGGACCCTTCCCTGAATGCAGCTGACACGCTGCATTCAGTGCTGCATTCAGTTAGCATAGCACAAGGGGAATGACAGGTCCTTTTTAATATATCTTCTCCGCCTCCTGCTTGTGACAGGTTTCTCACTGACAGCTTTTACAAGTAGGAGTTAGAAAAAGTCTAAAGCTGCATCTCATAGGGTTCACTGGAGATTCTGCACACAGCACACACAGATGATAGAGATAATAAGTTTAATAAACATTGTGGGGAGAGGACTCACCTACTTTATTGCTTCTCTGTAATGCAAAATTGATGTTTTAAAGGTTTTGTTCCTACATTAATAATTATCATCTATCCACTGGTAAGACGATTTAACTTTATTACAGAGGAGGTCCAACTTCTGGGATTGCCACTCGCTAATGCCAAGAAAGGGGGATTTGAAGTACCCCGTCAGAATTGAGCAAATTACGGAAAGTCAGAGACTGACTTGCATTCTACACATGAAAACATGTACTATACTGGTTGCCATCAGACTTGATGAACTCAATATACCTAACACCTGGTACAGTAAGCCGGATTTAATGGTTCATGTATGTACTTCACAGAGTCAGGACTGACCGCTAGTCTCCTGACCTGAACTGAAAGCCTCATGGTCATACATGAGTCTGTAATTTGGGGGTCAGGAGAGCCGCGGTCAGTCCAGGCACTATGATCCATAACAGAAATAAAAATGTTGAAGCCATATTAACAAACCTTATAAATATTGATGGGAATAGCTATTAGGATGTAGAACAAGTCACCAAGTGCCAGGCTGGCGATAAGGACGTTGGGTCCATTCCTCATGCATTTGTTCTTATATATAATTCTTAAAAGTGTGCAATTTCCTACAATCCCCACCAGGAAAATGACACAGGACAGTATAGTTGTGACGTATTTGAAAGCGTGCTTGATTTTGAAGCGGGAGAGACAAGGAGGCGGTTGGCGAGGTGGCATTCGTCCTTGGTTTTCATTTGAGACATCGCCTGTATCGTTCTGTAGGCTTGAGTCCATCTGCACAAGGTTGGCCGCTGGCTCTTCATCTAATGTCTGTGACAGTTCTGAAGTCTCTTCAAGAGACAGAGGTGTTGGGGAATATTGACTGGAAACTCCCACCAGTAGGCATAGGATCCAAACGGCAAATGTGCCAGGTGGCATAGTGTATACCGGTAAATGTGGGATTACAGATGTATTGAGGATCTGAATGATGTCTTTATTACATTAATGATCTGTAAAGAAGAAGACAAATATATGAATATAATCCCATTATTGACTAAATATATATTTATGTAGCCATCAGATCAAATGTTTTTTCACTGAAAGTGATCAAACTTGAAGGGTTCTTCTACTTTGAAGAAGTCCCCTGGTAGTAGATTGACCATAGGATTGCTATAACAGTAATGTGGGGGTAAACCCATCGCAAGTGTTTCATTACCCTATAGCGCCACCATAGGAGAAATTAAGCATTACACAGTTAGTGGGGCCAAACATCTGTCCATGAAATGCATCTGTGTACCAGTCCTTCCATAGCTGCCAGCAGCTCAGTCCCATAGACAAGGTCCCGAGCGGAGACTGTTTTCTATTAAATTAGAATTATGTAATAGGGAATGTGAAAATGGGATTCTAACCAGGTACAAATGAATTAGAGGGGTGTTCCAGTTTTTATATTAATTTTCTATAACATTTTCTGTATTAGTCGATGAGAAATTATAACAATAAATACAATATTATTATTATTATTATTATTTATTTATATAGCGCCATTGGTTCCATGGCGCTTTACATAAGAAGTAGGGGTAACAAGGACAGGTACAGTACATATGAGCAGTCAAGGCTTGCTAATACACGACAGGAGAGGATCCTGTCCACGAGGGCTCACAGTCTACAGGGGTGGGGGAGGACACGATAGGGGGGGGGAAGCTCCAAGCGTTTGGTGGAGCGGCGCTGGGTCTCATCATAGGTTGTAGGCTTGTTGGAATAGATGAGTTTTCAGGTTCTTTTTGAAGCTCTTGAGGGTAGGCGAGTGTCTGACGTGCTGGGGGAGGGAGTTCCAGAATCTAGGGGAGGCACGGGAGAAGTCTTGTATGCGGTTGTGGGAGGATGAGATGAGGGGGGAGGAGAGGAGGAGTTCTTGTGAGGAGCGTAGGTTGCGTGCAGGTTGGTACTGGGAGACCATGTCGGAGATGTAAGGAGGGGACAGGTTGTGGATGGCTTTGTAAGTCAGGGTTAGGATTTAAAATTTAGATCTTTGGGGGGTGGGGAGCCAGTGAAGTGCCATGCGGAGAGGGAGCTAGGGGAGTAGCGAGGAGACAGGTGGATTAGACGGGCAGCTGAGTTCAGGATAGAGTGGAGAGGTGCAAGGGAGGAGGCAGGGAGACCAGTTAGCAGTAGGTTGCAGTAGTCAAGGCGGGAGATGATGAGGGCGTGGACGAGGGTTTTGGCGGTGTCGTGGTTAAGAAACGGGCGGATGCGTGAGATGTTCTTGAGTTGGAGTCGGCAGGAGGTGGCAAGGGCTTGGATGTGGGGCTTGAAGGAGAGGGAGGAGTCGAGGGTGACCCCGAGGCACTTTGCGTGGGGGACTGGGGAGAGAGAGCAGTCGTTGACTCGGATAGACAGGTCTGGCAGAGGGGGAGGGCGGCTGGGGGGGAAGACGATGAACTCTGTTTTGTCCATGTTCAACTTGAGGAAGCGAGCAGAAAAGAAAGATGAGATGGCGGACAGGCATTGGGGGATTTTAGACAGAAGGGAAGGGATGTCGGGTGCGGAGAGGTAGATCTGGGTGTCGTCGGCGTAGAGATGGTACTGGAGGCCGTGGGACTCAATGAGTTGACCTAGGCCGAGGGTGTAGATGGAGAAAAGTAGCGGTCCAAGTACCGATCCCTGGGGAACGCCGACAGTAAGGGGGTAGGATGAGGAAGAGGTGTCGGAGTGGGTGACGCTGAAAGTGCGGTCCGTAAGGTATGAGGAGATCCAGGAGAGGGCAAGGTCAGTGATACCAAGGGATCCTAGGATTTGGAGTAGGAGGGAGTGGTCGACTGTGTCGAAGGCGGCGGATAGGTCGAGGAGGAGGAGGACGGAGTAGTGTTTTTTCCTCTTTGCGGTCAGGAGGTCATTGGTGACTTTAGTAAGGGCTGTTTCAGTGGAGTGATGACGTCGGAAACCAGATTGCAGGCGGTCGAAGAGGGAGCGGGAGGATAGGTAAGACGACAGTTCAGAATGGACGTGTTGTTCGAGTAGTTTGGAAGCGAAAGGGAGAAGGGATATTGGGCGATAGTTGGCGACGGATGATGGGTCGAGGGAGGGTTTTTTGAGGATGGGTGAGATCAAGGCGTGTTTGAAGGAAGAGGGAAAGACGCCAGTAGTGAGTGACAGGTTGAAGAGTTGGGTTAGGGCAGGGATGAGGGCAGTCGTGAGGTTTGGGATGAGATGGGTAGGGAGAGGGTCGAGGGCACAGGTGGTGAGATGAGATCGTGACAGGAGGGTGGAGAGCTGGGCTTCAGTCACGTTGGAGAAGTTTCCTTTGGTCGAGGAGGGTTGGGCGGTAATGGTGATGGGTTGGGGGGACGTCGGGCCAAAGCTTTCTCTAATTTTGTCAATCTTGTGTTTGAAGAAGGTGGCGAAGTCGTCAGCGGAGATGAGGGGGGAAGGAGGAGGTGCTGGGGGACGGAGAAGGGAGTTGAAGGTTCTGAATAGTTGTTTGGGGTTTCGGGACAGTGTGTTGATTAAAGAAGAGAAGTAGGTTTGTTTTGCGGCAGTGAGTGCGTCCTTGAAGTTGGAGAGGGATTGCTTGTACATGGTGAGGTGGGCCGTGGAGTGGGATTTCTTCCATCTCCGTTCAGCGACCCTGGATGCTCGGCGAAGTTCTTTTGTGAGAGGGGTGAGCCAGGGTTGTCTGTGTGTGCGGGTTTTGGTGTGTGTGAGGGGGGCAGCCTGGTCGAGAGCCGCAGTTAGTGTGGAGTTGTAGAGGGTGGCGGCAGTGTTAACGTCGGGTGAGGAGGCAAGGTCCGTGAGGGGGAGGAGGGAGTGGGAGAGTGAGTTGAAGTCGATGGCTTTTAGGTCTCTGCATGGGTGACTGAGTTTTCGGAGAGGGGGGGGTGAGGTGGGGGGAAAGAGGGAGGAGAAGGTCAACAGGTTGTGGTCAGATTGGAAAAGGGGTAAGTTTGAGAAGTCGGTGAGGGAACAGAGGCAGGAGAAGATGAGGTCAAGCGTGTGGCCGTCTTTGTGAGTGGCTGAGGAGGACCATTGGGACAGGCCGAAAGAGGTGGTCAGAGATAGGAGTCGGGAGGTAGGCGGGTCGGGGGTGTCGATGGGGATGTTGAAGTCGCCCATGATGATGGTGGGGATGTCGGAGGAGAGGAAGTGGAGAAGCCAAGTGTTGAAGTGGTCAAAGAAGGAGGTGGTTGATCCCGGGGGTCGGTAGATGACCGCGAGTTGGAGGTTGCAGGGGGAGAAAATGCGAATAGAGTGCAGTTCGAAGGAGGGAAAGGAGGCGGAGGGAGGCGGTGTAGTAGGGATGAAGGAGCAGCTGTCGGACAAGAGTATACCCACACCACCCCCACGGGTGCTATTAGGGCGTGGTGTGTGGGAGAGCGTGAGTCCGCCGTAGGAGAGGGCGCCAGGGGAGGCTGTGTCGGCAGGGGTGAGCCAAGTTTCGGTGATGCCGAGGAATTTGAATTTATTGGTGATGAAGAGGTCATGGATGTAGGAGAGTTTGTTACACACTGAGCGGGCATTCCAGAGTGCTCCAGACAGGGGGACTGGGGTTGGGTGAATGGGTATAAGGTTCCGGGGGTTGCGAGAGTTTGTGATGGGGGATGGGCGAAAATTGGAGGTGAGTGGAGGGATGTGGTGGGGGGGTCCAGGGTTGGGGGATATGTCACCTGCAAGTAGGAGAAGTAGTGAGAGGGTTAGGAGGTGGGAGCAGGAGAGTTTGCGTGGGGGCCGTGCGTGTGTGTAGAAGAGTGATTGGGTGTGGAGGAACAGTTCGGAGGAGGGGGTAAGGTGGGTGGGTAGGAAGGATGGGGAGATCGTTATGGCCTTGGTGGGTGGAGGGATGTTCGGGGTTAGGAGGAAGTGGAGTAGGATGGGGGTGAGAGTGAGGAGGAGGGGAAACATTGTGGGCAGCAGGTTTTGGCGGTAAGAAGTGACAGGGGTGGGATGTGGCAGGGGAGGTGCGTGGATGGAGAAGGGGTGTGGGTAGAGCTGGTGGGTGGCGGAGGACGGGGTGGAGTCGGGGGTGGCGTGCGGGGTGTGGTGTGGCCAGGGGTAGGGTGCGGTCAGGTAGTGGGGTGCAGCCTGGGGTGGGGTGGAGTCAGGGATTTTAACAGGAGGGGTGGGGTGTAGCTGGGGGTGGAAGACTGCTAGGGAAGTAGTATAGCCGGGGACGCAGGAATAGTCCAGGATGCATAGAAGCCAGGGATGGGGTACAGCGAGGGGGTGCCGCCGTGGTCACAAGTGGGGAAAAATGAATCACTTTTCATTATGTACCAAACAACATTTATTGCTAAACGTAAAATACTCCTTTAAGTACAAATAAATAAAACCCACATGTCACGGCTGTGGTATAAAGAATGAAAGAATGAGCAAGGACACCTAGGAAGCTAGTCTGGCCCTGGACTGGGGTCCCTGGCTAGCCCTGTACCCAGATAAACCTCTGCTGGTGTGGAGGTCTAGGCTACCACCCTTTCCCTCTGCTTCTTAACCATCCCTGTGCTACACCCCTCACCTCCCACCACGGACAGAGATATACAGTTAGGGCCAGAAATATTTGGCCAGTGACACAATTTTCGCGAGTTGGGCTCTGCATGCCACCACATTGGATTTGAAATGAAACCTCTACAACAGAATTCAAGTGCAGATTGTAACGTTTAATTTGAAGGGTTGAACAAAAATATCTGATAGAAAATGTAGGAATTGTACACATTTCTTTACAAACACTCCACATTTTAGGAGGTCAAAAGTAATTGGACAAATAAACATAACCCAAACAAAATATTTTTATTTTCAATATTTTGTTGCGAATCCTTTGGAGGCAATCACTGCCTTAAGTCTGGAACCCATGGACATCACCAAACGCTGGGTTTCCTCCTTCTTAATGCTTTGCCAGGCCTTTACAGCCGCAGCCTTCAGGTCTTGCTTGTTTGTGGGTCTTTCCGTCTTAAGTCTGGATTTGAGCAAGTGAAATGCATGCTCAATTGGTTTAAGATCTGGTGATTGACTTGGCCATTGCAGAATGTTCCACTTTTTTGCACTCATGAACTCCTGGGTAGCTTTGGCTGTATGCTTGGGGTCATTGTCCATCTGTACTATGAAGCGCCGTCCAATCAACTTTGCAGCATTTGGCTGAATCTGGGCTGAAAGTATATCCCGGTACACTTCAGAATTCTTTCGGCTACTCTTGTCTGCTGTTATGTCATCAATAAACACAAGTGACCCAATGCCATTGAAAGCCATGCATGCCCATGCCATCACGTTGCCTCCACCATGTTTTACAGAGGATGTGGTGTGCCTTGGATCATGTGCCGTTCCCTTTCTTCTCCAAACTTTTTTCTTCCCATCATTCTGGTACAGGTTGATCTTTGTCTCATCTGTCCATAGAATACTTTTCCAGAACTGAGCTGGCTTCTTGAGGTGTTTTTCAGCAAATTTAACTCTGGCCTGTCTATTTTTGGAATTGATGAATGGTTTGCATCTAGATGTGAACCCTTTGTATTTACTGTCATGGAGTCTTCTCTTTACTGTTGACTTAGAGACAGATACACCTACTACACTGAGAGTGTTCTGGACTTCAGTTGATGTTGTGAACGGGTTCTTCTTCACCAAATAAAGTATGCGGCGATCATCCACCACTGTAGTCATCCGTGGACGCCCAGGCCTTTTACAGTTCCCAAGCTCACCAGTCAATTCCTTTTTTCTCAGAATGTACCCAACTGTTGATTTTGCTACTCCAAGCATGTCTGCTATCTCTCTGATGGATTTTTTTCTTTTTTTTCAGCCTCAGGATGTTCTGCTTCACCTCAATTGAGAGTTCCTTTGACCGCATGTTGTCTGGTTACAGCAACAGCTTCCAAATGCAAAACCACATACCTGGAATCCACCCCTGACCTTTTAACTACTTCATTGATTACAGGTTAATGAGGGAGACGCCTTCAGAGTTAATTGCAGCCCTTAGAGTCCATTGTCCAATTATTTTTGGTCCCTTGAAAAAGAGGAGGCTATGCATTACAGAGCTATGATTCCTGAACCCTTTCTCCGATTTGGATGTGGAAACTCTCATATTGCAGCTGGGAGTGTGCACTTTCAGCCCATATTATATATATAATTGTATTTCTGAACATGTTTTTGTAAACAGCTAAAATAACAAAACTTGTGTCACTGTCCAAATATTTCTGGCCCTAACTGTACAGTAACCTCCAAAGAAGAAAAAGCTGCAAGAAGCTTCAGCATAAGTGCAAAGACATCTCACACGGTCAAAGGCAGAGTGAACTCTATCTGCGACACCCAGTGAAAACAAGTAGAACTACTTAAAGGCTGAGGTAGTGGAGAACAGAATGCTCTGGCACACCCTTCCACCTCTACCTCCACTGGTAGAACCATACAGTAATACATAGACTACAGTAGCTACAAGTATGCCTTGACTCCTGTTTCAGCAGTGGATCTCTGGCAGACATTTGGACCCATTTATCTCCTTTGGGTTGCTATAACCACATGACACACACAGCTCCCTCATCCACTGGTCATGCAGTGTTTTGGACACTCCACATACAAGAAAACTTTTGTCGTTGAATGTGCATTGTTTTATCATCCAAGGTCATGAGTGTCCTGCTTCTCCTGAGGCTTTTCTCATGTAGTGACTAGTGAATCCAAGCTTTGATGACATACGGTAAGCAGCCAGCTCCCCATGAGATGAATAGGCCTTTCTGAACTGCAGCACAAGAAGAGCTTTCAGTGCCACTAAGATTTCAGACATCAGCACAACATGCCCTAAGGTGGCGGCACTTTATTACCAAGTGTAAATCAGATTTGGGCAACTGAATGGATTTCATTTAGTAGACCGCTCATTGTTTCTGAGAAGTAATGAAAAGACAAAACATGGGTGTAGGTCTGACAATAAATGGTCATGATGCTTAATACAAGGATGCACATAAGATAAAACCAAAAGACCCGAGTGCCTGCAGATGTTCTTAGCTGTTGATGTGCAATTAGATATGGTTTTCATGGTAATCTGAAGCTCTATTCTTCAGAACATCTTCATGTGATGGTTGGAATACCTTTAACCAAAGAATTATTTAATTTTACATTGTATACACTGTTTGTTCCAATCAGGAGTGTACATAGAAATCATTGGGTTCTACTTACCGTCACCGAACAGGGACGTCACAATCATAGGTCTGCTGGAGTCTACGGGGGCCCAAAAGGTTCCTTTGCCCCATAGCAAAAGACCATTAGTAGTAAAGACTTGTGATAGTAAAGAGTGGTACAGCACTCCTGTCAGTAGAAGGTTCTCGGTTAGGATCCAACTTAAGGGCCCGTTTCAAGCTACGATATCGTTAACGATATTGTTGAAACGTCACGGGTTTTCAGTCATTCAAACGACGTCGTTCAGTGTGACATGTACATCCGATCAACGATAATTGGGAAAATGGTTCATCGGAGGTTTTTGAACCGGACCTAAAACCAAAAGATGATCGTTCGTCCAACCTGCAGCATGGGTGTGTGTGACACCTCGATAACGATGTCGTTAATGACCTCGCCCATTGAGAAGTGAAAATGTAAGTGATCAAATGACTGCAAGTATCGTTCGCTTGTCGCGGAATCGTTGCTGCATCGTTAACGATATCTGTACGTGTGACATTTCACTAGCGATCATTGAACGACGTTCAAGCCATCTAGGTCAAGTCGGATCATTGATCGGATCGTTCGACCATTGAAGCGTGAGACGGGGCCTTTAGTATAGACATAAAAAGAATCCGCTCTCAAACGTCATGTCATGTACACCTTATAGTTTCCTAATTGGATCATAAGCGAAGATCCCTTTTCTTCTTTCTCCATTGATTTGAGCGCCGGATTCTTTCTTTATAAAGACCTTTGATAATTATGGGTCCAGTTGGAAATTTTGCACCGGGGCCCACAATCTTTAAGTTACGCCACTACCTCCCAACTTTTAAAGATATTGGGAGGTACAGCAGGAACACAGAAATTTGTTTGTTCGTGTTCTCACCCACTGCAATGACCCTTTTTCTTGGCCTTCAAAAAGGTTTCTTCCAAAAAATGGGAGGTAGCATACCTCCAACAGTCACACATAGTATGACCTCACAGCCCCCCATACCCATTATGATCTCTTATAGCCGCCAACATAGTATGCTCCCCCACACAATATGATGCCCCCACCGCGTCTTAGAACATATAATTACACCCACAACACCCCAATCAGTATGATCCAACAACAGTTAACCCCAAAGCATGATTGCACACTCAGTATGATGCCTCCATATCTCCCCCACCTAACAGTATGGTAGCTGACAACATTTTAAAAAGTTAATTACTTACTACGCCCCATTTCCCCAATGCGCTCCTCTGTGCAGCGCGTGAACTGAGGCTCAGCTCAGCACGAGCCATCAAGAAATGCCCTTGTGCCTTCTGCGCTGAGACTCAGACGTACAGGCTCAGACACCATTGAATTCAATTCTATCTGATCTGGCAACTACATTCTTCAGGTCAGTATAAATACGGCTATACCAAACCTGTCTCATTTTTTTTCTTTTAACTGTGTTAAAAGAAAAAAATTATTTGTATTACCATTTTGCAGACCCATAAGACTTATTTTTCCCTTGATGGTTCTTTTTGCTGGTACCACTGTAGAGTGAGCCGTTTCATGTATGTCGTCAAAGTATATGTTGCTCAGACTTTTATGGATGTGATGATAGCAAATATGCTTACTTTTGTTTTAAAGTACGGTAATTATTAGATGTAGAAAATCTTTTTTTAAACTTTTTATCCCTCTATTTTTTAGTTTTTCCAGGAAACATCAAATTGTATTTGTTTTCTTGCTTCTATGAAGCCTAACGTTGGGCCGTGACTTGGCTTCACAGGAATAAGGTAAAATATGTTTGTACTGTGTTAGCCAGCAGATAGAACAGTATTGGAATCTGAGAGTCCTCAGTGGTTGATACCTTTTAATGGCTAACTGAAAAGATGGTAAGCATAACAAACTTTCGAGACACTTAGGCTCCTTCATCAGGCTGGAATGACACAAATTCTGAAGACATAAACATATATACATAAGCAGGGTACGATGATGCAGTAAATACAACAGGTGACATAAAGCAGAGTCAGGCTAGGGTGGGGGAGGAGTTGGGGAGGTAAAATAAAAATTCCGAGATAATAAATAGAACAATAATACAATGTTTAGTGGTCTGTGGAGACCTGAAAATTCCTAAATGAGAAAGCTATCAATCCATCCAAGCTATAAATCGTCTTACATGAACTGTCTCACATGGATTTATAGCTTTCTCACTGAGGAATTTTCAGGTCTCCACAGACAACTAATCATTGTATTATTGTTCTATTTGTTCCTCTTATCTCGGAATTTTGATTTTACCTCCCCAGCTCCTCTCCCCTTCCCAAACCTGACTTTGCTTTACGTCACCTGTTGTATTTACTGCATTATCCTACCCTGCATATGTATATATGTGTGTGTCTTCAGAATGTGTGTCATTATCATGAAGGGGCCAGAGTGTCTCGAAAGCTTGCTTTATTTACCATCTTTTCAGTTAGCCATTAAAAGGTATCAACCATTGAGGACTCTCAAATTCCAATATTTAGGAAGCACTCTGTAATGCTAAGGTATGCAAAAAATGAATATAGGAATTTTGGAACTGCATTATTGCTAAGAAAAATAGATTTTAAAATTGTAGTTATTTAGTCAGTTTTTGAGAGCCCAGCAGCAATGGCCGGTTTATGAAAGCTCAGCAGCCAACAACAAGGCGCATCTCTTTGCTGGGTTCCTAACCTCTATCCAGGGCTAGAAGCCTACAATATTATGGGCAGGCAGGAACTACTTAAATTGAAAACCTCCTTATGCTGGTGGGAGGAGTGTTCATTCAAAAAGGAATAATAAGTGTAAAATAAAAAATGGCCAGCACATCCAAGCAGACAAATGTGAACAGGTGCAAACTGAAAATGCTATACACTCTAAAAATATATACAGCTGTGTGGCGCCCCTGCGGTCTAGCTGCCACAATGGTACTTAAAGGAATCGGTATTAGTGCCATGTCTGGAGAGGATTTGGGGTGTCCTATGCTGGGTCCCTAAGTCTTCACACATTCCTGAACTCTAGCTAGGAGATGTAGCACTTAGAGGCCTGTTTGGAGCAGTGTCTCATCCCCTGGTTGGAGAGAAGGGTTAGCTGCAGTCCGGAGGGTTAGGTGAAGGAGTAGAGAGTCAGAATGGAGAGCTCAATTAGCTACGAGGGGCGTCAGAACACCAAGCTGTCAGATCTTCAATACTGGCAGCAAACTGGAGGCTACTGGGCTGCAAGCTCAGTAGCCACACTGTTGGACTATCCATGGGCACAGCATCTGCCAAAGGGTTAAAGAAGCAGTGTGTGTCTGGGGTCTCATGGAGCCTAGGTTGCCTGCCTTCCAGGAGTGAACAAGAGTTGCATAGGGTAGCTGAAAGTACCTAGAACCTCATCCCAGGGAGAAGTCAGCCAGAAGGCCACACAACCACCCAAGCAAAGCGGCACTCAATTCTTTCCAGACTGGTCAGACCTTGATGTACCTGGAGAACAGTATGTTGGACTTGTGACTGCTACTTTACAAGTAAAGGTAAAGAAGCTTCAAAGAGACTGTCTCTTTGCGTCCTTCCTGTGACTCCCTCCTCACTATAACATCCATCTCCTACTACGAACCCCAGGGGCCTGCTCCTGCTGAGGGAGTAATACACCTTGCTGCTACACTATCCCCTGGGGACCTCACCTGCAGCACCAGTCACCCGTAATTGGGTCCCTCAGCTGGCGTCACAAACTATCCATAAACTTTAACCCTTGTAAATAACCCCCTTTCCATGTCCGGTCAGCGCCACTGCTCCTGGGCTTCACCACTGTGATAGAGACTGCCTGCCCCGGCCAGCCGAGTACCCCGACCCTTGCGACCGTGACAGCTGCACTCTGAAACAATAAGGTATATAACATATATATTTTTAAAGTATATTGCACTTTCAGTTTGCACCTGTTCACATTTGTCTGTTTGGATGTGCTGGACCACTTTTTTCATATTAAGCTTCACAGGAGCTCATAGATTGCAGCAATGGCCTTCTGCTTATTGCCTTGTGTAGGTGAGACAACAGTAACGGACACCATACTGGGTTTGCACGGGTTTGCTTTTATATCTTGGGGAGGAAAGGTGTTAAATCACCACTAGGGGGAGCTCACTAAATACTGTGCATACAACGATGAGAATATGCAGTAATCTCATATACGCCCCCTTGTGGTAGATGCAAGCAACACGAAAGGGAGTTGGAGCTTTACATCAAAATCCGAGCTCTGATGGCTACAAATATATATGGAGAAATTTAGAAAAACACTGAATAGTGACCAAAAACATGTTGAAAGGTAAACATTCACTTTATGGTAGGGTTGTTAACTTGACTTTTTATTGTTTTCTGTGCAGCTTGTCAAAATATCACAAACAGACATCTTTTTTTTACAAACCCATAATAAATCATGATGATTATAAGTGATCCATGTCTACAGCCCATAGTTGTAATATAAAGACATCAGCTGCATTCACTGTAAACTGTAAAATGATGATGATTGCAGTCTAAACAATCTGTGAATATAACAACAGCTTAAAAAAATCACGGCACCTTTGTGGCATCCCTGCGGACAAGTCGCCACAGATTGGAATAGCAGCTGGGAACTGGTAAGTGGTCACTCCGCACAAACACCCAACACAACCCCCGATCGCTAGTCCTAGTTACTTCATGCCAGGCAGGGGATAGCGGGAGGGACCAAGTGGAGGGTGGAGCTTGATGAAAAGCCCGGGAAAAGGGTGGAGGAACTGGAGTAAAACCCAGGAACATTAAGTTAGTAGAGCTCAAGTAGAGAGTTTAAGTTCGAATTCCTGGCGAGCTGTAATGGGAGAAGGAACAGAACTCCTAAGCCGATACGCCCAACAAGCCTAGCAGACTGTAACACCAGAGAGGTAGAAAACCCGGACCCGCGATCTGTGCCACCGTATGGTTAGTCCGGGTCCCAGGCTGCGTAACAACGGAAGCAAGAAGGGGTCCACGGCATACTCGGGCCAACAGGGACACCGGAGGACTGGGCTAAAGCCAGGGTGCCGACCCTGTTGAAGTGGCCGGGAGCAGTATGCCCCAACCACAGATTAACCGGGGGTGAAGTGACTCTATGTCTCGAACCCACCTCCGGTGCAGTGAAGGAAATGCAGTCAAACGAGGGCGAGGGGGATAGACTGAGAGCCCCCAGGAAAGACCCACGACAGTTGGCCCATAACTAGCACTCGGGAAACTAGAATGAGGCCCAAAAAGGTACCAAAGGGAGAGGGAATGCTGTTAATGAAACATCCCAGCTGCTAGTTCATGACCGGAGCCGCTTAAGAACTTGTGGTACAGTGTAAACTGTTTGTACCGTGTGACTTGTGGAGCTTTAGTAAAGACCCAGTAAAAGCTCCAACATCTGTGTGACCTTTACTTACATACCTGAGACAGGGCTGAGTAGGATGAAGTCTTGACAACCGGAGGTTGGCAGAGGACATTAACAGTACTTTTCCTTCTTGCACAATCTTCACGGCAGCCCTGGGGAACAGCCCTACCCGTGGAGGGCGCATCACGCTGGCTGCAACCTCCATCATCCCCAGGAGACCCGACTGCAGCGGTGGCTACATTTGGCCACAAACCACGAGAGGTGTCATGTACATTTTCTAAACAAACTTCGTTCCCCTATTTAACCCCCCTTTTATTGCCGTGCCTGGGACCACGGAGCCAGGTCACGTCACTGTGACACCACGCAGCCGTAGACGACGAGTGAGCCAGGCTTTGAGCACCCCCTACCCATGGCGTGACACCTTCAATTTTTTTACGGACAGGACAAAAAGTGCTCTATCTTTAGTTGGCAATCAAGCTTCCTGGTCTGTTAGGACAATCTGTAGGCTTCTAACTACGCACAAGTTTAGCTCGGAAGTCTTAAAAGCCATGTATTGTATTGTGTTGTTTCTATAGATCCTTTGCAGCCAATACATCACCATGAGAACATGCACCAAACTTCTAAAAGTAAAATTATTGCAAAACATGTTATTTAGTTAATGGGAACCTCCAGACTGATGCATGTTATTACAACTTATTAAAAATGACATTGGATTCAATTCTGGGATTTCACCAGTGGCCTGATCAAGATAAAATGACTTGTTGACCCCTTTGGTTTCGCTTGACCTCGTAACTTAAAACTTCCTTTGGTTTTGAAATAAATGAGTTTTTTACACTCGGTCATTACTGAAAACCATTAGTCAAATATGCCAAAAGAAAATCAAGAGTGAAAGGGATGAAAGGAATCATCTAACACTGTTTTGTCCTGCCGTGGTCCAGAGTCTGGTCTCGTCCTCTGTGGCAGCTGGGCAAGGGCAATTTCAGTGATGTGCCATCCTGGGCACCTCTCGCAGTTACTAGACCCCAATACATTAAGAATTCTCAGTACATGACTATTGACTTGACCTTGATAGCATGACTTTACATAGACTAGTAAAAAGCTTGGGAGGTTGGGCTGCGAATGCCTACTGCCATGAAGGACCTGAATGTTGGACCAGGGAAGTACAAGTCCTTTTGCTTAGTATGTAATGTTCCCCAGACTGAGCTATTGAGTTTAATAAGACAAATGGAGTCCAAAATAGTCAACTATTCTCGACTTTTTTATAGCAGCGTCTATCTCCTTGGACTAAGTGACAACTGAGATCACACAATAATTCCAATCCTCTGGAAAATATCTCCTTGTTTCATCTTCATCCCGTAGGCCGGTTTCACACTACTGTTTGACTCCGCTGCGTATGGCAGGGGTCGAACGTGTACAGCAAAGCATCCATCGTGCATCCCTATGTTTAACATGGGAATGCACGGTGTATGCGGTCACCCGCGGATGCACGAGTTTGAGTGTGCATGCGTTGCTTCTTGTTGCATTTTCTGTGCGGCCGAGGATGTATGATTTGTACGCAAGCCTCTGCAAGCATACAAATGATACATTAGCCCAATGAGAACGCACTGCCATCCCGATGTCTGCATTCGGCACTGCGTTTGCGTCTGCATGACACACGCATGAAGACCAAACGCTAGTGTGAAACCGGCCTAACATACATTGCTTCTTTAATATTACTTTTTGTTTGACACATTGGAATGGGGCATCGATCGAAGGTTCTACACAGGACACCATCTAACGGAAGACTGATTATAAAATGTTTTTACTTTTGTGGTAAAATAAATTAAGAAGATCAGTCACAGATTACACAACATGAGTTCTACCAGCTGATAAGGAGTCATTTGACAAGGGTTGCGGGTTGGAAGCAGTAACCAACGATCATTAACTTTGTACCAGTTATAAACACATGATAATCAGCCAACACAACCCTCCTCCCTTCACGGGTCTGCATCACTGAAGCCATCCCTTAGTAATAGCTTAATGTCTAATATTAGGCACATTAAATATAGATATCACTAAAGAATAAACCAAAGTTCAGGGACCAAATCCATCAATTTTTGCCTATTTCCAAATTTGCACCTTAGATAGTTGCCTACTCCTCCCACCTGTTGTCCTGCAGTTTGAGTGAAAAATTACATAGGTAGACTATGACCATTTTTCTTACTTTTGTCTTGCTAGATGGTACCGTTACACGGGGAAAGATCTCCGGCAACATCGCCGGCAACTCAGGGGTGTTGCCATTTTGAAGCGACATCACTGGAGAGTTGCCCCGTGTAACAGGGTGATATCAAAGGCGATAGTTGCTTCAGCAACATCGCCAAGTTTCAGGACAATGTCCTGAAACCTGGTGATGTTGCTCAGGGGATCTGCCTGAATGGCCCTGTCTGACATCGCAACAGTGATGTTGCAAGCAATGTCCCCCATTGAGTCCAATGTTAAGGATCTCTACCAGGGTTGAATTTAACCCTGGCAGCGATATTTGCTTTCAACATCGCCGCTGCATTGCCGGCGATGTCTCCTCGTCTGACAGCTCACCAGCGATCTTGGCCAGCGGCCAAAAATGTGTGCTCTCCCGTCAGTTGCCGGCGATGTTGCCGGAGATGTTTCCACGTGTGACGGTACCTTTAGGCCAAATTCACTTCCACACACACAACCTTTTTGTCCATTTTGAAAAAAATAGATTTTTGCAGAATCCATTTTTTTAGCATGGGAGTCTATGGAGAACGAATCCGGTAACTGATTACTATTTATCTTCCATTTTTCTTTCATTTGTAAAGGATCCGTTTCTCTTACTGGATCAGTGTCAAATAGAAGATAAATAGCGATCAGTAACCGAATCCATTCTCCATAGACTCCAATGTAAAAAAAAACATCCTGCAAAAATGAATTATTTCAAAATGGACTAAAAAGTTGTGTTCCCACAAAGGATTGATGCTGGATCCGTTTTAATGGATGATTATTGGACATGTGAACTCAAGGGGGTTTACACGTTGCGATATCGGCGTCCAATTTCAATGAAAAGTCACGTGGTTCGATCGTTGGAGCCGATATCGCTCCTGTGTTGTATGGTGTGAACGTCCAATACGATGCAGGAACGATGTCAATGCGATATCGGGGATTGAATGAGCGTGCTATTCAATGCCCCGATATTGAAGGGAGATTGGAGCCGGATCGTGCTGTGTGACAGCCCAACTACGATGTGAAGTTCAAAGTCACCCATTCACTCCCATGTTAAATGGTCGTTCCTGGGTTGGGGGGCATAGACATCGTACGGACGTTGGATTCCTAAATCACAAGGTGTAAACCTTCGATGCGATGCGGGAGAAACGTGCACTAAATGAGCGCTCCCGCGCCATTGAATTGCGATATCGCAACGATATTGAAACATGTAAACCCACCCTCAGCCTTATCCCCAAGCCATGCTGCTATGGTAATGGTGACACCTTCCTGCTGACGATTATTCTCTGTTTACGGCTAACTTATCTCGACTAGTTTTGGAGGACAGAAAACAAATCCAAATGATGTAATTAGGATATAATTAGACATGCTGTTTTAATAACTCCACATTCCTAGCAAGATCCCTGCGGACATTGTGGACATGTACGTTTATATAATAAATAGCTTGGTGCTGATTAAGGTGTCCTAATGACATTACTAACCTTATCTACACACAAACAATTCTGTCTTTCCCATCATATAAACGTTATTAGTTATTATCCGGAACTTCATTTTCACTTTCGTTGACAAGGATTTGTATTTTGCTTTTGTATAGTAGCTACTTATTTAAAGGAGAAATCCATTATTAGGCAGAAATGTAATCGAGGGTGGGGAGTAGATGTTGGACACCTGTCAGTTTCTATAGTGTACCACTACTGGAGCTGCCACCTCACCACCACCGGAGCTGCTGCCTCACCACCACCAGAGCTGCCGCCTCACCACCACTGATGCTGCCACCTCACCACCTCCAGAGCTGCCACCTCACCACCTCCAGAGCTGCCACCTCACCACCACCAGAGCTGCCGCCTCACCACTACCAGAGCTGCCGCCTCACCACCACCAGAGCTTCTTCCTCACCACCACCAGAGCTGCCGCCTCACCACCACCAGAGCTGCCACCTCACCACCACTGATGCTGCCGCCTCACCACCTCCAGAGCTGCCACCTCACCACCACCAGAGCTGCCGCCTCACCACCACCAGAGCTGCCACCTCACCACTACTTATGCTGCCGCCTCACCACCACCAGAGCTGCCACCTCACCACCACCAGAGCTGCCATCTCACCACCATGGGAGCTGCCACCTAACTACCACCAGAGCTGCGACCTCACCACCACCAGAGTTGTCTCACCACCACTGGAGATGCCACTTCACCCCCACTGGTGCTGCCATTTCACTACCACTGGAGCTACCACTTCTCCACCATCGGAGCTGTCACCTCACCATCACTGGAGCGACCTCTTCACCACCACTGGAGCTGCCTCCTCCCCACCACCAGAGCTGCCACCTCACTACCACCAGAGCTGCCACCTCACCACCTCTGGAGCTGTCTCACCACCACTGGAGATGCCATTTCACCCCCACTGGAGCTGCCACCTCACTACCACCGGAGCTGCTGTAACCCACGACCTACTGTCTCCTCCCCATCATCCTATAAAATGTAAGCCCGTACCAGTCAGTCATGTTCACTGTAACGCATATCTGTATTTTGATTGTAACTCCTTCTCATGTACTGCACCATGGAATTAATGGTGCTATATAAATAAATAATAACAATAATAATGTAGAGGTGGAGGGCTTTTCTGAGTACCCAGACTCCTTAACAAGTGGATAGATGTGACTGAAATATAAATTGAACAAATAGGCTCCCCAAAAAATCTAAAATTTAGCATGTTAAAGGAACCAGTCACTTGATTCATGATGCCCAACCTATAGGAAGTACGAATCAGAGTTTGTCTGCACCATTGCGGTATGATCTTCTCTCAAATGTTCATAGTTTGAAGAGCAGCAGGGGACTGTAGGTAGAGACTGATCTAGCACCATCATAGGAGATTATCAGGTCTCTACCGTGTGTACATAGGTGGAGAGATGTCAATGATCTGGAGCAGTGTGGGGAGAAACAGCGTGCCGCCACCGGACTAGTTATTTCTCTCTGTGACGTTAGTCACTATATGGACAAACCGTGAGGCAAGGTAGTCCAATGTTCTGGGGTCAGATCCAAGAGAGCACATCATTGACTAAGGGAAAAGACAAAGGCATAATCAGGTCATAGTGTAGGTCAGAATATCAGGAGCATAAAGGATCAAAGCAAAGGGACAAGGTTAACAGATGGTCAGAGGAGGTGCAACAGATTGAGCACCGATAAACGAGGTGTACATGCACCAATGAGCAAAATGCTATCACTGGTAGCGATCTGGGACCAACTGCTCAGCTAAGTAGCTCAGCAATTAGCGAAAACTAGGAATACCTGAACAAGCCCAGCACTTCCCAGTCTCAAATTTGACGGCTGTGCTGTCAATCAACACACTGACAGCTCAGCACTCCCCAACACTAGATGTGATGATTGAACCATCACTCACCAACTGGAAAGCTCAGCACACCCTGGTCCCATAGTGCAGCAAACTGTCACCCACTGTGTTGTCACACTCTCCCTATAGTCTGCGGCTACTCTTCAAACTATGTTTTCCATGAATTGTCAGAGTTTGTGCAGCAAGACTATGATTCATGTTACCCAAACCAGGAGAAATTCGAGTGACAAGTTCCCTTTAATGGTAATCTATATGCTATTGGTTTGACACAGACTGGTCTTCAGAGAATTAGTAACAATGCAGACCCAGGAGCCTTCATTGGCATCTCATGGTAATGTCATGAGGTGGTGTAGCCCCCCTCATTCGTAACTGCATACATTCAGCTATTATGGAGTGTACCTTTAATTTTTTTTACTCATTTGTAATTATTCCTATTCCAGCACTGTACAGTTATGATGGCACTACAAAAAAATTAACTGAGGAAATCAGTTAAAGGGAATCTTTAATGATTCTCTAGTAAAATGCAAATAGAATCTTTAAATAGGGCTTATTATTATTATTATTAATATTATTTTTTTATTTATATAGCGCCATTAAATTCCATGGCTCTTTACATATGAAGAGGGGAGAACAAGGACAAATACAGTATATATGGACGATCAAGTCTTACAGATACATTAGGGGAGAGGAGCCTGTCCATGAACGCTCACAGTCTACAAGGGGCAGGCGAGGAAACAGTAGGAAGGGGAGCGCCGATCGTGTGACGGTAAGGGACCGGGTCTCATTATTATTAAGCAGCTCTTTCAAGATCAGTAACTTTTTTTTAGTGTGGTTTCTCCTGTTGTCCTGTTGTAAGCTCTGGAGAATTCAGTGTCACATAGTAACTAGTCAAGCCTATGTAAATTTAAACTGCATATGCACTGCTGCTCCCTCCCCCCTCTCAGTGATAGGAAATCCAAACTGAATTTGCACTGCTACCCCCACCCATACTCCTTCCCCTTTCTCAGCAGTAATAGTAAATGCACTGAGAGGTGGGAGGGGGGAGTAGCGCATATGCAATCTGTAGTTACAAATGCTTGACCAGCCGGCACACAAACACTGAATTCTCCAGAGCTTACAACAAGATAACAGGAGAAGCTACAGTAATAAAAGTTACTGATCCTGAAAGAGCTGCTTAAGCTCTATTTAAATATACCATTAGCATTGGCATAACTTGAAGCTCATGGGCCACGATGCGGAAGCTCCAATGAGCCCCCAATTATTGCAAATCATTAATAGCATTAGTCTTTTTCTGTAGGCCAAAGGGACTTTTAGGTCTCTCTAGGCTCCAAGGGCCGGATGTGATTGCAACTCCTGCAGCTAATGTAGTTAAGCCACTGACCATTAGCATTGTGCTACAAAATCACCTGACAGATTCCCTTTATAGGGTTTTTTTGAGTCTAGAAAATCCATTGCCCAGCTTCAGTTTGCATTACTCTCCTCAGGTCCAGCACTGAGTCAGCACCGCTTCTCCCAGTGTATGTTATTGTCTACAGCGTTGATGTCCTACTGACAGCACTGCAGCCAATCAATGAGCTCGGTGGCCCTGAACAAGTCATGCTGTATACTTGAGCTTAGTTATTGGCTGCTGTGCTTTCCATATGACACCGCTACAGACAATAACAAACATCGGATACTCGGTGCTGGACCAGAGGAGGGTGAGTATAGAACAATTTAAATTTTTTTTTTAACTGGAGTCAGGAGAGAGAGATTCATCATTGCCGGAAATCCTTATTTGATTTCCTTAATCAATTTTAGGCTTCTAATTTCTTCCTTTTAATACTCTACTATAGACAGTTGAGCCGCGTCGTACTAGAATACAGTAAAAAGACTTCTTTGTCTGAAAATTTGTATTCATTGCGAAAACATATTCAACATTTGAGCTACAGACTTGACTACTTTTCAATGCAGTTATAAATAGGAGATCTACAATTAGAGATGCCTAATCCAGCGTCAGATCATAAGAGGATTAAATAAGGAGTGGACGGCGCGGGTTTATTTTGGCTTTTCTCAACTGAAGGCGGAATTGTTTACTGGAATCGTTTATAGCTTTGTAAATTAGATGGTCTATATTTTATGTGACTGCGGCGGCGGAGAACCCTTCATGGCTGCGGGCGGTGGCATCTCGCTGTGTCTACATCACACAGGGGATCAACCACTTTGTCTATGAATAATGGCCTTCTCTCCCGGTACTACAAAGCAGCAATTGTGTCACTTTTATTCTCTGGCCTCCCCAAACCTTGGGTTATTAAAGTTTGGTAGTAAATTTTATCTTTTCCTCTAATTAAATGAAATTAAAAAAAAGGGATCAAAGAGGGATCACATTAGAAAGTTGTTTCTTTTAATTTTATCTTTATTATTATTTTCATTGTCTTTAACTTTTTTTTTTTTAATTTTTCCCAAAATGGTCAGTGAGGGGTTGGAAGGGGCTCAGATAAGAAATACACATAAATAAAGAACCACAAACTATATTGATCAGTGGTTCTTTAAAAAAAATGGCCACGGCTTTTATGAAATACTAGCTGGGTGCCCGATGCACATGCATCGGGATTCTAGAAGGGCGAGTCTCTGACTCGCAATGGCCGCTTCGCGGCCAATGCTTCGCGCTGCTAAGGCGACTCGCCATGCCCGCTGCGCGGGCATAGCGAGTCGCCTTAGAACTGCTCGCAATGGCCGCTGCGCGGCCAATGCTTCGGGCGTATCCACATGACGACACTGACTCGCAGCGCAAGCGGACTCAAAAGGGGCAAAAAACCCATTCGTGATTATATAATAGATAGTGTATGAGCATCACTTTGTCTATAATTCAAGCTATAACCAGGGACATAACTACAGTAGGTGCATGAGTTGCAGTCACACCCGGGCCCTGTAGTCTAGAGGGCCACAAAAGTCCCTTTGGACTATAGAAAAAGACCAAACCTATTAAATATTTGCAATACTTGGGGGCTCCATTGGAACGACCAAAAAAACTCATGATTGGCACTTTGACTTTTTTCTCCATTACGCAGTTTAGCGATTGGAATAATTTATTTTCTATATTGATAGATCGGGCATTTCTGAATGGGGTGATATTAAATATGTGTATTTTTTTTTTTATTGATTTCTTTTCAATAGGGATAAAAAGGGGCTATTTGAACTTTTGTGTTTTTTACTTTTTTATATTTATAAAAACTTTTCTTTTTTACAATTTATTGTTTTTACTAGTTCCTTCTGGGGACTTGAAGCCTTCACTCTCCAATCACTTGTAGTGTACGGAGCCATACTGATGCACTGCAAAAATGATCATCTTCTGTGAATGCCATAACTCAGCCAGCGTTCACAGGAAGTTTGTCATGACAGTGACAGCGGTCATCAGCTGACCCCTAGTTGTCATGATAACCCAATGGCGCTCCACAATCACATCACGGGGCTGCTAATGGGAGCAAAGAGTAGCATGCTCCCTGCCGATGCGTGTTAGATCGTGCTGTCACAGTTTGATAGCGGGATCTAACTACTTAACAGGTGCAGGCTGATCTCCGATCCACCCACGCTTGTTAGCTGCACATGTCGGCTAATTAGATTAGCCGACATGTGTGGAGAATGATGTGAGCTCGGCTTTTGAGTTTGCATTAAAGGCAGGGAGGCATCCAAGGACATACCAGTACGTTAAAGGGGTTTTCAGCTGTTCCCAACTGCAGTTTGTTTAAAAAAAAAAAAAAAAAAGAAACAGAGCTCATCCTCCCCACGTACTCCTGAGTCACTGCCGCTCTTCCTTGTGTGTGTTATTGTCTGCAGCACTAACAACACATTGACAGACCTCCAGCCAATTAGTGAACTCAGCTCATGCCGTTAACTCTGGCAAAGCCGCTGATCTCACTGATTGGCTGCAGTGCTGTCAATGTGAGGAGACAGGAAGGTTAGACATAGTGCAGTTGGTGGTCGGAGGGGTTGAATTTATGAGGACAAAGGTTCGTTCTTTACAAACCTTTATTAGGGATTAGTATATACAATGCGTTTCAGCAGTGGATTACTGCCTTCTTCAGGTAAACAGGACCGCCCGGCTCCAGCGTTCTTGGCAGCCTCCAGCAACACCCGGATACCCAAGCTTCTCCAAAGGTTGTACAGGGGTGCACAACCCAGTATGGTTAGCAGGCACCTTAAACCCCTCACCTGCCCCAGTAGACCACCAGGTTTTACCCATTAGCACCCCACATCTCTTTTATCTTTATATGAAGAGACAAACTGTCACTGGGAGAGGCCATGGAAACTCGGCACTGAAGTCGTGGCGTATGAGTAAATAATGTTTTTTTAAACCAAACTACAGCAGGGAGGTTAGCAGGGGTTTTTCAAAACCAGATAATCCCTTTAACAGAGCAAGCATGACCCTCACATCACCTAGGACTATTTCAACCATTTCATTACCAATATCTGATAAGTGAACGAGGTTACTTATGAAGAGTCACTCCATCTTCTAAGGGCGGCTTCACACTGCGGTCAGGTCCGGTCCGGGGCTGTCAGGGATGAACCTGACAGCCCCGGACCGGATCTGAACACAGAACCGGAGGGCAATCCGGCCCCATAGACTCTCATGTTAGGGAGCGCCGGATTGCCCTGGATCCTCCCGGACAGCTGGAAACTGGATGGCAGATAACTGTTATCCGGCTCCATCCGGCCCCATAGGATACTATGGGGCCAAAATCCGGACAGCCCCAGACCGGACCTGACCGCAGTGTGAAGCCGCCCTAAGTCAACATGTCTAAAAGAAAAACCATCAATAGTAATTGGCATGAACATAAACACAGCCTGATTCACGGTTTTCCTGATCTCATCACAAATCTTCAGGTTTGCCAACTTTACTCATGACGGTCTAGCAATCAACTCTGAAAACATGATCTTAACACCTGGAAACAGGTTCTTGATATCAGGGAAATGTTTCTTCACCTGGAAAAGTAAAATCTACTATCCCGATATTCTTAATGTTCTTTCATTGAGTAAACGATCTTAAGATTTACAAACAAGAACATCGTTTTCGGCAGCACATTGACCTGTGCAAACAAGACACGTGCCGCCTAGAACAATGGCAGCCTATGTGCACTAACTGATTGCAGGTTGTTCAGGGCACATCTGCAGCAGGATCTGCTTTTGTAAACTGGTTATTTAAAAACCGTCAACCGGCAACGTGAACATCGCAAAGTGTAAATTTCCCTTTACAGTAACTTAAAGTTTACCTAATTGTAGCCTAGCAGCCTCCATTGGCACCCTGATACCAAAAAAGTATATAGAAAAAAGTTTCCCAACCAAAGAGTTACTTATTGTGTTCAATAACTCTACTGTGCAATTAAGATGCTCACCTGATTGGAGAATCAAGAACTTCTTGCTATACATTGAACAAATTCTCAAATATTCTTTAAAAAAAATAAACCAGACAAATGGGTGAATCCAGTGAATACAATGATCCCAATTCATGAAAGAGTTTACGCTAATGTTCTGCCATAAGAAGCTTTGAACATTCACATAACTAAAGGCCCCGTTACATGTTTCAACCTCGTTCCTGACATCATTCAAAAGTGAGGTCAGGAACGATGTTAAAATGACATCGTTGTTGCGTGTAAACGCAGGATTCAAAAACGATAGTTGTTCAAGTCGGAGTTGACAGGTTTTCCTGCATGCAAGAAAACCTGTCAACTTCAACTTAAGCAACCTGCGTCATCGTTCGGCGTGACACCGCAATAATGATGTTACGGCCGAATTCGCCCATTCACAGCAGTGAGCAGGGATCGTTCGCGGTGTTTGTGAACGATCCCTCCACACAATATCGTTGGTGAGTTGTCCATGATATCTGGAACGTGCGACAGCTCACCAGCGATGTTGCACAGGTGTCTACAAAATGAGCGCGCTCCCGAGATCGCAAACAACATTGCTCATAAGTTGTACCGTGTAACGGTACCTTTACGGGCATCTGGAGATGCAACTTTTGGCATTTTTGCACAAAGTGGGCAGAGCTGTGGCAGATGGGGGCATGCCAACCGTCACTAGTCAAATTCAGGGACTGGAGTACGAATTGTGGTGAGGCGTGCACAGAGGTGCCCACTACTTATCCAATACTCTGACATGAATGCTTCTTCATTGATCGGGAGCGACTGAATCCAGCACATCTCATCAAGTCTGGCGTGAACAACTCCAGTATTGATTAATTGGGCCATCTGCTTTAAAACACTTATTGCCCAGTGGATCTGTCTTGACTTTTACATACACATTACATACACATTGTGATAGAATCCACCTCTGTTGCCACATCTTTCAAAAACAAATGTTCATGCCACTTCAGACTTCTAAAGCCCCCGTCACACCGGCGACAGGGCTGGGGATGTCGGCGGCGACTGGCGGGTGCGCACACGTTTTTGGCGCCCTGTCAGCGTTGCCGTCCCCCGTTTACACGGGGTGACATCTCCAGCCCCGCGCCGGCGAGCTGACAGGCGGCATCGCCGCCGGGGTGTATGAAAGACCCAGCAGCGATGCAGGACAATGGGAGCCTATGGCTCCCATCGCCAGACAGGTCGCCGGCGGCCAGTTACATGGGGTGATGTGTGCACATCGCCCCATGATGTCGGCACCGCCGACATCGCCCCTTTACATGAAGCGACGTAGGGGCGATGACGCCGGTGATAGGCCACGCCCCCACGTCGCCTCTGTAATTAGCCGCAATGTCGCCCCGTGTGACGGGGGCTTTACGGAAAGTTAACCTAAATGCAAAACTACAAAAAACATAAGAGAAAATGGTGTGGATAAAATAGAACAGATTCAGAAGCATTACAATAACATACTCCAATTCCATTGCATTATTCTTTTAAAATGTGAGGACATCTACCATCTTTAACTCAGAGAACATTTTTATTATTCTTCAATAATTACTTATTAAATATATAACCGTACAATGGATTTTGATGTTGACCAAACATCTTAAGAAAGAAAAATGGCAGTAAATAGTTTATCAAAAATAGAAAGAACAACGGGCTTTTTTTCAGAGGGATGTGACATGCTATGAACCTATAACTTCCTACTGACGCAAAATCTAGATCATTTTTCCCAAGCTAGCAAACAACCAGTTCAGATTGCTGCAGCTTCTGATGGCTTCACAGGCTTCTAGACCCACACTATATAAATCCTCGAAAAATTCTTCGTCAATCATCATCAACCGGGTCTTCCCATGGATAGGGAAATAGCATCAGCCATTAAATTAGTTTTGGAATGCTGTGGAAATAATGAAGCACAATAGGGTCTTACCCAAGTGATAGGATTAGGTAAAATCAGGATCAGGGGTTTGCTCACCTTATGTGGTGAGTTATACACAACCAGTGAAAACGCATTAAACAGCTGTTTGTCATGGGGAGCTTAGAGAGTAAAGTAGGAAAGGAACCTGGGCCCCTGATCTGCCCCTCAGGCTAGGGGAACCCTGACTTTCCTAACTCAGGGGTACCCTTGCTGGCAGAGAGGCCTGAATCTCTGTCATGTCCCTAACTCCTGACCAGTCCTAAGGTGAACCCCTAACCGCCACCACAGGAGGTGAACCATAATGGTACCCACAGATATAGACAGACAGGGATAAAGCGACAGCACCACACAGAAAACAATCAGGAAAACAACAAGGTATACTTCACCAGACACCAAGCAATGGTTAGAGCAAGGGTTGGGTACTCCAGGCCTCAAGTGCCGCACACAGTGCAGGTTTTCAGGATTTCCCACCTGCACTGGTGATGATTCCAACCCCTGTGCAATACTAACGAAATCCTGAAAACATGACCTGTTTGTGGCTCTTGAGGCCTGGACTACCCTACCCCTGGGTTAGAGTTTTCAACAGCAACTCCAACACAGGACTGGTATCCAAGAGGCAGGCAAATGCTATAGTCGGCATCCAGGAATGTTCTGAGCCATTCTTAAAGGGAGAAGGCGTTCCAGCAGCCTCAACCATCAATTGACACTAATCAAAAAGTTAACTACTGCAAAGCTGAACATCAGTGAACTAGCACCGCCAACGCGCAAACTGAGGCTAAGGCTGCTTTCACATAATGATTTTTTCCATGTCCGTGGGATCCTACTTTTTGTAGGATCCCACAGACAGGAAAGGACACCACAGGGGGTGACCTATTCTGTGTCCGGGTCCATGATTATCACGGATCTGAACACAACGGGGCACTTTCACTTCTGCAATGTATAATATACATTGCATAAGTGAAATATAAGAAAGAGTAAAAAAAAAAATCACTATGCTCCCCTATCCTCGATCCACCGCTGCCTCCCAGCAAGGTCCGTGTGCTTTCAGGACCTGTGATGATGTCACAGAGCGTCATCGGGTCACATGACCGCAGTTACCCCACAAAATTTCCAATATGCCTGTGTGAAAGCAGCCTTAATCGTAAAGAAACATACTGGATTTATCGTTGCATCCCAATGGGCTTAATGACATTGTGGGAAGAGTTTAATCTGTTTTTCATATGAAAATTGGTTAACTAATAACTGCATCTTTTTAGAAAAAAATGTGAAACTAATGGGATAGGTGTGGTTAAATCCCCACCCTCATTTGAATGCTCAATGGCGGGGTAACTACCTCAGCTATTAATAAAGTAGATACCTGAGGAAGGCGGTTGTATCTGTCAGTTTATATCATTTCATGTTTGTTCAATATATTTTATCTGTGGATAAGAATTTCCTAGAATCAGTATTACGTGGAGCGCGGCCAACACAGAACTGGATCATGCCGCAGATTGTCATGGTCCATGGATTGAATTTCTTAGAGGATTCATGGTTATTTTCTGATCCAGGGCAGAGATCAAAAAGGTCAGAGGGTTTAAGACAAGAAAGAGATTGTGGAGAGCCGAGTTTTCCATACTTCATTCATATCATAGTTTTTATTAGTGGAAGGATATGGAGCTACAATGACATCTTATTTCGTGTGGTGTTATCTAAGGAAGGGACTTGACCCTGAAACGCGTATTAAACCATCTGTATTTGTAACAACCTAAATCATTGGATTCCTTGGAGCGGGAGCTTGGTCCTTATTTCCATTTCTCCTATGAACATTCGAATGTTCAACCTGCGGGAAGTCTGCTGCAGACCGTACTGCTTGACATCTACAGTGGTGACAGGTTTATGAGGGGGATGCGACATCTCACAACCCGAACAGGTGAGCGGCTTCAACAACTGACATAATCCCACGGATAAACACTATTGTGCCCTTTCCTTTTTGGTACTTTATTCCTAATACTTTCATTAAGAAGACTTTTGCCTTTTCTAGGTAGCGTGTTGAACATAGCAACAAGTAGACCATAATGCAAGAAAGACAATGGCGGCTATGGCTGCTCACCCCCAGATCTTCAGACAGGGGCTGGCTGGCAAATTTCGACCTGGGGGGCAAACACACAGCCGTTGACCCATGAGCAGTGAGCTTCAGGGGCAGAGCGGCCTCCCCGACCAACATGACAGATGGCCGGGCGGCCCCAAAACTGCTGCTTGACCACTGGACTTGGGGGCATTTACCCCCCTGCACCCTGGGCCAGCCGGCCCCTGTCTTCAGAGATGAACCACAATGATTTTCATGTACTACAACTACTGTTACCTCCGAAAACGAGTGTTATTACAACCGCAACCGCTGCGGTGCTGGAACAAACAACCAGAAAAAATTCTCTGCAGCGCTCAGTTACTACCAAAAATGTACACATGCTAATAAGCGGTATATGAGGAAAAAATGTAAAAACTTAAGTTTTTTAAAAAAAACCCTCAATATTCTCATCTTTTTATTTACTAAGGTTCTTGGTACATATATTATTGAGAATATTGAGTATTTTGAAAAAAATGTAAATTTTTTCCTCATATATAAACCGCTTATTAGCATGTGTACGTATTTGGTAGTAACTGAGTGCGAGACTACTCCTGTCGGTGATTTTTCAGCTTCTGCTGACGTCTCGTCTACAGAGGGGCCGGCTTGTCCCCTCTATCGACGTGCGCCATAGCTGATGTCATGCTGATAGACTGCCGGTTCCACCAATCAGATAGCATTGAGCCTGCTGTCAATCAGCATAAGGTCGGCTGTCCCACCCCTTCCACAAAGCAGAGCAGAAAAGAAGCTGCCGCTCTGTTTTCCCCACCATGCTGTCCCCGGCAGGTGTGGTCTGTGCCCGCTCTGTGGCGGGGTTGAATGGCGGTGAACACAAAAGGCAGGTAGGTGGCAGCTACAGGTGCAACTCAATGAATTAGAATATCATCCACGTTAATTTTTTCAGTAATTGAATGCAAAACGTAAAACACATACCGTATATTATATACAGTCATTACAGAGTGATCTATTTCAAGTGTTTATTTCTGTTAATGTTGATGATTATGGCTTATAGCCAATGAAAATCCAAGGGTCATTATCTCAGAAAATTAAAGTAGAGAGGATGAAGGGTTAAAAACTACGCTGCCATATTCCACGAGACATCAAAGGGTGAATATATAACACTGATTTATTAGTCAAAGCGTTTCAGGGCTCCCAGAAACATGGCAATATGATATTGATTTGTCCTGAGGAAGAGGCTAGGGAGCCCTGAAACACGTTGATTAAGAAATCAATATTATATTCACCCTTTGATGTCTTGGAATACAGCAGCGCTGTTTTTAACCCTTCATCCTCCCTACTCTATATGCACCACGCTGGGGACCGCAGCAGCCGTGATCTGCTTTTATAGTGGTTGTGACTCTCACAACCACACAAGGTGAAGCCTCTGATACCTATTTAGGTCATATTTTATCTCCCAGACCCTTCATCCTCCCTACTTTAATTTTCTGAGATAATGACTTTGGGTTTTCATTGGTTGTAAGCCATAATCATCAACATTTACAGAAATAAACACTTGAAATAGATCCTCTGTGTGTAATGACTCTATATAATATATATGTTTTATTTTATGTATTGAATTCCTGAAATGAATTCACTTTTTGATGATATTCTAAGTCATTGACATGCACTAGTACCTGCCTGTTAGGGCTTAGGCACATTTTGTTAAATCCTGGATAACCCCTTTAATGTCCAAACTGAATACTAATCTGTATGAAACAAATCTTTAGAAAATCAAATGATTGACATTCTGCTAAGATTTGGATTGAATACTTGCTATGTTCGTAGTAAACGCATATTTCACATACAGCTAAGGCTATGTGCACACCTAGCTATTTTTGTGCAGTTTTTTAATGCGTTTATATTTGCAGATTTAGGGTGCATCCTCACGATCAGGAGACACAGCGTTTTGGACGCAGCGTCTTTGCGCTGCGTCCAAAACGCTGCGTCGTACAGTATCAGCATAGTGGATGGGATTTCAAGAAATCCCATCCTCACTATGCGTAACCCCCCCCCAAAGCATCATTGAACCAATGCTGCATTTTTTGGTGCTTTTTTGGTGATTTTCAAAAACGCATGCATTTTTGTAACATGGGGCCCTATGGGAAATGCATGCAAAAACGCATGACACTAAATGGTACCATGCGTTTTTGCTTGCGTTTTTTAAGGCTGCTCTAGACCTAACATCAAAAACGCAGGCTGCCAAAAACATCCTCAAAAACGCATCCAAGTGTGACCCTAGCCTTAGAGAAAAACAGATGAAACAGTCAAAAACACTCAAAAAATTCAGATGTGACAATACCTGATGCATGAATGTGACAAATCCTAAAGGCCACTTTACACACACCAACTTATCTGTCCAACTTCTGACCAACTTGCTGGTTGCAGTGAAATCATGGACACATTGTTCCATTTGTACACAGCCACAAAATGGAGCAATGTGTCCATGATTTCACTGCAACCAGCAAGTTGGTCAGAAGTTGGACAGATAAGTTGGTGTGTGTAAAGTGGCCCTGAAGGCCACTTCACACAGGCGGCCGTCACACGCTAAGATATCGCTAGCGATATTGTTAGCGATCACGTGCACGCGCGATCGCTAACAATATCGCTCACATCGGTGGTGAGCTGTCACACAGACAGACTCACCAGCGATGTGGAGCAGCGAGATCGCTGGTAACTATGGTACACATCGGGTTACTAGGCGCCGTGCGGCGCCTAGTAACCCGACGTTTATCATAGATACCATCTCCCAGCATAGGCTCTGCCGCTGGGAGATCGTTCATCGTGGTGTCACACACCACGATGAAGCAGATTGTTCAAGCGTTTATCGCAAGATGTGAGCTCCGGCTCTCATATCTGCGATGTCACGATCAAGCGATTTTACATTGTAAAATCGCTTGATCGCACGCAGCGATGCACAAACGATATCGCTTAAGCGATCAAAACGCAGATCTCTTAAACGATATCGGGCTTAAAATTGATGCGTGTGACGGCCGCCACACACAGATATCTGAGTCCAATATCTGAACAGATCTCTGGTTGCAGTGAAATCATGGACACATTGTTCTATTTGTACACAGCCACAAAATGGAACAATGTGTCCATGATTTCACTGCAACCAGAGATCTGTTCAGATATTGGACTCAGATATCTGTGTGTGTGAAGTGGCCTTGAGAAACAAGTTAAAACGTTCCAGAATGTTATGTGATTCTGCAAAGGAAATCAAGTAACCCTAGTAGATTTACACATCCATGCACTGCAGCTGAATTTGTCATGTGCCACCACTCATTGCACATTTTTTTGTTTGCAATGCGTTTTTTTGGCACATTTTCAGTGCAGATTTGCATGCCTATCCTTCTGCCAGCAAAGTATATGAGGGTTCTAAAGTGTTGTGCACATGGTGCTTTTTTTCCCTTGCAGATTTGGTGCAGAAATAAACCTACAGCCTGTCCGTTCTTGCAGTATTTTTTCCAGCCCAGAATGCGTGAAAAACACATAAAAAAGCATGTTTTTTTTCTGCAAGCAGGTGTAAAAACACTTAGGTTATGTGCACATCTGACGTTTGTGCATCTCTGCAGAACGTCCAAAAACCGGTGTAGATTAGCAGAAACTGAGTTTTCTGTGCTCAGCAGAGTCCCTCGTTTTTTGCTCGTTTTTTGCTCGTTTTTTATAGCGTTTATACAGCGTTTTGTCGGCTGTTTTTCTGAGCGTTTTTAAAACTGAGTTTTTTGCTGCACTTGTAAGCTGGAACCGCTGGAAAAACGACCAAAAGAAGTCACTTGCTCTATCTTTGAAAACCGGTGGAAAAACGCTGAAGAAACTGAAAACGACCAGAATAAAAACTTTCTAATGAAGACAGCGTTTTCTAAACTCCATTGACTAGCATGTTAATCCAACCGGAGGCTAGGATTAACATAAATTAACATAAAACTCAGCGGAAACCGCCGACGGAAAACGCTGAAAAACAGCCCAGAAAACTACTGATGTGCACATACCCTTAGGCTGTGTTCACACTGTGCATTTTTGATCTGTTTTTGCAGCGAAAAAGCAGTCATATATGGAATCCCAGCAAAGTGAATGGGTAAAAAAAGTTTAGCTGTTCAGACAGGGAATTTAAGCTCTAGTGTGTTTTTTCCCTTAAGGGTGCGTGCACACGATCAGTATACGCAGCGTCTTGCCGCTGCGTCCAAAATGCTGCGTAGTACAGTGTAAGCATAGTGGATGGGATTTTAAGAAATCCCATCCTCACTATGCTTAACCCGCAGCGTATTTGCAGCTGCGGTGCGGATTGCCGGGAGTCCGCTCCTCCTCCACATGTTTATTTCATGCTGCGGAGTCGGAAGCGGCTGCCATTGGCTGACTGCAGGGAGAAGCCACCCTGCACCCACCGCACATGGTGAGTACAGGGTGGCTGCAGTCTCCGTGCGGCCACCCGCGGCTTCACTCAGGTCCTGAGGAGCTATGTCCAACACGTGTGTGCACGCACCCTTAAGGTGATCCGTCCAAAGACAGTTCATGTCAGTTTTGTGCTGCGTTTTTCTGCTCCGCTTTTCCTATTGAAACCATTGTATATGGGGGGAAAAACAACGCAGCACCCAAAAGCGGATCAGAAGCAGATGATCCGTTTTCTGATGCTTTTTTTATGAAAAGCTGATCCTCTTTTGCAGCAGAAAAAGTGAGAAAAACTCTCCAAAAAACGACGGATCATAAGCGCTGTGTGGGCTATGTCACACTGTGCCTTTTTGATCCGTTTTTTTCTTTTGGATCTGTTTTTGCAGTGAACGCATCACTTAAATGGAATCGCCGCAAAGTCAATGGTATTCCACTTTTGCTGTTCAATCTGTGCTTTCATGACCTGGTGCGTTTTTTCCCTTGAAAACAATGAGCTGTCAATTGTGGCTGCGCTTTTCTGATCCGATTTTCCCATTGAAACCATTGTTTAAAGGCGGAAAAAACACAACAGAAAAAACACAGCCAAAACAGATCAAAAACTGATCCAAAACGGATGATCCAGCTGAAAAAGAGAGAAAAACGCACAAGAAAAAAAAAAACGGATCAAAAACGCACAGTGTGAACATAGCTACATCTGCCGCACATCTGCATAACCACAATTGAATTTTTCCTATTTTTTCCATGCACAATTTTTTCTCAAAAGTTTTTTTTTTTATATAATATGCAACAAAAAGTTATCAAATCTGATAAAATGAAATGAAGGCTTGTAATCTAGTGTTCCATACCTGACAGCCCAGTGGTGTCCTCAGGCCTGGTGCATCTTCTTTGCTTTGCATAGATAAAGCCAAAAGTTAGCAAAACAGATCCACAAAGTTACAAATCCTCTTCATCAGTGTGTGTGTGATGATGAGTGCTGCTCTATGGGATGCTGTGACCATGAGCACTGACTATATACTGATCTCCAGGCTCTGGCTGATGTGTGTGACTGCAGCCAATGGGGTATATCCAGGGGGGCAGGACAGTCCCAAAACTATGATAAGAGCAGAAAGCTTTAAAACACATCGACAGCTCACAAGGGAAACCAAGGGCTCAGTGTAGTGAGAACAGGAGTCGGTGCAGTGGCTTAACTTGAAATACATGGGCCCCTGAAACAAAAGCTCCTATGGACCCCCCAAATGTTGCAAATCTTTAGTCTTTTTTTATACATCAAAGGGTCTTTTGGAACCCCCTAGGGTGCAATTGCAACCCCTGCACCTATTGTAGTTACGCCCCTGAGTCTGTGTTCCAAGTTTCTATAGGGATTGATCCCATCTATCAACCTCTAAGGTCCTCTCTGCACCCAAGTATATGACTATGGTGATGGTATAAGCAGGGGCGTAACTACAACAGTTGCAGGGTTGCAATCCCACCTGGGTCCTGGAGCCAAGGGGGCCCCAAAAGTCTATTTGTCGTATAGAAAAAAAGTAATACTATTAAAGATTTGCAATAATTCGGGCCCAGTTGGAGCTTTTGCATCGGGGCCCATGAGGTCAAGTTACGCCACTGGCTAAAAGTCATCACTACACCAAGCCCCTGTCTGAAATATAACATTGCCTGAGCGTGTGAGATTTTTGTCTTGTGGACCTTGTGATGTTTTCTCCAGAATGACCCCGGTTGCCTTATACAGTAGTTATTGATGCCTCCATAGCCTCCCACAATGTAGCACATGGAGAGAACTCTTAAGGTACCGTTACACAGCATGATGTCGTAACAATCTCACCAACGATCTCACGGGAGTGCGGTCATTAGGACATCTTTTTGAGGTCGTTGTTGAGATCTCACACGTCTACATATCGTGAACGACACAGCCAACGATCCGGCGATCCAGAGATCGCTGGAATGACATAGCAACGATCTTGCCGGTCGTAATTACGCTGTCACATGGCAATTACGTGAACATCTCCAACCTCAATGTAGGCGTATTTTGTAACACAGGCTAGGAGATAGGCGTCCCAGATTGTGTATTCCCGCGCCTCTACAACTCCGATTGGAGGCCACAACTGCGTTACCATTGGTCAGCCTTGTCTGGAAAGATGGCCACTTTATTTGCTCTCTTGCCCTTTCAACCATCTCGCCATTCACGGCTGTTTACATTTGGTGACGCCTATGCAAGCCACTAATGTGTCCCCAAGTTGTCACACATGAACGCTCGTGTGTGCACTGCTGCCAATACAATGTATGGCTATGTGCACGTGTTGTTTTCAAGATGGCAAGCTACACACATCACTATGTACATACATGTCTGCATATTAGGATGCATATAGTAATTACTAGATGGTGGCCCGATTCTAACGCATCGGGTATTCTAGAATATGTATGTAGTTGACATACTGTGACTGACAGAACTTGTTCAGTCAACGTGAGTGAACTACATAATATATATATATATATATATCACAAAAAAAGAAAACAGACCAGCGGCACTCACCATAGTTGAATCTTCTGTTTATTTGACGAGTCCAACAAAGTTACATGAGGAGATCGTGCTGTAGGGGAGGGAGGTGCAGGGACGTCAGCTGTCTGCTGCGAAACGGTCACCGTCGTCCACCTGACGTCCCTGCACCTCCCTCCCCTACAGCACGATCTCCTCATGTAACTTTGTTGGAATCGTCAAATAAACAGAAGATTCAACTATGGTGAGTGCCGCTGGTCTTTCTTTTTTTGTGATATAATTACACTTACCCTTAGCGGGCACCACCTGATATTGTGCTACCAATCATTTGGACTGATTCTTACCACGGATAGTGCCCGGTTCTCTTTACCTCTGTGCTTAGAATATATATATATACATATATATATTTATATAAATATAGCAGCGCTATGGTATATGTTGGTACATTACAGCACATGTATAGCAGCCCTATAGTATATGGCGGTACATTACATTACATGTATAGCAGCGCTATGGTATATGGCGGTACATTTCAGTACATGTTTGGAGCAGCGCTATAGTATATGGCTGTACATTACAGCACATGTATAGCAGCACTATAGTATATGGCGGTACATTACAGTACATGTATAGCAGCGCTATGGTATATGGCAGTACATTACAGTACATGTATAGCAGCACTATAGTATATGGCAGTACATGTATAGCAGCTCTATGGTATATGGCGGTACATTACAGTACATGTATAGCAAAGCTATAGTATATGGCGGTACATTATAGTAAATGTAGAGCAGCACTATGGTATACGGCAGTACATTACAGCACATATATAGCAACGCTATGGTATATGGCGGTACATTACAGCACATGTATAGCAGCACAATAGTATATGGTATAGTATATGGCGGTACATTACAGTACATGTATAGCAGTGCTATGGTATATGGCGGTACATTACAGTACATGTATAGCAGCACTATAGTGTATGGCGGTACATTACAGTACATGTATAACAGCACTATAGTATATGGCAGTACATGTATAGCAATGCTATAGTATATGGTGGTACATTATAGTACATGTAAAGCAGCACTATGGTATATGGCGGTACATTACAGCACATGTATAGCAACGCTATAGTATATGGCAGTACATTATAGTACATGTATAGCAGCGCTATGGTATATGGCGGTACATTACAGTACATGTATAGCAGAGCTATAGTATATGGCGGTACATTACAGTACATGTATAGCAGCACTATAGTATATGGCAGTACATTACAGTACATTTATAGCAGCACTATGGTATATGGCGGTACATTACAGTACATGTATAGCAGCCATGTAAGGGCTACATACAGTACATGTATTGAAGCCTATGTTATATGTGGTACATTACGTACATGTATAGCACACTATAGTATATGGCCGTACATTACGTACATGATAGCAGCGCTATGGTATATGGCGGTACATTATATTACATGTATAGCAGCACTATGGTATATGGTGATACACCGCTCCCCGCGGCACCCCGCTCCTCCTGGCCCCCGCTCCTCCCCAGTAAAAGTAAAAATAAAAAAATCCTCAGTGAGGATACTCATCTGTCCGCCGGAGCCGGAGGGGCAGGATGGCGGGGGGCAGAGCAGGATGGTGGCGGGGGCAGGATGGAGCCAGCGGGGCAGGATGGAGCCGGAGGGGCAGGATGGGGGGGAATAGGATGGTGGCGAGCGGGGCAGGATGGTGGCCCCTTGCACACACCAAAACCACACACTCAGCCAGGATCACCATGAACAACCATTTTCCCCTTTCTGTGTGGAGGTGGCCGGGTCACAAACCACTGAAGGACTGAGGCCCCTGCCCACAAATACCGCCCCTGGCCATCCTCAAACAACTAAAGAGTCAGAGAGCTCATGAGTCCAAGTGCACTCAGTCTCTGTATAGTCAGCCTGACAGCTTAACTGAGCAGCGTGAGATCTCGGCAGGGAGGAAGGACACAGAGGAATTGTCAATTAAGCTAGGTGGACAGAGACTGAATTTAAACTTTCACAAATGATTGCACAAGCATTCTGACATGGATTTTCAAAATAAGTAAGTTCACCAGTCTCATTGTGCCTAAGCTATTTACTTAAAGGGAACCTGTCGGGTCACTCTACCCCTCTCTCCTATCACTACCTGTCCCCCCTGCACCTTGGTAGCTGTTCCCTAACCATCCCTGTCTGACCTAAAGGGGCCCTATAACGATTATGAAAAATGACTTATAACTTACATACAGTCTCCATCTAGGAGACTGGATAGACGGGCTCCGGGCTCCATTCTCCCCTCCTTGCTGTGTCCTAGCACGCCCCGCTGGGCGTCATCACTCCTAATGCTTTGCCACCTCCCTTTGGCAGGAAGCCCTCTCTGCTGCTGTAATGCCCGGCTGGGTGCATTGTGGGCCTAATCACCTGATCGGCCCGGCTTCGGCACATGCGCAATGCGCATATTGAAGCCGAGCCAATCACAAGATTAGGCCCACAATGCATCAAGCCGATCACGTGATCAGGCTTACAATGCACTTGACAGGATATGATGTTCCAGCCGGGCATTCGGCAGAGAGGGATGAAAATACAAAAAGGAGGCAGCAAAGCATTAGGAGTGATGACGCCCAGTGGGGCGAGCTAGGACACAGCGAGGAGGGGAGAATGGAACCCGCCTATCCAGTCTCCTAGATGGAGACTGTATGTAAGTTATAAGTCATTTTTCATAATCGTTATAGGGCCCCTTTAGGTCAGTGATGGATGGTTAGGGAACAGCTACCAAGGTGCAGGGACCGGTAGTGATAGGAAAGGGGGTTAGAGCGACCTGACAGGTTCCCTTTAATAAAGTTTGCAGTGTAAAATTAGGTGACAAATGGGCTTTTAGAATAGAGCACAGCCATGACAGCTCCAAGTACTCCTGGCCAATGGCTGAAACCATGATGCCCTGCTAAATCCCTTGTCCAATTAATGCCAAAGTAGTCAAAGAACCCCACTATTTTGTACCCATTCAAATCCATTGGGGAAATAAATGCTATTCTACCAAACAAATCTGCTGAACCGCCAACCCACGCGTCAGTAGGAACATGTGAAGAGCAGTGTGAACACATGCTTGCGTGATGACTCATGAAGTGGTTCAAAGATCTCAGCCATAGAAGGGGGTCCTTATGAGTGGGCGCCTCTTTATAACATCCAAATATCCTATACAGTCCTTTATAAGCAGGGGTTGCCTTCTTGAGAAAGCCTATTAAAGTAGATTTATGGATTTATGCACATTAAGATTGTGATCCAAGTAATGTAAATATACATTTACCCCTTTACAGTAGATGAGCGAATCTTTTGAAATTTGAATTTGCCGGCTTCATCAAAATTTCCTAAAAAAAAATATCAATTGGCTGCGAATAAATTCATGTGAATCTCAATATTGGAAAGATTCAAATTGCTCAAAAAGCAAAGGGAGAGAAAGAGACAGAGAACCCAGCTGACTGTAATGGCCACTTTACACGTCCCAACGTCGGTCCGATATTGGATCCAACGCCGCGGGAGCGCGCTTTTTCTGGACAGAATTCCAAGATCGCATAGGAGATGTTACACAGTGCGATATCGGCAGGCAACGCAACAGAGATGTGTACGCCCCCTTGTACGGCCGACCCAGGAACGACCATTTAACATGGGAGAGAATAGGGGACATTGTACTTCACATCGTAGTTGGGCTTTTACACAGCACGATCCGGCCACAACATCCAACCAATATCGGGCAGTTGGAGAGCAGGCTCATTCGATCCCCGATATCGGTCTGACATCACTGGTGCGTCGAATTGGGCATTCAAACCATACAACGCATGAACGATATCAGGGCCAACGCACGTACCACGTGACTTTTGGTCAGAGTTGGACGCCGATATCGGGACGTGTAAACCCACCATTAGAGCTTAAAAGGATAGTCACATCTTCAGGATCCTATCCCAATATGTCGTAGGTGTGATAATAATAATATTTGTAAATACCTGTAATTAGAAATGTAATATAGTTCTCCTGATTAGCTGTCTCTTACCTTATGTGCAGGTCTTTGCAGCTTAGGGCCCTTTCACATCAGCGTTTTTTTCAAATCGCGGCAGATGCGGTGAAAAAACGCTGATGTGAAAGGGCCCTTAGGAATCCATGGTCACTATATAAGTGGTCATAACTATGGATACCTAAGCTGTAATGCACTGCACATGAGGTAAAATATAGCTAATCAGGAGAACTTTACTACATTTCTAATTGGAGTTATTTGATAATATTAATATTATTACACCTACTACATATTGGGATAGTATCTTGAAGATGGGAATACCCCTTTAAACTCTACAGGTAAATGAGAGAGGACCCCATTGATCATAACAATTTACATTCTACAGGAGAGACAGAGAATGAGAAAGAGAGCCCTGATGGCCATAAGAGCTTACACTCTACAGAAGAGAGAGACTTATCCAATGAATCTAGAGATGGAAATTAACTCTGCTGTACAGTAGGGAGATGGATAAGTGAGAAGCTCCCATGGCTAAATACATAGCAGAATGACTGCAAACAAACACTGCCATCTACTGGTCAAAGATTATAAGAAAGGAAAGAATTATATCAGCAGGAACTATAAAGCAAAGGGTGTGTTTCCAGAAGGGATTGCAGGAGACACCAGGTCATGTGCGGGCTGTGTGGCATTTAGGAATTATAAAAAGACCCAGAAGAGCAAAGAAGAGGAGGAATCGATATCTGAACCTGTATCAGGACAGATGTATGAAAGCAGCTGAATTGTAAATTGCTGCGTAATATGTTGGCACTATATAAATAAAATTATTATCATCTGAGCTGGCTTATAACTGCAATCATCAATAAATCAATAAAGTGGGGCCTCAACCTTAAGTAGAAAGGAATAACTAAGGCTGGGTTCACATCACGATTTTGGAGCTTCCGAGTGTATCCGTTTCAAAACGGATACACTCGGATCCAAAATCGGCTCCCATGTATCCCTATGGGGCTCGGATCGGATCGGATGTGTGCCTTGTGACATCCGAGTTTGGCACCATCCGATCCTGTCCAATTCTGTCCGATTTCATCACGGACACAAAAACGCAGGCTGCTGTGATTTTGTGTCCGAGAGTGTCCGAGAATGAAATCGGATAGCCTCGGATCAGAGCTGATCCGAGCCCCGATAGTATAGGAGCCTATGGACATCGGATCCGAGCTGAGCTCAGATCCGATGTCTGCTCCGTGTTTTATGTACTGAGCATGCCCAGAGGCAGTGCTCAGTACATAATTAACCCTATCTGTCCCTGTCTGTCCCTGCTTCTTCTCTATCTGTCCCTCCTCTATCTCTGCTCTATCTCTTCATTATGCTCCCCCTATCCTCCCCCCTCGTCCTCCCCCCTGTGCTCTCCCCTCCGGAATGTAAATAAAATAAAAAAATCCTCTCTGAGGATACTTTACATTGCGGCGACTGCAGGGCTGTGACAGTGTCTTCTGCTGTGCGAAGGACCTGTGGTGATGTCAGAGTCGGTCACCTGACACCTGATGTGTCAGGTGACCGACTCTGACATCAGGAGAGGTCCTTCGCACAGCAGAAGACACTGTCACAGCCCTGCAGTCGCCGCAATGTAAAGTATCCTCAGAGAGGATTTTTTTATTTTATTTACATTCCGGAGGGGAGAGCACAGGGGGGAGGACGAGGGGGGAGGACAGGGGAGCATAATGAAGAGATAGAGCAAAGATAGAGGAGGGACAGATAGAGAAGTAGCAGGGACAGACAGGGAGAAGAGGATCCACACGGATCCTGCACAGACTCGGATCGGATGGCTATTTGCCATCCGAGTGCAGGGATCCGTGTGGATCCGTGCCTGTCCGTGGGATCCTCCTTTCAACACGGATCCCACGGACAGGCACAAAATCGTGATGTGAACTTAGCCTTAGAGAAGAAATCTCCAAAGAGGATCGGCTGACCCGAGAAATCTAGAGGATAGAATTACCAGAGGAATAGAGAGGATTGGCTGACCAGAGGTCAGATAAACAGTACTCAGATGACTGTGAGACCAGATAGGAGAAAACAGACTATCGTGTGACTGAGGCCTGAGGTGTACATTACGGCAGGGGTCCCCAACGACTGGGCCGCGTACCGGGCTGTGGAGGGTCTGCGTGCCAGTCCACGCTACCGTAGACCAGCACTACACAGAAAGCGTGCTCTGCAACGGCTCAGAGCGGTGGATGCTGCCTACTTCCCTGCCCAGTGACGTGTCCCAACCCGCACCTGCAGCTATGCCACTCTGAGCTGATGTCTGCCTTAGCTGTATGCGTAGATGTACGAGCGTAGCTGTCGGCCAATTACAGTGCAGCAGCCATTCCCTGATTGGCCAGTGGCTGCTGCGCTGTTATTGGCTGACTGCTCTGCTCGTACATGTACGCATGCAGCTGAGGCAGAGAGCAGAGCGGCGCCAACTGCAGCAGTGGGCCGATGAGCAAAGTGTGTGTCTGTGTGGTGGCTGTGTGTGGCTGTGCGTGGTGGCTGTGTGTGGTGTCTGTATCGATAGGGGCTGCAAGGGGATGATAGGGATAATATGGGCTACTGCAAGGGGATGATGGGGATAATTTGGCCTGCTGCAAGGGGATGATGGGGATAATATGGGCTCCTGCAAGGGGATGATGGAGATAATATGGCCTGCTACAAGGGGATGATGGGGATAATATGGCCTGCTACAAGGGGATGATGGGGAAAATATCGGCTGCTGCAAGGGGATGATGGGGATAATACGGGCTGCTGCAAGGAGATGATGGGGATAATATGGGCTGTTGCAAAGGGATGATGGTAATAATAAGGGCTGCTGCAAAGGGATGATGGGGATAATATGGGCTGCTGCAATGGGATGATGGGGATATCGTGAGATGCAAGGAGATAATGGGGATGATGGTGGCTGCAATGGAATGATGGGGATACCATATTGGGGGCTGCAAGGGGATGGAAAAAGAAGACATCCCCTGAAAATAAAATGTAGTGCATCTTTTGGGCTAACAGGGTATTAAACTCCACCCCTTCTCCATAGCCCCACCCCATATGATCAAAGCCCCACCTCTGTGCCACCCTGCCGGGCCCCGGAAGAATGATCTTGCATGAATCCGGTCCCCGGTGCATAAAAAGTTGGGGACCACTGCATTAAGGTACAGAGGGGACCAGGGCTTCAGGAGATAAAGGTGGCCAGACTAACGCTTTGCTGAAGAGACTCATCAGTAAGAAACTTGAGGACTAACTTTCATTACGGGCTGTACTAAGATCACCATAGTAGACTTATTGACTAAATGACTACGATATCGACCCCTTTCCCTGCTGTCGGACTCTGACGTACTACAGACTAAGTCATCACACAATAAACACCATTGTAAACAGTAGCTATTTTTTTATAGTAACCTTGAAATCCAGAATTAATATTTTCATAATGTAAAACATACTGTATCATGTTCCTATAATTAGTTACCTTCCTGAATACTGTACCCTAGCTAACTAAATTACTTGTGTTAAGAAAATAAATAATCTTTGGTTCAAGTTACCACTGCATTGTTATCTTTTGTGCTGTTGCTTCATCTTCCTCTGCGGTGTTGCATCCTTGCACCATTTACATTACAAACTGAGCTCCTCTGGGAACCACTGATCTGTGATATCAAACAACTCACAAAACTGGATTTTATTACAAAACTAGCTGTAGAGCCTGGTGTTGCCCAGGCTTAGTAACTAACTCTGGGGCTATAAAGTGCGTGGGGATAACTAGAGGGGCAGAGATATTAAGTGAGCAGGGCTAACAGGGATGGTGCTATGAAGTGGGTTGGGCAAACTGGAGGAGGTGGGGCTATCTGGAGGAAACGGAGCTATAAAGTGTGACTGAGATATCTGGAGGGGATGGAGCTATTTGGAAGAGGGGCTATCGGAGGGGAAAAGCTACCCAGAGGGGTGGAGCTATGAAGTGGGTGGGGCTATCCAAATGGGGAGGGGCTACAAAGTGGGTGGGGATATCTGGAGGGATGGAGCTATCCAGAGGGGGCAGAGCTATGAAGTGAGTGGGGTTATCTTGAGGGAACAGCTAGGAAACATACATACATACACACATACATACATTCAGCTTTATATGTTAGATTTACGGTGGCTGTCCCTTCTTGTCTTAATCACTTTCCCCATTGTATGGTCCTAATCTGATAAAGTTATAAAGCAAGAACCATAAGAGAAAAGCCAGGTAAGGAAAACAGAGTGGTGCACTAATTAATAATGACACTTACCAAAAGGCTTGAGGCTAGTTAGAGACCATTTTTGTGGGCCACAAAGCTCAACAGTAACAACACATATATTATATTGGTTAATCCCTGAGGAAGGAGCGAGGTTTTGGCTCTGAAACGCATCAGAATAAAAGGCACCGTTTTACCAGACTGCATTGATTCTGGTCTTCATTCCAGCAGCGCGGATATTTGGGCACTTCGTCCATTTCGTTTCCAGTTTCTTGTGCCACGTGTATGGTGGGAGTGTGGATCCTGCAGCAGACTGGACAAGCGCATATACCGGTTGTGAGTTGTCATAACCAACCCTGGTGAGCAAACCATATTGTGCCATTGCCTCCCTTTGCCCAACAAAGGATAAGACCCTATCCGCTCTTTTGTCTCATTTATTTAAACACATATACAATGGCCCAAAAATTGACCCAATGCATTTTCCCTCGCTCGGAAAATGCTGCAACTGAACCAGAGAGTTCCTCTACAGACTAGAGATTCAGACCATGCAATCCCTAGTGGTTCCTGCATGGGCTAGAATAGCCTTAACCACAGATTAATTTATGGCAATTTGGGGCTATGCTGCCTGAACGGCAATCAATTGTTTCACATACTCCTAAGGAACCATATGACAGATAAGAGTGCAATATGTCAACAGAAAGGAAAGAGTGCTGAGGTGGAAAGGGTTTACAGATGGAATAAAACAAACTACAAAATGCCAAATGAAAGTATAAAGTTCATACTGCAAGAGAATATGACACCTACTACCTGACAAGAAACAGAAGATAGGTGCAGGGTGAAAAGATACAACCCAGCTGGTCCTTCACTATGTAGCGACCGGTGGTAAGGCCGCGGGTGTGTGTGTATGATCTTTCTCAACAGAATCCCCATACTCAGATTTAACCGGTAGTAACATTTCTTTACTGTAAAACATGTCTAGAACACAGTCAACTGATCTAGCTGCACACATGTATATATTGGAGTCTCTGGATCTTCACTTCTTCCGGGTACGCAGCAAGAAAAGAAAAAAACACAACAATGGAGATATCTTTCCCTAACTTTCCCTAAAATCACGTACCAGTCTATCACAGAAGAAGGTGTCGCTCCCACGTAGCAGGCCTGGGGTCTCACGATGACGGGTCCCGGTGCAGCGCTGAAGGTGGAAACTCCTCAGTCTTCTTCTGTGGTCTCCGTCCGCAGGTAACAGAATCTTTCTTTGTTAGTCTCTCCCAGTCTCAGGGCACACAGAGGAGCAGAAGGGAGCCCACAGCAGCACAGAAGTCTCTCTCAGTCTCGGGGCAAACCGATGAGCAGAAGGGAGATCACAGTAGCACAGATGGCTCCCTTATGTCAGTCACAGCCCCTGCACATGTAATCCAGTGGCAATGTCCTGAATTCCAGAGGCAATGTCCTGAATTTGAGTGGGACCCTCGGTAAGACAAGGTCCTGCAGACCGGGGGTTGCAACAGCGATCCTCACGGGGTATTTCCTCCCAAGAATCCGGCTGCAAAAGAGCCCTATGTCGGGAGACACCACACAGTCTGTCCTGACAGAGCTCTGGATCTCTAATCATCATCTCCCGCCCTTTTTCTTCCTCAGCACAAGGCTGTTGGGGGAGGGGATCAGACTGTGTAATGTTCACTGCAGTGTCCATTTGAATAACAACACAGTCAGGGCTACCCACTTCATTACAACTACCTGACATAAACCTCGACAGTATGGCTGGACATCCCAATGAGAAGATCACCAGCAGGGGGAAGGAGTTATAGCCACACCCGAAAGATGATTGGACATACAAATGAGTAAAAGAGGACACTTTTTAACCTAAAATACAAAAGCAAGGCTAACATATAATACTCATGTAACTAAAGCAGTATAAGGAAGTTAAGAAGTTAAAACTTCATCATAGTTCACCCTCAAATCTTTATGCTAGTTATAAATAGGCTGGCGTTATCTCTTACACCCCACAATAACTTGCATCACTTCTGCATATGAAAATCAAGCAAGCCCACTTCCCCTTTGCATGGGAAAGATCTCACCGGCTTCTTCTCATCAGGGCAGGTTTCATTTAGAGTTGCTTCCTTCCAGGAGGTCCTTCTGCTAATGACAGCCTGGTTTGGAACTCTCAAAATATTCTATATATCACCATATATAGAATATTTTGAGAGTTCCAAACCAGGCTGTCATTAGCAGAAGGACCTCCTGGAAGGAAGCAACTCTAAATGAAACCTGCCCTGATGAGAAGAAGCCGGTGAGATCTTTCCTATACAAAGAGGAAGTGGGCTTGCTTGATTTTCATATGCAGAAGTGATGCAAGTTATTGTGGGGTGTAAGAGATAACGCCAGCCTATTTATAACTAGCATAAAGATTTGAGGGTGAACTATGATGAAGGGGCAGACTGAGCCCCGTGGATAACACCTTCGAATGAGAAATAGCTCCGAGTATGGTAACGGAGCTTTTTAATAGTGTGACACTTGGGCACTGTTATAATTTATGTGTATAGTTTGTGGGACAACCTTGTCTTTTAGAATAATCGATTAAATGTTAAGTTTTAACTTCTTAACTTCCTTATACTGCTTTAGTTACATGATGAAATCATCTCCCTAGATGTGATTTAAACAGTCACTAGGGAGAACCCATAACCTGCTATATAATTGTATAACATATAATACTCAATATGTGCATGTGGGCTTATAGGATCTCACCTGACCCCATAGGCCTCATGCACACGTTGAGTATTTGGTGAGTTTTTTTTACCTCAGGATTTGTAGCCAAAACCAGGAGTGGAACAATCAGAGGAAAAGTATATTAGAAACACGTCACCACTTCTGGTTTTGGCTACAAATACTGAGGTAAAAAGTCACCAAATACTCAACGTGTGCATGTGGGCTTATAGGATCTGGTCTGACCCCTTGGGCCTAGTGCACATGTTGAATATTTGGTGAGTAGTTTTTTACCTCAGTATTTGTAGAAAAAAACAGGAGTGGAACAATCACAGGAAAAGTATAATAGAAATACGTCACCACTTCTGGTTTTGGCTACAAATACTGAGGTAAAAAAGTCACCAAATACTCAATGTGTGCATGTGTAGCGACCGGTGGTAAGGCCGCGGGTGTGTGTGTATGATCTTTCTCAACAGAATCCCCATACTCAGATTTAACCGGTAGTAACATTTCTTTACTGTAAAACATGTCTATAACACAGTCAACTGATCTAGCTGCACACATGTATATATTAGAGTCTCTGGATCTTCACTTCTTCCGGGTACGCAGCAAGCAAAGAAAAAAACACAACAATGGAGATATCTTTCCCTAACTTTCCCTAAAATCACGTACCAGTCTATCACAGAAGAAGGTGTCGCTCCCACGTAGCAGGCCTGGGGTCTCACGATGACGGGTCCCGGTGCAGCGCTGAAGGTGGAAACTTCTCAGTCTTCTTCTGTGGTCTCCTTCCGCAGGTAACAGAATCTTTCTTTGTTAGTCTCTCCCAGTCTCAGGGCACACAGAGGAGCAGAAGGGAGCCCACAGCAGCACAGAAGTCTCTCTCAGTCTCGGGGCAAACCGATGAGCAGAAGGGAGATCACAGTAGCACAGATGGCTCCCTTATGTCAGTCACAGCCCCTGCACATGTAATCCAGTGGCAATGTCCTGAATTCCGGAGGCAATGTCCTGAATTTGAGTGGGACCCTCGGTAAGACAAGGTCCTGCAGACCGGGGGTTGCAACAGCGATCCTCACGGGGTACTTCTTCCCCAGAATCCGGCTGCAAAAGAGCCCTATGTCGGGAGACACCACACAGTCTGTCCTGACAGAGCTCTGGATCTCTAATCATCATCTCCCGCCCTTTTTCTTCCTCAGCACAAGGCTGTTGGGGGAGGGGATCAGACTGTGTAATGTTCACTGCAGTGTCCATTTGAATAACAACACAGTCAGGGCTACCCACTTCATTACATACCCCCCCACTTAAAGGTTGGCAGTCCCTGTCAACAACCGCCGGCTCCAAGGCAGTGATGACTGTAGTTGTCACAGGGGTCGGTTGAGAAGTGGGCCATACATACTGGTCCCTGTAGAACCGTCCAGGCGGGATCCCAGCAGTGGTGCGGTCAGTGCGTCGCAAGGGTCGGTTGTTCCCCTCCTCGTCACTGTCTTTACGCCCCACTTCAGTCAGTACTCCGGGAGAGGGACTGGTCTGTGTAGGTGGGTCACCGGTCTCAGAGTCGACGTGATCTCTATGTTGAGAAATGTCCGTGACGTCAGTCATGTCAGCAGCGTCACCCCCTCCGGTTACTGTGGGAGGGGAGTCAGGCCGGGAGCGGCAGGGGCGCAACATATTTCGGTGCACAGTGCGGGTGCTGTGGCTGTCTTCACCCCGCACTCGGTATACATGTCCATTGGGGTAAGGGCGTTCGATTACCCGGTAGACTTCAGTCTCCCACTTGGCTCGAAGTTTCCCTTGAGGCTTCTTAATACGGAGCAAGACTAGCTGTCCCAACTTTAAGGGTTTCTCTTGCACGGGGAGTGGGTCAGCATGTATCTGGCCCCGGATTTGTTGACTCACCAGCCGGTGTACAGTCTCCATCTTCTGGCGGTGAGCATTTAGCCAGGAGGGGTAGTTATGGCAGACATCTTCTTCTGGGCGGAATAGGTTCAGGTCATGGACCCCTTTTCCGGGGCGGCCAAAGAGAAGAGTGTGAGGGGTGTAGCCAGTCACGGAGTGGACCTGGTTGTTGTAGGCCCATACTAGATCTGGAAGGAATTGGGGCCATCGATCTTTCTTATCTTCGGCCAAGGTGCGGATCAGCTGAAGTAGGGTCCGGTTAAAGCGTTCACATGCACCGTTCCCTTGTGGATGGTAAGGAGTGGTCCTCGACTTCTGGATCCCATACATCCGATGCAGCTCCTCGATGACTCTGCCTTCGAAACAAGCCCCTGGTCGGAGTGTAACCTCTCCGGACACCCATAGACGTGGATGAACTGTCGACAGATGGCCTGTGCAGCCGACTCGGCCGTCTGGTCCTTGGTAGCAACAACGACGGCGAATTTTGTGAAGTGGTCCACCATGACTAGGCAGTATTGATAGCCACTGCTCGCCGTCCCGATCAGCAGATAGTCCACCATCAACAGCTCAAGAGGCCTGGAGGTTTTAATCGTCTGGACAGGTGCACGCTGTTCGGTGGACTTGTGCAGTTCACAGGTGCGACAGGTTCTGCAGACGTCTTCGACCAGCTTGCGGGGCCCTGGACAGTAGATGGACTGTTGAATCCACCGAAAGGTCTTGTCTATTCCAAAGTGACCGTTCCTTTTGTGTGCTTCGTCCACCATCTTACGAGCCAATTGGGCAGGCACCACGACTTGTGTACATTCCTCCAACATGTGGGACAGGAGAACCTTCCGATATAGTACCTCTTCTCTCAGAATTAGCCGATCCCACTGGCTGAGCAAGGTCAAGGTCCCGGTAGACAGTCGTGCCCGCGTGTCAGGGGGGGGCTTCTGCCTTTGCTTCACCCATTGTTTGAGTAGAGCCCATTCAGGGTTCTGGTCCTGGAGCCTGCACAACTCTTGGGGACACAGTGTAACCCCCACTGGAGTTCCAACTTCGCCCACAACGAACTGGCAGTAATCCATCATCTGTTGGGCAAGCCTTGCAAAGTCGGGCGTCTCGTCTCCTTCTAGTTCTTCATCCCGGTCTCTGGTAAGTAAGGGGTATGACACTCTAGACAGGCTGTCCGCATTTTGATTCTCAGCCCCAGCCCTGTATTTGATCTTGTAGTTGAACTTCGAGAGTCGAGCCATCCAACGCTGTTCCATGACTCCGAGCTTCGCATTTTGTAAGTGGGCCAACGGGTTGTTATCGGTCAGGACCAGTACTTCCGCCCCTGTGAGGTATCCTGCAAATTTCTCCGCCATAGCCCACGTTAGGGCCAACAGCTCCAGCCGGAACGAGCTATAATTGGTGGGGTTCTTCTCGCCCTCGTGTAGGGATCGACTGGCATAGGCTATGACACGTTCCTTGCCTTCTTGTACTTGTGAAAGTACTGCCCCTAGACCTTGTAGGCTGGCATCGGTATGTAGTTGGAAAGGGAGATTGTAGTCTGCATATGCCAGGACGGGGGGTGAAGTCAAGGCACCCTTTAGGGCTTGGAAGGATTCTTCCTGGCTGGGTCCCCAGCTGATGGGTCGTCCTCTGGGGCCGTTGGTGGTCCCTCGAAGCAATTCGTGCAAGGGTGCAGCAAGCCGGGCGAAGTTTCTCACGAACCGGCGGTAGTAACCGGCCAACCCCAGGAAGGCCCGGACCTCTCTGACGTTCGTAGGCTGTGGCCAGTCCCGCACGGCGGCTATTTTCTCCGAAGACGGCTGTACACCTTCGGCCGAGATCCGGTGACCCAGGTAATTGATCTCGGGCTGCAGAAGACGGCACTTGCTGGGTTTCAACTTCAGGCCATGTTCTCTCAACCTACGAAACACACGGCCCAGCTGTTGCAGGTGTTCTTCAAATGTGGCCGAATAGACTACGATGTCGTCCAGGTAAATGAGGGTGAAGTCGAAGTTGAAGTCCCCCAGGCAGCGCTCCATCAGTCGCTGGAAGGTCCCCGGCGCGTTGTTCAGGCCAAAGGGCATCCGGTCGAACTCGTACAGGCCCATGGGTAGGATGAAAGCAGTCTTTTCTCTATCTTTCTCGTGCATAGGTACCTGCCAATAGCCGCTGGCCAGGTCCAATGACGAAAAATATTTAGCTTTCTTCAGGGCTGTCAGGGATTCTTCGATCCTTGGTAAAGGGTATGAGTCCCGGATGGTGCAAGCATTCAAACGGCGGTAGTCCACGCAGAACCTCAGGGACCCGTCTTTCTTCTTGACTATCACCACTGGTGCAGCCCAGGGGCTCTGGCTTTCTCGTACCACTCCAGCGTGTAACATGGAATTCAGGAGATTTTTCACTTCTTGGTATTGTTGGGGAGGTATTTGGCGGTACCTTTCACGGATAGGAGCGGTATCACCTGTGGGGATTTCGTGCTTGATACTGGGGGTGCATCCAAAGTCGGTGTCATGCCGGGCAAAGGACGCCTGGTGCTCTTGAAGTAACTCTTCCACCTGGGACACTTCTTCGTTGGAGTATTGGGATATGTCCAACTGGCACTTTTCTCGTAGTTCTCGCCCCGCGTTGATGTCATCCGCGACAGCGGCCATGGCAGAGACCGTCACTGTCCAATCTCCCTCTGTGGACGGTGCAAACTGGAGGGGGTTCATAGGGTTCACCTCTTCGGTTAGGGCGTAAACTTGGGCGAGTTGTGTCCCAGCCTCTAGGTCAACGCTCACGTTAGCCGTGTTACCCAGCCTGACAGGAATCCTCCCCTTTCTCACAACAGCTAGCGTTCGAGCAACTAGGGGGTTCAGCTTCCCTTCCTTCGGGGTGCGCGGCTCAATCAGCACCTCCACGCCTTCGAGCTGTCTTGTGGTGCTAAGGGGTAGCGAGATAACGGTCTCCTTCTCAGCAGGTAAAGTTATCCTAGTATGGCGGGGTACGGTGATCGTGGCCAGCGGCAGTTGGTCTTCGGTCATTCGCTGGAGATTGCAGGTCCGGACCACTTGTTGGAAGGCTCGGCGGGTGGCCGTATGTGTGGTCACTTCTTGCCAGTACTTGGGCCCCCTCTTGGTAAGCAACACCAGATTCAGGTCTTTCAAGATGTTCATCCAATAATCATGGGCGTTTCTGATCCACAGCCTTCCCTGACCACGATTATCCCTCTCTTCCCGAGATCTTGCCCACAGACTTCAGTGTTCATCCAGGCAACTCCCGTCACCGGAATGGGTAGATTATTGGCTGCTTTGATCTTGATAGTAGTATCAGGGTCACAGGCAACCCGCGGCTTCAGATACTCTTCGTAAAACTGCTCGGAGATGGTGGATACCTGAGACCCAGTATCCATTAATCCTTGCACGGCGGTCCCTTCCAATAATACTTCCAGGGTAGGGCTGTTTGATGCAAGTTTGTTCCGTGGCTGGCTCTGTTTTCCTACACTCCTCTCCTTGGCCTCCCCTGCCGAGTGAGCCTCTTTGGCAGGGGCGTCTAGTTTAAAGGTGGCCGCTGTTGTGGGGCATGACTTGCTGGTTCCGGTATATCGGCCCGTGGATGAACTTGAACGTTCTGGGGGCAACGGTTCGCTCTATGGCGGGGATCACCGCATGTCCAGCATCTTCCCATCGGCCGGCTGGGTTGTTGTCTCGCTTGCCTGTCCGCCTGTTGGTCCAGGGTGAGCTGCAACACCTGTTTCTGCAACTCTGCCACCATCTGCTTCAGTTCTTCCGTGTCACTGTTCGGGGTTCTGATACCAGTTATGGACCTGCAAGCCGCGGTATAAGTCTGGGCCTCCATGACAGGCCCTCTCGAACGTTCTATCGCTTCTTGCTTAACCTCAGCGAACGTAAGGGCCGGATTTATCCGGAGTAGATCTTGCAGTGAGCGGTTAAGGTACGGGTCTCTTAATCCAGTCACAAATTGATCTCTCAACACCAGGTCACGGGCGCCCGTACTAGCTATCTGTTCTTTTTTTCTGCAGGCTTGTTCAAGCAGTACTTGGAGGGCGTTGGCATATTGAGGGATGTCCTCCGATTCGAGTTGAGTACGCCGGAAGAACATATACCGTAATGTTCCCGCATATGTGGTCGGCCCATAGGTGTTCTCCAGCACCCGCACCAAGTCATCCAACGTACGCCGGCCCCTAACCGTCTCCAGCCTGACTGTCGTCCACGCCTCCCCCTCTAATGTTAGCATGGCCATTTCTGCTAAGGTCTTAGGATCAATGTTATACATCTCCCCCACTATCTTAAGTTGTTCGGTCCATTCAGTTACAGGATAGTTCCGTCCGTTAAACTTCCTCACCTGATTGACAATAGATGCCGGGGGAGCTGTCCGGTTATAAGGTACTACCGGGAGGAGATTCTGTTGATCACACATCCTGCCGACTACGCCAGATGTAGCGACCGGTGGTAAGGCCGCGGGTGTGTGTGTATGATCTTTCTCAACAGAATCCCCATACTCAGATTTAACCGGTAGTAACATTTCTTTACTGTAAAACATGTCTATAACACAGTCAACTGATCTAGCTGCACACATGTATATATTAGAGTCTCTGGATCTTCACTTCTTCCGGGTACGCAGCAAGCAAAGAAAAAAACACAACAATGGAGATATCTTTCCCTAACTTTCCCTAAAATCACGTACCAGTCTATCACAGAAGAAGGTGTCGCTCCCACGTAGCAGGCCTGGGGTCTCACGATGACGGGTCCCGGTGCAGCGCTGAAGGTGGAAACTTCTCAGTCTTCTTCTGTGGTCTCCTTCCGCAGGTAACAGAATCTTTCTTTGTTAGTCTCTCCCAGTCTCAGGGCACACAGAGGAGCAGAAGGGAGCCCACAGCAGCACAGAAGTCTCTCTCAGTCTCGGGCAAACCGATGAGCAGAAGGGAGATCACAGTAGCACAGATAGCTCCCTTATGTCAGTCACAGCCCCTGCACATGTAATCCAGTGGCAATGTCCTGAATTCCGGAGGCAATGTCCTGAATTTGAGTGGGACCCTCGGTAAGACAAGGTCCTGCAGACCGGGGGTTGCAACAGCGATCCTCACGGGGTACTTCTTCCCCAGAATCCGGCTGCAAAAGAGCCCTATGTCGGGAGACACCACACAGTCTGTCCTGACAGAGCTCTGGATCTCTAATCATCATCTCCCGCCCTTTTTCTTCCTCAGCACAAGGCTGTTGGGGGAGGGGATCAGACTGTGTAATGTTCACTGCAGTGTCCATTTGAATAACAACACAGTCAGGGCTACCCACTTCATTACACATGTGGTCTATGAGTATTAGAATTTTCACAACTAAAAAACCCTTTAACAGCCACTGCCCTCCCTGTCTGAACCGTTACGTCGAATAGTATTAAAGGGAACAAAACATGCCCACTTCCATATAGCCACACCCATTTATTTTTGCAGCTTCACTCTTTACAGTAACTGGTTGCACAAGTGGGAGGACAAGACTAATCTGTCTTTAAATATAATCTTATTATATCGGCTTATTAGAGTAAAAGGTTCATATTTTTAGAATCAGAATTAATGCTGCTGCTGTTTTGACGTTTTGCAGACTCACATTAGCCGCCTATTTTACCCCTATTTCCTATAGAAACAGATGATTAAATGTTGGGCACCCTCCTTAGCGTCATGTACACACAGATCATTTGTCTTCTTTTTTAAGAATCTGTAAAGACTAAATGATGTATTTACAGTAATAAGATTATTTAGTTGTTTGTCCGGTCCTGGTTAATACTCCATTTCATGTGAACAAAGAGTCAGTTCCCTTCAGGCACCATTAATGACATTAGCCCATCAGATGTATGGGAAGAATCTGGACTCATGTTACCGTCATTTCTTTTCTTGGCTTTGGATTCCGAATCTATTGCATTTGTTGTTTCTCATTCACACCAAGAGAGATGTTGCCATTCTGATATCCTTCAATACGTAGTTCAATGTAAATCAGCAACACAACTCAACAGTCTATTGGGTTATTTCCATTATTAAGATCCTATCGGAATATGTATTAGGCGTAATAATAATATGAGGCCCCTTTCACATCAGCGTTTTTTTCAAAATGTGGCAGATCTGGCAAATTTACTGCATCTGCCGCCTAAAGGCCGCCATTGCGGCACACTTGCGGCAAGCCCCATGCATTGTCTATGGGGCTTGTGGCAGGTGCGGTTCGTGGTTCCGGCACTTGTGATAGTGGTGGCTTCGAAAAAAAACGCTGCTGACAGTGTTTTTTTTTTCACGGCTGCAACTGCTGCAAGTGCCGGAACGGCGGCAATACCGCACTTGCCAAACCTGCCGCAAGCTCCATAGACAATGCATGGGGCTTGCCGCAAGTGTAGATGAATCACCGTGGCCGGGACTCCGGTTTAGACAGGCGTTTGCTTGTTTGCTTGCTTCTTCCTCCTTGTCACGGGTGGACCGCGCCTGCCGGTAGTGGGGCCCGGTGGTGCAGATCAAAAAGAAGAGACGTCTTGTGGGAACAGATTAGGGGGTTAATTGTTTTGTGACGCCACTTATGAGAGATTCGGTAACTGTACCGACGCTGCGGGGCCTCCGGGGGATGGAATGCAGCAAGATGGAACGCTCCCCACAGGCTGAGCGGTGATCCCCGGAGCCAGAAGCTGCACAAGATGTTGTGAGGCAGCTGCGGTTACCTTAGTGTGCGGATAAGCAGTTCATAAGAAGGCATGGACACTGTAAGTCTCTGTAACGGGTTCTTTACTGTAACCAGCAGGCAATACATGGTATACAGTTTGTAGGTAGTGGACCGGGTGAACTTAGCAATGACCAGTGTGTTCTCAGAGATCCGCGGTGTTCCTCCTTTCTATTTAAGTACTGTGCCGTTGTCACCCAGGAATACCAGATCGGGTACAGGGAGGCTGCTTGAATGCCCTATCCGGGGTATATGTTCCGGATGCTTTGGGGAGCCTTGGGTCCCTTGGTGGGTACACCGCTGGTTAGACGACTGGATTTGGCAATGGTGGGGTGCTCCTGTAAAGCGATCCCTCCACTCCTCTGGTTCGCATAGCAGAACTGGACTACTGCTAGCTTCGGTACCAGCCAACCGGCTGTAGATGGGCACGGGATGATTTTGAGCCCGCATTTTGAAGCCCGTAGATCGGTTGGTAATGCACCGGGAGTAATGGTGCTCAACCGTGGTGACGGTAGGGAGATGGCCAGTAGAAGGTGGCCAGGGGGCCACACGGAACTGTGCAACCCCCTCTCCTAGGTTGTAGAGCTCGTTGTTTTCGCTCCTTCTCCTACATTGCTCGGAGAGTTCTCTCAACTCGACTAATTGAACTAAACTTCCACTACACACTACCCTTACACTCCGCCCACCAGGACCTGATTGGCCCTCTATGCTAGGTGATGCATGCAGGGTATGGATCTCTGAGTTAACTGTGTGACTGCTGGGTCAGAGAATATTGCTGCTGCTTTTGTGGCTGCAATACCCTCCTGTGACACACTCGGTGCGGGGCGCAACATAGACGCAAGTGCGGCCGTTAGGCGACAGATGCCGCAGATGTGGTAATTCTGCCAGATCTGCCACAATTTGTACAAAACTCTAGTGTGGAAGGGGCCTAAGCTGCAATGCCCTGCAGGAAAGTGCCAGCTAATCAGGAGAACTATACTAAATCTCTACTATTATTACACCTATCACATATTGGGATAGGATCTTGAAGATGGGAATAATCCTTTAACATTTCTACACTTATGAGGCACAGAAGCATTGTGTTACATACAGAAATGTACATTAATTACTCACTACTCCTACAGAGCAGAATTAAAGTTAACAAATGCAAGTGTGAACTGAGCTTTAATCTTTTTAGCTTTAAAGGTACCTTTACACGCCGCTACAGAAGGTTAGAAACAACCGGGTGTTTCACGTGCACGAGCACGTACCAACGGTTGCAAACGGTACCCGATACCGCCTTTACACGCCGCTACAAGGTGCTCTACAGAAGGTTTAATCTATCTCTGGAGGCACCGCCGGGTGCCACAAGTTACCTTCTGTAGAGCACCGTCCCTCAATTACACGCCGCTACAGAAGGTAATATGGGAGGACCTGGTGCAGCAGGGACAACACATAGGCGTGCCAGAGTTGTGGATTACGAGACGCTTGTACGATGATTTGACAATGCAATAGCATCATGATTGGCCAGCCAGCGCAGGAAGGCTGGCTAATACATGACGCTATAGCAAAAGTGTAGTGTGACTGGTCAGCTCCTTAAATATGCCGCCCTATGCAGCGACAACCAATCGTAACGCAGGAGCTTCCACCAATGATCGCTGATGGGGCGCGGTATCCCGGAGGCTGTGTCACGCCCCAGGTAGATAACTAGGTGTTGAAAAAACCCTCCTGTTCCTTATTTAGACGCCGCTACCATCGGGTTGAAATCAACCTGTTTTAGAGCACTGCTCTGAAACAGTTGCCGAAAGTGATGGGTGGCAACGAGCTAGTTTACACGCCGCTACCTCGGGTTGATTTGACGGTGCAAGATACATTTGTCTCCGAAACCCGGTTGTTTTCAACCTTCTGTAGCGGCGTGTAAAGGTACCTTTAGGTATTATTTTAAGTTAAATCCTTAGGCTAAGTGCCCACTGTCTGTATTTTTTAACTCAGTTTGTATATACACAAATGCATTAAAAGCAGCACAAATCTATTGCGTTTGTGCACATACAAACAAAGCACAAAAACACAAAGGTGACACACAAAGATCTACTGAGACACACAGAGACAGACAGACAGGCACACACACACACACACACACACACACAGACAATTTCTCACAAACCGACAAGAGTAAGGTGATTGGTGATACTTTCTTCCTGGGTAACAGAAGGGCCTGTGGATTTCATCCAATTAGAGGCTGGCCATGTGACAGGTTTGAGTCACATGGGGCGGCGCAGGTCCTTAATTCACTTTTCCCAGTGCTCAGAATGAAGTACTCACCGGGGATCGCTGGGGAGGGTGAGGATTGGTGTGTTTTTGTTTTGGAAATCACAGGAAAAACGGGTCACGAACGCACTGTGCTCAAGGTATAATCCAGGACACCGCTCAATAGATAATTACCTCTAGGCTTTATTAGTTAAATGTAGGATTCCCAATCTCCACAACGCGTTTCAGCGCTAATTGCGCCTTTCTCAAGTGATTACCGGGATGCATCATTGCAAATGCTTATATACACTCTACATAATAAGGAGGGGAAAGGGGAGGAGTATTGCACAGGTATATACAAATATACGTAATGGATCTTGGAAGGGATCACATGATCACCACCAGTATCCCACATATACTGCATTCTATAATACATGGAGTGGAGAACAATTACAATTACAATACAGTCAGGTAATTACACAAGTAAATGTAATATAGAATATACAATACTAATATGCTGTTAGATAAAAATTATAAGTAAAATCACAAAAATTAATTAAAAAATGAATAAAAAATATACTAATAAAAATATTTAAAAATTATGTATAAATATTAAAAAATTAAAAAATTAGTTAATTGCAGTGTTAAATAGTGTTTTCCAGGATGATATTAAGTCCTTCTGGTGATAATGTGCCCATTTTAAAAATCCAGAAGGATTCTCTTCTATTAAGAGTATGTATTCTATCAATAACATTATCACCTATCTGGCACATAGCCTTATTCATTTAGGCCTTGGAGTAAGGCCGTACCAACATGACCATATGTCCTCAGAGTATTGAGCTGTAGATCATTTACAATTTTCATGTGTCATGATTGCTAGAGATGAGCGGATTGATCTGCGGAGAATCAAGTTTGAGCGGAAATTCACATTTTCATATGAATTCAAACTGTTGTCCTGCACCATTTCCCACACTGCTGAAGAATAAGAGAGTGGACTAATGTAATTTTGCAAAGCTGCATGTGATAAGCCCAGGGCAAGGGGTACTCGGTTACCGGGCCTGGGTTTGATGGATTTAACTGGGGAATCACGGGTGGTCGGGTTCCCGGTTCCATGCCCTCTGGCTGCCATTTGTTAGATGGTGGGGGTGGGGGGTAATATTTACAGGGCATAAAGAGTATGTGACGCCACCTGTGGATCCCGGTAATTTAGATACCGGCGCTGCAGGCCGGTCACTGAGGTGATGTTGGGTGCAGCTCAGTGTGGTCCAGCTCCCCACAGGTGGAGCTTTTACCTCAGGGCAGCGGTGATGGAGAATGAGGGAGGGATGAGGGGAGTAGTTGTTCTTACCCCTCCAGTGAGATGATGATGTTGCTTAAGCCCTCCGGGCACCAGCGGGAAGAAAGACAGAGACTGATTGAACTTCAACTCCACTTTACTGGTAGCGGCAGATGTTATTGAATACACGGTACAGTCTGGTTTAACGGGTAGTAGTTGTCAGTTCAGGGTGCCCCTATGGAGTCTCAAGATATTCTTTTCTTTAAGTCTTTCGGGGTCTAATTCTGTCCTTCTCTATCTTTCACCACCCTTGCAGAGCTCTCCCGCCAGTCCCCTGGTTTCATACGGTGAAGCACGAGTTTTCCTTTACGGGTACGGACCAGGCAAATCCTCCTGCCATTGGAATTCAGCCCGTTACCTATAGTGTCCTGGACCTGTTTTGGGCCTGAGGGGCGAGGTACCTTCTTGTGACCCGCTGATTATGGGCCTGTGGCTCGTCGGTTTGCGGCCAGGGACCACCTCGGCTACCGTGTTTCCGGTGTTCCCCAGACTAAACCAGCCGGCTCCAACCGGTGCTGGTCCATCTCCTGCTGTCCTAGGACCCCCTCCTGGAGATGGGTGATCCCTCTTGTCGCTGAGCTGTCATGTGCGTCCTGACTGACTGGCTTCCCAGCACTAACTGAACTAACTGTCACTCAAGTCTTCCTGTACTAACCTAGGCTCCACCCCCTTTTGTACCTACTGAATAATCAGTCCCTTAGGCTGGGGTCACAGTACCATTTTTCACATGCATTTTTGGAGACCTGCGTTTTCAAAAACGCATGTAAAAAACGCACCCATAGGCCCCCATGTTAAAAAATGCATGACCTAATAGCCAAAAAGCATGTGTGAATGTCCCATGCGTTTTTGGAGCATATCCAAAAACGCATGCGTTTCTGTAGAAAACGCATGCGTTTTGTAGAAAACGCATGCGTTTTTATAACATGGGTTCCTATGGAAAACGCATGCAAAAACGCATGTACAGTTAGTACCTTTTAGTGCCATTCAAAAACGCATGCGTTTCCCATAGGAGCCCATGTTAACAAAAACGCATGCGTTTCCGGAAACGCATGCGTTTTTGTTAACATGGGCTCCTATGGGAAACGCATGCGTTTTTGAATGGCACTAAAAGGTACTAACTGTACATGCGTTTTTGCATGCGTTTTCCATAGGAACCCATGTTATAAAAACGCATGCGTTTTCTACAAAAACGCATGCGTTTTTCAAAACGCTCAAAAAAATACTACAAGCACTATTTTTAGGTGCAGATTCAAAAACGCACACAAAAACGCAGGGAGCCATCACACACCTTACAAAATCATGCTGACATGAAAAAAAGCATGAGTTTTGTTAAATCACTTAAAAAAACGCATGGCAACTGTGACCCCAGCCTTACTCTAAGGTGGCCTAGTGTTGTGTGTGAATTGAGACTCCATAAGTTAACCCAAAACCCCCAACTACAGAGATACCACATACATTTTCAAAGTGTAATATCTTCCTGTGGCGCCTAGCCATAGGGGTGCCACACATGGGCTTCCTCATACTGCCCTCAAGCTATGATATCCAGGAGATTATCCTACCATGTGCAGTGATGGTCAGTAACTGGGACAATATATATTGATCAGCGGTTCTCAGAGGAGCACAGTTTGTACTACAGAGTCGTTTTCCATCTATAGAGTCGCTGGGTACATCTTTGTCTTGTAGAGAGTAAGCTATTAAGGTCAGCAGGGTCTTCCCTCCCTTCTTGAGTGTAAGTTCTTACGGTCAGCGAGGTCCTATCTTTCCTGTGGAACAAGGGTGGGGAACATCTGGCCTGCAGGACCTTTTGTGTGGCCCGCGGGCAGGATCCCGGGAACTTCACTGCTCGAGCAGCGTCCTGCAGGCTGCCGGCCCTAACTCCTATGTGCATGCAGCCTTCACTACTGAATGCTATGTGCGCGTTCATCAAATATTACATCCTTACGCTGTTATGTCAGCGTGAGGACGCACTGTGTGTTTGCGCTTACTGGGCGATGCAATCCAGAAGAAGACCGGCTGCTGCAGGGTCCTCTCTTCTCTAGAGTGTAAGCTCTTAGGGTCAGTCAGTTCCTATGGGCCCCCTCTCAAAAATGGATTGTAAGCGCTTATGTTCAAAAGGGTCTCCTCACATTCTTTCCTGTAGATTGTGGGCTCTTATGCTCAACAAGGTTCTTTCCCTCTCCTGTCCTCTCCTCTCGCCCATTTGTATTTTCCAGACAATTACCAGTTTTCCAGTCCTGAGACTCAAACAAATTTAAAATTTATTTGCTCAAATCAAATTCTATGGGAAAATGCAGCGAAGCTGCCAACACCAGTCTTAATTTCTTGTGAGTTCCTAAAATGTTACCCTAATGTTAGAGAGTAAACTGTCTATTCTTAGATACCGGTCCACATTATAACACTATGAGTGGAATTATATAACTTGTATCACATCGTTTCCATGTACGTCACTGAACTTTATTACTAACTTTTATTTCCTCCAAAAACCACATGCTCCTATGTTTATTCATTCCCTGAAGGACACCATTATTTTATTCGTATCATGCCCCATATTTGCATCTACATACAATAAGTGACTTGGTTATATCGCCATTGTCCATTCAGATTGTCAGCACATGACTGATCATCCAAGGTTCACTCTCACTGCACAGGTCATATATTGCAGTTATGGACCACAGAGATTCATTAGTTTAGAGTTTTTTAAGCATTTATAATCCCTCTATAGACTACACAAGCGTAGATAATGCCTTCCATTGTCTATTCATTGGCATTTAGACACATACATATTAACGCAATATATATCGAACCCAGATCTGTATGTGAGACTCTTACAAGGTGACGAAAAGCCTTCACAGGATGACTTTCCTCTGCTCAATAATAAAGAAAATGTGTTATCAGAACATTATCTATTGTTTAAATCGAAAAGCTTTTCTGTTATAAAAATATTAATTTTCCATTTTTTTCATATTGGTATCAACATTAAAAAATATCTTAAAACTTCTAATTTTCACATTTGCCATTAAGCCTAATGCTAGACTTTGTCTTCTGGGTAGAAGTCTTTTCAGTGGTCTCATTAGCATGAACACTAAGCATAGATATTAGTGACGAGCGAGCTCTACCATGCTCGGGTGCTCAGTACTCGAAACGAGCAGTTGTTGCTCGGATGGGTGCAAATCGAGTACCGAGTATAATGGAAGTCAATGGGGAACTCAAGCATTTTTCTGGAAACTCGTAATGAGTATTTGGATGCTTGGATAGGTACGACTCAAGTACCCAAGTATAATGGAAGTCAATAGAGAACTCAAGCATTTCTACGGGAAACTCGTAACGAACAGTTGGATGCTTGGATAGGTGCAACTGGAATACCTGAGTATAATGGAAGTCAATGTGGAAGTCAACCACTATTCTGGAAACTTGTAATGAGAAGTTGGATATTCGGATGGGAGCAACTTGTGTACCGAGTATATAGCAAGTCAATGGGGAATTTGAGCACTTTTCCGGGAACTAATAACGAGCAGTTGGATGCTCAGATGAGCGTGACTTGTATACCGAGTATAATGAAACTTAATGGGTAACTCGAGCATTTATCAAGAAGATCTTAAGGAAAAATACTCGACTTCCCCATTGCCTTCCATTATACTTGGATACTCAAGGCACATCTTTCCGAGTATCCAACTGCTCGTTAGGAGTACCGAGTACCCGAGCATGGTAGTGCTCGCTCGGTTCCATGACAATTGTGTACAAGATAATTGTGTACGGACAATTGTGTACAGACAATTGTGTACAGGCCAATTGTGTCCAAGGACAATTGTGTACAAGGACAATTGTGTACAGGGCAATTGTGTACAAGGCAATTGTGTACAAGGCAATTGTGTGTACGGACAATAGTGTACAAGGCAATTGTGTACGGACAATTGTGTACAAGGCAATTGTGTACGGACAATAGTGTACAAGGCAATTGTGTACGGACAATTGTGTACAAGGCAATTGTGTACGGACAATTGTGTACAAGGCAATTGTGTACGGACAATTGTGTACAAGGCAATTGTGTACGGACAATTGTGTACAAGGCAATTGTGTACGGACAATTGTGTACGGACAATTGTGTACAGACAATTGTGTACAAGTGTGTACAAGGCAATTGTGTACGGACAATTGTGTACAAGGCAATTGTGTACGGACAATTGTGTACAAGGCAATTGTGTACGGACAATTGTGTACAAGGCAATTGTGTACGGACAATTGTGTACGGACAATTGTGTACAGACAATTGTGTACAAGTGTGTACAAGGCAATTGTGTACGGACAATTGTGTACAAGGCAATTGTGTACAAGGCAATTGTGTACGGACAATTGTGTACAAGGCAATTATTTGTGTACAGGCCACTTGTACAGGCCACTTTCACAATGACGCTTACTTTCAGTTTCATTACTCACCCCTTGCAACTTTCACCATGACTTTTACTATGAGCAAGTCTGAAAAAGACAAAGATGTCCTTAGGCTTGGGGGACACGAGTATATCCTGCACAGGACACGTGATGACAGCATCAAAGAATGGCGGTGCAGGCAAGTCAACAAATTCAAGTGTCCCGCACGCATGCACACATCTGGAGCCGCGATTGTTAAACAGCCGACTGAGCACAGTCACTCTGCAGATCCAGTTCAAGCTGAAGCCAGAGCTACAATGGCTGCTCTGAGGCAAGAAGCAATCAGCTCTCAAGCATCTACTAGAAGCATTGTTGGACAGGTTCTTCGAGACAGGTCTGATGACGTGTTGTCTCGAATGCCCAAGCGAAGTGACGTTGAGCGAAATACACGTCGGGTCAGGCAGCGAGCAAACACCATGCTGACTCCTCCTCAAAGCATCAATTTTGCTATGCCCAGGAATACAGCGACATCATTTTATATGACTCTGCAAGAGATGACCCCCACAGGATTCTTGCCATTGGTAGCAATGAACTGTTGCCTTATTTCGAAAGAGGAGAGACATGGTTTGGCGATGGAACGTTCAAGGTGGTGCCAACCATGTTCTTTCAGCTGTATTCTCTCCATGCAAAAGTCGGCAACTCCTATCCTCCCCTGATCTACTGCCTGCTGCCAAACAAGACTGGTCCAACCTATCGTCGAATGATCACGGCGCTCAAAGGGTTGATGCCAGGTGCAAATCCCCAGAAAATTCTTCTTGACTTTGAGATGGCAGCAATGTCAGCTTTCCAAGATGAGTTTCCAGCTGCAGCGATTTCTGGCTGCTTCTTTCATCTGAGCCAGTCCATTATTCGAAAGGTCAATGAGCTGGGCCTAAAGGCTGAATTTGAGGCTGAGGATGGAGAGTTCAATCTCAAGGTAAAATCTTTGGCCTCCTTGGCGTTTGTCCCACCAGCCGAAGTAAGTGCAAGGTATGACGAACTAGCCCAAATCTTCCCTGATGATGATGCTACCAATCAGCTCCTCTCCTACTTTGAGCATACCTACGTTAGGGGGCCAGGAGTAGGTGGACGCTTTCGAAACGCAAGGTTTACTCCAGAGGTCTGGAATCATTATGCTGACGCTTTGGCCTCTGCCCCCAAGACCACGAATTGCTGCGAGGGGTTTCATAACGCCTTACAAGCACTCTTTCTTTGTGCTCATCCTACCGTGTGGAAACTGTTCAACGGACTCATTAGTGACATGGCAATTCATAGACTTACAGCCCAGAATGCTGAGGTACTGAATGTTGAGCATCCACGAAGCAAGTATGTCCAGCTAGCTGAACGACTGCGTGTGAAAGTGGCTGATTATCACAATCAAGGAGACAAGCTGCGGTATCTACGAGCGATCAGCAACATGCAGGCACGATAGACAAGACCAGCAATATTTGTAGAATAAGAATAGAAGAAGCTTTGAAACTGTTATTCAATAAGCAATCTTACGTTAAAATCAATGATGAATAAAGTATTTCCTTTTTTTGGACGTTTAATTTTTTGTTTTCCCTATACTTGTCTGTAAATAATCGTCCGTACACAATTGTCCGTACACAATTGCGTTGTACACAATTGTCCGTACACAATTGCCTTGTACACAATTGTCCGTACACAATTGCCTTGTACACAATTGTCCGTACACAATTGCCTTGTACACACTTGTACACAATTGTCTGTACACAATTGTCCGTACACAATTGCCTTGTACACAATTGTCCGTACACAATTGCCTTGTACACACTTGTACACAATTGTCTGTACACAATTGTCCGTACACAATTGCCTTGTACACAATTGTCCGTACACAATTGCCTTGTACACAATTGTCCGTACACAATTGCCTTGTACACAATTGTCCGTACACAATTGCCTTGTACACAATTGTCCGTACACAATTGCCTTGTACACAATTGTCCGTACACAATTGCCTTGTACACAATTGTCCGTACACAATGCCTTGTACACACTTGTACACAATTGTCTGTACACAATTGTCCGTACACAATTGCCTTGTACACAATTGTCCGTACACAATTGCCTTGTACACAATTGTCCGTACACAATTGCCTTGTACACAATTGTCCGTACACAATTGCCTTGTACACAACCGTACACAATTGCCTTGTACACAATTGTCCGTACACAATTGCCTTGTACACAATTGCCTTGTACACAATTGTCCGTACACAATTGCCTTGTACACAATTGTCCGTACACAATTGCCTTGTACACAATTGTCCGTACACAATTGCCTTGTACACAATTGCCTTGTACACAATTGCCCTGTACACAATTGTCCTTGTACACAATTGTCCTTGGACACAATTGCCCTGTACACAATTGTCTGTACACAATTGTCCGTACACAATTATCTTGTACACAATTGTCCTGTCACCTGCTCGCTCATCACTCATAGATATCAAAGGAGATCATAGTAGATATGTGATAAATATGGAGCACCCATTTATAAATTCACAATATTTGAAAACATCAGCTCTCCTTCTCCACCTGTTAGCTCATGACCTCTGCACAGAAAACAGAGCATACCCACAATACTCTACTATAATCGTCAATAAGGCCATAGTACCCTGACTATTGCTGTGCATAGTCCATGAGGCCTAATTCCCACATTAGTATTTGGTCAGTATTTTGTAGCTGTATGTGTAATCAAAAGTTATTAGTGAAAACCACAAAGAGAAAAACTATCCCTTAAAATGTTCACCTGTGTTGTATTTTTGGCAAGATGTCTGCCTTTCATAGTCACGTACAAATAATACAATAAAACAATCGCCAGTCCTAAAATAAAATTAGAAAAAAAAAAGATTTATCAGTATCTGGCTTTAAGTATTACAAAATAATAATAACTCTATATTCCCATGATTATTCCTCCAGAAAGTTGAGAGATCCATCTAGTTAGGTCCAGATTCCTTGTGTTCTCACCGGTAAGTTGATTGATGGAGCCTCCATGCTTGGCCAAGAGTAGGCACAACTCTCACATTTTATGGTGACAGATTAATACTTCTGCTCAGTCCCATTCAGATTGTCTGGATTGAGCTATAATACCTGCCACAGCCGCTACAAAAGATTTTGGAGTTCTGCCTGATAAACAGTGAAGAGGTTGCTGTGCTTTCTGAATGCCGTAACAATTTGCTGATCAGTGAGGATTCCTAGAATTGATTAAAGATTGATGATATATCCTTAGAAAATGCCAGCCATATTCCAGAAAACATTTGTTATGGTACCTTTACACGCCGCCACCGAGGGTAGCAACAGGTAGGCACCGCACGTGCACGCGCACGTTTTCAACGGTTCCTAACGGTACCTGATGCCGCATTTACACGCCGCCACACGGTGCTTCACAGAAGGTATTCTCGTTCCCCGGAAGTGCCGACGAGTGCCCAGGTTACCTACTGTGGAGCACCTTCCCTCATTTACACGCCACTACCAGAAGGGAATATGGGCGTACATATTGTGCGCCGTAACTACATAGGCATGACAGAGTTGTGTATTACGTGACGCTCGTACGGTGATTGGACAATGCAATAGCATCATGATTGGGCAGCCTGCGCAGGAAGGCTAGCTAATACATGACGCTATTGCAAATGTGTATTGTGACTGGTCAGCTCGTTACATATGCCGCCCTGTGCTGGGACAGCCAATGTGTACACAGTAGCTCCCACCAATGATAGGCGATGGGGCGTGGTATACATGACGCTGTTGCACGCCCCAGGGAACTCAAATACTGTGCCTGTTCCCCGATTACACGCCACCACCATAGGGTTTTTGCCTGCTCGTTTTTGAGCACGGCTGAAACACAGGTATCCAAAGACACAGGTAGAGACCTCCTGAATTACACGCCGCCACTTCGCGGTGTTTTGAAGGTAAAAGGTACAATTGTGTCCGATACCTGCCGGTTTCTACCTTTCGGTGGCGGCGTGTAAAGGTACCATTAAGGATTTATACCTTTACAGGGGTATTCTCAAGTTTGGAATTTACCCTTTACCCCAGGATAGGGCATATCTTCATAATTGCTGAGACCTCAACCAATTCTGAGAACTAGCGCTCTTAAATTTCCCATGTGAACGGAATGTAGTTCAATCATGCACACTACTGCTTCATTTATTCTCATTGGATTGCTGCACTAGTCGAATATAGTGCTAGGTTATCTCCGGGAGTCCCAATAGAAATGGATGGAACAGCAGTGTGCTTTATTGCCTACTGCTCCATTCACATGGGGTCCTTCAAAGCCACAGTTCTCAAGATTGGTGGAGATCTCAACTTTTGGACCCTCATTGAAAGAGAATAATTCCTTACTTTGTACAAGTCTTGCCTCAGAATTTGAATCGGCGAGTCTGTGTTATATGATTTGCTTCTTTCTTCTCTGAGCCACAATTAGTTCTGTTTCTTTCTGGATTCTTATTATCTGTTGTCCTTGTTTTATTCCTGTTTAGGCAATAGGTGTTTTCATTTGGTATTTTAGTATGCCGTATCACCTTTTGGATGCGACTATTTAAACTTTTCCCTGGCTGATCTTTCCTGCTGGTGATATTCTTTGTGGATTCTACTTGGAGTAACAGCCATGCTGCCTTTGGATTTCTTTCAAGCAGATAGAGATCAGCTAGGATATTTACTTTGCTGTTTCTTCTGTCTTTCCTACTCCATTCTACTTTTTTAGTTAGGATGTAGATGGCATTTCTTTCTAGCAGCTGTTTTTCAGTTTTTCACTTTTTTTCATATTATCTCATTCAGGGATCCTTTCTATCTCTGCACGTCTTCCTGATTCCAAGTTACAGAGCTCTTCCCCTTTCCCCCAGTTCCTAAGGAGGTACGGGTAATACTCAATGGACAATAAAGAAGCCAGGATCGAGTAGTCTTTTATTAGTCCTGTGGTTAGGGTTATTCCAACCTGCACAGGGGTGTGTTTGTTCTGAGATAGACCCTTGTTCCCTGTGTGAGTTGCTACGAGTTGATATCAGTAGATAGGGGATAATGTACAAATTTAGGAACACCTTTTTAAGGCTGGCTTCACACTACAGTTTTGTTCCTGTCCATGGGATCCTGTTTTTTGCAGGACCCCACGGACAGGAACAGACAGGCCCGGATTGTAAACTCAATATGCCATTTCTGTGTCCGGATCTGGGATTTTGATGGATCCGGAGACAGAAAGAGCTGGGGGGAGCCCGAGCCTGCAAAGCGCAGGCAAGTAGGTGTCGGTGCTGTTCACTTTCACTTTAGCAGTGTATTTACATACACTGCTAAAGTGAAATTCAGTAAAGGAATGGTTAAAAATAAAAAAATAAATTCTCACCTATCCGCCGTGTGCCCGCGATGCATATATCACCGATGGCTAAAGGACGTTAATCAGCTGACCAGGAAGTGGCGGGGCAACACGATCAGCTTGACCTCATCAGCGCGGTTTAAATCTTTAAACCGTGCTGATGCAGTCATGTGACCCATCAGTTGATCATGTTGCCCAGTCCCTTCCCGTTCCAGTCAGCTGATTAAGGTCCTTTAGCCATCAGAGATGAATGCATTGCGGGACACACAGCGGACAGGTGAGAATTTATTTTTTTATTTCCTTTACTTAATTTCACTTTAGCAGTGTATGTAAATACACTGCTAAATTGAAATTACGGGAACAGAGCAGTTTTAATGTACTGAGCATGCTCAGTACACTAAATCTGGATCCGGGAAACAATCCGTTTTTTTCCTGGATCCGGCGCCCATAGACTCCCATGTTATGTGTGCTGATCGCCCTGATTTGTTTCTGTCCGGTTTGGTCTGATTTTTTTCACCACAGCCCAAAATCTGAGCAGTCTTCGATTTTGGGGTCAGAAAAAAACAGGACAGAGTGAATCCAGGACTGACTTCACAAAACTGGATGGCCTTTGATGACCAATCCGGCACCATAGGGATACATAGGAGGCTAAAAACGACATCCTGTTCTGTTCTTTTAAAAACAAACAGAACAGGCATGTATAAATACCGTGGTTGTTGAAGCCAGCCTAAGCAACTTTCTATACTTTTTTTTTTATTACTGGCCAATAGTCAAGGAATATTTAGTGATCCAGCATCTCAGTTAGGCTAGGATCAGACTTGTGTCATGCATTTGATAAATACATGCGCTATTTTCATGTGCAATTATTGAAAAACGCATGCGTTAACCACCTATAGACGTGCGTTTGACGTTATGTGTTTTTGCAAGTGCACCAAAAAATGCGGTATGCAGCGTTTTTTGGTGCTTTTGCAAAAACACATGCGTTTTTTTTAACATGGGAGTCTATGGGAAGCGCATGCGTTAACGCATGTGCTAAAATGAACATACATGCCATGAAAATGTCAAGGGGAAAAAAAGGATCCTTTAATGCATCCTTCCAACGGATGCAAGCTCCCAAGTCTGACCCTAGCCTTAGGTACCATCGGTTGATGCCTAATTAAGGAACCTTTCCAATTTGCAGATACTAAATGTCTCCCAATCTGCACATAGATGATGTCGCATTATGATACCGGAAGCCTAAGTCATGAACTACACAAGGTAAATGGGGGACTGCATTTCGTGGGCCCACCCAATACACTGCACAGAGCATTACAGAACTAAAGTAAATCACTTGTGAGGTTACTTTTTCATTACTAGGTGTCAGAATATCAAGTAAAAAGTAACAATCACATGCATGAACATACACCCCATGTACAGAAACGAATCCAATGGATAGATTGGAAAGCTTGACGATAGCCGCATGATATAAACTCATGGTCTGTCCTTTAATGCAGCTTTTATTACTGTCACTGGGTGAGCTTGGTTCTAACTGGTTTCTCATCTGTTCTATTTTCTGGGAAATAAAAGCAAATAATGTGTCAGGTTTGCTCTGGTATCTAACACGTATCTGTCACATGAAACTCATGTTTTAATCTGCAGCCGTCTGTCAGTCTCCGCTCTTCTGCTGCATGCGCTAATTGATGTTCTAAGAGCATTTTACAATTGAATGGTAGATAACCGGCGGCTTTTCGTCCAGTCTTTGCATGTAATTCATTTTAGGGCATGGAAAGAAATAACAGATGTGGGTGAGGACTATATAGTTATCAGTGTTTTTATTCACAGCATTGAAAAGTACTGTAAACTTTGGGCTTAAAGGGTTTGTTTCAAGTTCATAAATGGGTAAAATTGCTAAATGCTTGCAAAAACAAGCAACTTGGCAAATTACCACTTGTGACAAATACCGCACCTTGCATTCCCATTCTGACCTATCTAATACATCAGAGCCACGATGGCCTGATCACTACCCGCAGGTGTACGTAGGGTCAGCTTGGCACAGTTTTATACTGATACTCCCTGTCCACACGGGCACAGAGGTGCACGGGGAGCAAGTTAGGGTGATTCACACAATACCCCGGTATGACACTAAACTCGCTCTCAACCCTGACAGGTTGCGAGACTACTTTCACTGCCTAGCAAAATCGAGTCCTGCCAGCCTGATAGAGCTGCCACCAGTTTCTTGTTAGGTATAAGCCTGGTCCATTATGGGTTATATCGGGCTAGAACTCAGCCCACGGTAGCGTACAATATTAAACCTCGTGTGGGGCCCTGCAGAATTAGGCATAAAAATTATCTGCAAATATCTGTAAACTCAGGTGATGTGGGAAATCAGCTCTTCAGCCATTTTTATACATGCAGATGTAAATAGTGCAAGGGCGGTTAGAAGCCCCTATAGAAGATCTACTGAGCCAGGAGGAGCAACTCTTTGGATTCAGTGGTGCTGGAGAGAAAGGAGGCCAGCCAGAGCCTTTGCTGTGGTCGCTGTTGGGATATAACAAAATCTGTGCTGCCGCATGGGACATAGTATCCTGCATGGTCCCGTAGTGCTCTAATTGCCAGGCAACGACAGAGATCAGTAGTGTTCAATGAGGGTGTGTGGAGAGCTGCCTTGATGGAATACTGAATTGTCAGCAGCGGGAAGAAAGCCAAAGTACTTTCCTGTAAGCCTGAGGTACAGTGGATGCCAAGGTCCTGGCAGAGAGGAGAAGTTTAAGGTCGTACTACAGTGCCATAGCCGGCGGGAGTGAGTAGAGCTGTCACACATTACCAGAAAGAGAGCGGAGTTCATCACACCATCTGAGGCTGCGAATCTGTATATTGAACAACTGTGGAAGCTGTAATATTACCACAATTATAATCTGTTACATTAAACTTGGGTTTTATTTTTAGAACAAATTCCATATAGAGGTGGGAGGTTGGAACGTTTGTCCCCCCTAAACCCATTTATCACAATTTTAAACGAGAGAACCAGGAGAAAGATGGCATGCATAAATGTTATAATGACATTAAAAAAGTGAACCCTAGGCTTATTTTGGTCAAAACAGGAGTAGTGGTGCCAGGACATGTGCATCAGACCACAATAATATATGTACACATCTGGGCTGACACAGGGGTAATAATAATGTAACACAGGGGTAATAAAATCCAAGTTGATAATATTATACACAAAGATATGAGAAAATATCTAGATGTAATGTGGCCCCCACTGGTCAGTGCCCCACAGAAGGGGTACTGCACCCAGATCAGTGTGTGTGGTATCCCAGTGACCAGAGGATGTGAAATTAATCTGAGGCCCTCATCCCTGCTTTCACACACCTAACATAGGGGGACTAAAGGGTTAACCTGTTTGCCTGGGAGCCCCAGCCCCGGAGGGAGGAGCTTAGGTGTAGTGGAAAGAGCGGGAAGAAGTGGTCAGGCAGAACAGCCATGGAGAGAGTCTGAGGAGGAAGGAGAGAAAGCCTGGGGGAGATGAGGAGTGTCGTGCTCACCTCAGAGGAAAGCGCAGAGAACGGACACCGGGTCCAAGACTGTGCAGGGTTACACATCCCGGCTGTCAATACCGGAGGGTCGGGAATTCCAGATTTCCCAGCCAGACAGTGTCAGGACGCAAAGCAGCGTATTGAGTTCAGCAACACTGATGCCCCGGTGCAGGATAGAGAAAGTGAAGTACTCAAGCTGCCTGTCATACGGGCACACACAGGAGAGAGCGGGCAAGCCACTTAGCTTCAAGCAGCCGCAGGAGCCTACAAGTAAAAGTGCAGGTAGAGAAAGGACAGAGAGCGACTAAAGAAGGAACATCGCGGAGGGCCTCAGAGACACTGCATCCTCTGGTGACTACCCGGCCAGCTACCCGTAACTGTGCACCGTGTGGAAGAAAGCCTCTGGTGTCTTATTTCTACTACACTCTACGGGGAGAAGCTGTAGCATCACAGTAAGTGCAGCGTACAAAGTACAATCCCTCACCAGCCCGTTGCACTGCAACCTGTACATAGACATTCCACACTGCCCCAGAGATTGGCTTTACCTGTGGAGAGCTGTTCCATCCCTAACTACCATCCATCATCCCCGGAGGTTCTGCAGCAGCGGTGGTCCCTATGACCACATCCCACGGGTGGTGTCACGACAAATTCCTCTGTATATAACCCCTTCCCTTTTCAACTGAGTCCAGGCCACAAGACCGGGTCATGACCACCGTGATCCCCAAGAGACAGCATCGGCCCGGTTCTCGAATACCCCATGGCCTTGGAGCCCATCACAACAATCTCATACATTGATATACATTTTACATCAAAATAAAGTGCAAGTGCAATAAATCACAATATCATGCATGAATTATGCCCCAGTTAACACTCCCATAGCTCACAGTATATACCTGGTGCATGTAGGTAACCTCAGGTTAACCCCTGTGTGTAAAAGGATATGAAAGGTTCGCTATTAGCTAAGGGAAGTAAAGCCATTACCTCTGTGGAAGATTGCACTTTGCCACAACAGTGGAACGTTCTCTCTTCCCTCTGTATCAGTCTGTCACTGTTAGTTTGTTCATTGTATTTTTTTAATTTGTTGTATGTATCCCTTTCTCATGTACAGCACCATGGAATCAATGGTGCTCTATAAATAATATAATAATAATTAAAGCGTTTATGCATGCTATCTTTCTCATGGTTCTCTTGTTTTAAATTGAGTCTTATTCTGTTGCACCTGAAGCCTGGACATTATTTATTGAGAGTGGCTGACCCTGCATGCTCTTCCACAATATTAACCCCTTCTCTTTCTGCTGAGGATGACCTGCCAGCTGGAGAGACCACTGTGACAGTTGGCCATCATTACCACCCGATCCAGTGGAGGCCGATTCTGACACACAGACACAGAAAAAGTGTAACCCAAGATTAGATTATATATAATCCAACCTATAGATAATAATATTTACATGATGAATATACAAATATTACAGTCAGATATGCAAATAAAGGTAGTCAGTTGCAAAAGGTATATGCAGTCAAATGCAAGTCAGTTACTGGGTTCTTGTTGCTGGGGGCCACACGGAGGCAGTATAGAGCCACAGGGTTTTCTTGGTTACTCCCAACATGTAACATGACGCGACTTCCTTGACAGTGAACACCTTAAAAATATGGCAGGCAACGTTTAACCCCTTGGTTGGTCACTCCCTCCCTGCTCCTGTGCTGTCCCTGATTTCCCTCCCCTTATGCTTTGAACTAAAAGATCCCAAACTGCTATGATGGGTCATAACTTCCCACCGGGGGGTTCAAGAAGAACGGTTCTGATGCCATCAGATCCAGCTGGGTCCTCTGTCTACTTGGGGACGAAATATGGTTTCCTTACCTGTCTTCTGCTAGCCGTTCTCCACATCGCTCCAACCCATGGTGCTAGAAAGAACTGGAACCTAGGTGTATGCCACAAGCTCTCACTAGTTTGGGAATATAATTAGTGTAGGGCTAGGATATACAGTACTTCCATAATTCCGTAAGAAATCACGGTGTCAGCAAGACTGCCAACTCTGTCTGAAATTGTCTGAAAATAGCAGCTACCTGACCCTACTTTACAAAGAGCAGGACTTGTAAAACCACTGTTCCTGTCAATAATGGCTTGTCCCAGGAGGGGGCCGGTGCTTCAAAGGGGAACTCTTCCATAGTTTAATTAAAATTGGCACCTATCTGCCAGTTTAACCATTTCGTCATGAGGTGTAAGTTCCTGAGGAGGGGGTCAGAGGGGAATGGCTATTATGAGCAGATAACAGATGAAACAATATCTGTGACTTACAACCATGGATATCTTGGGGACTTATGATTGATTGGCTTGTTCAAAAATATCTCCCATATTCCTCACACTTCTTATTAAAAATACTCTCGGTTCTCATGAATGGGGAGATTTGTAATGTAAAGTGGTTGTCAACTACTAGGATAACCCCTTCTTATTCCCCATAATTGCCTCATTAAAATAAAAAAAGCTTATACCCACCTCCAGTAGTGCTGGCACTCCTGTTTCCAGGGCTCACATGAGGTTGTGATGTCACACATGCCCTATGCCCAATCACTGCCATCTTCCTCTCCCCGCCTTCAGATGTATAAATAATCAACTATAAGTGAGAGCTGCAGCTGGCGCTAGTTCCTGTTAATCACTTATATGTCTGAAGGCGAGGATAGAGAAGCGGGCAGTTATCGGGCGTGGGTCTCATGTGACATCACAGTCCAATGTGAGCCCCAGGAACACAAGCAATGACACTGCTGGAACTGCAGCGACACGGGAGGTGAGTATAAGCTTTTATTTTATTAGGGGAAAACATGAGAAATGAGAAGGAATTGTCCTAGTAGTGGACTGCCATGTGCTATATAGTCTTGTAAGCTTAATCTCAAGGTAATAAAGCCATTAGTTTAAATAAACTATGAGACAGATCCTGATAAGAGAAACCGAGTTGATTTTTGTTTCTTAACCCATGCTGCATGTTGTACTCGGCTTACATAGCAAAAACCTGCTGACCGACTCCCTTTAAAAAGGTGTCAACCACTGAAAACTTTCATTTTTTGTAAATATTTTTCCAACTACTGACTAACACAGTACAAAGTTATATTTAACCATATAAATCTATACATATTTTGTTAATATGAGGAGGGGCTGATGGTTTTTGGGTCTACAGAAGGGAGCAGCCCTAGCTCTAATAATGGGAACACCTAGCACAGATTGACCTCATCTCTTATCACACTCAATGTTTACATTTTCCAGGAATCCGCCATACAAACAAAATGGTAGAACATGAAAGATAGAATTGTCCTTCCAGATGTATCCATAACTTCCATAGAAATACAGTGGGGGATATAAGTATTTGATCCCTTGCTGATTTTGTAAGCTTGCCCTCTGACAAAGACATGAACAGTCTATAATTTTAAGGGTAGGTTAATTTTAACAGTGAGAGATAGAATATCAAAAATAAACTCCAGAATATCACGTTGTCTAAATTATATAAATGTATTTGAATTTTACAGAGAGAAATAGGTATTTCATCCCTCTGGCAAACAAGACTTAATACTTGGTGGCAAAACCCTTGTTGACAAGCACAGCAGTCAGACGTATTTTGTAGTTGATGATGAGGTTTGCCCACATATCAGGAGGAATTTTGGTCCACTCCTCTTTGCAGATCATCTCTAAATCATTAAGATTTTGAGGATGTCGCTTGGCAACTCGGAGCTTCAGCTCCTTCCATAAGTTTTCAAAGTGATTACCGTCTGAAGACTGGCTAGGCCACTCCATCACCTTAATGTGCTTCTTTTAGGGCCACCTCTTTGTGCTTTGGCTGTATATTTTGGGTCAGTGTCATGCTGGAAGACCCAGCCATGACCCATTTTTAATGTCCTGGCGGAGGGAAGAAGGTTGTCACACAGGATTTTAAGGTACATGGCTCCATCCATTGTTCCATTGATGCAGTGATGTAGTCCTGTGCTCTCAGCAGAGAAACACCCCCAAAACATAATGCTTCCACCACCATGCTTGACTGTGGGGATGGTGTTCTTTGGGTAATAGGCAACATTTCTCTTCCTCTTAACATGGCGAGTTGAGTTAATGCCAAAGAGCACAATTTTGTCTCCTCTGACCTCAGCACCTTTTCTCAATCACTCTCAGAATCACCAAGGTGTTCATCGGCAAACGTCAGACAGGCGACACATGTGCCTTCTTGAGCAGTGGGACTTTGCGGGCACTGCAGGATTTTATACAAATACGGAGTAATGTGTTACCAATAGTTTTCTTGGTAACAGTGGTCCCAGCTGCCTTGAAATCATTAACAAGTTCCTCCTGTGTAGTTTTAGCTGATCATTCACCTTCCTCATGACCCTGGATACCCCACGAGGTGAGATTTTGTATGGAGCTCCAGATCAATGTTGATTGACCTCATTTTATACTTCTTTCATGTTCTTACTATTGCACCAACAGTTATCTCCTTCTCACCCAACATCTTACTTATGGTTTTGTAGTCCATTTCAGCCTTGTGCAGGTCTACAATCTTTGCCCTGACATCCATGGAAAGTTCTTTGGTCTTGCCCATGTTGTAGAGGTTAGGCTGGCTTCAAATTAGCGTTTGTGTCTGCATGCTGATCGCATGCAGACACAAACGCAGTGTAAAGCAGGGCCATTTTGATGTGTCCGCAGCGGAGAATGTCCGCCTGCGGACACATCACTGTGCAGCCCGGCAGCCAATCAGCGGTGTCCGGGGGCGGAGATCAGCGCCGGAGATCTCCGCCTCCCGGCCGCCGGTAAGCTCCGGGATATGTCGGCGGGGAGAAACAGCTGATGTGACAGCTGTTTGAATCTTCCCGCGCCGACACCGAGAGGAGATGTCGGCGCGGGAAGATTCAAACAGCTGTCACATCAGCTGTTTCTCCCCGCCGACATCGCTAGCAGATTATCGGCAGCGGGGAAGAAGAGATCAGCAGAGGCTGAGCTGATCTCCCGGTGGCCGTCGGTGATCTCCTGTGACATCACCGCCGGCCACCAGGAGATTTTTCAATGGGTCCGCAGCGTTCTCCTGCGCTGTCAAGCGCAGAACACTGCGGACCCATTGAAGCCAATGCATTTTTTGTGCGCTTGGGGACGCTTGCTGATTTTCCAAGGTCCCCAAGCGCACAAAAAAAACCAACATGCTGCGGCCCGGGTGCGGACGCTGGACGAAGGAGCAGATATCGTCCGCATCCGCACCCGAACGCAGCAAACGCAGGCACCATGCGTTCCTATGTTAAACATAGGAACGCAGTGCGCATGCGTTTGACTGCGTATGGGAACGCAGCAATACGCTGCCTTCCCATACGCAAATGTGAAGGCAGCCTTAGAGTCTGACTGATTAATTTAGTATGTGGACAGGAGTCTTTTATACAAGTGACAATTTAAGACAGCTGTCTTTAATGCAGGTAATTAGGTTGATTAGGAGCTTCTATCTGGTCTGTAGGAGCCAGAACTCCTAATGGTTGGTAGAGGATCAAATACTCCTCTCTGCAAAATGCAAATACATTTATATAATACCCCCTCCTACTGTATCCCCACCCGTCCCTCTTAGACTGTGAGCCCTCGTGGACAGCGTCCTCCCCCCTCCTGTATCTGTGCGATTTGATTGTCCATATATATTTTACTTGTCCTCATCTGCCCTTTCCATATATAAAGTGCCATGGAATCTAATGGCGCTGTATAAATAAAAAATAATAATAATATAGTTTAGACAATGTGATTTTCTGTATTTTATTTTTGATATTCTATCACTCACTGTTAAAATTAACCTATACTTAAAATTATAGACTGTTCATGTCTTTATCAGCGGGCAAACTTACAAAATCAGCAAGGGATCAAATACTTATTTCCCCCACTGTATATATGTGGCGCCCCTGCGACCAGGGCAGCCACAGGGTGCACTGCAGCCAGGTAAGGTAGAGATGGTTGACTGAAAAACACCCACACAGGTACACACACTGACCCTACGCCTAGGACTCTAGGTTAGGTAAGGGGTAGCAGGGTTAAGAGTAGTGTGGATGGAGCATAGAGCAGCACTGAACAAGTGGGTGGAGAGACCAACAATAGAAAAACCCGGGAACACTCAGTGGTAATTAATTTCCTAGGAGGTTCCCTGGAGGATGCAGAATCCTAGAGGCGATATTCCTAGGAGAGAAAGCTCGCTCCATAGCCAGAGGCGAGAGGAAGAAGCTGGAAACAGAGACACCCGACAGTGAGAAAGAGGGAGCCTGGTGATCCCACAGCTATACCTGGGACACTGGAGGCTAGGCCGCTACAGCCAGAGAGCCGGGTCTGTAGAGGTGACCGGGGGCACTCTATGACCCTAATCACGAGACACACTGGCGTGGGGCAGGTACTCCATGACCTGCAGCCTACCTACCACCATGGTCTAGGAACACAGCCATCAGACTAGGGCTAGTGACCCTGATAGAGAGGGAATCATCACACAAATGCCCGTGAAGGTCAGACCAAACCCGTGAGTGAGGAGACAGAGAGAAAGACCCGGGCCTGAAAGGACTTGAGGGAAGCAACGCAGAGGAGCTGCCTGAGCTGAATAATCTAGTTACCCGGAGTAGTGCTAAAGTGTGAGAACTGTAACTTGATAGAGCTGAAAGAACTGTAACTTGTAAACTGTTGTGAACTGCTGCTAAAGAACTTCAGTAAAGTACCCGGTAAGCTCACCATTGCCTGAGACGGCTTCTTTCCAGCATCGCAGCAGTGTCCCGCCTGAGGAGCCACAGACTGTCGTCCCTACACACTGGCTGGAGAAGCTGCAGCAGCGAAGTAAGTGTCTTGCAAAAAGCACAATCCCTCACTACGTCCCTTCATCACACCTACACCTGCCCTGGGGACCCTCAGCCTTACCCGAGAAGGGCTTACCATCCACGCTGCCCTAAGTCACCCGTTCCCAGCAGGAATACGGCAGCTCTGGTTCTACTAACCACATATCCCGGGTGCCGTCACAACAAATCCCCTGTATATAACCCCTTCCCTTTTGGACTAAGCCCAAGCCACGGGACTGGGTCACGACTACCGTGATCCCCAAGAGACAGCACTGGCCCGGCCCTGAGTACCCCACGGCCTGGGGACGCCTCATATATATAAAATATAGCCACACATGCACACTTACCTCTCCAAAGAAAGCATTACTGGCACTAGGTTTGACAAGGGAGGATCATGAGACCCCTGTATACTAGATAGGTGAGTGTCCTTTATGGATTTGCAGCATAATCTGTGTTGAAAATGTCCAGGGTGAGAATATCCCTTTGAAAAGTTGTGTGTGCACAGAAAATTCAATCATTTTAATTAATGCAGTGTTAAAAAAACTAAATCAAAACAAGCCTAACTTTATGATTCTCGGCCGAAAAGTGGATCAATAAACCACAATCAATTTAGCACAGAGAGTCTTAAAATTTTCCCACCCTCCCTCTCCTAATACCTTAGGGCATGTGCACGCGGTATCTTTTTCAAGCAGGCAAATTCACAGGGTTTTTCAAGATAAAGACATTTAGGAAATACTGTCCTTTTTTACTTGTTTGTGCACTCTCTTTTGAGCCACTCCATTAACTCCTATTACAAAGTAGACAGTGTCTTCAGAGCAGAAAAGTGCCGTAAGAATGCTCACCTTACTTCTTTTAACTACATGACTTATTTGGAAACCTGAAGTAGTTAGGAGATAGTCAAAAGCCTGAGCATGTGAACAGCAATTTGGTTTTATGTAGAATTGCAAATGTTAATTTACTTATTTGAGCGTTTAGTTAAAAGGAACTGTGATGACTGCCTGAGGTCCCAGGCTCAATGGCTCTCTCGGATACACTTGGCACAAGCCCCTTTTTGGCAGAATCCTGAGATACCCTGACACCCTTTAACACCTATACAGTAGGGATGAGCGAGTATACTCGCTACTATTCGGTATTCACCGAATAGTAGCGGTATTCGGGCTACTCGCTACTCTCCGAGTTCTTATGTGTACTCGGGAGTAGCGAGTAGTCCTAATACTTTCGCAGTGTTTCTATATATACACTGCGAAAGTACCCTAAAAGTAATTAAAAATTGTTAAAAAAATAATAAACTTACATACTCACCTTCCGACGCCTGCACCGGGACCGGACCGGAAAACCTCACCTCCGATCGCTGGAAAAGGACCTTTCACTACCAGCCAATCAGATGGCGCCACGTCACAACCACGTGATCGCTAGCGGCCACCTGATTGGCCAGTTTGCAAGGTCCTAGATGTACTATCAGGACCTTGCAAACTGGCCAATCAGGTGGCCGCTAGCGATGACGTAGTTGTGACATGGCGCCATCTGATTGGCCAGATCGTTACCGGCCATTTGATTGGCTGGTGGTGAAAGGTCCTTGTCCAGCGATCGGATGTCTTAACTGCCGGTCTTGGTGCAGGCGTCGGACAGGTGAGTATGTAAGTTTATTATTTTTACACTTTTACTCACTTTTAGGCTACTTTCACAGTGTATCTATAGATACACTGTGAAAGTATTCATACTCGCTATACTCGCAACGAGTAGCGAGAACCTCTACCTACTAGTTGCGAGTATAGCGAGCACGAATAATAAGGTACTCGCTCATCCCTAGTATACAGAGATCGGGATTTACTTTGGGGTCCAAGGGTTAGCTGCCGTCCAGAGGAACAAACCAAAGGCAGGAAAGTCGCCTAGAAGGGTCAAAGCCAGGAGGCCATTAAAAAAAACAAAATCAGGATCCATAGAGTAGTCGGAGAGTCGGATCAAAAACGAGATGGCAGCAAAGTTCAAAATCGACAGGCATGTGAAGCATCCAAAAACAGACTGTGGGTAAAACAGGAAAAACCATACAGAGTAGGTGAACAAAGACTAAACATGGGAAAACAAAAAGCTATATCTGGCAGCCTTCAGCAGTAAGCTGAAGGCTTTAGTAAGGTGTAGTGTCTTAATAGGCTGAAGCCAGAAGCCAATGACTGCACACATGTCAATCTGTCAGTCTGAAAAGTAAGGCAGGTCCGAGCCACTATAACCTTAGTGATGTGTGCTGATCAGAGGTTCTGATTCTGACATTTCCTCTATCACCAGCATCACCTACAGTGTGAATACGGCAGTGCCTGATGACAGAAGCCGGTGTCATTGGAGCAGACTCTGGTGAAGATGCGACAGGAACTTAGATACTGAAACCTCTCATTCCTGGAGAGTGGTCTTCACTTGGGTTTCTTCACCATGGAAAGGATTCTGCAATCATCCAACACTGTTGTCATCCGTGGATGTCCAGGTAGGGATGGGCGAATCTACTCGCTAGGACTCGTTACTCGGCGAGTAGTAAGGGACTCGCAGGACTCGGTACTCTGCGAGTTTCCCAGCGATTACTCGCACAGCAACGAGTCCAATGCAAATCAATAGCAATCCTAGTTTTGTCAGAGACTCTGACAAAACTAGGATTGCCATTGACTTGCATTGGACTCGTTACTGTGCAAGTAATCGCTGGGAAACTCGCAAAGTAACTGCTGTTACTTTGCGAGCTGAGTCCGGCTGTCTGCTCTTGGTCCAGCCGGATCCAGCAGGCAGCGACGGGCTGCCCCCAACCCCCAGGTGCCTATTTGTACCTGGCCAGACACAAGAATATAGGGGAGCCCTTTTTTTTTAATTATTTCATGAATTTCATGAAATAATAAAAAAGAAATGCGTGGAGCTCCGCGCAATTTCTATGTCTTGCCAGGTACAGCTAAGCAGCTGGGGGCTGGAATCCGCAGCGCAGGGATGCTCAAGTTTTCTGGGTACCCCCCGCTGCAAATTGCAGCCCGCAGCCGCCCCAGAAGATGGCATGTTCATTGAAGCGCCATCCTCTGGTGCTGAACCCCGCTCTTCCAGCGGCCCTGGTGGCGGTGGCACGCTGGGTAATAGAGGTTAGGGCCAGCTTTGTATTATCAGCTGGCCCTAAGCCCGAAATTTATGGTGGTCACGCCAATATTAGACATGACCGCCATGAATTTCTATTAAATTGTTTTAAAAAAAACACAACACAGAGAAAATTTTTTATTAGAAATAAAAAAAGAAGCCATTAGGGACTCCATCTTTAATTAAAAAAATCCTCTTCCGTCCGACGCAGTCCAAAACGCGATGTCCTCTCTGCTACATCCCTTTGCATAGATATAGATGTCTATGCACAGGGATGAGCAGACTGAGAACAATCTCAGCTCTGCTACATCAGGCAGCAGGCGGGCTCTAGGACCCTGGAGCTGCGGCAGCCTGTACAGAGCAGACAGCCTGACTCCTTACTGTGCGAGTTTCCCAGCGATTACTTGCACAGTAAACGAGTCCAATGCAAATCAATGGCAATCCTAGTTTTGTCAGAGTCTCTGACAAAACTAGGATTGCTTCAGGCTGAAGCTTCCGAGACACATCTGTGATTTGTAAATCGCACACTACTCGCTATTACTCGCTTCCCCATTCATTAACATTGGACTCGCTAGACTCGCAACGAGTAGCGAGTCCCGGGCTCGGACTCGCTAGAGTCAAGCGATTCCGAGTAATTTAGGACTCGCCCATCACTATGTCCAGGCCTTTTTGAGTTCCCAAGATCACAAGTGCGGTCTTTTGCAGAATGTTTAAAACTGTTGATTGAATGCAGAATGTTTCAAACTGTTTGGTCGGATGTTGTGGGTTCACAGCAACATCTTCCACATGCAAATATCACATCTGGAATTAGCTCCAGACCTTTTAACTGCTTAATTGGTGATCCCTTGGAAAACAGACAGCTATATTTTAAAGAGCGTTAATTCCTAAACCCTTCCTCCAATTAGGATGTGGATACCCTCACAATAAAGTTGATAGTCTGCACTTTCCGCCTATATTGATTATACAATATCTGTTTAGGTGTTAATGATGGCTTATGTTTAGCTTTTCTGTATGTAAATCCCATTTCCATTAGGCGGTTTCTTACAATTTGGTCACAAGACATTGACTCCAGTTTCCTCCAATTCGTTCCTCATTTCTTTTGTTGTGCATTTCCTGTTTTGGAGACATATTGCTTTACGTTTTCGGTCTTGACGCTTTGATGTCTTCCTTGGCCTACCAGTATGATTCCCTTTAACAACCTTCCCATGTTGTTTGTATTTGGTCCAAATTTTAGACACAAATAACTGTGAACATCCAACATCTTTGGCAACATTGCATGATGATTTACCCTCTTTTAAGAGTTTGATAAACCTCTTCTTTGTTTCACTTGACATCTCTCATGTTAGAGCCATGATTTATGTCAGTCCACAGCTCAGTGCAACAGCTCTCCAAGATGTGATCACTACTTTTTAGATGCAGACTAACGAGCAGATTTTATTTGATGCAGGTGTTAATTACAGGGTGTTTCCATATTTATTTCCTCAGAATTGAGTGATTACATAATTTTCCCCCCTGCTTGGTCTGTGGCGCCCCACTATGTAGGTGCCACAAAAGGGGCACTACCCCCATAAAAGTGGTGTAGTCACACCACTGCAAGTGGATTTATGGACGGTAGGAGGAACCCTAAACCCACACTAGTCACATGGTGGGAGGGAACCCGGGAGGTTATATAGTAGCCCCAGGGGGAGAAAGGAGGGTCTTTTGCCGGAGCCTGCCTAGACTTCGGGTCTTTGGCCGGTCTGTCTTTGACCACCGGTCTTGGCCTCCTGGGGTTGGAGAGCTAGAGAAGTTCAGGATGGAAACCTGAGGCATGAAAGACGAAGGGAGACAGAAGGATAGATCCCAGAAGAAGGAGAGAGGAGCAAGGGACTCAAGCGAGGGAGTTCGCTCTAAGAAAGCAACCGGGTACCGGAGCCTGCACCTGTAGGAACCTTCACGGCCTGCAGAGAATCCGTTGAACGGGGAGTATATCCAGATACGGCCCTGATTCCTAAAGCACCCATTAGAGGGGAATCTGACACCGCGGTAGTCGGCTGTGGTGAGCAACAGAAGGTTCACCTGACGGGGGCATGGGAGGTAAGGAGAGACAGCAGGAAGTCAGACAAACTCTACAAGAAGTCAGGTTTCACACCGCCACTGGGAGGCAAGGGAACAAGTGGAACAAAAAAGGCACATAAAGGGGGTTCCATCTACCTACCAAAGATCAGCTTGCAGCCACCTGTTTCCACTTGTCGTTTAACATCAAACTGCACTGTGAACTGTAATGACTGTTCAATTCCAGTAAAGTACCCGGTGAAGTGACTTGTCGACTCTGCTGCATCTTTCCTTGCATGAACTGATTCCTTCCACAGAATCGCTGCCCCGGCGGTCCAGTCCTGCTCTCATAGGACTACACCATCGTTGCCGCAATACCATCGACCACCGGAGGACTGTAGCAGCACTGGTGAGCATCACCAGGTACTGCAGGTGGCGTCACAAACATACTTTAATTTTTTCCCCTTATTCATTGACCACCAGGGCCACAGTCTCACGCAGCCACCCGTGACCTCTAGACTGAGCCTGAGATCTGAGTACCCTGCCCCTGAGTGCGTCAGGTCTACAAAAGTAACTGGTACTAGCTAGCACATTTTTTTGTCAAGATTTCTTTTTATGTTTCTTCAAGTCAGAGAGTTGCCATTTGAAATGACTTTAGTTTTGTGCCATGTCTGTGATCTGCTTTTTTTCTGCAAAATTAAACAACTGAATGAACATCCTCCGAGCAAGGGGATTCCATAACTTTTGCCAGGGGTTGTATTACCGGATCTTGAATATGTTTTGGTAAGTAGTTACAATACCAAACCTTGTCACTGCCCAAATATTTCTGGACCTAACTGTAAGTACCAGGGGACAGATCTCAAGAAGATATACAAGAGCAGATGTTTGCTGGATGATTGGTAATGCCAAGAAGGCTGTTTAGCTATTGAGCTAAGCAGCCCTTCATATAATGCTTTGGTCTTATTTCAGCACATGAGCTGCTGTCCTGCATTACACGTGGGACTAGAGCTTGTAGCTGAAAGATGGGTCACCTTTCTTTCAGGAATTTAAGTTGCATAAATTGTAAAATTTACTAATTTAAGATGTTTTAGCAATATTTTTTTTAATGGACGCCCTTTTTGAGAGTATGGTTATTCTCACTCTATTAGCAGACAAGGGCTGGTAGAGCGTAATAGTTAATGTTACAAGTGCTGGCTGCCAGGAAGACATTGCTTACGATGGATGTCATATTGTTTCCCTTCTTAAATTAATCTTTTCAACTTTTTTTTTTTAATTAAGACTCCAACATAAGATGAAAGACTAATGAAATGGATAATAATTTATAAGTTTAGGTCAAACTGGGGACAGCTCGAATACATGGATAATCCCGACTTGAAGCCTATAGACTCTTGGTCAACACCAGAAGAGCTCTTATTGGCTTCCACTGTGTGAACACAATACCGTGATTGCACCATATATGACACTGCAGTGGTCCAGCAGCCTCGGGATACTAAAGAAGACAGAATTATACTCTTTTCCTTGACAATATGTGTTTTCAAGAAGGTTTCTATATATTTGAGACTCAATAGAATTGGGCACAGAGGCTCTATTCAGCCAGGACTGTAAAGACCCTTTATTAGACTCTGTCTGTCTTTCTTCGCTCCTTTTCAAGGAGACCTAATTACCAGGGAACTGAAGAGAAAAGGGTGTTTTGTTATACCCTCTGCTTAATACAACCCTTAGATTTCTTTAGCCATGTTGCTTTTTTGGGATCAGAGATAAAGCGAGAAATTAGACTGTAGAAAAAATTAACTGCGGCATTTTTGCAAGAAAATTGGAATCAATGTGGTTATAATTGGAACATAAACATTGGAGAACACAAAAAGAAGCGAAGATGCATGGAAAATGTAGGATGTTTAGAAGAAAATCCCCCAACCGAACTTTATACCAAACGCTTCTATCATGGAGAGAATATGCTGTATCTCTTGCAGGATGTGTTGTAGATCTGACACTTTATCTTAACTTTTTATTGCACATCCATGCAAGAAGAGCTGTTTCTATTTTGATAAGAATCTTAATATATCTATAGTTTTCCGCACCATTTTTTTTATTTTTAGACATATAAATATTAAAACTTTTCATGCTTATGTCCCTACTACGGAGAGGTGTGACGTTGTGGCTACAGTCCAAGCTAAAGACTGAAACACATCTTGTTTTTGCATAGTTTGCGTCTTCAGATTAATGTAGAAAGTTTGCACTAATTCTACATAGTTATGAAGAGTGGTCACATGAATGACACAATCCGCAAAGTCATTTCTTGCTATGAAGATTAAATTAATCACAAAATCTGCATTTCCACTGAATTTTAGTCCTGACACAAAAGTACCTGCTTGCATAATTTCAAGGATTTTATCAATAGCTCTGGAAAAGGTGGTAATGAGGGCAAGACAGCGGTCATCACTCTATCATGTTGACTAAATCATAAGAGCAAACTGGTTGATATAAAAGGAGAAGGGTTATTGAAATCATTGTCTTCTTCCTTTAACCATGGCTATGTTCAAAGGAAACACATGCAGTCATCATTGCTTTGCAATAAAAGGGCTATACGTTCTACTGTTTAAAGTGGTTTAAAGTGGTTTAAAGGATGCAACTGCACGGAAGAAGACTAGATTGCAGTCACTCTAGGTCTTGACCAATGTATGCAGCTTGACCTTTTAGTCGGAACTCTGGGTCTTGATAGTTGTTGTCTGCAGCTTGACCTCGTAGTTGGAGCTTGACAGGCGTTGTCTGCAGCTTCACCTCGTAGTTGGAGCTCTGGGCTTGACAGGCGTTGTCTGCAGCTTCACCTTGTAGTTGGAACTCTGGGACCTGACCTGTCTGTGGCTTGACCTCATAGTTGCAACTCTGGGACTTGACAGGCATTGCCTGCGGCTTGACCTTGTAGTTGGAAATCTGGGATTTGACAGACATTGTCTCCGACATGACCTCGTAGTTGGAACTCTGAGGCTTGACAGGTGTTGTCTGCAGCTTGAACTTATAGTCGTAACTCTGGGATTTGACAGTTGTTGTCTGCGGCTTGACCTCATAGTTGGAATTCTGGGACCTGACAGGTGTAGTCTGCATCTTGACCTTGCAGTACTTGGAACTCTGGAGCTTGACAGGTGTTGTCTGTGGCTTGAACTCATAGTTGGAACACTGGGGCTTGACAGGCATTGTCTGCAACTTGACCTTGCAGTTGGAACTCAGGCATTGTCTGCCGCTTGACCTCCTAGTCAGAACCTGAATGAAATCACGACGCTGACCTCCCATTAGTACAGATAGGTTCTGTAGACTGATCAGCAGGGTGATAGGCACTCCACACATCTGCTTGCACTTCTGCTCTTTCCTGATTCTTGGTGCCAACTCCTCCCCTTCTGCTCTGACCTTTTATATTTTATTGCTGCACCACAGCCATCACCTGACCGAGTCCTGTCCCAAAGCATCGTGGAAACATCATTGTTGACCATTCATTCTGGGTGGTTCCCTTGGTGAGTAGATGGCAGTGCTTTTTCACAAACATTGTTATACAATACATGATTTCACTAGTTCCTAATCCATTACACAATGACATTGCTGCTTCTTAGATTCCCCTAAATAAACCATTAATCGAATCAGAAAGAACTTAAAAGACAGAGCTTCAGTTGCTGTGAAGAAGCCTGCAGGACATCTAAGGAAGTTCAGCAAGTGCCAGAATCATCTCCTAAGTAGGATTCAGGTACAGAATCGTTTCACCATCAATGCAGCGTTTGCTCTGGAATGGCAGCAGGTGTCAGAGTACCTGCACACAGTGAGACGAAGACTTTTGTAGGTTAGCTTGTTAAAGGGAACCAACCACCCCAAATGACCCCCCCGGACTAATAATATCATTCCCTACTTGCAGCACATACATGTGCTGCAATGTTTTTTGCTAAAAAAACTGTTTTCTAAAACTTAAGATAATGCTTTAGAAACTTTATAACGAAGGGACGGGTGGGCGTTACTTACATGTGGCTAAAGCCGAGTTCCAGCTGCCACTCATCCTCCTCTCTCCCCTTGCAGCAGTAACGGCAAGCCCTTTTTGCAGCATCACAGCCTGGTGCACGGGATGTCATGCCCGTGCACACGTCATCAGCTACAGCCGGGTCACGAGCGCGCGCTCTGACTTCCATAGCCGAGCGCAGGAAGTCAGAGCGCGCGCTCGCTACCCAGCTGTAGCTGATGACGTGTGCACGGGCATGCGAGCCCGTGCACCAGGCTGTGACGCTGAACAAAGGGCTGGCCGTTACTGCTGCGAGGGGAGAGAGAGATGATGAGTGGCAGCTGGAACTCAGCTTTAGCCACATGTAAGTAACGCCCACCCGTCCCTTCGTTATAAAGTTTCTAAAGCATTATCTTAAGTTTTAAAAAACAGTTTTTTTAGCAAAAAACATTGCAGCACATGTATGTGCTGCAAGTAGGGAACGATATAATTAGTCCGGGGGGGTCATTTGGGGTGGTTGGTTCCCTTTAAGAAGGGCAGCAAGGAAAACAATTCTCTCCAAGAAAAGCATGAAGGACAGACTGACATTCTGCAGGAAGAATAGGGATTGGATTGCTGAGTTTTAGATTCCATTTATTATTCTGTTATAGGAGCAGAAAATAGAATTAATGCAGTGGATAGATCTTTCAAATGATGGACACAAACTCTACCCAATGTTACTCACTTACTGTAATAGCATTCATCAGGAGTCTGTCACAATACTCATCATCCTACCAGAAAAATAACAAAATCTGTTACAGATAAAATGATGTCTATCATATGATTTATAAGTCATACAGTGCCTTGTGAAAGTATTTGTTCATAGCAGGACAAAGTGTTGTCTGATCCACGCTGCTGGGAAAGAGAGACCAGAATGCGAGGATCTCTGAATGATCCAATGTTGTCCTAAATGACTGGTAATGATAAATAGAATCCACCTCTGTGTAATCAAGTCTCCGTATAAATGCACCTGCTCTGTGATAGTCTCAGGGTTCTGTTTCAAGTGCAGAGAGCATCATGAAGACCAAGGAACACACCAGGCAGGTCCGAGATACTGTTGTGGCGAAGTTTAAAGCCGGATTTGGATACAAGAAGATTTCCCAAGTTTTAAACATCTCAAGGAGCACTGTGCAAGCGATCATATTGAAATGGAAGGAGTATCAGACCACTGCAAATCTACCAAGACCCGGCCGTCCCTCTAAACATTTATCTCGAGCAAGGAGAAGACTGATCAGAGATGCAGCCAAAAGGCCCATGATCACTCTGGATGAACTGCAGAGATCTACAGCTGAGGTGGGAGAGTCTGTCCATAGGACAACAATCAGTCGTACACTGCACAAATCTGGCCTTTATGGAAGATTGGCAAGAAGAAAGCCATTTCTCAAAGATATCCATAAAAAGTCTTGTTTGAAGTTTGCCACAAGCCGCCTGGGAGACACCAAACATGTGGAATAAGGTGCTCTGGTCAGATGAAACCAAAATTGAACTTTTTGGCCACAATGCAAAATTATATGTTTGCCATAAAAGCAGTACAGCTCATCGCCCTCAAAACACCATCCCCACTGTCAAACATGGTGGTGGCAGCATCATGGTTTGGGCCTGCTTTTCTGCAGCAGGGACAGGGAAGATGGTTAAAATTGATGGGAAGGTGGTAAGAGCCAAATACAGGACCAAATACAGGACCATTCTGGAAGAAAACCTTTTGAAGTCTGCAAAAGACCTAAGACTGGGACGGAGATTTATCTTCCAACAAGACAATGAACCCAAACATAAAGCAAAATCTACAATGGAATGGTTCAAAATTAAACGTATCCAGGTGTTAGAATGGCCAAGTCACAGTCCAGACCTGAATCCAATGGAGAATCTGTGGAAAGAGCTGAAAACTGCTGTTCACAAACGCCTCAATCCAACCTCACTGAGCTCCAGCTGTTCTGCAAGGAAGAATGGGCAAGAATTTCACTGATAGAGACAAACCCCAAGAGACTTCAGCTGTAATCACAGCACAAGGTGGCGGATAAAGTATTAACTCAAGAGGCTGATTAATATTGCACGCCCCACTTTTCAGTTTTTTATTTGTTAAAAAAGTTTAAAATATCCCAAAAATTTCATTCCACTTCACGATTGTGTCCCACTTGTTGATTCTTCACAAAAAAAATTAGAAATTATATCTTTATGTTTGAAGCCTGAAATGTGGCAAAAGATTCAAAGAGTTCAAGGGGGCCAAATACTTTCACAAGGCACTGTATATTCAATATTTGCATTTATCTTGAGATTTGATATTTAATTACACTATGTTGTAATGCATCTTTTTTGATTGCAGTACAACACATTGACATAAATATTAATGCATGCTATAGAAGCATTACAAGGTAGGGTTATTAGTAGTTTAAAGCATAATTATGTTTTTCTGTCAAACTCAGGACTATGGGTCTCACAGACAATGAACATTGACAATAGTGAGCCTGAATGGATGTGGATAGGTGATAACTTCCTAAATTGTGACAATCTCTGCCCCTTCACCTTCCATTTGATTTTTAAAGCTATACATATTTTTTTTGCAAGTCCCAAAGTTCCTAGACATCCGAAAAGTCCATGATTATAAAAGAGAACTGTAAAGTTTCATGTATTTACATAAACCAATATTTTATGCAAAACAAACATAGATAGGTAAGGCCCCTTTCACATCAGCGGTAATCGCTGATCAGGGCAGTTGCGGTGAAAAAAACGCATAACAGCCGCACTTGCGATTCACTTGCGGCAAGCCCCATGCAATGTCTATGGGGCTTGCGGTAAGTGTGCAGCAGGTGCGGCAACTGCAGTTTCGGCACTTGTGGCACATGCGGCCGCAAAAAAAAAGTGGCTGGCCGCTTCTGCCGCAAGTGCCGGAACTGCAACTGTGCCGCACTTGCCGCAAGCCCCATAGACATTGCATGTCATTGATTACCGCTGATGTTAAAGCAACCTAAGACGTTCATACAAAACAGGGCAACAGCTGTCAGCTACGATGTCCGACATATTTCACTCTAGTTCCATCAGATTCTTTTTTCTCTTTTCTTAAATGAAAAATTGTGAAATTTCTCACTAAGAACACAGATAAATAGATCATGAACCTAGAAAGTAATGTTCTGTCACTGACATGTTGTAACAACAAAACAGCAAGATAGCCGGGAATAACACAGAGAGTGTTGGCCGCAAGCGTCAACATCATGGGGAGCGTAAACAACACTCAGTCTCCATTATCTTCTGGGTTACCGGGGGTCTTCTTTCAAGTTTTTTTATGCTACATGCAGAGTAATGAGGGAATGACATATTTGTAGCAGATGACATCATACTAAAGTCTTATCTGCTTCACTTCCTGACAAACGCTTTATTAATTGCCAAGTAGTGTGTCCTTATGTTTATGTTAAGAGATTGTCAAACCTCTGCTTGCTGTTTGAATGATCTCCATCCTTTAAAGTCTTTTTGGTGCTCGGCAGGGCAGATGACATACACTCAGTACTTCCCACGTTAATAAGAACATAAAAACTTGGGTTATTAATGGAAATAGCTAAGGTCATCCCACTCCAATTTAGAGTTTAGTTGTCTTCTACAAAAAAGGTTACTGGTGTGTGGCCGTAATGGTTTGGAGCCATATAGGCAATTGGTTTACTGGAAGCCACTTAGTTTTTTAATCTGTGGATGTGTCATATAGAACAACGTTTCAACCTAAAATAAGAAGTAACAAATTCCATTTATTCGCCCTTGAAGACAGGGGTTTGCCAGATAGGTTTCAAAGAAATGTATTGCTTGATTGTTGAATGCATGCGCCATCTATCTCCATTGGTTCTTTCCTTTCTGATGCTCCCAATCCTCTAGTTCACCATTCAATTAGCTTTATACTGGTAGAAATCTGATGAAGAATTTTATAATATACTATATATATATACATATATTGTATGTGTACTATGAATTCATCCATCTTTTGCACCTCCCGCATGCGCTGGATTGACGTCCATTCATGTTGCTTTGTCAATAAACCAACATCATCATCCACATGGGATGCACCTGAAAGGGAATATTGTAGAGTAATGGGCACTAGCCCGAAGTTGATCTGGTCATACTGCATTTGCAGATTCATTTAAGTGTAAGAAGATGGACATATTGCCCACATTCCCACCTTGAAGCCATCAGTATTCTTAAAATTTGAAATCGGAAGGGTGACATACGTAGATAGGGTGGAAGTGCAATTTGCTAAACCGTGGGGAAGGACAGCGGGAGTGGCGAGAGTGACGGTTTCCTTTTGGGAGGGCAGACAGGGCCCAGCATGCTATAGTGACGGACCTAAGGTCTTACTAGAGAACAGCGCCGCATGACGTGGGTGTCCTTGACATGAGGGGAGACCGAAGAGAATATAATGTAATCAAGAGTATTGATAGAAAGAACTGATCGAAATACACATTAAGTGTCGGGTCCTGAGACAGGACACCTATCATGGTACCTTTACATGCCGCTACCGAAAGTTAGAAACCGGCAGGTGTCGGAGACAATTGTACTTTTTACCTTCAAAACACCGCAAAGTGGCGGCGTGTAATTCAGGTTGTACCTTCCTGTCTCTGTGGATACCTGTCTTTCAGCCAACAAGCAGGTATAAACCCTATGGTAGCGTCGTGTAATCGGGGCACAGGCAAGGTATTTGAGTTACCTGGGGCGTGCTACAGCGTAATGTATACCAAGCCCCATCAGCTATCATTGATGGGGACTACTGTGTACCCATTGGCTGTCCCTGCACAGGGCGGCATATTTAACGAGATGACCAGTCACTACGCATTTGCTATAGCGTCATGTATTAGCCAGCCTCCCTGTGCTGGCTGGCCAATCATGATGTTATTGCATTGTCCAATCACCGTACGAGCGCCACGTAATACACAACTCTGTCACGCCTATGTACTTACACCGCACAATATGTACGCCCATATTCCCTTGCGGTAGCGGCGTGTAAATCAGGGAAGGTACTCCACATAAGGTAACCTGCGGCACCTGTCGGCACTTCCAGGGATCGAAAATACCTTCTGTGGAGCACCTTGTGGCGGCGTGTATTGCGGCATCAGGTACCGTTAGCAACCGTTGAAAACGCGCGCGTGTACGTGCGGTAACTACCTGTTGCTACCTTCGGTAGTGGTGTGTAAAGGTACCATCATATGTAGAAGCTAAATTCATCCATATTGGAAAATCCATTCCTTTGACAGGAGGATAAGATACAGAACCACGGGTTGAAGGTGTGATTTTCACTAATTGGACAGTTGTGCTAAGCGAGTTGTGGTGAAGGAAGTAAGATTGATGGAGGCAGGACTAGGCAAGGTCAGGAAGCAGAGAGACTGTGTATAGAAATGCTCTGTGTGGAAGAGGAACTGTGCAAAAAGTTATGTACCTGCTAATTACTGTACTTAATTGTTGACAAGAGGTTGCTTAGTAAAATAACGTTTTCAAAGAACTGGTGGTCTCCCTCACTAACTATTTCAACATTTGGTCCTGGCCAGCCAGAGTCATTGGCATCATTTGGCATGAAAGGGTGTATCACCTTAGTAGCACAAGTCCACACACCCAGCCAGGACTGCCAAATTCATAAAACATGCCAGGCATAAGAGACACATTCCTCGCCCATGGCTAATGCCCCATGCCATGTTGAATACATAAATAATTCTTTGTGTTTAGGTGCCAGTTATCCTAATTCTCTAAATAGGTACTTCTTGGAGAATCTTTGACAAACGGTCTGCCATTTCTATTATATTTGTTTTATTGCAACTTTACATAATTGATATGTAATCTTTTCCCCTATAAAGTATTGAGAAAGTTAAGATATGTGATCAGAATCTTATCCATATCTCATAGGAGCTCCCGGCATTCAGAACTCCACGATCAGATGATCTTAACATTATGCCATCACGTTGTTGTCCGGTTCAACCAATACTTGTACAACAGTCAATAAAAAAATCTTGATGTACACATGTGACCTTCATTGTTTGTATGACTGGAATAAATGCTGAGATTTCCTGACCTTATGCAGTTGATGTATCGCTTGGACTTACACATCTACATGACATCGACTCTTATTGTAAAAATCAAAACTAAATTGAGATATATTAGTTTTTTTTTGCTTGGAGAAATCTCTTACAATTATATAATGGGAAAATTTAGCACCCTGCGAAAATTAATTTCTTTAAAGTGGTTCCCCAATTTTAGCAATGGCTACTTGTTGGAAGAGTCCATTGACAATAAGCATAAACTATAAAATAAACATTTTTTAATTTCATCTCACTTTAAAAAACAAAACAAAACAAACATATGTGGGAACCAGCAGGGGAACAGGGCTACCCCATGGATTTACAATACTTGCTGTAGGAATCTACATGCCGTAGATTTCAGATTGTGGCACACAGACAATCCAAGATGTTTTTTAGTTTGACAGTACACCAGAGCTAGCTATATTATGGGTGTGTTTGTTGCTGCTGTAAGCCTGGGGGTACCGTGTATGACCCTACCCACTAAAGAAGTTATGAAGAACTATACATATGTGACAGGCCCAACACTTAACTGATACCTATATATCAATGGCCTTCATTATTGGCCATTGATATAAACGTATCAGTTAGCGTGGGCCTGTCACATATCTACAATCCAAGATGTGCCAAATTTATTAATAGGTGTGCACCTCTTCAAAAAGTTGGATTATTTCACTCCAGCAAACTTCTGTTTAAGGCCCGGTTAAGTATTGAAAGTTGTAAATTGTGTACATTGTGGACATGACTCATCTGCATTTTGCACCGTTAGGGTACTTTCACACTAGCGTTTTTTTTAAATCGCGGCAGATGCGGTGAAAAAAACCGCATCTGCCGGATTACCGCATACCGGCTGCACTTGCGCACGGTTCGGCACAGTTGCAGCAAGCCCATACAATGTATATGCGGCTTGCGGCAGGTGCGGCAAGTGCGGTTTTGGCACTTGCGGCAGGTGCGGCCGCGAAAAAAAACGCTGATGTGAAAGCAGCCTTACAGGAGCTACCTTTAATTGCAAGCATTATTCTGCTCTATAAAATGGGCAAAAGTGCTTTGATTTTTTTGGTCTGCATAGAAAATGATCCATGTGCACTAATGGGTCTGTATGCTCTCCATGGCGCACACACTGATTATATGCTCTTCTGAATACGCCCTGGTGTGTGAAATGCCAGTCTATGTAAATTCTTTCTGTTGGGATTCCCAGCAAATATCAATCATCTAAACTGGGAAACAGGAAAACCCAATTTCTTAAAGGAGTTGTTTAGTAAATACAAGTTACAACCAATCTCCTGGATAGGGGATGACTTCCTTGTTGGTGGGTGTCCAACCACTTGGACACACACCGATCATGGGAACTTTTATCAGATTGGAAGCCTGAGCATCACTCCATTCATTCTCTATGAGGCTGGCAGAAAAAGCCAAATGTAGAGGTCAGCAGGGAATGAATGGAGCCACCGTCAAGCACATGCACTTCTTTTCCATAGTAACAGGGATAACAGTTCTTGCTTTAACAGTTCATGCTTTGTTTCTCAGGCCACTGACCCAAACTGTAACACGGCTTTCCCAGGGAAACCCATGCTCGGGATATGTGCAGGAACACTAGGTGCTGTTCAGTACAGACCCCAAATTTTACAGTTCAGTTTTCACCCATCACTAGAAGCAAGGTCCGAGGGGTCACCTTAGTCATCCAGTTGGGGTTGTTTCATTCTGTGTGGGGGCCATTTGGGACTACACAGCTAGAACCTCTAGTCCAGGGGTCTCAAACTTGGCAAGGTGTATTGGCCACACATAGAAAAAAAAAAATTCTTTGTAGAACTAGATTACATTTTTAGTAATACCATATTTTTTTCTATACACCTTTTGATCATCTTTTAAAAACTTTTTGCTTAATTACTAGCTGTCTGCTTTATCTGCGCTGAGCATCAAAAATACTGTGGAGCACTACATCCTTTTTTTAAATTATTTATTTATTTTTACACTACTATATGTGTGAGAGGCCCAACAGGCTATTCGAGTAATCTACAATCAGCCCATACATTCTAGTATGGTAGAATGTATGATCTTGCTTTAGTGTACTCCAGTAGCCAATCACAGACACACATTCTCTGTGACAGCATCTGTGATTGGCTGTTGGGTCCGTCACTCAAGTAGTGTAAAAATAAATAATTAAAAAAAAATCACATAGCGATCCGCAGTATTTTTGATTGTCAGAGCAGATAACGCTGACAGCTATGGGCTGCTTCCCCCTTCCCCCAGTTGCCTGGCTTTACCTTGGCTTACAATCAAAATACAGGGAAGCCCATTATTTTTTTTTTAATTATTTAAATAAATCATTTAAAAAAAAATGTGTGGGCTTCTGCCATATTTTAATTGCTAGTCAAGGTAAAACCAGGTAGCTGGGGGCTGGGATCCTCAGCGTGGTAAGGCCCAAGCGGCTGAAAACCGTAGCCACCCCTGGAATGGTGCATTCATTGTAGTGCTACTTTCGGGGTCTATACCCAACTATTCCAGCATGGAGTGCGGTGGCACGCTGAGTAATAATGGGTAAATGCCACCTTTGTATTGTCAGCTGTTCCTTCTATTCTTCCTACCATGATGTCCTTCTCTAGTAATTGCTCTCTTCGTATGATGTGTCCAGAGTAGGCAAGTATCTTGGTAATCCTTGCTTCAAGTGACAGCAGGTAACTGTAGTAATTCACAGAACCTATTGGGTGCAAATATTATTGGATCGTGGCTGTTCTCTATTTTTTTGACTTGTTTTTATTTATTGGTTACTTTCTCTGCTTATATTAATAGGGAAATAAAATCTGTAATATTTTATCATTTTTAACCGCTTATTATTTGAACAGTCAGTACTAGTTTTCTATTTTTATTAAATAAGATGATGTGGATAAAATGATTTAGAGATGTGTTATTTATTGCTTATTTTACTTTGCAGCCTTACCTTGGTGGTATTATTCTGTTTACTGCTGTCTGCCTCTATGGCTCCAGGGTTGAGTCATTATGTCACATTTTTTATGTACTATGTAACCTGGCAATGCTCTTTATGCCCCTGGGCACTATGGACACACAGAGCAGAAGACATATAGCATCACAGTGGGTGGTTTGAGGTACATTGTATGGACAAAAGCATATTGTATCACTTCTGTGGACTTGATGATGCCAGTCCAGACTGCAATCACAGTGCCCCTCTAGCAATGCCAGAACTGTGTCTCTGTGACTTTTGGTAAATTGTAGTAAAACTGCAGCAAGTAAATTCAATCATATTTTTCAATGGAGAAAAAAGTCCTGGTGACTTGTGAAGACGGCAATTTTTTGATATAGTAGGACATTTTGTGCTCAATAAGGCTGTCACGGTAATACCACGATTTTACCGCAACATATTGGCAACTAAATGACCCAAACCTGACACTGGTCACTGGAACCATCTAAAAATATGCCTTCAGTATCCTCAAATTACTGCTCCTCCGCACCCCCGTATTACTCCAGCAAATCTTCCATGTACTGTACCCCATCTATTGTACCTGCTGGATAGGGATGATGGGATAGGTTAGTTTGGGATGACATCCAATGGGTGCAAAGTAACAGTGTAGGACTTTTTTTTTTTTAGGAGGCATGTAGTGGGATTCTTCTTTCGGTGAAGGTAGATTGTCAGACAGATTTTTTATTTATAAGCAAAATGATTAAATATGAGGGCACGAGTCCCCAACCTGTAGCTTAGGAGCCCATGATGTATGGCTCGTGGGTGCCTGACAGCTTCATGCATTAGCACTAGTTTTAAGCAAAAAGCTATGAAGACCAGGTCTCCATTTGATGACTTTTGCAAGTAGACCCACATAGAAGAGCAGATCTGGATGAGGGGTATAAAGGGAACCCTTGGATCTTGGTATACTGAATCAGTGGGACTTCTGCTCAAAAGCATTGGCTGTAATTATATTGATTATGGGGGCTGTGGGTGTCACGACTGTGAGACCGGATGAAGCTTGATGTGTCTCACGACCCTCGCTCATAGTTGAATGTGGCTCTCAAGGTCAGAAAGTTGGGTGCCTCTGTTGTAGGGGCATATTTTTATGAAGGTGATAGAATGTAGGGCATGTTTTAGGCAGGGCCACAGTTTGGTGAATTATTCATTGATGTACACCTATATGCTATGCTGCTCTTTTTCCCTGTTATGTTCCCCTTTATTGTGCTTGCAGCCTAACAAATAAATGAATACTTGACTCATCATCATTCCAGTATTGTTTCTCTTGTCCAGGGTCCGGAGCAAAAAAGTAAGAAAATGGCAGTGAGTGGCTGCTCTTGTCTCACTTCATGGTCCTTGTCAGGGCACGTAGCAGTCACATAGTCTTCCTATTTGGATTCATGCCATGTATAATTTTAAGGTCTTTAATAAATGAACCACAAGAACTATCTTTCAGTGGCATCAATAACCCTTCCCGCACGTAGGCTCTGCCGTCTGGCCCCGGCTTATGGAGTGCTAAGTTGAAAATTAATTGACTAGGGGGTTGGAGGTTTCGTGAAGTTGAGAAGGGCTAAACTACTGCTACAATGGTTCTTCATGATTACATTCATGTTTTCACCACACACATTGTGACAAGTATGGAAGTGTCTATAATCAAATACAAATCGAAGAATATGCGGAAAAATACAATTTCTACCCTTTAACTTCTAGGCCAGTCTTAGTTTTACTCAATAAAAGTTATTTTTATTATTAAAAATCCAAAGGGGTTAACAGAAAGTGCTGGGTTTCATAGATCCACCGCGCTGACCTCCAGTGAAGACAAACAGAGTGATGGATAAAACTCTGTTTAATGGGTAATTTGCCTACAGGTTTCGTGATCTCAGTTATCACTCATCAGAGCATCAACTGATGCCCTGATGAAGTGATAACTGAGATCACGAAACCGTCACATCAGTATGACACATGAACAGGTTTTAAACTAGATAGAGTTAGGTACGGTCCCGAAATGGGTACACCTTGTCAAGGCGGGATGGCTTTTTACATTTTTGCAAAAATGTATATACTAAGTACCCTGTTTTTATTAGCTCTTGCTTTTTACTTATTTATTAATGGCAGGGTATATTTACAGTTTTGTATTTATTTTTTTCTCAGGTTTCATATACTGATGCTAGTTCTAGTCTTGTTTTCTTGTCCCGAAGATGACTCTGGTAATACATTTATGTTTTGATTGATTGTTTTGGTGATGTTTTCTTGTACTAATGGTTGTTCTGGTGAAGTGTCACAATCTCCACACTGTTCTTGTCTACAATGTTACTATTGTGTGGAAGCTGTCAGTCTGTTTTGGTTGTGACTTCCCGTCATTAGTCCTCTACTTAAGCATATTAGCTCCTCCATCCAGTGTCAATCGTACACTTCCTACTGGCTGTGTAAGTCTTATCCATCTGTGCAATGTGCCTGCCCCAGCCTGACTTTATTCCGTTACCTAGACTTTAACTCTGCCTGTGACCTGACTACTGTTTTGCCTGCTCCCTGTAAACTATCTTGTCATCTTGTCATTCTGGTTTCCCTAACCCCCGGCTCGTGAATTGGATTTAGTCTCTGACTACCCCTTGTTGTACTCTGTCATTTCCTGGACCTCACCTCGGATCGTTTGACCTCCCTTTACTTAAGTATTATTATAATTACGATCTGTAATTGTAGTCTGTCTCTCCACTTCTGGGACCAGTTATTACTGTAGTGCCTCACGTCACATGAAGTTTTTCTGTACAGATAGTTGTTTTGGTGCTGTATTCTTGTATTTATGGTGGTTCAGGTGATTTAATATTGCAAAAGCAAAAGCCAATTATGGCATTGCATTTTCTTCAGGTTTAAATTGCACTTCTGAGACTCCATTTCAGTTTTCGCTTCAGGTAGAAGAAAAGCTAAACTAGATCCTTGTTTACAAGTGTAACAAACTGAGAAAATACCACCAATTATTATTATAAAATAATAATAAAAAAAATTAAAAAATTCATTGTTTTTTTTCAAACTGCAATAAAAAGCTTTTTTACCACCAATTCTGAATTTGCCACCTGAAAAGCTTTTATGACATGCCCTTATCATGGAAAACCATCCAAGCAATCATTTAAAACCATTTCCTACTCCATAATGTAAAATTAAGTCATGGAGTGGTTTCACACTATTTCATATCGACTTGGAAATTTTTCCTGTGTTTTGTACATTAAAGGTAAAATGAGTGGTGTCATTCCTAATAATTCATCCTGCAAAAAACACAAAAACAAATAAGAACTCATGGGTAGGGGAATCGAAAAATAAAGTTATGGCTCTTGGAAGAGGAAAAAAGAAAGAAAAGTTGTATCCTTATGGAGTAAAAGCACACACACATATGTAACGCACCTCCAAAAGTCACTATTCACACCTAAAGTACAGCAACTTCCCAACCACCATCACCGGGACAAGGCAGCTGATGTACATGTGCAAGATTTCTGCATTGGTACAAACAAGTAGATCAAAGAGATGTCATCAATTGTGCATGATTCCAACAGAGTCAGCCTAGCACTAGTGAAGGTGCTTTACATAAAAGACCACAAACAAAATAATACCGAAATAATTTTTATTAAGGTGCTAAAACATTACACTCGTGACATAGATCAGGTCTAAAGGTAAAATTAGTTATAAACAACCAGGTAGGGAAATAAACATGGCAATAATACCCTATCAAGATATTTGCCTATCCCACAATAGTAACTGCACTGCTCATTGACTATCCCTAGTAGGCCCTGCACTATGCTAGTAAGTGCAGCTTGCTCTACTGAGAGAGGGATCCTGCGTTAAAAAAATGGAGTGATAGAAGCCCTACACTGTCTGTAGTCATAGTTAAGTTGGTAGATGACAATGTAGGTATAAGATGTATGTCCAGATGCACAATAAAACATTCAAAGAAATCAACCATACAAAAATCACATAGTAGGTTGGGTGGACAAATCGGCTCCATATAGTGCTTAGGGCTGTACACATATTATTCCGAACACCAGTGTCTAGTCCCTAATTATAGGGAAATCAAGCCAATGAGTAATGTTAATGTTTGGTTCAAACATGTTTGGTTAATGTTACTGCACAACAGGATTGGTTCAAAAGAAAGTTTGTAATCCTCTCCGAAATGGATGGAAGAGGTTTATGCCCAAACCAGTAACCAGGAACCTCTTCCATCCATTTGGGAGACGATTACAGACTTTCTTTTGAACCAATCCTGTTGGGTAGTAACATTAACGTTACTCATTGGCTTGATTTCCCTATAATTAAGGATTAGACACTGTTGTGCAGAATATTATGTGTACAGCCCTAGGCACTATATGGGGGGTGATTTGTGAACCATCAATCTTCTATGTCGCAAAGCCTCGTTTGCATGGTTGATTTTTTTTAGATTTTTTATTGTTCATCTGGACATACATCTTTGGCCGGCTTCACATCACGGTTTTAAGCTGTCAGGTTCTGTCCGGTGTTTTGCAGGAAGCACCGGACAGAACCTGGCATCCCCAGATAGAACAGAACCGGAGGGCAAAAATATGCCCTCAGTCCTGCTTTCTGCTGGAATCGGCAGATTGCAGCTTTCAGGAGCTGTTCCTGCTGGAATTTCAAAATCACGGCTAGCGGGAACTGGCCGCGGTCCTGAAATCTCAGTGGGGAACTCTCCATGGTGCTGAAGTTCAGCGGGGCTGGCACCATAGACTTCCATGTTAGGGGGCGCCGGATCGCGCCGGATCTAGGAGGATCCGATTTGTACAGATTATTGCCCCGGACAGAAAATCGCAGCTAGCTGCGATTTTGTCTCCAGGAGAAAAACCTAAATTCTCCCGCATCCTCCCGGACAGATGGAAACTGGAGGCAAAACAATGCCATCCGGCCTCATCTGGCCCCATAGGAATATTATGGGTCCGAAATCGGATCGGGGCCGTCCGGTCCACACCGGACAGCTCCGGATCATAGAAGCCGTGGTGTGAAGCCGGCCTTATACTTACATTGTCATCTACAGACTTAACTATGACTATGGACTGTGTAGAGCTCCTATCACTCCTATCACTCCTCTTTTGAGCACAGGATCCCACTCTCAGTAGAGCAAACTGCAGTTCCTAGCACAGTGCAGGGCCTACTAGGGCCAGTCTACAGTAAGCGGGAACACCATTCTACCATTAATTAGGGCGTGGCCCTGTTGTTAGGTAGAATACCTTGATAGGGTTTAATCGCCATGTTTATTTCCCTACCTAGTTGTTTAAAACGCATCTTATACCTTTTGACTTGATCTATAACATGGGTAACACTTCCTAGTACAGTGCAGGGCCTAGTAAGGCCAGTCTACAGTGAGCGGGGGCACCAATCTACTATTAATTAGGGTAAGATATCTTGATAGGGAATTAAATGCCACATTTTATTTTCCTGTCTAGTTTGGCTTGATCTTATCACAGGTGTAATGTTTTAGCACCTCAATACAATTGTTATTTGGGTATTGTTTTGTTTGTGGTCTTTGATGCTTTACCTATAATTGCAAAGTCATCATTGTTTTTTGAAAGATTGCATGGATGATTTACTATGATAAACACAGGCTGGGACATTTTTCTAGGGGGATTGCAGGTTCTCTTTAAATTCATGGTTTGCTGAAATATAACATTATTTCAGTTTTCTGTCCCGTTACCCTTTGTTGCCATTTACAATTTACTTTCCCATGCTGTTTGTTTTGGCTCATTTATGGAAAACCTAACGACAGCATAAAATCACTTCTTCAACACAAGGTTAGTCAAATGATTGTAGCCTCCATTGGTGTATTATCATGTGCAAGTCTGAAAAGTTAGAAAAATACATGTAAAAAAGTATTAAAAGCGAGCGATTGCCTCCGCTATAAACTATTCATGGAAACGAGGGCTTTGTGGTCCATGTGAGTCGCTCAATGACTCCTCTGTGGAGAGCAGACAGTAGACGCTCTGTGTTTAGCGTGTCCAATGATCTCTTTCTGGGTCACAAGTTGCAGCATGTGACTACGCAGACAATTTACTATCATGGGGTTGTTGGTTAGGCAATCTCCACATCCATGTATCTCTACAATATGTCTACATACTGACTGTGAGTGGGATAAACAGCAGCTTCAAATTGCTAAAATATTTCCAAAGAAGTAAGCAGAGCTAAATGGAACAATCATTAAAATTCATATCCATATAAAAGTCATGTCCATACTTTTGTTAACAATAGCTCCAACAAGATATGTAACTCATACCGGCCATACTTTATACAGTAATATAGAAATGACCTCTCAGCAGGTTGTCTGGCCTCTACTCTGGGACATTTGGGTGACTTAAGTGTGTAACCATACAAGGCCCATAAGAAGCAATCCTCCAGGTTTTATGTGGCAAATTGGTCCAAAGACACTAATGGTTTCTTGGCCAACTTGCAGATTATGCATTGGACTCGGGAACTGTCAGCCCATTTAATATTTAAATAAAAAAAAATAAGAATGCTGTAAAATAATAAAATAACTAATGCTCATCCTGTGGATCTCCAAATATTATTATAATTGCGCTTTACATTTGAAAAGGTGTATACATAATCAAATCAAGTGCAATAATCATGAATAATAGAAGGCACAGACTGATACAGGCTTGAGAAAGAATCATGCCTGTGAGCAGGGGCGTAACTACAATAGGTGCAGGGGTTGCGATTGCACCCGGGCCCTGCAGCCTAGGGGTACCCCAAATGTCCCTTTGTCCCATAGAAAAAGACTAATACTACTAAAGATTTGCAATAATTGGGGGCCCCGTTGGAGCTTTCGCATCGGGGCCCCGAAGCCTGAAGTTACGCCACTACCTGTGAGGGCTCACAGTCTACAAGGGAACGGATAGGATACAGTAGGTGAGGAGAGGACCCTGCCATGAGGGCTCACAGTCTACAAGGGATGGGTGAGGAACAATAGGTGAAGAGAGAGTACATTGCCCACGAGGATCACAGTCTACAAGGGATGGGTGAGGAACAGAAGGTGAGGAGGGAGGACCCTGCCCAGAGGGCTCACAGTCTACAAGGAAGGGAGGATACAGTAGGTGAGGAGAGAGGACCCTGCCTGTGAGGGTTCACAGTCTACAGAATGGGAAGGATACAGTAGGTGAGGAGAGAGGACCCTGCCCGCGAGGGTTCACACTCTACATGGGATGGTGAGGATACAGTAAGTGAATGAGAGGACCCTGCATGAAGGGCTCACAGTCTACAAGGGATGGTGAGAATACAGTAGTGAGGGGAGAGTACCCTGCCCAGAGGCTCACAGTCTACAAGGGATGAGTGAGGATACAGTAAGGAGAGGAGAGAAGACCCTGCCCACGAGGACTCACAGTCTACAGGGGAAGGTGAGAATACAGAAGGGAGTCACCAGTGAGTTGCCTTTACTGCAATTTTGCATTCTTGTAATCCTATCTCAGATACTTATTTAAATAACAGTACACAAGAATATGGACTTGAACAAGGTGGCTATGCTACATACAAATGTAAGGGCAATAACAAGTGCAGCCTATATGCAAATAATGTACTGCCAGCACAGACCAACCTTTAGTTAGAATAATGTGACAAAGAAAATTATATTCCGTGAAATGGATGGTATATACTCAAGTCTGGGACCTGTGTACACAGGCAGCAATAACCCAAGGGATGGAATGCCAAACTTTCTTTTCTATATTGATATTTAGGCTTTATTTGGTATGCTTTAGGTTGATCCTGGTTTATTGGGTTGTGCCATATTTCCTTTTCTCATATATCTCTGGGCTTACCTTGTGCTGGCCGTATGTGGTCAGATTCTCAGTAGCACAACCATGGGGGAAATTCAGTATTGCACAAGTATCAAAGAAATCATTGGGGTTGAATGTGTAGTGTAGGACAGGAGAGGTCTCTTGGTACTACTCTACGGATGTTAGTGGATCCATCTTTCATATTTCATGATGAAACATAGAGGCAAACCAACCTTCAAAGGGAACATCACTATTTTACCTTTACCTTGCCTTTACCTTTTAAAATAGTATATCTATCATATCAGCTTGGTGCAACAGGGATATAATATGGATAATTTTTGAGGATTTTTAACAATTGAAATTCAGAATAAAATCTAAATCTGTCCGATACTACTTGGGTAAAAATCTACACTGACCAAGCCAATGGTAATCTCCTTACCAAATAGGCAGGAAACGTCCCACATTCTTGAATAGGGATAATTAATTAGAAGGCATGTAAACAAAATCCTTAATTTGAGTTTTACAAAAGTATGATCCCCATTGAAATAAGCCAGAATGCGCGTTTAATTCTACCGTGATTCACCATGAAATTTTTGTACATTGGCCAAAATCTAACAAGACTTGAGTATTTTGTTTCTTTATCATTTTAATAGTAATCTGAGAGCCATGAATATGCAACAACAATGTGGCTCTGTCTATACTAAGCCCATCTCCCGGCTTGTTAGGTGGGATCTCAATAGGGACATGTTTAATATTTCAGGCAGGCTATGTCGGTACTTGTAAGCATTCTTCAAGGATCACAGCTCGGCTGTGGTCGCAATTAATTGCACAAGTCTTACCATTGAACTTGACCAGAATTCCAGGGCACTGGACGACCTTCGAAAAGCAAACAACATAAAAGCAATAATAGTACAGCTGACATTAGTAAACCGCTAGTCTAAGGCTGTGAGATAAATGCCCCACCATGAGTTATTCAGTCCTTTAATTTACTGAACTTGGCCCAGAATCAATCTACAGCTTTAATTGATGTCTATGAGAACTGCTTAAAGCAGAACTCCAACTATTTCTATAGATGATCCCCTTGTATCCAATTCATCAAGAACACGGGGGTCCTATGGTGGCAGCGATCCCAGCACTTATAACACTGCTTTACTGACTGTATTCAGTCCCTGAAATCAAGGAACAATGCATTTACTTGTACGTCTCCTTGGTATCAAGATGACTGAAGAACTTGCATGAGGTTCTGGAATTTGCAATACTCAAGGTGACTTATGCCCGATACATATAGTTCACATTTGCCATTATTTTATTGATGGAAACTTGGCAAACCCCCAAGATAACTTAAAAATGCATTCTCTAAATATGTTGCCTTGGTTAGAGATGAAATAGTGATGCAGCGAGTGGCAAAATATTCGCACTCGCTATACTTGTAACGAGCACTTTGTAATATTCGGGTACTCATCGGAATAGCGAGTCCAATAGTAGTCAATTAGTGATAGGCTCCGCACACACATCCGGCTATAAATAGAGCATTTCCGGGACAGGGCGGAAGGGTGGGCTTTTTTGAGTTTTCACTGCATGGAACACCTTGCTGTGCCCCACAGAGAGATCCTAACATTCAATCTGTTTCGATTAGACAGCACTGAACTTAAAAGCACAGTTTGTAAGTGTAGTGTGTGCCCCAAATTAATTTGATGTGCATATGCGTATAGGAGCACGCTCACACTGTACCCATTTCACAAACAAAACCAAAAAGAAAATTACAAAATGGGCATAACCCTATAACAAAATAAATAAGTAAATAATAGTAGTACATTTAAATAACATATGGCACTCAATTAACACTGTTTGATCAAAAAATGTAAAATCCATTCAACCGCGACAAGGTCTACCCAGTCGGGACAGCCCTACTCTAGAATTAAATCATATTACCTAATGTGGCTCAGAACCTTAATTCCCTTTGGAGTATGGGAGGAATGCAGAGTACCTGAGAAAACTCATTCAAAACGGGGGGGGGAACATACAATGTTGTCCTTCGTGGGAATTGAATCCAGGACCCCAGTGCTTTAAATAGCTACAGTGATCAGCGAACTGAGCCACCTTATTGCCTCCTTTAAACAATGTTGGATCAAAATGCTTCATATATCAAACTGCAACCCCTCCTTGTAATCCTGCGTGAGCAGATCAGTTATGCTCATTCACGATACTGCGCCTCAGTCTGACAGGAACTTGCTTGAACATCACTCAGAGTCATCTGTTTCGAGCAGCTTTGGCAACCCATTCTAATGCACGTCAAGGAAGGGTTGTAGCTGAAATATGTGATGGTGGCCATTTTGAGTAACTACTCTGTCCTCACTGCTTACTAGTCTGCAGGATTTCCTGCATGATCCTGAAACAATCATCCTTGTAGGAATCATTCGAGGCTTTGTCTCCTGTTGATCAAATCCATCTAGGCTGGCTGCCGCCCAAAGCTGAGCTCTCTTAGCCAAGAATTACAAGACACGATATATGAGGCTTCTGCATAAAGACTTTATAGAGAATTACAATGAGCACCACAAAACTAAGAGCCCTACAGCAACCCATTAATGCAATTTTCCCTGCCACTCAACCGCCAACTCAACACATGATCCATGGTTCTCACAATCGGGGAACCCAAAGTTTAACATCATGGACTTTGGTCAGAGATACTGAAAAAAATATTTTATATTATTATATTATTGTGCCTTACGACACAGAGTAAGACTCTGTATTGCTTGTGTTAGGTGTAGGGATGAGCGAGCAGACTCGCTACTATTCGGTATTGCTGAATAGTAGCGGTATTCGGGCTACTCGCTACTCCCCGAGTACTTATGAGTACTCGGGAGTAGCGAGTAGTCCTATACTTTCACAGTGTATCTACAATACCTGCGATAGTAAAAGTGATTAAAATTTAAAAATAATAAACTTACATACTCACCTGTCCGACGCCTGCACCAGGACCGGCAGAGAAGCCATCCGATCGCTGGACAAGGACCTGTCATTACCAGCCAATCAGATGGCCGGTAGCGATCTGGCCAATCAGATGGCGCCACGTCACAACCACGTGATCGCTAGCGGCCACCTGATTGGCCAATTTGCAAGGTCCTAGATGTACTATCAGGACCTTGCAAACTGGTCAATCAGGTGGTCCCTAGCGACCGGCCAGATCGCTACCGGCCATCTGATTGGCAGGTAGTGACAGGTCCTTCTCCAGCAATCAGATGTCTTCTCTGCCGGTCCTGATGCAGGCACCGGAAGGTGAGTATGTAAGTTTATTATTTTTTAACAACTTTTACTCACTTTTAGGCTACTTTCGCAGTGTATCTATAGATACACTGCGAAAAGTATTCGTACTCGCTATAGCGAGTACCGGTACCTACTCATTGCGAGTATAGGAGCATGAATATTAAGGTACTCGCTCATCCCAGTAGGTGTAAAACTCAACAAATATAATCTATATCAGTGGAGTCTAGATGAACCCGTATGTTGTATGTACGTTATATGGTAAAATCATTGGGAGCACACCAAACACTGATCAAGCATTCATTCAGGCCCTTCCTCTGACTTATAAAATCCAGCCCCCGGCCATGCATTTTGGCGTAACTAACATCTGTGAAAAAATGGTTCAGATAGAGTGCTGCCACCACTGGACTCTGGAGCATCAGAAACGTGTTCCCCCTCACTTCTCTTTCTGTCATTCTGATAGACAAAATTTTAAAGAATAAAGTCTGGCTCAACTACTTGGCATGTGCTCGAGAGAAAAATTCAAACAATCAAGTGTAAAATGTATCCCTGGCACACTTTCAAAAAGAGAAGGGTGAAATTGATTTTTTTCAGGTTTTTTATTAATTGCAGTGCTGATGTGACATATCATGACGTTTCGGCTCACATGAGCCTTCTTCAAATGGTTCTGTACAAAATTTAAACGAACATAAAAAACACTAAATCAAACATTTGTCAAGACCTTTTTGACATTCTAGCGTGCTCAGCCGGATGTTCTCTTGGTGGTGTCATAACGTGGAATGTGGAGGGTAGTGCATGAGATAATAAGTTTCATAGTGATTGTGCTGGTGGATTTATCTATGAGAAAAGGAAGGAAAAGAAAGAGTAGTGGTGAAAAGAATAAAATAGGTTAAGAGGATGAGAGGAACTGAATAAGGGAGAAAAGAAACTCTAGAAAAGAAAGGAAAAGAGTAAGGGTACTGTCACACCTGGACATATCACTGACGACTCCACAGGCGACGCACGTGCGCGCGCACGTTTTTGTGTGTCGCCTAAGGTCGCCGACGCCCATTTACACGGGGCGACAACTCAGGCAACGCTAGGGCGACGACCTAGACCGGAAATTGCCTGAGCGTCGCCCAAGCGACGGCGATCATGTCGCTGGTGGCCGCTTGGCCGTCACACAAAGCCACCACATTAGCGATGTGGGCGTTGTTTCGTCCCGCGTCTCTGAGGTAGGCGTTCACATTATGTTTGGTGACGCCTCGAAGATGTGTGATTGGTTGCAAACAAACACCAATTGTTATTAATGTGTCCTTGTTCGCTGGCCACATCGTTAAATGTAAGCATGCATGTGCGTATTGGCTCGGTGCTTTAGTCAACTCTCATGTGATGTGTCGCGATTATTGCTAGACGCATTGGCGTGGCCAACACGGGCAAAACACGGCGCTCGTGTGACGAGTAATTGTACAGTGAATTTGTATAGCGCTTTTATGTTATGTGTGTTGTGCTACTGCGTTGGCTAATAAAATCACTCTTGCGTTCTTGGTCTGGATAATATTGGAGCCTTGAAAGTATGTGTGTGCACATATATTGGTGTGTTTGCAGTTATGTGGCCCAATGTATTTATCACCTAACATTCCCTTGTCATGTGTGTGCAGAATATGTGTATTGAAATACATGTCTATGGGGGATAACACACACAGGCACCATACAGTCTCACCACACTATTGGTTGCATCTTATATTGGGACCACTCGAATTCAGTGAATTCTATAAGATGACCCATTCTTTCAGGGTCCTGGGAACAGGTCTTTGACGTGTCATCCTGGAATGATGCAGTGGATGTGGTACAGTTCCCAAAGAGTATGAATGGCATGATGGCCTTCATGCGTGAACATCACTCCATTCCAACAAGACATTTCAGAGCCCTGTAATCAGGATTGGTGGAGGTCCCAGTGGTCAAAAGCCCCACTAATCTTAAAGTTATCCTTTGGAATCGATGATAACTGTTAATGACGGGAATGTTTCTGAGCTTTAGTTCCTTCTTTATATATTCCAATCTTCCTTAATCCAATTTGACCTTGAAATAAAAAAAGCATCAAAACTTAAAAAAAAAATACTAAACGTGTGATTTCAGCTTTAACCAACCTGTGACCTTTGGAAAAACATTTTTCTTAGTGTTGAATCATCTGAGGATACGCACATTATGTAGCAACAGGTGAGTTAATTCATTCGGAATCCCCTAAAGTTAACATAAAGACAAGACATAATGTAAAGTCAGAGAAACATCAACATATCCTTAGGGGTGTTGTAGGATGAAACATTATTTCTTTTGAAGATAAAAACATATATACATGCGGAGTCCTAAACCTGGATTCATGCCGTGCTTCATTACTGCCTGCTGCCAGCAGAGGATAATGCTCGATACATCTAAAGGCAATGGACTAGACAGATTGATATATTTTTTATCTAATTGTAAACTAAGAATGTTGGCTTTCTAATGCTACACTTAGAACTGATAGATAAGATATTTCAGAATATGTGCAAAGTATTTATTTCGGGCAAAAACAGCATGGTAGACCTATCGGACAACGCTCAAAAGAATGAACATATTCATCTCAATGCTGTGTATAAGTTCATCAGTCTTTTAACTGCTTCAAGTTTCTAAAAATGTCAAGAAGTTGAAAGAAATGACATGACCAATTTTCAGGTCATTTTCACCTTAAGATACTCTTTACTTCACGATAGAGTCAATGGGAAAGTTCAAAAGAACCATGGAAGATCCTCGGAAATCTCTTGGAGCATTTTGCCATAATTTTTGCTTAAAAAAATTATACTGATTTCTTCCTTATTTTATGATCTGAAAAAAAATAGGATCTGCAAACAGCAGCAAAAAAATACATCACTAAAACAATACGAGAGACAAAGGTTAAGCGGGTCAACCTAAGTCTTGTCGTAAAACTCAATAAGGCTATGTGAATGTGAAATCTCTTAAAGAGGTCCAACCAGCAGGTTTTAGGTCTATAAAGTAAGCCACTACCTTACAGGAGCTTCTCCTGCTTGTGACGATCACAGTCAAGTAGGGAGATGGAGGGAGGGAGAGAGGAAGGAGTGAGGGTTTGGCTTATTGAAAACAGGTTCAGTAATACAAAAGAAACCCAGCCCCTCTTATGGTAATGTGCTGCACACTCCGTCCCCCTGCTGCACAGTTTCTAAGGACTTCGATAACATTTATCTCAGCAATCATACATGTAATCATTGAAGTAAAGGTATGATTACACTCAGTATCCCACTGCCTGTAAGGGAGTGGCTTCACTTTATAGACCTAAAACCTGCTGGTTGGTCCTCTTTAAGAGATTTCACATTCACATAGCCTTACTGAGTTTTACGAGAAAACTTAGAAAATTTAGCCATAAACAAAAAGAAGATCCAGCCATCAGCAGACATCTTTTTTAACGGTTCTTATCGCTCATCAGTACAGAGAGAAGAAAACTAAAAGTTTTGTGATATCATGGAGGAAATAGCTTTCTTCCTTTTGGAGAATGTTAAAGGAATGAAGGTCTAAAATGATAATTCTGCAGTCTCTCTATGTGTCTCTCTATGTGACTGCAGACTTCTCAATCCTCCCAGTGCCCGCACTGTTCACTGCAAAGATTTTTTGTTTCTAAGCCAGGAATGGACCGCAATTATGCAGTATGCATGTTACCGGCAACAACCCGACTAATGAGTATGACCTTGCTCAATATAAGTGTATGAAGTGCGTGTGTCTGTCTAGAAGATGCGGCCGTCCAGTGGATGCAGTGCCCCTACACTTGTATTGAGTGAGGCTGCACCCACTAGTCGGGTTCTGGCCAGGAACATGCATAAAGCATAACTGCAGTCCACTCCTGGCTTAGTAAGCTCAAATCCTTGCAGCACATAGTGTTGGGGCTGGGAGGATTGGGAAGTCTGCAGTCACATAGAGTTGACACAGTGTGACTGCAGAATTATCATTTTAGACAGGATAATCCCTTTAAGGGCTCACCTGCTGAGATGGATCTCCAATGCACATGTCAGGTCTTTAGAGATGGACTTGTAGCCTTGAGATTGCTCATGCTTCCTCACAATTTGGTTTCTCAAGTCCTCAGACAGTTCTTTGGTCTTCTTTTCTTTTCTCCATGCTCAATGTGGTACACACAAGGACACAAGACAGAGGTTGAGTCAACTTTAATCCATGTCAACTGGCTGCAAGTGTGATTTAGTTATTGCCAACACCTGTTAGGTGCCACAGGTAAGTTACAGGTGCTGTTAATTAAACATATTAGAGAAGCATCACATGATTTTTCTAACAGTGCCAATACTTTTGTCCATCCCCTTTTTATGTTTGGTGTGGAATTATATCCAATTTGGCTTTAGGACAATTCTTTTTGTGTTTTTTTCATTGAAGACAAATTAAATGAAGATAATAATACCAAAGAATTTGTGATGCAATCATTTTCAGGAAGAAACTGAGTATTATCTGACAGAATTGCAGGGGTGTCAATACTTTTGTCCACAACTGTACATATCCTTTTCCCAGAGAACAGTGCTTGACTTTTTCCTCTCTATTCCAAGTTGTCTCCATAGGTAAAAACAGTAACCCATGGTAAACCCAGAACATCGATTTCAATAAACAAAAGCACCCGCAGAGATTTTCATAGACCCAATTCACAGTCATTTTCTTACTGTGACTTTGGAAGATGGGTTGTTGAGGTTTTCATTCTATGCATGAGATTATATTTCAAAAGCTAGTATTATATAATTTAAAAACCAAACAAACTAAATTGTATCAGTGTGCCACCAGTCTATGTACTGAAATGTTTGTTCACCAATCTTTTCGAAACAGATGTTCTTAAATTGAATCCCAGTGGCATTGGGTCTGACTGCATCAGGCAGGTGGAGGGGGCAGGGAAAAATCTGTAGCTCTGATTCCTATATTTTTCATTTTCCAAAACTGATATCAAATGTGGCATTATATAACGATATGTATGATTTTTTAAATGAAAAGAATGTATATCCAGCTCTGCTCACCCTTGTATGAATTCCATTGGTTTGGAGTATGGAGACATGTTCTAATGTAGTAGATGCAAGTGATGAAAATCCAGTTTCACAGACTAAAAATAAGGTTATTTATTTAGAAAATCAATTCAAAAAGTAAAAATCCAGAAATGTAACATAACATAGTAACATAGTAACATGTAGTTTTTAAGGTTGAAGGAAGACTTTAAGTCCATCTAGTTCAGCCCATAGCCTAACATGTTGATCCAGAGGAAGGCAAAAAAAACCCATGTGGCAACACTAAGCTCCACATTGGAGGAAAAAATTCCTTCCTGATCCAATATGGCAATCAGACTAGATCCCTGGATCAACGCCCTATCAAAATTTAGTATATAATACTGGTAATATTATATTTTTCAAGAAAGGCATCCAGGCCCTTCTTAAATGTTAGTAGTGACTCACTCATTACAACATCATGTGGCAGAGAGTTCCATAGCTCACTGCTCTTACAGTAAAGAATCCACGTCTGTGATTATGATTAAACCTTCTTTCCTCCAGACGTAGAGGATGCCCCCTTGTCCCAGTCTCAGGCCTAAGAGTAAAGAGATCATTAGAAAGGTCTCTGTACTGTCCCCTCATATATTTATACATTATTATAAGATCACCCCTAAGCCTTCGTTTTTCCAAGCTAAATAACCCCAAGTTTAATAACCTGTCTTGGTATTGCAGACCCTCAGTCCTCTAATGACTTGGTCGCTCTTCTCTGGACCCGCTCTAGTTCAGCTATGTCTTTCTTATACACCGGAGACCAGAATTGTACACAGTATTCTAAGTGTGGTCGCACTAGTGACTTTATAGAGGTAAAACTATGTTCTGCTCATGAGCATCTATCCTCTTTTAATGCATCCCATTATTTTATTTGCCTTTGTAGCAGCTGCCTGACACTGGGCACTAAATGTGAGTTTGTCATCTACCCATACACCCAGGTCTTTTTCAGTGACAGTTTTGCCCAGTGTTTTACAATTAAGCACATAATTATACCTTTTGTTTCCTGCCCAAGTGCATGACTTACATTTATCCCCATTAAAGCCATTTGCCATTTAGCAGCCCAAGCTTCTAGTTTACATAAATCCTCCTGTAATATAAAATTGTCCTCCTCTGTATTGATTACCCTGCAGAGTTTAGTGTCATCTACAAATATTGAGATTCTACTCTGTATGCCCCTTACAAGGTCATTAATAAATATATTAAAAAGAAGTGGACCCAATACTGACCCCTGTGGTACCCCACTGTTAGCTGTGACCCCTTCTGAGTGTGTTCCATTAATAATCACCCTTTGTGTCCTATCACTAAGCCAGTTCTTAACCCACTTACACATATTTTCCCCTATCCCCATTGCCCTCATTAAATGTATCAACCTTTTGTGTGGCACCGTATCAAAAGCTTTTGAAAAGTCCATATACACCACGTCCACTGCATTTCTTTGGTCCAGTCCAGAACTTACTTCTTCATAGAAGCTTATCAGATTAGTTTGACGGAACGGTCCCTCGTAAACCATGTTGATATTGGGTCATGAGGTTATTTTCATTCAGATACTCCAGTATAGCATCTCTTAGAAAGCCCTCTAGGATTTTACCCACAGTAGAGGTTAAGCTTACTGGTCTATAATTTTCAAGTTAGTTTTTGTCCCCTTTTTTATTGGCACCACATTTGCTATACGCCAGTCCTGTGGTGCAGACCCTGGTATTATGGAATATTTAAATATTAAAAATAATGGTCTATATGACAGTCTAGAAAAAAAAAATAATAAACCTGTGCAATTCAGGTGAGACTACAGCTGGTTCTCACCCGAAACACGTCGATCTATTATGTTTGTTATTTTTCTAGACTGATGATTGTCCGGATTGATTTTCTACATACTGTATATAACTTGTTTTTTAGTACATGAAGATGGAGATTTTTTACTTGCATGATTTCATCTGTCTTATTGCTTGGTTCTCACCCCTGAAACAAACTCAGCTAAGTGCCAATGGAAAGAGGTGGAGTTTATGCATTATGCACATTTTTGCCAAATATCCTGAAACATTTGGAGAATGTTATTATGAGTATAAACCTCCTGAGATCAGCACTTTCTGGATGTTTTGTGTGTGGAATAGGAATGCTACATCATCACATGTATATTCATGATGTGTACAAAGTGATATTGCCTTCAAAAGACAAAATAAGGGTACGGGAATGAATATTGGTGTGGTCTTAAAAAGGGAATTTTCGGTACTCCCAAAGGACAGTGTGTTCCTAGGTAAAAGGGTCATGGTTTTAGATGTTCTATAATTTTGCATTCAAATGTTGGGTGATATGCTATGAAATACAATAGATTTGGTCAACTACTCTGCGAGCCATAGTGACATGTTGTCAGTGAGATGTAGCCTCTTGCCAGCTGGATGGTATAGCAGAAAGGGAATTAGAAAACAGGATGGTAAGATGGGCCGAAGGCAATCAGGGGAGCTAGTCTGACCCTTAGACTGGGGTCCCTAGATTACCCTGCTCCTAGAGGTACATCTGAGGTGAGGAGGTCTGGGTCGCCACCCTTACATTATGCTCCTAATCAGCCCTAGGCTAAAAGCCCTCACCTCCACCCATGGATCTGGAAACTCAGCAACTCCTACAGAGTAAGGAAGCAGCAGGAAGCACCAGCACGAACAGCGCACACGTCTTCACTACTCAAGGTCCTTGTTGAGAATAAACTCAATCAGCGACACCTAGTGGAGGGAAGTGGAACTACTTAAAGGTTGAGGAAGTTTGACAACTGAATGATCTGGCAGCCCCCCCACCTGCAGAGCCACCCAAACATAGACAACAGCAGCTTCAGGCATTAACAAAAGATGTGCCAAAGGAAATTAACTCTGATTTTAACTACAGTAGCATTACACATGGACTACAAAGCAGTCAACACATGACACCAGCATGGTCCACGGGTCCTTAGAATCATCCTTGGCTGCCATGGATCCCATGTTCACATCTATGAAGGAAGTGATGTTACATGGGGAACACATCATTGAGACTATCCCTTATCCATGAGTCAGGTAATCCTACACTTTTGCGGGATTTTTTTTGTGCATCTGTTTTTTCACTTTGCAACAGGGCTTGTTTCAGCATTAAGCAGACATTACCTTAGCTTGTTTTGCTTCTTCCTTGAAGTGATGTGATCATTCACAGATCAATAGCATCAAAGAGGGAAGAAACTGGGATTTCTGTAAGTTATTTGAGGATGAGCCTGCAAGGCCGGATATCAAAGCCCCTAGCATTGTGTTTATTGAACTCTCCCCGAGGTTATGAATATTTACATAAGCTTTATATAAACTTAACAAGACATGAATCATTGATCAAGACGTACAAACTGGTAGGAGTTAAGATTTCCGAGTTCATTGTCATCAAGCAGATATCACAAGGTTTTCATCTGCAGTTAATTTGGGGAAAAATGTGGAGTATTTGTGTGCGGTACACAATTTTACTGCACGCGGTAATGCTCTGCGGTCACGATGAGCTCATTGTAAGTATATCCTTGTTTCTCCTATCAGATAATCAATGATTGTCATTGGAAACATCAACTTTTTGATAATCATTCTTTTTATAACAAAGGAGGCTTATAAGATCCTGACGACTCTCCCAGAAGATCCAGAGGCTCCAGAACAAAGAGAGAAAAGTCAATTCTCCTGAGCACTAAAAAAAGTCTCGTCCAAAATTCTCCATCCATCAAGTCAATTGTGTCTACTTCCTTAAAGGCTGTGTGACATCAGAAAAAAAAAGAACTACTGTTTAGTTCTAGCTTTTATAATAGATTTAGTTTTATACGTCTTTGATAATTTTTTTCAATTTTCCATTTCAATAACTATATAAAAGAATATTTTCATTCTCATCACCATATTTAGAATTACACTTGTACTTCCTGTTCCTGTACTGAACAGAAGACTTTTTAGCAGTCTCATTATCATCACAGACAGGAATGCAGTAGAAGGTAACATCGCTATATACAGATAACAGAGGATCAGCCATTCACTATATTTGATGTTACAGCTCAACTCCAAGTACCTGTCTAATGTAGCTTTGCCTGTATTAGAGCATTCTCAGAAGCTAAAATAATGACTTTATACAGAGTCTGAGTAAATCTATAGTTGTTAATGACCATGTTATCCTTAAGAAGGAGTTCAATACTGTTCAAAATGGTCAGTGTAAAATTGGAAAATTTGTAATTTTTCTTTGCTATTGATATAGTGTTGTATAATGATATGACAATGTGTGTTAATGATGTGTTAATATATATATTAACACAACCCGATTATAGTGTCCAGCAATGTTATGTTTAGTGTTCAAAAAGTAAAGTGCTGAGAAAATATTGGTAAAAAAGGTGTGATCTGTAATTGAGAAACTAATCTTTCTCTATAGAGTGTGAAAGTGTGTGGTTGATAAAGGTTTATTTGGTATAACAGTCATTAGTGTACCTATATTCTCTGATTGGTGAAGTAGCAGCACAGTGAATGATACTCCACCATTCTGTTTAGTGCTGGTCACTGGCTTAAGCCACTGCATCATGGCTGTGTCATGCCTCAGTCTCAGGACTCGATTCAGTGGCCTCTTGCTCACTGGTTAGTTTCCTTCTCTGCTGATCAGCAGCCTTTTTGGTCTCTGTTTAATTGCTGATAGTTCTTTCATCTTTGCGTATTCCTTTGCGGTTGCCAGGTGTTCTGACTTGCTTATTTGTCTCTGTCCTATTACATCCTGGGCAGGGCTATTTATACTTTAATTTCACCAGCCTCAGCGTGACCTCCGATAAAGCTGAGCTAAGGCTGGGTTCACATTCGCGTATGTGTCTGCATGCTTATGTCATGCAGACGCATACGCAGTGCAAACACAGCCCATACTGATGTGAACGCAGCGGAGAATCTCCGCATGCGTTCACATTAGTATCAGTCAGGACAGCCAATCAGCTGTCTCGGGGCGGCAGGGAGGAGGAGATCAGCGGCAGAGATCTCCTCCTCTCGGCCACAGCTGATCTCCCGCCGGTGTCAGAGCGGGAGATTTGAAGACACAGCTGATCTGACAGCTGTTTAAATCTCCCGCGCTGACACCGAATAGGGTGATATCGGTGCAGGAGATATGAAACAGTTGATCGCTGTTTCAAATCTCCCGTGCCGACATCACCTATTCAGTGTTGGCGCGGGAGATTTAAACAGCTGTCAGATCAGCTGTATCTTCAAATCTCCCGCGCTGACACCGCCAGGAGATCAGTGGAGGCTATAGCTGATCACCGGCGGCCACCAGGAGAGATTTCAGTGAGATCTGCAGCGTTCTCCTGCGCTGTCATGCGGAGGACACTGCGGATCCATTCACTTCAATGTATGGTTTGTGCACTTTTGGGCGCTTGCAGATAAAACAAGCACCCGTGACTGCACAAAAAATGCAACATACTACGTCCAGAGTGCGCTCGGAGGGCGCACAAATTGTGCGCATCTGAACGCAAATGCAACCGAACGCAGCCAAATGCAGGCACATGCGTTCCCATGTTAAACATAGGAATGCATGTGCGCAAGCGTTTGGCTGCGTTCAGTGCGCTGCGTGCCAAACGCAAGTGTGAACTCAGCCTCAGTGTGCTTCATGGGACTTTGTTGTAGACCCTTGTGTGGTCTCTCCCCCCTGTGCGCCCTTTCTTCCCTTGTGTTGTCTCTCCCTCTGTGTCCCTTGTCTCTCTGTCCTCCCATTGTGCGCTGCCTGCCCCCCACCCCCATGCAGCGTCTCTTTCCCCTTGTATGCCGAGGAGCCGTGGTAGCAGCATGGTAGGTCCGCTTCAAGGGTATGACGGAGCAGACCCAGGTGCAGGCGATAATAAATGCCTGCACTGCAGTCAGTGTCCCGGATGGTGTGTAAGACCCCCTTCACAGGTGTCCTATAGGTGGTGCTGTTTTCTTTGAGCAACCAAACTTGACTGATCAATCAAACTTATGGAGACAGCAATTTAACGGTCTGTGGAGCGCTGGGATCAGGAGGAGTCAGGGAGATGGAAATATTTGTAAAAAGGTTTTATTAACCTCTTACAAGCCACAACACATTTCCGCAGCACAGCGCTGCCTCCATCAGGTGATGCAAACTTTTGCATACCTGATGAAGGCAACGCTGTGCTGCAGAAATGCGTTGTGGCTTGTAAGAGGTTAATAAAACATTTTTACAAATATTTCCTTCTCCCTGACTCCTCCTGATCCTAGCGCTCCACAGACCGTTAAATTGCTGTCTCCATTATCCATACCTTCGGGTAATACTGGCAGGAGCAGCTCTGGGCCGGAGGAGAATCTTCAAACATCGTTCCTAAACCACAGGACCTGCTGAAAGAAGCTTGCATTCACCACTGAAGGACCGGTGATGATGTATTTCTGGTTTGGTCACATGACCGCAACATAGATCTCCAGGCTCTGTGGATACTGCCAGCTGTCCCTACAAACACCTCCAAGGAGGAGGCATAACACTGAGGCGATACACTGCAGTTGTGCAGGACGTGCCCCTTGCAACAAATTTCCCTTGTTTAGACTTCGTTCACATGCGCTCCCACCCCCCTTTCTTGTCTTACAATCAAACGTATGGGCTTCTTTTCATTCCAGTTTAACTGAAATTTTCCAGTTTAACTGTAATTTACACAATGTCCTATAAGTGGCGCTGTTTTTGGAACAATCTTACAGACACACAGACAGAGACACAGACATAATAGTGCTTTTATATAGTAGATCACCGGAAGAGGTTAACATACCGTATATACTCGTGTATAAGCCGAGTTTTTCAGCCCAAAATTTGGGCTGAAAAGTCTCCCCCTCGGCTTATACACGGGTCAATACGGTAGTGGGGGCTGTGTCCGGGGCTAGGGAGGCTGGAGGAGGCGGGGGGAGGCTGCTGTATGAGCGGCCCCGTCACGTGGGGCCGCTCATTATATATGCACTGCTTGCCCCTGTCAATCAGCGGCAGGGGGAAGCAATGCATATAAGCCCCCCAAATGCTGGCACTCTCCCCCCTTGTAAGGGTTTTCCCCCGCTGCTTATATTACCATCCCGGTCTTCTGCTCAGTGCTGCTCCTCGGTGCTCCTCGCTGCTCCCGTCCTGCTACATCCGGGATCTCCGGCCGTCGCAGGCATATGACATCATCGCGCGACGGCCGGGGATCCCGGATGTAGCAGGACGGGAGCAGCGAGGATGGAGCACCGAGGAGCAGCGCTGAGCAGAAGACCGGGATGGTAAGAGAAGCAGCGGGGGGAACCCTTACAAGGGGGGCGAGTGCCAGCATTTGGGGGCTGCTGGGTACCCCCTGGCGGCTGCTGGGTACATCCAGGGGGCTGCTGGATACCCCCAGGGGGCTGCTGGGTACCCCCTGGGGGCTGCTGGATAACCCCTGGGGGCTGCTGGGTACCCCTGGGGGCTGCTGGGTACCCCCAGGGGGCTGCTGGGTACCCCCAGAAGGCTGCTGGATACCCCCAGGGGGCTGCTGGATACCCCCTGGGGGCTGCTGGGTACCCCCGGGGGCCTGCTGTATATACCCCCGGGGGCCTGCTGTATGTACCCCTGGGGGCCTGCTGTATGTACCCCCGGGAGCCTGCTGTATATACCCCCGGGGGCCTGCTGTATGTACCTCCGGGGGCCTGCTGTATGTACCCCTGGGGGCCTGCTGTATGTACCTCCGGGGTCCTGCTGTATGTACCCCCGGGGGCCTGCTGTATATGCCCCTGGGGGCCTGCTGTATATACCCTGGGGGCCTGCTGTATATACCCCTGGGGGCCTGCTGTATATACCCCTGGGGGCCTGCTGTATATACCCCTGGGGGCCTGCTGTATACCCCTGGGGGCCTGCTGTATACCCCTGGGGGCCTGCTGTATACCACTGGGGGCCTGCTGTATACGATACTACTGGGGCCTGTATACCACTGGGAGGGCCTGTATACCACACTGCTGGGGGCTGTATACCTGTGCTGGAGTCCACCCTCGGCTTATACGCAAGTCAATAAGTTTTCCCAGCTTTTGGGGGCAAAAGTAGGGGGGTCGGCTTATACACGAGTATATACGGTAGTTATTTTGAAAAACATGATCAAATTATTTCAAGGGGTTATCCAGACCTCATATAAAATTTCACAATTACAGCAAATGTGATAAAATAACAAACTAAAGGCCACTTACTTGATCTTTCCCTCTGTGATCCAGACCACTGAGGTCAGTTCTAGATAAAGCCTGGGGGGACCACCGGAGCGTCGCACAGAATCACTGAGGTTGATGGACATTCTGTTCTACTATTCATTTATATTTTTATTATTCTCCCTTATAGCTTTCAAATTGACACATAAATGGAGATAACGTTTTAACACAATAATCTAAATTGTGAAAGGATTTTAGTGAACAGTAGAGGGTGTTCTCTTCTTTGGGATCACGCTCACTTTCTGACTCATTCTCCACGTGAAGATTGTGTTGTCCACAGAAGAACATTTAATGTTTGTTGATTTACTATTTCGTTCCAGAGTTTATCTGTTCAAGTTCAATTAGGTTGTATACCACACAACAAATATTTGTTCATGATTCTGTCAGTATGACGGCTCTGCTATATCTTACAGGGGAGCTCGACTCGAATGGTTTACTATTATAATCAAATTATGTCGGCTATTAAAACTTACTGGTATAACGTTTCTGGTCATTTGAAATAGGACTTGTGTTCTAAATATAATTTGGATAATTGGTATATTGCTGAAAGCTACAGCCCCAATCTCCAGTGTGAACTGCACTATTCATATTACGCAAGATTGTGCAGCCTCTGACTGCTGATTTTTACAAAAGTCCATAATGCTACCCTAAAGGACCTGACCGGCTAGCAATAGTTGAGTCTTCCAGGTTGTAGGAGCCTTTCATTCACAGCAGGATCCCACAACCCTCCTTGGTTTGAAAGTGTAAGCTTTCACATCACGATTTATTCCTGTTCGTGGGGATCCTGTTTTTTGCGGGGCTTCACGAACAGGATCAGATGTAAGAACGAGAGCAGGACTGAAAGTGTAAGCTTTCACATCACGATTTATTCCTGTTCGTGGGGATCCTGTTTTTTGCGGGGCTTCACGAACAGGATCAGATGTAAGAACGAGAGCAGGACTGAAAGTGTAAGCTTTCACATCACGATTTATTCCTGTTCGTGGGGATCCTGTTTTTTGCGGGGCTTCACGAACAGGATCAGATGTAAGAACGAGAGCAGGACCGGACGTAACCATTTTAAATTAGGGCACATTACTCAAATACATATTTAAAACCAGAGAACACGAGTGTACTATTGCCCAAGTATTAAACACCACTTCAATGTCCACACCAGTGTTAAATGCAAGAACAACACGTTTATTGCTTACAGTGGGTACATCAAACATGGAGTGAGGCACATCGCAAGACACACGCCAGAGAGAGTGAGGATATTTTTTTTTACTTTTAATAATTGCTTTGTCTTATTTCACTTCCGCAATGTACTGTGTGTGTATACATTGCGAAAGTGAAATACCATGGGAAGAGCAGTTTTAGTGTACTGAGCATGCTGAGTACACTAAAATCGGGTCCAGGAAAGGACTCAATGTTTTCCCGGACCACACTCAATAGACCCCTATGTTATTTGCTGCGGATCATGCTGGATTGGATTGTGTCTGATTTGGTTCGCTGTGCCCAAAATCGGTGCAGTCTCTGATTCTGTAAAGTATAAAATCGGACCGAATCGGATCCGTTACAATTTGGCACAATCGGAGGGCTATACAGGAGCAATTCGTGCCCATAGGGATACATGGGGCCAAATCGGATCCGTGGCTATCTGTTTTACAACGGATAGCCACGGATATACAAAAACCGTGATGTGAAAGTGTGGCGCCCTGTGCCAGGTAAGCCACAGAACCAACTAGTACACTAAGGGATTTCCACATCTGGTACTCACATATACCCACCACCTTCCACTCCAGGCCTGTAGGGGGAGCTCCACTGATTGCTGTTAAGCCAGATCCCCTATAAATACAGGTGCTGGGGACAGAGTTAGTCAGAGTGTGCAGTCGCTAGGACAACTGTGAAGATCAGCTCAGAGCCTAGTGAGCAAAACTGGTTACCAGAGCCGTGCTAGACCCGAAACCAGAGCACTGCCAGAGCCAGTGTGAGGTCCAGAGAGTGAGGATGAGAGGCAGAGGTGAGGAACAGTACAGTGGGGGCAGAGGAACCACCCCGGCTCACCCCAAGGAAAACACCGGTCACTGGATTCTGAGTCTGCAAGGGAGAGAGACTTACCAAGCGAAGAATCGCATTACACCGTGGAGGTTTAACTTCCCGGACACCCGCAGCACTCATCATTTGAGAGCCAAGAGCCACAGGGAGGTAACGGTAGCCAAGCAAGAGCACTCAGTCAGCAACACAGGTGTGAGAGAAAAGAGAGGTCAGGCCTGGTTTAACACACGCTTGACTTCAGGACAAGGGAGCAGGACAAGGAGTCCTATAGCCCATTCAGTGTGGAAATCTCAAAGTGCACCTTCAACCCTGGAAGTATACCTGCAAAATCACCAGTAAAAGGTACAGAAAAAGACTTTCTTGTGTGTGTGTCCAATCTTCCAGCCTGCCCCATACCACAATGACTGCGCTACCCTAATCCATCATCCTGCCCTCACAGCTCCACGGATTCTACTCCACCTGTAGGGAGCTACAATACCTTACTGTCGCCCATCACCCCGGAGGCCCCAGCAGCGCCATTTCCATCACTGGATCTACAGGTGGCATCACGACAACCACCTATAAACAATTATCCCTGTAAATACCCCCTTTTGGTGTCACCGCAAGGGCACAGGGTCGGGCACTGACCACCCGTGACATCCACTGCACCCAAATCCCCGAGACCTAAGTACCCCAGACCCTTGTGGGCCCAACAAAAGCAGCCTAAGTTTTAGAGCCCAGGACTCTAATCTATTGGTGTCACCAAGTCACATCGTAAGAAGAGTGTTACGTATTGACTGCCTTGTAGTATGAAAGTGCTGCTGCTGTGATTTAAATGAAGCCTTGTTTTTTTCCTGCTCAGTATGGATAGAGGAACCTAATGAGCGGGAGCAGGGAGTGCAGGGGTGTGTGATGAATATGACTTATGCTTAGGTGAGCTGAGGGGTGTGTCTGGGCTGGCTGCTCCCCACCCCTCAGCCATAAATGGGTCAGACCACATCCACCTGTTGTTGCTGATTCAGTTCACTTCTGGACTGTGACTTGTTGTGAGCAGATGCTGAAGCCGCTGTTTTTTCCCTTGGAAATTGCTGGGCTCCGTGGTCCGTGGTGGAGGTAGGGGCTTAGGCCTAGGGCTTCTCAGGAGCTTTAGGGACTTAGGTTGGCGGCTCGAACCTCCTCACCTTAATGGTACCTTCACACGCCGCAATATCGCCTGGGAATCCTAAAGGCAATACGTTGCCTCGGAGCAATCACCGTGAAATTGCCACACAGTTGTGGCGTGTGATTGGGGACTTTCGCGGCAATAAATTGCCTCTCGCCTGTCACCTGATTCCTGACCACTGCTCTGAAATCAGCCGCAACCATGAAGGCGATATTTCCGTGTTGTGGCGTGTGATAGGGCGATAGTGATGGAATCAGTGTCGCCTATGATTTCCCGTAGGCGTGCCACAGCGTGCAGTAATCCCATGTGAACTGATTGGTGTGGGGTACTGTGTTCCCATTGGCTATCAAGTGACACCGCACCATATTTAATGAGCTGTCCGTCCAGCACCACACAATGGCAATGGCTCAGGTATTAGTCAGCCTTCCAGAGCAGGCTGACCAATTGGAACGCTGTTGCGTTGTCCAGTGAGGGCGTAAGGGGCGCAGTGATAAACCACTGCGGCACTCCTATTTCTTCGTCCGCTCAACATGTACGCCCACATTGCCTTTGAGATTGCGGCTGTGTGAACGGGGATGGGATTAGGCAGGATTGTTGCCGCTGTACGTGAGGCGATATCCGGAACGACACATCGCCTTACTTTCAGGGTGCAATTGCGGCGTGTGAGGCCGCCATCGGCGATCTCAGGCGAGCATGAAAAACGTGCATGCGCACGTTAGATCGCCTCATATCGCCAGCCGTTATTGCGGCGTGTGAAGGTACCATAAGGGATTTCCACGTCTGGTACCTCACAATACAACCAACACCTTCCACCACAGGCCTTTAAGGGGAGCTCTACTGGTTGCTGTTAAGCCAGATCCCCTATAAATAGAGGTGCTGGGGGCGGAATTAGCCAGAGAGTGTCCAGTCACTAGGAGAACTGTGAAGTCAGCTCAGTGTCTAGTGAGCTAAAACTGGTTACCGGAGCCTGCTAGGCCCGACACCAGTGCACCTCCAGAGCCAGTGTGAGGGTCCAGAGAGAGAGGACCACAGGCAGAGGCGAGGAACACTTCAGAGGGGCAGAGGAGCCATACCAACTCACCCCGCCAGAACACCGGTCACTGGAGACTGAGTCTGCACAAAGGGAAAGAGATCAGCCCAGCAGAGAATCCAGTACACCATGGAGGCTTAGCTTCCCGGACACCCGCAGCACCTACATTTAAGCAAGTGAGAGCCAGGGACCGCTGGAGGGATAACGGTAGCCCAGAGAGAGAGCCCTAAGTGCTGAGGTAGTGGATCGGGTGGTTCTGGTAGTGTGCAGTGTCCCTCCGAAGCTCCACTGCTGTTCCTTCTCTATCACTTTCTCTCTATTTTTCTGTGGTGCCCTGCACAATCCCACTTCTTTAACCAGGCTCGTCAGGTGATATGGGAACCCTTTATATCTCCAAAGGGAACCCAACCCTGATTAGTGCTTCTGGTGGAGACTGTTCTTGGTTTAGGGCGGTTGGATCGTGCTCCTAAAAGACATCGACCATGCCGGTAATTTGCGGTTCAAGGATGGACCTCTGATCCACAGCGGAGCCGGTACCCCGCTATGGACTGGGTATTTGGTTACTTTCTATCTGCCCCTTTCTCTTCTGGGTCACCAGGTTGAGGTACCCTCCCTGTTACTTCTCTTCTACTGTTCTGTTCACTGTACTGTTCTCTCTCTCCAACTTCTGCACTCTTCTCTGTTCTACTGTTCTACTCTTGCTAACTGTTCCTCTTTCCCCACTCACTTTATAACCTAGCTTCTACTCCCACCAGGACCGGTTACTCTAGCAACAGGCATCTGATTGGTCCCCTATCACTAGGTGTGTGTGTGTGTTGCTGGAGCTTCAGGCTTCTACTACTCCTTACCAGAACAAAGCATACCGCATCTTCTGTTAGGGGTGCAGTACCGTTTTGTAGTGCGCTGACTAGCGGGGCGCTACAGCCCCTGTCCTTGCCTCCAAACTCTTGGCCCCTGTTCTTTCCTCCCAGCTCCCAGCCTCTGTGTTCTTCTTCCTGGCCCCTGTTCTTTCCTTTCCTCCCAGCCCTTGTTCTTTCCTCCCAGCTACGGCCTCAGTTCATTTCTCCCGCCTCCCGGTCTCTGTTCTTTCCTCCCAACTCCTGGCCCCTGTTCTTGCCTCCCAGCCCTTGTTCATTCCTCCCGGCTCCCAGTCCCTGTTCATTCCTCCTGGCTACCGGTCCCTGTTCTTTCCTCCCGACTCCCGGTCCCCAGATTCTTTCCTCCCAGCTCCCGGCCCCCTATTCTTCCTCCTGGCCCCCTATTCTTTCCCTCCCAGCCCTTGTTCTTTCCTCCCCAGCTCCTGGCCTCTGTTCATTCCTCCTGGCTCCCGATCGCTGTTCTTTCCTCCTGGCTTCCAACCCCAGTTCTCTTCTCCCAGCCCCGGTCCCTGTTCTGCCTTACTGGCCCCTGTTCTTTCCTCCTGGCTCTCGGCCCCAGTTCTTTCCTCCCGGCTCCCGTTTTTTCATTTCCTCTTGGCCCCGATTCTTTCATCCCAACTCCAGTTCTTTTCTCTCAGCTCCCGACCCTGTTCTTCCCTCCTGGCACCTGCTCATGGATTGACAGAGGGGAACACTCATCTGTTTGTTCCACCACACTCACTGCCATCTAGGAGCTCCCATTGGCTCCCCGATTCTTCCCATGGTGGTTGTCCACTGGAATTCATTTCTGACTGGGGAGTGGGGAAAGCACAAGTTGCACAGGAATTGGAGTCATGTAGATTGCAGCACCACGCTCATCTCTATAAGTAGAGCAGTGCGTGTGTGCCTGTACATGCTGTATGTGTGTGCTACTGACCGGCAGCGCATTCAATAAGATAAATTTTATTTAAAATTGTGGCATTAATAAGATTTGGGGCAATAGACTTATCTATCAGTGACACTGGATCTGAATCAAACTGCCTAGTGACGCCATTGCATAATCTTCTGGCTGCTGATGTAGAGCCTAACAGAGGGCCAAATGTAAAGACAGGCGGAACATTTCTGAGGCGCCGCCATGGTGTAGATGTGTCCTTAATGATCAGATAAGAAAATAGGAATGCTTACCTGACTTGTAAATAACATTAAATTCATTATATTATAATAGTAGGCTGAAATATTATAGCTGTTGATAATCACTGCCTCGCCAAGTAACCATGTGCACATGTACAGTAACGCCTAATGGTGGCAATTTTACTGTCTGTGCTTGGAAGAATGCAGACTAGCACACCGCCACGAGTGTACAAATAGCAAGAGTTTGCATATGTTTATTATACATATTAAGTGTAATCACAATGAAAAATCTGATAATATTTTATGTAAGTTTATGATCTTTTGTTGGGCCACATTCATAGCTTATCTGGGCCGCATGGATTGGAAACCTCTCCTGTTATTGCGAGGTTGCTCTTTGCTGTGCCCAGCACTGCCTCATTGTTTAGTAAGTGGTTGTGTGGTTTGGTGGTTCAGTGGCTAGCACAGTACGGTGGCTCAGTGGTTAGCACAGTATGGTGGCTCAGTGGTGAGCACATACGGTGGCTCAGTGGTTAGCACAGTATGGTGGCTCAGTGGTTAGCACAGTACGGTGGCTCAATGGTTAGCACTGTACGGTGACTCAGTGGTTAGCACAGTACGGTGGTTCAGTGGTTAGCACAGTACGGTGGCTCAGTGGTTAGCACTGCACGGTCGCTCAGTGGGCTAGCACTGTATGGTGGCTCAGTGGTTGGCACTGTACGGTGTGTCAGTGGTTAGCAAAGTACGGTGGGTCAGTGGTTAGCACAGTATGGAGGCTAAGTGGTTAGTACTGTACAATGGCTCACTGTTCGCACTGTACAGTAGCTCAGTGGTTAGCACTGTATGGTGGCTCAGTGGCTAGCACTGTTTGGTGGCTCAGTGGTTAGCACTATATGGTGGCTCAGTGGTTAGCATAGTATTGTGGCTCAGTGGTTAGCACTGTATGGTGGCTCAGTGGTTAGCACTGTATGGTGGCTCAGAGGTTAGCACTGTACGGTGGCTCAGTGGTTAGAATTGTACGGTGGCTCAGTGGTTAGCACTGTACGGTGGCTCAGTGGTTAGCATTGTACGGTGGCTCAGTGGTTAGCACTGTACGGTGGCTCAGTGGTTAGCACAGTATATGGTGGGTCAGTGGTTAGCATTGTACGGTGGCTCAGTGGTTAGCACAGTACAGTGGCTCAGTGATTAGAACTGTGTGGTGGCTCAGTGGTTAACACTATATGGTGGCTCAGTGGTTAGCACTGTATGGTGGCTCAGTGGTTAGCACTGTAGGGTGGCTCAGTGGTTAGCATTGTACGGTGGCTCAGTGGTTAGTACTGTACGGTGGCTCAGTGGTTAGCACTGTACGGTGGCTCAGTGGTTAGCACTGTATGGTGGCTCAGTGGTTAGCACTGTATGGTGGCTCAGTGGTTAGCACTGTATGTGGCTCAGTGGTTAACACTGTATGGTGGGTCAGTGATTAGAACTGTGTGGTGGCTCAGTGGTTAGCACTGTATGGTGGCTCAGTGGTTAGCACTGTATGGTGGCTCAGTGGATATCACTGTATGGTGGCTCAGTGGTTAGCACTATATGGTGGCTCAGTGGTTAGCACTATACAGTGGCTCAGTTATCATGTGGTTGGTCAAAGCAAAAAGCAATACCTCACAATAACGGAAAGGGTTTCCAATCCATGTGGCCCAGGGAAGCTATGAATATGGCCCAACAAAAGATCATAAATTTATTTAATATATTATCATTTTTTTGCTGGGGTCCTGGATTCAAATCCCACAAATGACGACGTCTGCTAGGAGTTTGTATGTTCTCCCTGTGTTTGTGTGAGTTTCCTCCTGTTTCCTTCCACACTCCAAAGACATACTGATAGGATTGTGAGTCCTAATGGGGACAGTGTTGCAAATGTATGTAAAGTGCTATGGAATTAATAGCGCTATATAAATGAATAAATATTATAACGATCGGTAAGCTTTTGGAAAAAGGGGAAAAAAATGAAAGAGCAAGATGTTAAAGTAAAAATGCCTGCTTCATTAAGGGGAAATATATATTGTATGATATAAAAAGATAGAAATCAGCACAGAACCCTGTAGCGTGATAATAGCACCGTGCACAGAATGAACGCTAGGCAGGGTGAAAATCAAGGTATGGAGCCGCCATTGTGCTCTCTGTGATAGCTTGTGATCAGGTGTTCTCTCTTGTATCATAGGCTAGGGTCACACTTAGGAGTGTTTTTCAAAAACGTATGCGTTATTTTGGGTGGTTTTTAGGCGGTTTCTGACTGGTTTGGAGTTCTGGGAGGCTCCTAACAAACTCATGCGTTAACGCATAGGGCCATATGTGGGATGGGGCATGTAGATTTGTGATGTAGAAAACACTGAAAACACACCCCTCAGTCAATAAAAAGGGGAGATAAAGTGGTACAGTAAAGTGGTAAAGCACTGTTTCATGTTAACTCATAGATGATGATGAAGATGAGGATGAGTCTGACATCGTCAGGATTACGGACACATCCGTGTCGGCCATCTAGTCAACATTTACAAACATTGGATTAACATTGGTGGCACAGCAGAGTATCGCACAACATTAATGAGCCCATATTTGGAACACATGTGGACATACCTTCCTACGGTAGATGAGGCTGGGCTCCTTCTTTCGACACACTCGGGGGCAGGCCAGGGTTCATCATGGCCTTCCCTCTGTTTATGTGATTGATTGGTCACGTGATCAATTTTAGCATTTATTCTATGCAAAATACAGTATGCATGTCTTAAAGCGCATGCGTTTTCACACGTGTCAATTGGACACATGCGTTGCCCATAGGGCCCCATGATACGAAAACGCATGCGTTTTTGAAAACGCACCAAAACACGCAGCATGATGCGTTTTTGAGTGATGAGCCAAAAACGCATGGAACAAATGCAATGCGTTTGTGCAATTACAACATGCGTTTTTTGCATTGGGGCCTATGGATGCGTTTTACCTTCCCTTTTTTCACAAAAGACAAGTGTGAAAAACGCATGGAAAAATGCATCCATATATAGCATTTTTTCACCATCAAAAACTCAGTTTTTTCAACAATGCACCAATGCATATCTGATGCGCTTTTGCTGCTTTTTTTTAGTGCTTCGTTTTCCTGATGATTAGAATGGCTGACAAATCGAAAATGAAGCCCAAAAAGCACAAGATAATAAGCAGGGACATAGAAAACATTGCACATGTGGGCACAGCTTTTGGAAAATCACATTGACTTTCACAAAGATGTGGGTGCTGTGTTTTTTTTTTGGTGCAGAAACACAGCAAATACAGCAAAAAATGCTGCAAAAATGCAGTGGATACAAAGCCTATGTAAAGTGTCGCTTTTTGATCTCATCTACAAGTTCCAACTTTTTCCTCCAGATGGAGCTTTCTGCAAACCGGTCTGATGCCTGTTATCTGGAATTTGCACATTCTGGACTCATTTATACACAGTGTTTATGTAACTCTCTTATATAGCGCCCTTAATGTCCTCAGCGCTTTACAGACATCATTCACACTTATGTATTTCTGCTCTGTACCACTACGTTTAAATGGTTTTTATTCCGAATTCCATTTATTTTGTAAATGTTTTTATATGCAATAGATTTTTTTCCCAACATAAAGCATACTGGATATGTCCGTATTGGAACTGCCTGTAAAAGTCTATTTAATGCATGTTCCATTTTTCCATAAATTTCACGTGAAAGCATGAAAGTACACTTTCACAAAAACGGGTTCCCCAAGCTGTTAAAACTGATGGCTTAGCTTTAGAATGAGACTATCTGAGTCTGACTTTTGACATTGTCTCTTGACCCGCCCCAGGGCCGTGGGGTACCCGGTTCCAGGCGTTGATTTACTGGGGATGTCACGGGTGGCCTGTGCCCAGACCTGTGGCCCTGGTGAAAAAGGGGAAAAATGAAAACAAAAGTATAAATAAAAAGTATTTGTGACGCCACCTACGGTTCCGGTAATGATACCCGCTGCTTGCAGACCTCCGGGGTGATGATGATGCAGCAAGTTAGTGACTCTCCCATAGGTGGAGGGGGATCCTCGGGGCAGTTGTAGATTAATTGTCTGTTTCAATTTTATGAATGAAACCGGTGGCTCCTCACTGTGGAGGAGATACAGTACGTAATGTGCGTACTGTATGAGCCGCTATCCAGGGTCCTGAAAGCTTTAACATTAGGTCTATGGGCAGCGTACCGCCATAGATCTAATTTTAAAGCTTTCAGGACAATGGATAGCAGCAGATACAGTACGAACATTATGTACTGTATCTCCTCCACAGCGAGGAGCCACCGGTTTCATTCATAAAATTGTAAATGCCGACAATAGCCGGCAAGACAATAATTCCACATATTAACCCCTCACATGCCGACCTGTGTGGACAGCATGTCTCTAGGGAGGGTGGGCACCCCCTAGAGACATGTTGCCCACATCTATTATTAAGATTAACCCTTTGTTCATCCCTGCGATAGCAGGGATGAATAAAGCATACGGTAACCGTATTGCTCCGGATTACACATCCTGTGCAATCCGGTTACCGCATGCGAAGATAAAGACACATTTTTTAACAAAAATGTGTCTGAAGGTACTTACGATTACCGCATCCAGATATGGATGCGGTAACCGCAATTTGCCTTCCTAATTTGCCTTCCTTATGTGACCCTAGCCTTACTCTGGACTTTTGCTGGACTTATGTGGGACTTTACTTAAATTACACTGCATAGTTTCAAGTTCAGGACTTGTTTCCCAGGCCTTCCTGGGAGTTACCAAACTGAACAATAACGATGCAAACTTTTGGAAACACTGTCGTGGATCACAGCCTAAAACACTTTTTGAGGTTATCGTCCCTGGGTGCACAGACCATTTTATTAGGTGTCCTCTCCACCGGCTGTTTTTGCTTTCTTCACAGTCACAAATAGTAACTAGTGCAGGGCCAGTCTCACACTAAAGGTTAAAATCTTTTAGAAGTTCAAGTAAGTCCTGTTAGTGCATCAAAGTGCATTAAGTTCAAGTGCAATAGGATTGGGACTTGCACCCTGTTGCTTTTCAATATAACCAATAGAGAAAGGCACAACAGGTGCAACAGCGGTAAACAGTAATTGACTTGACCACGGTCTTGGGGCATAAGATAGCCCTCTTACAGTATAGTCCATCATATTAAGCACTATCTTTATGGATCTTCCTTCAGAGCATATCACATATTCCTATACTAATCTATTTTTAGACTAATTTATACTAAAACACTTATCCTATCTTAAATCAATCTTAATCCTATTGTAATCCTACATTAAACCTATCTCTGCAGAGTAGTACAAACCTATCTTATTTTATGCTATTCTTAGTGCAAACTGTTATCCTTTGCTTCGCTAACTAAACACATAACAATTATAAACAACATGAGTCCTTGTAGTAGGGCACAGCAGGCACTCTAAAGTAATTATTCAGTGCTGGATGAGCTACTGCCTTGTGGGGACTGCAGCAGGGTTTGTGGGCAACCAATGTTGATAGGGCAGTGCTGCTTGCATGGTTTGTGATGAATGGGACAGAGTCGGCACAACTGTGACTTGGACATTACTTCCTCTACTGTGAGTAAAAGTAACCAATGTGGTGCTGGTAGGGATGGAAAAACCCTGACCAATCAATGAAGGCATTCATCTGACCGGTACTGGAATGCGGAACCGAACATTAGGATACCAGTGCCCGTGGCTTGGTGCATAACTAGCATCAGATGTGTATCCGCTTACAGAGCTGGTGGTGTCTGATTCCCAATGGCGCGGGGAGGAGAGTCTGGGTCCCTTGCAGCCATGTGGTCCACTTGTATCGTGAACCAGCCACAGTTTCCCCAGTGAGTATTGTACTCTACCAGGTCCCCTGGCCAGAGGTTCCATTGTTGCTGGTTCCCTGTTTTGGGACGGACATCCGGCGGTTCACAAATATGTCCTGAGCAAAGCCATTCTCCCGTATGAATCAGAATCCTCACCTCTGAATGAATCTAGCAACAGTGCCCACCCTCCTTTTAGTGGGTTCCTTGCTCATTGCTTCTCAGGTGCAGGATACTGACTGCTAGTTTGGAGGTGATCTCACCTGACAATAAAAGTACAATTCATTCCACAAAAAAAAAAGCCCCCATATGTCTACATTGGTGGTGTGAACGCTGTCCTACAGACACGTTCACTGTGTGCATGGCTCATTTGTTAGTTTTTTGCCTATTGTTGGAAAGAAGGGGAGGAAAATACCTGAACTAGCTACTACTTGTTGTACGCATATATTATATAGCGTCATTACAAACAGAGTGATCTATTTCAAGTGTTTATTTCAGTTGATGTTGATGATTGTGGCTTACAACCAATGAAAACCCAAGGGTCATTATCTCAATAAATTAAAGTAGGGAGGATGAAGGGTCTGAGAGATAACATATGGACCTAAATATTTTATTAACATTATTTTTACAAAGGGAATGCATCTTCACTTGTGGCAAAAATACCACTAGAAAAATGGCACTTGTGAACCCGGCTAACGTCATACAACCTGGAGCATGGCACCTGCTGAATGATGTTACTTTTCATAGGCAAAGAAAAGGGAACGGCTGATTTTATGCCGTGTTTCAATGCAAGATTTTCCTTGTCCACTAGATGGCAACATCAAATAAATTTCTGCAGGCACTTCTGTGTTGATACAAATAATATATGTATACACATATATTTATATTATATTACTAATAAGTGGTAACTTTGCTGCCAATAGTGTTGAGGCATGGGTTCCTGTTAAGTATCTTGCAGTACGGTATGTGGCACCAAGATTTTAGCAGCAGATCATTTTTAACACTTTTTTAATCAAAATATTTTCCAAAGTTTACAGGAGAAAAACAAAAATAAACATAATAACATGTTTAAAACATGTAAAAACAGCTTCTTTATTAATCCAAAGTTAAAAGGTTACATGCATCTGGATATGAGAATGGGGGAGTAGCTATGAGCCTGCCGGGACTACAGCCGTTTCACTCCTTAGAGTTTCTTCGGGTCCACATGCGGGATCTAAAGAAGCTCTAACGAGTGAAACGGCTGTAGTCACGGCTTCCTCTCCCCCATTCTCATATCCAGATGCATGTAACCTTTTAACTTTGTATTAATAAAGAAGCTGTTTTTATGGATAATTGACACCTTCTTCTACTTAATCGTGTGACCTATTTCCAACCCTGAGATTCTTCTGGTGAGCACCTTCCCCGAAGCTCTATCTTCCGATGACCAAGTGGCTCTTGACTCCCGGCACACGGTATGTCCAAGCATTTCTTTCTTATGATGGTGATGTAATCTAATGTGTAATTTTCTTAGTGACTGTTTAATAATAACATATGTAGCTGTAGGAGTTAGGTTGGGTAAGAAGGCTTGGGGGGGCCCAATTCCCTTTTTTGTGACTACTGTCATGGCCAAAAGTTTTAAGACCGACCCAAATTTTGGTTTTCGCACTTTGCTGCTTCAGTTTTTTTTAAAGTGTTTTAATTGGATGTTTCTATGGATGCTGTAATAAGCATTTCAGAACTTTTATTGACAAATGCATCATGTTTCTGCAAAGACTCAATACTGACAGTGTCATCCTTTATTTTTCCAGGCTTCTGCACTTTGCTCTGGCAGAGAGATATCAGCTTCTGGGACAAATCTAGCCCGATGACAACTTCTTTCTGTAATGCGTGGAGCGGATGAGGGGAATGGAGCAGTAAGGGATAATGGGCAAGGGCGATTGGGAGGGTAGACTGGTCCTGGACTTGGGGCCCCTGACTGTTCCTGAAGGTACCCCTGAAGGTGAGGAGGTTCAGGCCACCACGCTATCCCTCAACTCCTCAACCTGCCCTCAGCTAAGAGCCCCTACCTCCACCCACAGACCAGGAAAAGGACACCACTCCAAATGAAAGCAATAGCAGCTGCTCTAACAGCACATCTGCTCAGCATGGGTCCTAGATAAGAAATGAACTCAATCAGCGACATCTGGTGGAGGGAAGCAGAACTATTTAATGCTGAGAGAATAAAGCTCAGACTCACGCCTCACCTTCACCTGAGCTATAACTCACTCCTCACCTGCAGAGCCGCCCACCACACATTCAGCAATTACAGCTTCAATATCAAGTCAGAGAGAGTCAAAAGAAAACAAAACACTGGTTTGAACAGCACAGAACTGCATGACTGCAAAGGCATTAAATACGGGACACTTTCCTAATCAGTGTCTGGAGTTTATCACAATTTTTGTTTTTGTTTGTAAACACAATGGACCACAGGTTCTCAATTATATAAAGATCTGGGATACTTTTTGGCCATGGTCCCAAAATGTCAATGTTTTGTTCACCAAAGCACTTTACCATATGACCTGGTCTCCATTATGCCGGATAAAGCATTGTTCATCAACACATTGCCCCTGTATCTTTTGGAGAAGTTGCTCTTGGAGGAGATTTAGATCCCTTCTTTATTCATGGCTTTGTTCTTAGACAGAATTATGAGTGAGCCCCTCTATGGCTGAAAAGCCCCCACCTAGGAATGGTCTCAGGAGGCTTTACTGTTGGCAGACACAAGACCTATGGGGGTGTGCATCTTTTTCTGTATTGGACAATCATTCCTCCAGATATCCCAAACAGTCCTTTGGGGTCTTCAACATAGTTTTTTATAAGCTTTTCTGGAAGTTCAAGGATTGGACTGCACAGGACTGGGGTAAAGTTATTTTCTCTTATGAAGTCCCCATTAGACTGTTTGGGACACCCAAGCAACCAACTTTGTGAAACCTAAAATATATGTCAGTCTCCAAGCATCTGAACTTGACTATACATTATTGAGTTCAGTATCACAAAAAATTATTGTTTATCACACATCCTTCTATGCCTTGGCTATTGCATCGCTCTTGCAAAGTCCAGTTGTGCATAAGACAGTATAGGGCCAAGCGGAGAGGGCGAAAAAAAAACTAATATTTCCACCCCTACAGTCATGTATCTCAAAGGATGGGAAATGAGATCTAAACGAATTGTATGAAATTACAATTCTTGCTAGTATTAATTGATTTCTACTATTGATGAGCGAGTGGTAAGATCTTCAGGTTCGGAAAGCTCTAGCAGAATACTGTTTCAAAAAGCAGCAAAAAAAACCAGCACCACCAGAATTGCTTACAATAAAAATTGTGCAAATGCACATATTCCTTCTGTACTATATAATATTAAAAAAAGTTTAAATATTTGGCAAAAAATTGATCAATCTTTTGAACCATTCTGCCACGTCAAGGCAATCTCATCAGGGGTGTCCTACTCTTTTATTATTTTATTTTTATTTATTTATTTTTTATTTATTTATTATATTATATTATTTTATTTTATTATCATTTTTTTATTTTAGTTGTGTCATACGGTCTCCAACATACACATAAAGTGCAAACATTTATCAGGTGCATCAACATTTGAACAGTTTCAGTATTAGGTATTCGGTATTTGGTTACAGCTATCCGAACCTGAAGATCTTACTACTCGCTCATCACTAATTTCTACTCTTTTAGCAATTCCAACTTTCAGATGTACTGGTCGGTTCCGTTCCAGGTTCCACCAAGGCATCTCTCCTGTTATTCTTCATGACTATGCAGTCTTACCTTCTCATACAGATATTTGCCGGAATGGGACAAGAACCAGCAACGGATGACACCTAAACTGGATCAACCTTATTAGCAGGTAATTTACAGAGTACATAAAATTTTTTATTATTTATTTTTCTTCAGGTATTGCAAAGTTGTAATTAAAAAAAAATGTTATATTTCACTATATTTTCTCCAAGCAATCACGCTGATGTTCTGTTTTAAAGCTCAATTCATTTTTTTTTTAAAAGTTCCTTATTACTGCTGCTCATCAAGATCCATACACTATATTCAGTTTGTGTAGGGAAATTACACTGTGTGCAGAATTATTAGGCAAATGGGTATTTTGATCACATGATACTTTTTATCCATGTTGTCCTTCTCCAAGCTGTATAGGATTGAGAGCCAACTACCAATTAAGTAAATCAGGTGATGTGCCTCTCTGTAATGAGGAGGGGTGTGGTGTAATGACATCAACACCCTATATAAGGTGTGCTTAATTATTAGGCAATTTCCTTTCCTTTGGCAAAATGGGTCAGAAGAGAGATGTGACGGGCTCTGAAAAGTCCAAAATTGTGAGATGTCTTGCAGAGGGATGCAGCAGTCTTGAAATTGCCAAACTTTTGAAGTGCGATCACCGGGCAATCAAGCGTTTCATGGCAAATCACCAGCAGGGTCGCAAGAAGCGTGTTGGGCAAAAGAGGCGCAAAATAACTGCCCATGAATTGAGGAAAATCAAGCGTGAAGCTGCCAAGATGCCATTTGCCACCAGTTTTGTCATATTTCAGAGCTGCAAAGTTACTGGAGTATCAAAAAACACAAGGTGTGCTATACTCAGGGACATGGCCAAGGTAAGGAAGGCTGAAAAATGACCACCTTTGAACAAGAAACATAAGATAAAATGTCAAGACTGGGCCAAGAAATATCTTAAGACTGATTTTTCAAAGGTTTTATGAACTGATGAAATGAGAGAGACTCTTGATGGGCCAGATGGATGGGCCAGAGGCTGGATCAGTAAAGGGCAGAGAGCTCCACTCCGACTCAGACACCAGCAAGGTGGAGGTGGGGTACTGGTATGGGCTGGGATCATCAAAGATGAATTTATGGGACATTTTCGGGTTGAGGATGGAATGAAGCTCAACTCCCGGACCTACTGCCAGTTTCTGGAAGACAACTTCTTCAAGCAGTGGTACAGAAAGAAGTCGGTATCGTTAAAGAAAAACATGAGTTTCATGCAGGACAATGCTCCATCACATGCATCCAACTACTCCACAGTGTGGCTGGCCAGTAAAGGTCTAAAAGAAGAAAAATAATGACATGGCCCCCTTGTTCACCTGATCTGAACCCCATAGAGAACCTGAGGTCCCTCCTAAAGTCTGAGATCTACAGGGTGGGAAAACAGTACACATCTGGGAACAGTGTCTGGGAGGCTGTGGTGGCTGCTGCACGCAATGTTGATCGTAAACAGATCAAGCAACTGACAGAATCTATGGATGGAGGCTGCTGAGTGTCATCATAAAGAAAGGTGGCTATACTGGTCACTAATTATTTTGTGTTTTGTTTTTGCATGTCAGAAATGTTTTTTTCTACATTTTGTACAGTTATATTAGTTTACCTGGTGAAAATAAACAAGTGAGATGGGAATATATTTGGTTATTATTAAGTTGCCTAATAATTCTGCACAGTAATAGTTACCTGCACAAACAGATATCCTCCTAAGAGCCAAATCTAAAAAAAAAACCACTCCAACTTCCAAAAATATTATGCTTTCATATTTATGAGTCTTTTGGGTTGATTGAGAACATAGTTGTTGATCAATAATAAAAATATGTCTGAAGGTGGGTAGTGTTAAGCCCTTGCTGATTGGGCGCAGAACTCGTATGACACAACAATGTCATGTGAGCCTCGGGAGAATGAATGCCAACACCGCTGGAATAGGTACTGGCTCTGGAAGTGAGTAAGCATATGCCCAGATTGAGAAGAGGTTGTCCAAGTAGTCTACAATCCCTATAAGTTCTGTGAGTTGAGAGGTGAGGCCTTTATTGAGGAGACTTGATTTTTCAAAACATCTCACGGTTTGAAATCTAGGGATTTTGGAGGTCATGCTATCTTATATTCTTCGCTCATCGCATCCTAGTGGCTTATCTCAGCTATATACTCATGCAGTCACAAATATGACATATATAAAAACATTCCCCCTCTGACCAGGCCACCTTCTTTAATTGCTCCCTATTCCAGTTCTGATGTTCTCGTGCCCACTGTAAGTACTTTTTGGCCTGGAGAGTTGTTATCGCAAACACTTAGACCAGTCTGCGGCCACACAGCCCTATGTGCTTTATGTTCTTATACTCTGTGTGTTTTGATATATCTCTATCACAGGCGCCAGTAACTTTAGCGATTTGTGCTCCATCTGTAGGATTAGGCCAGAAACTTTGTCCTATCACCATTTCAACAATTGTCCTTCTTTGGACCATATGTGGCATGTGCTAACCAATATTGTCAACAAGGGCACAACCACTTAGTTTTCAACCCACATTCTAGGTCCTGTTAGCCAATTCCAGGTGGCCCAAAGGGTCCAAACAAATTAAAGGGGGGAAGGGGCGTTAGTTCCATTATCTGCTAGGCCTCCTTTACTTGGAACTTGTCTGGTTGCAAGTGTGGCGCCCCACTAAGAGTGCGTCACAAAAGGGTACTGCACCCCTGAATGAAGGTGCCATATCCTTTGTTCTGGTAATGAGTAGAAGAATCCTGAAGCTCCAACACTACACACAGACACCTAGTGATAGGGGACCAATCAGACACCCGTTCCTAGGGTAACAGGTCTTGGTGGGAGGAGAGCTAGGTTATATAGTGAGTGGGAGAGCAGGAGTTAGATCAGGAAGTGAATGCAGAGAAGCCAGAAGGGAGCTGCACAGGCTGTGCAGCACAGAGAGAGCAAAGTGAAAGCAGCAGATGTAGCAGAGTTGGAGAAGCTACAGAGAAACACTGAGGAAGCTAACTGGGAGTGCACCTCAACCTGGTGACCCAGAAGAGAGAGCTATATGAATCAGGTTATGACGGCATCACCACTTTAAGCGTAGGTGCAGGCAGAAAATAATGTACTTACAATTATGGTCATCTGCCGCGACACTACTATATATGATAATGAAATATAGTGGGAGCTCAGTCCCTTCCCCCCTTTCCCTGGTTTGGTGTCCACACATGGACAACACTGTTAGAGCCCTACACACACCTTTTCATCATTCCCAATTAAACCTTTGGCATATAAACCTATTCACACTCACAATTCATTAGGGCATAGTGTTAGGACTTGGCAGTGGAGAGCTCCTTGTAAGTGGATGCCAAGCTTAACCGCTAGTGGCCATTAACGGGAACTAAGATCTCCATTTTATCCTATTTACCTTAGAGTAGCTTCTGCAATTCATACATTCACTTGATCCTCATGTTTCCAGTGCCACTCATTATTTCATTTATTTCATTATCATATATAGTAGTGTCGCGGCAGATGACCAGAAGAGAGAGAGGCCAAAGAATAGAAAGGATAACTGACTATCCTGGTCCAGGCCACAGAACCCGGAATACCGGTTCCGAGGTGGTCCAGCAGGCTACATCCCTGAACCACAGAACCCGGAGTGGTCGTAGGCTTCCTAGGAGCCCGACTCACAAACTACCACCTACCGCAGCTTATACCAGGAGCACCCACCATTGAAGGCCAGGGACCGTGTGTCCGGATCCACACGGAATCCCAACCGAGGGTCTTCACTGCTCTTACGCGGGTATAGCAGAGCAGCGAAGTGAAGGGAAAGACACCTGTGGAGCTTCAGTGCTCATTGCCAGAACCACCCGATCCACTGCCTCAGCCGACACCATCGCATACCTTGTAAAGCTGCCGTTTACCAGAGTAAAGAACCTGTACAGAGTGAGCAGCGTGTCCTAGCCTTATTCCATGAACTGTGCTTTACCTGCATTGTTTAACAGGAATGACTGAGCTGCCCTATTCCACCATTACAGCTCACAGCTCCGGGGAACCCGCTCGTCCTGTAGGGAGCAATTCCATCTTGCTGCCGCCCATCACCCCGGAGGATCCAGCAGCGCCGGTGCCATCACCGGAACCTACAGGTGGCGTCACGAACTAAAACTTTATTTCCCTTTTTATTATTTTATTTTTCCCCTTTTTATTGACCACCGTGCCAACGGTGAGTCACAAGCTACATAGCCAACCCTTTCATAGACTATGCCCCACCTCCAAGGAATATGATTAATTCTCCCAAGTAACCATCTTAGCCTAGGGGGACTGGAGGACAGCCTTGACCTTGGCAACAAGAGGGCCACACATACACAATTCAACACATTAAACATAAGCTGAGTCACATGATACATGCCCCATGTCTATTTTAAAGAAAGGAAGAAAGTTGACCCTTCATCCTCTTTCACATGTAGGGCACCTAACATTGAGTGCTCCAGTATCAGTGAGGTACCCTGTTTTAGTTATACCCCCTCTCCTTACTCATGATATTTGGTAAGTTAAGTAGTTGTAGTTGTAGAGATGGATAACATATGATCTGTGGTGAGGATCCAGTAATATTTATTGTAATTCATTTGGAAATCTCATACAGAGAGTGACAGGAAGCCTTGGACGCAGTAACCTAAAAACTGAGCTCCCGGGATCTGACAAAGCTATTAAGAACTGATAAAATATTAAAACTATTCATTTTGTGGATAAACTGTCTGAAAAATTGAGATCTCATTATGGGGTTTTGTTGGCTGATCTTTTCTAAAAATAAGGAATAAATTACTATTCCAAAATTGTATTTCTTCAGAGTAATAATACAAATTAGTTTTGAAAGGCAATAATAATAATAATAATAATAATAATAATAATAATATAGTAATTTATCAAAACCAAAGCAACCTATTACATTATTCCAATCAATGCTTCAGCCAATCTATATTGTCTGAAGATACAGTCACTGTTTATGGAAGTCTGTATGCTGTTCGATCGTTGGCTTAGATTAGCTGTTGTGCTGCCATCAGCATGATTCTAGCCTATTGATGGCACCTACGTGAGAGTGATGACTTTCTTGGCCACCCTGTTAGGTTATGCTTGGACATTTGTTGATTATGCAGTTTCTTAACCTAGAAGGGAATTCTTCAATTTTGAATCTTTCATGTTTATGGCATGTCCATAGGCTATTCCACACATAGAAGTGTATTAAAATTTGATTTTATTTTCCTTATATAGAACCATTACATTCACATCACTTTACAAACATTATCATCATTTTCCCTGTATGAGCTCAAAGTCTACAAGTATATTCCCTATCAGTATGTCTTTAGGTCTTAGGCATGGGAAAAACTGGAGAACCTGGAGGAAACCCCGCAAACACGGGAGAACATACAAACTCATTGCGGATGTTGTTTTGGAGGGAATTAGACTCATTAGGACCCCAAGTTTATGCATTTAAGCCTTAGGTCAGAGGTGTATATGTGGCACCCTAACAGGTGTTGGTATCATGTCCAGAGGTAATTGGAGCTCCCTACACTAGGTAACTCATGCATCGATACACAAACCTGATCCCTGACCAGAAGGGGGAGCACAAAACCTAGATTTTAGGTTGACTCATTCTTCTGGTTGGGGGGAGAAGTTAGGGTAGTAAGTGTGAGGAAGAGAAGAGATAGGCCTGAGTAGACAAGGGTTCCTGGGGTTGGAGCTGCTGAAGGCTCACCCCAGGATCATACTGAGAAGGACACCAGAGTCCTGCGCTATCTAGGAATCTGCAAACCCTGAAAACAGAATCTGGAAACCAGGAGACTGCAGGTCTGCTGGTCAACCCTGTAGCACCAGTAGCCTACATTACAGAGAGCTCAGAACTGTGTCTAGCAGAGCAGCTTGCATAAGGGCTCAAAATTCATGCTGGCTGGAGCTGCTGCAGAGAAAAGAAGCAGGGAGGACAGATCAATTCATAAACGTCTGAATCCACCAACCAGGCAAGTACAAAAGGAAGGTTTTTTGTCCCCACTTAGTTGAGTGGACTCCAGTTGCTTCTGTACAGACTGGACCCTGGATCTGGTGGCAGTACCCTGGATTTCAACTTGTACCATTCTTTAGTAAAGGTATAGACTGCATTCCTCTGCCTGTTTGTCTCTGTCTGCTGTGCCTCTCACTACAAACCCCATCATCGCATCTACACCTTTACTATCCCAGAGGCTTGCTCCTGCTGAGGGAATGTTACATCCAGCTGTTCAACCATCTGTCCCTGGGCACACCATTAGCAGCGCTGGCCATCCCTGACCACATACCTCAGCTGGCATCACGGATCATTGATAATCTTTTATCCCCTGTAAATATCCCCCTTTTCCTTGTCTGGTCAGGGCCATAATGCTGGGCAATTGCCACTGTCATATTCCCGTATGACTGCCTGCCTGGCTACCGAGCACCCCGGCCCACGTGACCATGACATATACCTAACAGGGAAGTCAATCATTAAAGGGGAACACTGGGAAGATAAAAAAATTTGTATTGTCCCTGCCCTCCTACATGATAAAGCAAAGCTGGGCACTACGGTTCTAGGATCTATTGTTTCTAAATCAATAAAATCACCCCTCCCTCAGCCTAATGCTGCAGCAGTGACAGGAGGTGTGTTGGGGGTGTAGGCACTGGAGGCTCCAGGATCATCTTACATTTCTGCACCCTCACACTACTGCATGAACAGGGTATGTGGCAGGGAGTGTGGCCACCAGCCCCAATGTCACACTACAATCCAGCCTGATATACCATCCTATATAATACTGAACAGAAGTGTTCTCTCTTCAGAAGGCAATCATGCCACCAAGCAGATATAAATAAAGCTGTGATCTTTTGCTGTACAATGAATGATGGATGCATAATGTGGCTGCCATGTATCAGGCTAGGAGCAGAGGCAGAGCACTACATTGATTGATTCAGCACTGCCAAGGTCTCCCCTCCCCCATATAAACTTGGTAGCTTCCTGTTCCCTGAAACATTAGCACTATGCATGACTGAATTTCTCTGTCCCCGAAGGGAGGGATGGGTGCTGAGGAGCAGATATGATTTTATTAATTCATAAAAGATCTATAGATCCTAGAACTGTAGTGTACAGTTCTGCTTCATCATGTAGGGGGCATGGACAGACAAATTTACCCCTGAATTCCTTTAAGAATGAACAAAGACTTACTTTGCTCTTCTTGCCCTCAACAGGTAGGGTGATAACTACTGTTCATGGTACTGGTACTGTGCTTCCACATGTGTGCTGCCATTCCTTCTTTGCCATTCAGTAGTTACCGGTAGTCCTGTGGACATTCACTCCATTAAGACTTAGGACAGAAGTCCATCGTTCTGGTGACTATTTAAAGTCTCAGCTGTTGGACCTCCTCTCATTAATGGTTGGCTTATTATAATTGGAATACTTCTTTGAGGCTAAATAAAGTGCAAATGTCCAGAACCATTTAATGTTTTGGAAATACAGCAGCTCAGTCATGAAGAGGACAGCACGTAAAGTTACAAAATGGGAAGCCAAGTGCTGAGGAGCAGAGGAAATAAAAGTCACCAACACTCTGCTGAGCCCCTTATCACAGAGTCCTGACCTCCTTTGGCACAAACACTGCGCCCGCTGGAAGCTTCATGGCAGAGCAGCTGCATGCAGCCGTACATTACCAAGCACAATGCTGTGCGTTGGATGAAGTGGGTGTAAAGCCATCACAACTAGACACTGGAGAAGAGAAACATGTTCTGTGTAGTGAACTTCTCTATCTGGCGTTTGATGGATGTGTCTAGGATTGGTGAATGCCACGAGAGCAGTAGAGAAAGAAGAAAACAGCAAACTGTTCAATTACATCTCCACAAAAAGTGGCATTTTATACCCAAGAAAAATTAGGAGATCTGCCGGCTACAGCATTCTAATTTTATTCAAGATGTTTGTTCTCCAGGTATTCATTGGGCTTTCAGTGGTTTTTCTTGAATGTCAGGAGAATGATACCTGCCTGACTGCTTTGTGTCGGCTGTGAAGTTTAGTGGAGGAGGGATAATTTTTGGGGGTTTATTTTTCATGACACCTCAATTCCAGTAAGGGGAAATCTTAATGCTTCAGCACATAAAACATTTTGGACAATTGTAGCTTTCAACTTTGTGTGGACTGTTTGTGGAAGGCCCTTTTATCTTCCCCTGACTTTGCCCAGTAAATAAGACATGGTTGAGGGATTTGATGGAACAACATGACCGGCCGCACAGAGATGAGACCTCAAATCCATCCAACACCTTTGGGATAAAGTAGAACAGAGATTGTGAACCAGGTCCTCTAGTCCAACATCAGTGTGTGACCTCACAAATACTTTTGTGGCGCCCTGCATCCACAGGTACCCACAGGCCTTCCTAGAACACAGATGAGAATCCACAACAGTTACACCAGTACAACCAACACCTTCCACCCCAGCACAGTAGGGGGAGCTCAAATTGCTGTCCTTAGGCAATATCCCCTATAAATACTGATGCTGGGGAGGAGTTAGGCAGAGTGTGCAGACGCTAGGAGAGCTGCGAATACGTCCTGGTGATCGGTGCCGTGTTAGGCCCGAACCAGTGACCCTGAACAGCCTTTGAGCAGTCCTGCCAGGCCCAAAAGTGGGGATGGATGGCAAGGAGAGAAAAGAGGAAAGAAAGTGGGAGCCAGAATAGGTTCACCCAAACAAAATACCGGACACCGGGGTCTGCGTCTGCAGGAGAGCTACACGCCTAGCAGAGGGAAACCCCGGCAAATCATCACTGCCCCGGAGGTTTAGCTCTACCTGCAGGGAGTTGCTCTACCCTAGCTGCAATACCACCACCCTCCGGGGACTGTGACGGCATCTGGTGTCTAGACTTTAACCCTTTGTAAATACTAAACAACCCCTTCTTTCGGGTTGTCCCCCGGGGCCATGGATCTAGGCAGGCCACCAGTGACATCCCCACCGAAGCAAAGGGCCCAGACATCCTAGTTCCCATACCTGGGGTGCTACACTTTTCTGAATGAAAAGGTAAATATTCCCACAGATGCCACCAAAATCTTGTAAAAACTTTCCAGAAGAGTGGAAGCTGTTATAGCAGTGAAAGGGGAAGGAGGACCAACTATATACAAACGTCTATGAATTTAGAATGGAATGTCATAAAAACTCTTGTACAAATATGTAGGTGCCTAAAATACTTTGTCCAGATGTTGTATGTGGCATGCCTTAAAAAAAGTGACTGGAAGTTGGTCACTATGTGGGGGGAGTGGGGGTTTAAGGCTCAGCCATCTCTACCCTGGAGGACACTGTTTATATTCAGGCACCCCTTGCTGTTATTAAAAAGATATATATATATATCCGGGTTGGAGACTGATTCCTGGGTACTCAGGAATAGGCAAGAAGTTAAAGTCTAGTCAGTACACCCATTAGAGGTGGAGATAGAGTCTAGGAAAACAGGTTACAGCCATTTTGTTGGAGGCAAAAAGTGAGTGGAAGAAGAAAGGAGAGTGAGGGAGAGAGAATGGATAACCCAGCAACCCTAATTTGGATGGACCCTCTGGGCCATCTCAGGACTCTGGTTACATGAGGAATGCAAGGTTAGATGGATAATGCTGCCCGTAATACTGGCAAGGACTCTGTCAAGAATGCAACCCAGGCCAGCAACTGCTCTTCCCCCGAGTACCGGCAGTGCATGTTTAACATAGGCCTTAGCAAACAGGGTTATATCAAAGATGCATTGACTGATCTTTGTGACCCCTCCAGCACCTTACTGTTCTGCGGAACGAAAATCCTGATGGTTGGGACAAGAATCCAGGTAAGAGAGACCGTATGAAGACATCGTGTCTATCTGCAGAGTTCCATGGCGGAGTTAACCAAGCTACAGTGACAGTAGATGTACCAGTACCTGGGAAGCAATCTGTGTTAAATAGTCGAGGTTATATGAACCGATTAACCCCTGTGACTTTGGAGATCAGTGCCCGTGATGTCCTTTATTGCCAGGTGTTCTGTGACCATTTTAGTTAGACTGTTTTCTAAGAACCTGAACTCTGTGTCTGAACTGTCCCTGAGAGAACGTAACCGTGAACAAACCATTTGCACTGTGGAGGTGGCTAGGTCATGGACTTCACCTGAGCCCTGTATGGGAAGGGTTTGTTCTCACCCGTGACTTCTGCCCCGCCTCACCCCATCCACAGCTATGTAGCATTGACTTTTCTTATTTTCACACTGAGAATCATGGGTTCGTGTGTGATGTTAAACATCTGAAGTCGAAGGTGATGACAACGGACTTACTCATCCGGCAAATGTTGTATTCGGATGCAGTCAGCGAGGTTTGTGTCGTCATGCTGATGCTTATGGACGTCCATAAGAATTCCTAACAATAGTTAATGGGTACGTGGCCCCTATAAACCACGCTGAGTTGTGCCCCACAATTTACTAGGTAATTGCAGCTTTCTTATTTGGAAGTGTTAAGATATGCAAAGTAAAGTATGTGAATATTTATGACCACAGTCTTGAGACCAGGCCCCTAGCTTGAAGTCCCCTATATACTGAGTTGCCTCCTACTATAAGATAATAATGATATACGGCACAGATTTAATCTAATGATTACGCACTCATTCCGGCACACTTTACATTGGTTGCATGAGAAAAAAACTGGATAAAATCCCAGCAGATCTCATTATTCTCCAAACCCCTTGCTCTAGGAAGGTCTGAAAGGTCCTTTATCTAATGATTTAGAGAAATTTCTATTAAAGGCACAGAACAAAATGAGAGATCTCTGGAAAAAATAAGATAATTTGACTGCTATGAGACGCCACATTTTAATGTGAAACAGGCCGAGACGGATGAAACATTCATGGCGGAAGAGTTCCCCAAACAACTTTACGTTAAGTTAGAATATATTGTAAATTAAATGGAAAAAAGACTAAATTATGAAAAAAAAAATATTATAAATTACATATGGAAGAAGCTACCACCACTGAAATGCTGCAGATGTGACGCTAAGGTTAGGGTTTGGTTTTCAAAACCGGATCCGGTTTTGTCCATTAAAAATGGTCAAAACCGGATCCGGATCCGCAGCCATAGGCTGCAATAGAAAAACAGGATAGCACTATTTGCAATCCGGTTACCGCATCCGGTTTTGCAGCTTGCGGTAAAAATCATGCAGGCTGCATTTTTCTAAGCGAAAAACTGGATCCATTTTTTTTATTATAATTGCTGCCTATGGCAACCGGATCCGGTACCGCAAGGTATGAAAGTACCGCATGAATGTACCTTGCGGTACCGGATCAGGATCCACAATTTTTTCTCTTTGCAGATCTGGATCCAGACGTGGATGTGATGGCACATGGTAATACCGAATCTGGTAATGGATCCAGTTGCCGGATTGTGCCTTACAAATGTGACCCCAGCCTTAGGCTGCGTTCACATGATGAGGTTTTGATGTTGTGCACCATTAAGTAAATTAGGTTATTACGTGCTTATGTGCCTTTTTCTTGTGTTTTTGATGCTGCAGCTCTTTCCCCTTGTTGGGGTCATATTTTTAAAAAATCTGCTTTGTTTTTGATTCTATCATCAATGTCTCCCATCCTTGGAGACCTTTGATGAGTCTAGGACCTGAGGATTACATTGCCTTGTGAAACTCTGTTCTTTAAATGTATATTCCTTCTTTTGCTGCTGCAGGGGTTAAGGATTCTTTCCTTTCTGATATTGTTAGTTCTATCTTTGGTGCAGCATTTTGACCACTCCCATCCATTTTAAATAGTCATGTGTTCTATCATCTGATACTGGGTATAGAATTAATTTTCATGCTGAGCACCATGAAAGGAGAAAGGCCCTTTTCACATCTAATGTGCCTGTGCGCTTCGCTGCTTTGCCTGCCCTGCGCCACCGCAAATGCAAGCGCAGGTGCATTTAGGGGCAGCTGCAGCCAAGCGCAAAGGTCATGGATGCAGTGCTGCTGCGCGCAATGCGATGTTTCCGGGTGCGTCTGATAAAGTGCATGCGCGGTGATCTCAGCCCAGTCACACTCGTGCTTCGGGAATGTCGGCTCCAGCGCTCTGCTGTCCCAGCCATAGAAGGTAATGGGGCACCGAGCGCAAGCGCAAACAAACGCAGGAGCACTGCATCTATGCGTTGATGTGCTTGCCTGCGTTTGCAAACCCAGGTTAAATGCACCAACGCATAGATGTGAAATAGGCCAAAGTCTCTGGAAGTCGCTGAAGTGATGTCGCTTGCAGCCCTGGTGCTTTGTTGAAACTGTGGAGTTAGAATATACGGTATCTTATTTGGTTATGTCCCTCTGTCTGTCCTCTTTCTGTGTCTTATTACTTCAGTGGTGAAGACTAGAGTGTGGCACCCCAGGGTTCATGTGTCACAGTAACAACACCAAGGGTTAATTCCCCACACAACCACAACACTACACCAGCGCCTCCAGGCCAGAAGGGGGAGCTAAAGCTGCTTCCCTATATATTCTGGGTGGAGAGGAAGTGGCAGTTAGTTCAGTTCCTGAGAGGACTGAGGAAGAAGGACCTGGGTGTAAAAGTGCTGTGTTAGGCTCACCCCACGGTCCACTGTCCAGTTCCAGGCCGGCCAAGGTCTGAGGAAAGGAGAAGGAGCAGAGGAACACACCTGGGAGACCGAGTTCCCTGAAACTCACCCCACAGACGCGCATAGAACGGGTACTGGATCCGATGCTGACACAAACAGCACAGTGAACACCGGAATAGTGAAGGTCCCACATCTTCACTGTACCACAGCGAAGCAACACGGTGGGGTCAGGAACACGGAATAAGACTCTAGTTGCCTAGCAGATTGGTACCTGTGAGGGAAGACAGGGCCGGCAGCTTAGCTAAAGCGGCAGCAGGGCCACACACACAGCACAGACACAGGAAGCCAAAGGACCCGGCCAGGGTAGGAGCAACCCAACCCCTGTAAAGACTCTGTGGACAGTACTCAGCTGAATACCATCTGCTTCAGTAAAGAATTGGAAAACTACAAAACTGTGAGTCTGTGTAATCCTTGCGATCAAACCCCATTCTCCCTCATGAACTGTTATCATCACTACTGCCCCAGGGACCAGGCTCTGCCTGTGGAGAGCCGTCACATCACAGGCTGCAATCCATCATCCCGGAGGTTCTGCAGCAGCGGTTGTCACCCTGACCACATACCACGGGTGGCGTCACAACTATATGCCCTGTAAATAACCCCCAACCTTTACTTGTGGGCTCGGGACACGGTCCAGACCAAGACCGCCATGATATCCCCCGTGATACCCCGGTCCAGTACCGAGTACTCCTTCCCAGTGGGCTCCACAAGTGTGCTCCCTGGCCTTTGCACTATCCAGGGTGAGTGGAGGGATTAGGCGAATGACTGGGGGGAAGGACCCATATAGGAAAGATAGGGAGCTCAGTTTATAGACACAGGTTAGTGTCAGGAGGTGACCCGTCTCCCCTCCCCTACCACTAGGGCCTTTTTTCTTTTACATCAATGTTGTTATCTCTGTGTTGCTCCGTGCGTCAGACGTTCTCTTATCCAAACGTGACAGATACTCCCTGGTATTTGGCTTTGATAAAACTTTACTGATATACGGTACTTTTGTGCACATTAGTTGCGTTTTCAATCCATTTCCAGAAGCCTATTAGAAGTTATTTTGAAAAAGGATTTGATTCTAACAAGAAAACGTGTAAATAACACTCTTGGATGGACCCTGGAGTGTGGAACTCTCATCATGTACAGCAGCATGGTCATCTCCAATCACCAATCCTCCACCTTACATCCAAGAACTCTGAATTACGACTCTTTTGCAACTTTTTAAATTTTAATTCATAAATCTTATAAGGGCTTATTTACATGACTAGATGCGACTATTTTCCCATTCACATTGCAAAAGTGTTTACAATGGTATAGAAATGCAAAATGTTGCAAATTTTTGTGCAAAAAACAAAATGCAACCTTGTCTCTGCATTCATGTGATTACACTATATGCTGCAATACGACAGTACATAGTTAAAGGAAATCTGACATCAGGCTTTTGCTACGCAATGTAAAGACAGTATGCTGTAAGGGTTAACACAGAGATTTCAGCTATACCTCTCTTATCACACTGCGTGTAGTTGTTGATTACCTGCTTTGATTGTTTTAGCACCAGTAGCTTATCATTGCACCGGACACAGCATTGTGTGAGCCCATCAGGCATACCCTCCTTTGTGATTAACCGCTCACGGTCTATAGACCTTGTATATAGTCAGGTGTGGGACCTTGTATTTAGTCAGGTGTGGGTGTGGGCAGCTTTTCAGCTTTGCTGCATGGTTAAAACTAAGAACTCTGCTTGTGATAGAATTGCAGCACCCAGTAATCTATTTGATACATTGTTCGATTCAGGGTCTCTTTGACTACATAATGCTGCTCTCAGATGACCCCACTGACAAAGCATAAGCGAAACAGGCGCCTGGGTATCTATGTTAACCCTTTTATGGCCTAATTTTCCCCTTCTTTTGTAATCTACCAATTGGACATCTTTCTCTTATATTCTCACTTTGTGGCTGCTTTGGACAGTACTTGGCAGACTTCATAGATTTTTTGGTTTTTAATACAAATTTTTCAATAAAGGTTTATATTTTTTGTTATAGTTGGCTGACTACTTATTTATTTATAGATAAGGGTTTGTTGCTCTCAGATAAGGTAGCAAAAACCTGCTGACAGCTCTCCTTCTCCTATAAAGCCCGGTCATGGACTGATGCACATAGAAGGACTGACAGGGCAGTCACTGCGGACTTCAGAAGACCCCTAGCTGCCATGATAGTCCATTAGTTCCCTGTGATAGCATCATGAGGAAGGGGCACAATGGGTGCCGATGTATCTGCAACTTAACCCTTTAAATGTCCCTTTCAGTATTTGACAACAGCATTTAAATGGGTGAAAAGAAGTGATTGAAGCACACACTTGACGCTGATTTTACAGTCAGATGCTGGCCATGACCACATGATGTTATTTTGCATGAAGTGGTGTAAGAGGGTTAAGGGGTTAACTTTCTTCCTCCCTTTAGGCAAGACGGGGATATGTATTATGCACCCTTTTATATGATCAATTTTGTGTGTGAGGCCCTTAGTGGCCATGGTCATGGAAGCTCCCCGATCCCCGTTTGAAGAGGATAGTTATTGCGAAGACTTAACCACTTAATCATATTCCTTGGGGGCGGGTCTTGGTCTATAAAAAGGATCTGCAGTGTGGTTTGGCCAGGAGAATCCCATGTAGAAGAAGCCTATCAGGAACTGATTTCCCCAATAATTGTACTAGATCTTTGGGTCATACTGGATGTGAGCCTAGGATCTGGATTGTGAGGCAGAATACAAAGTGAGTGCACTCCCCCTGGCCAGTGCCTGGATAGCAGCCTGCAGTGGTGGTTTGGTGGGTCTCCGGGATATACTCAAGCAAGCAAGTCGCCACCGTGCAAGTGATGGAGGAACTCTGTCTGGCAGTGCCCCATCCATCCTCTAGATGTCTCCTCACAAGTAGGGTAGGGCTGGAGCTGTAATGGACTCTATGAATTCATGGCAGGTCACTGTGATGTCAGAAGACAGGAGTCAGGAGGTACCGGGATGAGGGGAGCAGCCTGCAACACATTATGCAAATGTGAATAGCCCGACTTTTGCAACGTTCAAGTACACTGGCCAAGGTTCGAGAGACTGTTCCAGTAAACTTTCTTTAAAAATTTTAATTGACTGTGTAAATAAGTGGCCTTCACCAAGGGCACTTCAGAACAGAGCTTTTGCATTAAGGAATTGGCCAGGGTGAGTCCTGTGACACCAGATCCTGCCTCACCAGCCACGACTGCAGCCTCTACGGCTGGCACCTTAACTGTGGTGCTACATACACCATGTTCCAAATTATTATGCAAATGTTCTTTTTCTTTGATTTTCCTAAATGGTCGGTGCAAATGACAGTCAGTGTAATAAAAGTCATCACCCATTAGAGTATACATCAAATTTTTTTGAAGAAATCTCCCAATGATAACAGTATAATCTTCAAAATTAAAAAAACTCTAACTGCAGTGTTACAAATTATTAAGCACAGTAAAGTTTGTAAACATTTGATATGTTTGAAAGAACTGAAAATGCTCATTTGTTGAAGTTGCAGCATTAGGAGGTCACATTCACTGAAATAAAAAGCTATTTATCTCCAAAACATCCTAACAGGCCAAGTTACATGGTAACATAGGAACCCTTCTTTGAGATCACCTTCACAATTCTTGCATCCATTGAACTTGTGAGTTTCTGGAGAGTTTCTGCTTGTATTTCTTTTCATGATGTCAGAATAGCCTCCCAGAGCTGCTGTTTTGATGTCGGCAGCAGAGAGATCCTTTTTCTTTCCCATGTTACTTGAAAACTGTGGCCTGCTCAATATTGTGGAACACCCAGTTTTCCTTTTATTGGGCTCACCTGCCAAACTAATTATCACATGTATCTGATATTGATTTCAGTGATCCAAAGAACCCTGAGACACAATACAATCAATGGGTTCCATTGATAAAAAAAAAACCTATGACACTTAAAACCAATTTGCATAATTATTTGGAACATGGTGTAATGTGAGAGATAGATGGCTGAGTTTTTCTATCTATCTATCTATCTATTATCTATCTATCATCTATCATTCTATACTCTATCATCTATTATTTCTATCTTACCTATATCTTACCACTCATACTTTACCACTTATGAAGGGAATCTGTCAGCAGGTTCTTGCCTTGTAATCTGATAGCACTATGAGGAAGTAACAAAGACCCTGATTCCAGTTATATGTCACTTAATATACTGGGTGCAGTAGTCATAATAGACTCACAGTAGTCTGTGCTTCAAATATAGCAGAACTCAGTTGTTGAGCTGTGTATAACCCACCCACATCACAGCTTTCTGTGTACATTGTATAGTGACAGAGCTGCTAATCAGTGCTAGTGGTGTAGTTGGACTATGCTGCATGTGCCAAGTTGTCTTGTAATAATAATTGCCTGCTGATAAAATGCTGATTGTACTGAAACAGTAAAACACAGCTCAGTAAGTGACATATCGTGCACTCAGATTCAATGCATAAGCATGCTGTCAGATTCCATTCACTACTACGGTAGCATTTAGCTAAAATTAATAAAATTTGTCACAATGTATCAGTTTCCCTTACCACCTTATTTTCCTTTGTGTTGTATATTGTACCATACCAATCCGGAAAGGCATACAGCTGTTTTTTCAAGTATCTGTATTGTCCCGACCCGACTCCCTAGTCATTTAGGCCCCCTGTGTCCTGCAGATGGTCTAATAAAGGGTCCATTATATGTACAAGACAGCAGATCTCTTCTAAATCCTTTCACCCATGATCTACGATCGATCCAGATTAGGCAGCCTTAACCTTATCCTGTACTAACGAGTGTGAAAGGAAAGTCCAAAATCAATATTGTAAAGCTGAGTCTAATAATGCCTCTATCCCTATCTATCAATGTGATCATCCTTATCAATGTAATCATCACCCCTGTGCTTCTAATGATTACATGATTACCATTAATCGCCCCAGGACATCTACACGCGATACATCCATGTCGTGTGACCGGTGTCCTGAACTTCAGAGATGGCTCCGAGGGAAGCGGTTTCACGTTTCTCTGTTTTGGATTTGCTTTTCTGGTAGGAGCAGTTCCTTTCGGCACCATACAGTATTTAATAGCATCTATGTTTTCCTTTTGTGGTGGCTGAGTTAAAGTAGCTTTCACCCATTGGGAATAGAAAATCTCATTCATTGCTTGCAAGGAATTCCATTGAGCACTTAATCAGCTTATAGACTGTTATATCATGCAATAGAAGGCTGGGCGGGGTCTAACCTTCATATGTGCCTACTCTCCACTTCTCATAGCAGGGCGAACAGGTGGGCGCCTTTGTAGAGCTGACGGTTATTGGTGTATTGTGTCCTTAGTTTACAGTTTTTCTAGTCTTCTAGTTTCGAGAAACCTGGATTGTCATGTTCTTTTAGCTACTTTTCAATCAGGTCAACATTTTAGTTTTGGTCCCCTTTCCCCACAAAGTAGTGTATACAGTCCCACATAACCAGATAAATAATCCAAATGGAAGTCACTTTTTAAATATTATTGGTGTAAATCTGGTGGGAGATGACCCACTGCGCCACGGGCCGGGTTTACCCTGGACTGTATAGTCATTGTGTGGCACTGCTATATAGTCATTGTGTGACACTGCTGTATAGTCATTGTGTGACACTACTGTATAGTCATTGTGTGACACCGCTGTATAGTCATTGTGTGACACTGCTGTATAATCATTGTGTAACACTGCTATATAGTCATTGTGTGACACCGTTGTATAGTCATTGTGTAACACTGCTATATAGTCATTGTGTGACACTGCTGTACAGTCATTGTGTGACACTACTGTATAGTCATTGTGTGACACTGCTGTACAGTCATTGTGTGACACTGCTGTATAATCATTGTGTGACACTGCTTTATAGTCATTGTATAGCACTGCTATGTAGTCATTCATTGTATAGCACTGCTATAGAGTCATTGTATGGCACTACTATATAGTCACTACTACTTGATACTGTATGATAGAGTTATTATTTCACTGTATGGTAATATTTTTTAATCACACTATCTTACATTAACAAGAGTTTTAGTGGATCTCCTGGGACCCAAAATGTCTGGAACTGAAGCCTCTGCTCCACCATTGATGTGACTCTATGGTTGTTGGAGGACTCTGCACTGCACATTTTTTATATTTCTACATATTTGAGTCCGATTTGATTCAATATTTTCAGCCTGGTAGGATCACTGTTCTCTGACTGGCAGGGTGCAAACTAGAGAGATTTTAACACATTGTTGTGTTCTCAGATGCTATTATTAAAGAAAAAGTACATCTACAAGAAAATCTACATTTCACTTTGAGGTGGATTCATGTAAATATATCCTGTACTTCAATAGTTACTTAAAATCCAACAGACTTGTGCTCATTCCTCCGACTCACAAAGTAGTCTTTGATCCACTGCTGGGTCAAGAGGTGTTGTCCCCGAAGACTCCACTTGAGTAACCACCTATAATTATGCCGATACGTCCACAGTAACTGTTGATCTGAAGTTTTCTCCAAGGGGTTTCTCCATCTATCGTGCGCATCTCCCTAAGCCAGTTAAATCCTATGGAGGAAAGCCCATCTTCATCCAAAAATCACTTTTACCAATGAGATTTAATTCAATTATTTCATTTGAAAGCAGAATTCAGGAGGGAGGTTTGTAGAAATACAGACCTGCAAAAATAATTATGTTTTTCAATATGTTCTGCACCTGTGGAGAATACGAGAATTGTAGACGTTACTTGGAAGAATCACTTGGTTTAATTAGATCTTTTTTGCCATATTGTACCACGAAGCATTCCGCTAGAAGGCATGAAAGCGGACACAGAACCATGTCCTCTAATATTGGATATAATAAGGGGTTAATAAGGGGTTTAAAGCCTTGCTCTACTTGAGACTTAAAATCTCAATGTGATTGCAGTCAACCTTACTGTCTGACTGCCCGACATTATAGTCAGAATTGTTGGCTGGACTAGTAGTTACTTGGTCCCCTTTCCAACCATAATATTTGTACTTTTGGTTAAGGTTAAAAAATACATTAAAACACCACCTATCTCTTGCATTTCTCTTTCTTTTGTAGGCCCAACTTCATGAGTTCTCTGACTATGGGGCTGTATGTCCGCTGTCACCTTGAGCACATCTCTAAAGGTACCTTTACACGCCGCTACAGAAGGTTAGAAACCACTGGGTGTCTCACGTGCACGTGGACGTTTCAACGGTTCCTAACGGTACCTGATACCGCATTTAAACGCCGCTACAAGGTGCTCCACAGTAGGTTTTTTCTATCCCTGGAAGCACCGAGGGGTGCCGCAGGTTACCTTCTGTAGAGCACCTTCCCTCATTTACACGCCGCTACCACAAGGCAATATGGGAGGACCTGGGGCAGCAGGGACAACACATAGGCGTGCCAGAGTTGTGGATTACGAGACGCTCGTACGGTGATTGGACAAAGCAATAACATCATGATTGGCCAGGCAGCGCAGGAAGGCTGGCTAATACATGATGCTTTTGCAATTGTGTAGTGTGACTGGTCATCTCCTTAAATATGCCGCCCTATGCAGGGACAACCAATCGTAACGCAGGAGCTTCCACCAATGATCGCTGATGGGGCGCGGTATCCCGGAGGCTGTGTCATGCCCCAGGGAGTTCACTAGGTGACGAAAATACCTTCCTGTTACTTGATTACACGCCCCTAACCATAGGGTTTAAACCTACCTGTTTTTGAGCACTGCTGAAATACAGGTGTCGACAGTGACCGGTGGCAACAACCTGAATTACACACCGCTACCTCGCGGTGTTTTGACGGTACAAGATATAATTGTCTCCGACACCCAGTGGTTTCTGACCTTCGGTAGCGGCGTGTAAAGGTACCTTAAGTCCTGATGGTCAGTCCATTTTTGGTTGTTGATAACTTTCATCTTTCCTGTTAAAAAATGTAGCCCTACAAATATCTACATAATATTTATGAGATATAATGAAGCTGTCAACTCACATAACCTGCAATGGGCCAGATTCAGCACTAGCCATTGCACTTATGAAGTCCCAAGCAGTTTCCAGTTTTCTGCCTTCGACAGCTACATAGGCATATGGCCTTCTCTGCCTTTGAGGCCCTTGAGTTGTGTCTGTGGAGTAGCTGCTGACTGGTTGAGTACATTTTGGTTACATTGGTTAGCAAAACTCAGTGAACAGAAAATTCAGCTCAACCCTTTGGCTTCCCTAGAGAGCAGGATCCACACCGTCACATGGAGCTGCCCGGTCCCGGCGGTGAGCGTCCAGCAGAAAAGGAAATAAATCCTCCGGCATACTCAGAAACACAAGTACGTATAAAAGCAATCTTTTATTTATTTCTTCATGATTAAAATTTCATGGCACAGGCAGAGGATACCCCAGTATATCGGAGGAGATCCCATGCGTTTCGACTTTATCAAGACTTGGTCATGGAATGAGAGATTCAAGCACAAGGACTTTAGAGTATAGCCGAGTCATGACTAGGTCAGGAAGAGTTTTGACAAAAAAGAATAAACTTTGCCATTCACACAAATAAAAAAGGGTCAATAAGGTATTTTATTTTCACAAGGTTCAGAAAAAATTATATATATCCAATGCTTCGACTATTTAAAATTGAGGATCCAAGGAAAAAGGATTGAGAACTGAATGGATCAAGTTAACATCACATTGAGATATTATCTCTATTTGTGACTCACAATTTTCCATTCTTGATGTATAACTTGTTTTTATTACTTTTCTCACCAATTGTGTCAGACTCTTTTGCACTAGACTTACCTCCTTCATTCACTCAAAGCACCAACCACGCAAAGGCTCTATTATCTACCTTCAAATGTTCTTATTGAACAAATAACCCTACTACATCATTTTTCCTTGCATTCTTGAGAAAGGCTTTAAATAGCTGAAACATTGGATATATATATTCTGAAACTGTATCAATAGAAATAACACGGCAACTCACCACGGAAGGCTCTTCATGATTTTTATTCCATGCGATTCGTCACGGACAGGCAGGGAAGGAGGGAGTGCTGAGAATCGGTGACGGTTCCCCGTTTCGCAGCGAGACTCGCTGCTTCTACGGACCACACTAGTCTGACTAGTGTGGTCCGTAGAAGCAGCGAGTCTCGCTGCGAAACGGGGAACCGTCACCGATTCTCAGCACTCCCTCCCTTCCCTGCCTGTCCGTGACGAATCGCATGGAATAAAAATCATGAAGAGCCTTCCGTGGTGAGTTGCCGTGTTATTTCTATTGATACAGTTTTAGACTTTCTTCTTAACTCGCACACGTGCACCACCAGAGACGGGAGTCGCACACTCTGAGGGTTAGATCAAGCGACATAGTGCGATTGTGCCCGACCATCCTACTCGCAGCCGCATATATATTTCTGAGCTTTGCGAAAATAAAAGCAAACCACAAAGACATGATTGACCCTCTTTTTTCATAGAATTGTCGAATTTTATTCTTTTTTGTATCTGACTTTTATAACTTCTGAGCACCTATATTTTGCAGTAGAGACATGTTATTATATAGGCAGAGACATGAGGCAGAACTGTAATCAAACAGTCCAGCGCCAAATTCCAGAGGGCTATCCAAGGTATGCCTTCCCTCAACCCATCCTCTGTGTCTAGCTATCGACCCCTATCACTTCTCCCTTATGCTTCAAAACTGCTGGAACAGCATGTCCATCTTGAACTGTTCTCCCACCTCGCCTCCTGCTCCCTCTTTGACAGTTTACAATCTCGCTTCCAACTGCATCACTGAACTGAAACAACTCTAGCTAAAGTCACCAATGACCTACTAACTGCCAAGAGCAAGCGACACTACTCTGTCCTCCTCTTGGATCTATCTTCTGCCTTTGACACCATTGACCATTCCCTCTTGGAGCAGATTCTTTCATCTCTTGATATCATAGACTTGGTTCTATCAACCTCTTCATATGTAACAGACTGGACATTCAGTGTCTCCCATACCACCTCCACAGCTCTCACCCTGTCTATCGGTGTTCCCCAAGACTCAGTTCTAGGACCCCAGCTCTTCTCCATCTACATCTTCAGCCTGGGGTAGCTCATACAGTCTCACAGCTTTAAGAATCATCTTTATGCTGATGAAATGCAGATCTACTTCTCTGGACCTGATATCACCTCCCAACTAATCAGAATCCCACAATGTGTGTCCGCGATTTCATCTTTCTTTTCTACTTGCTTTCAAAAACTGACAACTGGACAAAACGGAATTCATCATCTTTCCCCCATCTCACTCTACCTCTCCACCAGACCTATCCATCAAAGTGAATGGCTGCTCACTTTCACCAGTCCTGAATTCTCGGTGCATAGGGTGATCCTCGACTCTGACCTCTCTTTGAAGCCACATATCCAAGCCCTTGCCTCCTCCTGCTGACTCCAACTCAAAAATATTTCTTGGACCTGTACATTTCTTGACCAAGAAACTGCCACGCTTAGATTGTGCTGACTTTGCCGGATGCTGCTGTGTTTATGTTTGCGTGTCTTCAGAAGCTGCTTGAGGTATGGATGTGAAGGTCTTGTGCTCAGTTGCTGGTTGATGTGCAGGTTTGGTGTGACTCACCTGAAATCCCCTCCCCCTAGCCTTTAGGTAGCCTCTCCTTCCACCAGGTGGTGCTGCTGATAGGGTTGCACTCTATGTCTGGAAGCTATGCTGTACAGACCTGTGTGTTTGTGATAAGCACAGGGAGAGGGGTACTCGGATACCGGGATGGGTTCGTGGCTGTAACGGGGAATCACGGGTGGTCAGTTTCCCGGTTCCATGCCCTGGCTCTCATTGTTGGGGAGGGAAGGATAATTTAGAGAAAGGTCGTGACGCCATCTGTGGATCCTGGTAATAATGATACCAGCGCTGCAGGCCGGCTGCTGAGGTGATGTGATGCAGCTTAGTGTAGTACAGCTCCCCACAGGTGGAGCTTTATCTCAGAGCAGCAGGGATAGATGAGGGAAGTAGTTGTTCGTACCCCTCTTGACGGTGCAGAGGCCCTCTGGGCACCGGCGGGAAGGAAGGACAGACACCGATTCAACTTCAATGTCCTTTACTGGTACCGGCAGATGGTAGAGTACACAGTATAGTCTGGTAGAATGGGGACGTAGCTGAAAATCCAGTCCCTCTATTCTAAGGGGCCTAGTGTTGTGTGTTAGTACAGACTCCATAAGTTAAACCCCAAGCCCACAACTACGGAGGCACTACACCTTCTATTCGGGGTGCAGTACCTCCCTGCGGCGCCTAGCCATAGGGGCACCGCATTTGTATTGCTGAAGACCTTTCCTTTGGAGTTGCTCTATCCCGGTTCTGTGGAGGGAGGTGAGGGGGGAATAATGCATCACTGGTGGAGGAGTTTAGGGAGAGGCTGGAGACCCAAACCTTCTCACCATCAGAGATACCTTCAGGGTCAGGGCCATTCAAGGTTCCTAGTCTAGGGTCAGACTAGTCTTCCCTGGTCACCCTGCCCATAACTGCCATTCCCTCATCAGCATTCTTATTACACCGTGACATAAACTGCAAAAATACTCATGCATACCCTCACCATCTCTATTGCAACCTCCTACTCTCTGGCCTATCCTCTAGCAATCTTGAACCCCTCAAATCTATACTTAACTCTGCAGCCCAACTAATCCACCTGTCTTGCCAATATTCCCCAGCCTCTCCTCACTGCCAATCCCTTCACTGGCTTCCCATTGCACAGAGACTCCAGTACAAAACCCTAACCATAACATACAAATCCGTCCACAATCTGTCTCCTCCATACATCTGTGCCATGGTCTCCAGGACTCACCTACATGTAACCTACGATCCTCTCAAGATCTCCTTCTCTCATCCCCTCTTCTCTTCCCACAGCCGCATGCAAGATTTCTCCTGTGCATCCTCCATACTCTGGAACTCTCTGCCCGAACACATCTCACCTACTGTGGAAACCTTCAAAAGGAACCTGAAGACCCACCTTTTCTGACAAGCCTACAACCTGCAGTGAGCATTAGTCCACTAAACCACTGCACTAGCAGCTCTACCCTCACCTGCTGTATCCACACCCATCTTTTGTAGACTGTGATTTCTTGCAGGCAGGGTCCTCTCTCCTCACCTACTGTATCCTCATCGATCCCTTGTAGACTGTGAGCCCTCATGGGCAGGGTCCTCTCTCCTTACCTACTGTATCTTCACCCATTGTCTTGTAGACTGTGAGCCCTCGTGGGCAGGGTCATGTGGGGACATTATTCAGAGCTGCAGCGTACACTAGTTCCACCCTCCTCAGGTCAGGTGATGGGACCGCATGACGTCATGAGTGGGCATGTGAACACAGGAAAGACCCCGTTCATTGCCGTTGGACGGAAACAGCCTGAGCGTGGTAAATGTGTATTTCCCTTACATTGTTCTAAATGAAGAGGTCTGCATGACATTGGTGAGCCACTTGAGGCATGCACATATGGATGTGCCGGTCCTGATCTAGGTCACGTGGGAACACTATTCAATAATGGGCTGTATCTTTGGGGGTATGTCGGTGTACTGAACATGCTGCACTTTCTCCGCCTCCATCCATTATGGTAATGATGTTAATTAAGCTATTGATTGTCTACACATGTATTTTATGCTATTTAAGGGATGACTGCACAGCAACCTCATGACCCCTGAGGAAGCCAATACACTTGGCGATATGCGTTGGGTAACTCCTATCTGCCTCACAAGTAACAACCCCCATAGGGACACGGGTAGGTACTCCAACAGGTAGCTATGCCTAAGAACTTTTTGACTACTGGTCAACTACGTTTACAGGTGACCTTTTACTCATGTGCCTCTCTCCTTCCTTTCCTGCCTTAGTCCTCCTGGTTTAAACCAATCTTTTTTCCCTTTGTCTAGTATCATCATAGACCATATTGGGAAGATGGGGGCATACACGTATTTCTTTGGACTTAAGTGTACTTTTTTGGACTTACATTATCTTGGTTTGAGGAGGTCGTTTATTTTACATCAGTAAGATGTGTATTAATATCTGCACTTGTCTGCATTAACCTTGAATACTTTCATGTGTCATTTATAAGCATACTGTGATAGCCCAGTGATTGTTGTTTATTTTCGGCACTTCTGCTACACCTGCACCAAAATGTTATTCTGAAACCCCTGAGGTTAGGTGCTGGTGCTGTTATTATACACACCAGTAGTATTTTTGCACAGCTATGGCTCTTTGAATTGTTTTTGTCATTATCTGTTCTGTTGTTTCTTGCATTGCATTGGTTAAATAAAAGAAAATTGAGAATTGTGTTTTCAAATGATCAAGTGATCCTGGTTATTGTATACACCTTCTTCTCTACTGTTGTATAACTGGCAAGGAGAGAATGTCGGAAGAAGATTCATATAGGGCATGTTGTGACCAGAGAGTGGTCTGTAAGCAATGCCTTTATTAGTATGATTATCAACATTAATATGCATAATTGAATCATGCTGACCTATAGGAAGGATAGGAAGGAAGAACCCTCCCCCCTTTAATGAAGTGGATTAAAGTGCATGCTGGGCAGTGAGTGCATCTTCCCCAGAAATGTTGTCATGGTCATCACCCAGCTGTCAGTGCCATCTACAGGTTTGAATCAATGGCACTTGATAGAAGAAGCAATCTGTGGCTTGAAGAGGTATATTAGGCTGGTTTCACACTGCGGTCAGATCAGGTCAGATCAGGTCAGGTTTTGTGTTTCAAAACCAGGAGTGACTCCAAAACCTAGAACAGGTGTCAAACTTTCAATTATACTTTTTCTCTGCAAGTTCCTCTCCTGGTTTTGAAACACAAAACCTGACCTGACCTGACCTGATCTAACCGCAGCGTGTAACCAGCCTTAGTAACATCTCTGTGCTGGTGGAACTTAACTAAGAAGCTAAGCATATTCTCTTCCAAGACCACCCAACTTTAAAATTGCCCCATATGATCCTAATTATATGCATTACATAGTAATGAAATGGTCGTACTTTGCTCAAAACTCTATAAAATAGCTGTACCAGGCTCTGGTGTCAGATTGTAACTTAAGTGTTTAAAACATCCATTCTATATCCAGATCTCACAATATACACGGTACTTATATTATAGATATCCATAATAGACTTGATAAGGCTTCTGTATTTGTTATGCACATTGATAACTGAATGGCTGTGTAATCATTTGTAAAATTGAAATCTCAATCCCTGTTATTTAGCCTGATTGACAGCTTCTCAGTGTCCCTCCTCTCTACGGCTGCTGAGATCTTACAATGCTCAGTACAAGCTGCAGCTGTCAGGCTGGATGGGTGAAGACTGAATAATCTTCGACTCTTTTACACTTTAGTTTGATTTATAAAATGCTCATTTTAATATCGGGATTCTGAAATAGATTTTCAATGCAAGTATACCAGTTTCATCAGGTTCAAGAGATCTGTTTACCATGTATGCAGCTAGTATAGTAAAATCTGGTGACAAATCTGCTTTAAAGCCATCATTTTATCTAATATACAGTGTTGGCCAAAAGTATTGATACCCCTGCAATTCTGTCAGATAATACTCAGTTTCTTCCTGAAAATGATTGCAATCACAAATTCTTTGGTATTATTATCTTCATTTAATTTGTCTTCAATGAAAAAACACAAAAGAGAATGAAGCAAAAAGCAAAACATTGATCATTTCACACAAAACTCCAAAAATGGGCCAGACAAAAGTATTGGCACCCTCAGCCTAATACTTGGTTGCACAACCTTTAGCCAAAATAACTGCGATCAACCGCTTCCGGTAACCATCAATGAGTTTCTTACAATGTCTCTGCTGGAATTTTAGACCATTCTTCTTTGGCAAACTGCTCCAGGTCCCTCATATTTGAAGGGTGCCTTCTCCAAACTGCCATTTTTAGATCTCTCCACAGGTGTCTATGGGATTCAGGTCTGGACTCATTTCTGGCCACCTTAGAAGTCTCCAATTGGTCTAATAAGAGGGTTGTTTTTTAGCTTAGCAAAGCTGATCTGCAGAAAAAAAATATTTCTGAAAAAAAAAACTTTAATAATACATAGAAATACTAAGAATAATAAATGTTAATAAAACAATTAACACAAAGTAATCCAATGAATTAGAATAATTAGCAGAAAGCAATAATACATAAAAAGTTAACACAAATTAATCTAATAAATTGTAATAATTAGCAGAAAGCAATAATACATAAAAATAGTAACACAAATTAATATAATAAATTATAATTATTAGCAGAAGCAGTAATACATAAAAATAGTAACACAAATTAATATAATTATAATAATTAGCAGAAAGCAGTAATAATAAAATATTAACACAAATGAATCTAATAAATTATAATAATTAACAGAAAGCAATAATACATAAAAATATCAACACAAATTAGTATAATAAATTATGATAATTAACAGAAAGCAATAATACATAAAAAATATTAACACAAATAATGTAATAAATTATAATAATTAGCAGAAAGCAATAATACATAAAAATATTAACACAAATTAGTATAATAAATTATAATAATTAACAGAAAGCAATAATACATAAAAAATATTAACACAAATAATGTAATAAATTATAATAATTAGCAGAAAGCAAATAATAAAAATATTAACACAAATTAGTATAATAAATTATAATAATTAACAGAAAGCAATAATACATAAAAAATATTAACACAAATAATGTAATAAATTATAATAATTAGCAGAAAGCAATAATACATAAAAATTTTAACACAAATTATTAATAAATTATAATAATTAACAGAAAGCAATAATAATAAAAAAATTAACACAATTAATTAATAAATTATAATAATTAACAGAAAGCAATAATACATAAAAATATTAACACAAATAATGTAAGTTACATTATACATAAATAATGTTAAAGCTTAATAATAATAAAAATTTATTAACAAAATAATTATTCAAATATAATAATGTAGCAGAAAGCAATAATACATATAAGAAGTATTAAACACACAGCTAATATAAAAACTTATCAAAATTTAACTAGAGTAATAATCATAAATCATTATTACCAAAAATCACACATGGCTAGTTCCATTATCACAAAAATTATTTAAACTTATTAAAAATAATGTTAAATTATTTAATAGAAATAATATATTCAAACTATACATAATAGTATGAATAATCAGCCATCACTTTCAGAGTCTTATAGTATAGGTTTATTAGAATCCACAAGGCTAAAATATGAGAACTTATTCTTAAAATACCCTAGACTGTTACATCATAATCCCCTTGATTAAAAGAATGCCCACCACCATGCCTCCAGAATATCAGAGAACGCTATCCCCCAAGCACCTTCTTGTGTGTTCATTAGTGAGCCAAGAAAGGAAATGGGATGAGAAGATCAATACAATACACATTATCTTCCAGCTCTTATGATCCGTCAAACACGAACATAAATCTTTCTATTGTGGCACATGTTCCATAGGCTTCAATTATACCAGACACGACTGATACAATGAAACAAATTACCTTCGCTTGACCACCTGTCATTATGTGACGTCTGAGCACAAAACGAGCAATTAGACGCTGCCTGCCGGTTCCTTTATGGGGCAGTGACGTCGGTCCGAAATCATAAAAATGGGGGCGATCCGTACTGTCATATTTTTAATGCACTTTGGATGGAGGCCAAGTACATTTATTTGTAGTTAATATAAGTAATATGATGAAGTAGAGAATCCTGGGCTCTCTGCAGGCTCCAGCTCTGAAGGCAGCGCAGACTTAAAAGTGTCATCATTAGCTGGATGGCAAAACTGAAAAATAGAAACAATTAACCTTCAGGTCCATGTTACATTTAATTAGCTAATTGCATATTTAATGATTGTGTTCTAGGGAAAAATTTGGAGTAAAAAAATATATTTTTCTGTCTTATGTTAAGCATATTAATCAAAGCTGTTATTTTGTTTATATTATTATTATTATTTAAATATATAAAGCTGAGTAATTTATGTGTGTATATGGCATTAGCCCCACCCACTCCACATAGCCACACCCACTCCACATCTCCCCACCCACTCCACATTTCAGCTACACCACTCACATGCTTGTACACTTCATAGCCACACCCACTCCACATTCCACCACCAGCTTGCTGTACACACTCACATGCATGTGCCCACATAGCACACCCCACTCTCCACCACTCACGCGCATAGTAACCATCACATAGCCATGCACTACATACCCGCCACTCACATAGCCTGCCCTTCATCCTTTACAATGTATGTATGTCCACTAAGGAATTTGCACCGTTGCACCTACAACCACAAATTTTGCACATACACCCCATTTGACTCAGGGTTTATGGGGGTGTGTGAATATAGGTGATGAGGGTGCAAGTTTGGGGGGTGCAGGTGCAGTGGGGGTGTTTTTTGGGGGGAGGGGGTGGTGCGGGTTTGGGGTTGAGTTGTTTTTGGAAGTGGGCAGGTTTGGGGGTGTTTTTTCGTGCAGGGGTGTGCGTTAATCATTTTTGCATGGGGGAGTGCAAGTTTGGGGGCATGCTTTTGTGAGGGGGTGGGTTTGGAGGTGTGTGGGTTAAGCAGGGCGAGGGGGTGGCAATTTAGGGGGGTTGGGTTTGGGGAGGGTGCAGGAGGCAGGTTTGTGGGAAGGGACATTTCAGGGTGGGGACATAGCTTTGGGTGGAGTGGAGGTGCGTGGGGCAGTTTGGAGGGTTGGTGCGGGGGGCAGGTTTGATGTGTATAGTGGACATACACACACAAATATACACTCAGTTTATAACTAAAACCAGTTAATCACTAAGCCCAGGCAACACCCTTTTCTGCCTTATTTTAAGCATATTAATCAAAGATGTCATGTTGTTTATATTATTATTAAAATTATTTAATAATAATAATAATAATAATATAATATCAACAACTTAAAGGGATTTAAAGGTGTAGTCCATCTCTTTTTGTTTTCTTTAAATTGACTAGCATGTTGAAAAAAATAAAGAAATAAAGTATCTCACTCTACCGATCCCCCAATTAAGTTAGAACGTGCACTTCTATTTGGAATGTAGCCCAAAATATGCAGGTTGCACACTTGCCGTCACATGACTGCCAGGCCTTGTTGCCGGCTGTGAGGACTCCCAAGTCTGCAGTCACATAGCACTGAACCTGGAAATCCTCCTTTATATAGCACAGCCACTTAAAAAAGCACTCCCATCAAATTTTTTATTCTCTTCATATATTACAATCACCATATTATATAAGCACTGTGTACTTACAATTGCTCATTTTGCCTTTCTACCCAATTAAATCCTCCCTTTTCCATTTTATGACTTACATGATTAAAAACTGACTAGCTGAATCCTTCTAAGCTCCCTGTGGAAAAAAGTAATCTCTTTTCCTTGCATGAGTCATCATTAGAAGTACAAAGTGTTTTCCAGTGAGGAAGATCTGTTGATCTGTAGATCCATGATTCATGCAAGGAAAATAAACATCATTAGAACTACAAAGTGTTTTCAGTGACTTAGTTTTCATGATAACTAATGCAGGGAAAAGAGAATTCTCGTTCCTACACACAGCTTAAAAGATTCAGTTAGGCTAGGGCCACACTTAACAGGTCACCCACGTTAGACGGATGACGTTACTGCAGAGCCCAGCCTGCTGTAACGCTCACCGCTAACATCGGGTGATTCCTGTGAACGCTGCTCCATAGTAAACTGATGTTTACTATGGATTCAGCTTCACAGGAAGCCCCAAGCAGTGCACTTATCCATGACACACAGGGAAACATCAGCACTGTTTTCCTGTGCGTCCTGGATAAGCACACTGCCTGGGGCTTCCAGTAAAGCTGTATCCATAGTAAACAGCAGGTTACTATGGAGCAGCGTTCAGAGGCAGGGGTGGACTGGACCAGGTGCCAGGGTGGCAGTTGCCTCCCGGGCCGGTGGTACAGTCTCAGTTCAGGGCCGCCCACATTAGGTAGAGCTGCCGCCAGGTGGAGCATTATGGCTGTGGCGGCCGCACAAACTTCAGGGCTGCTGCTGGAACAGGGACTGGAGAGGAGGCAGCTCTGGGAGGTGAGACACAACAAGGCTCCCCCCCGATCCTGAAATCGTTGCTAGCCCCACTCGCTCCTCAACTCGCCACTAGCACCCCCTGCCCGCTCCTCAACTCGCCACTAGCAACAACCCCCTGCTACTCAACTTGCCGCTAGCACTCCCCCGCTCCTCAACTTGCCGCTAGCAACTCCCACCCCCCCTCCTCAACTCAGGCCGTGCAAGGTGGACTGCCACCCGGGTTAGCAGCAGCAGCCAGCCCCTGTTCACAGGAATCACCCGATTTTAGTGGTGAGCGTAACAGCAGGCTGGACTCAGCAGTAACATCATCCGTCTAACGTGGGTGACCTGTTAAGTGTGGCCCTAGCCTTAGTTTCTTTTTAATCATGTGATGTCATAGACCTAATGGAAAACAAAGGAATTAACTGGGTAGAAAGGCAAAATGAGCAATTGTAAATACACAGTGCTATAAAACATGATGACAGCAATTAATTAAGTTCATAAAATTTTGATGGGAGTGCTTCTTTAGTGAATTTAATGCATCTCTTTGTTGCCCGTGTATCACAATCCATCTATGATCTGACTTAGACTTCTGCTATAACTTAGGCGGCCGTCACACGCTTCAATTTAATGCACGATATCGTTTAAGCGATCTGCTTTTTGATCGCTTAAGCGATATCGTTTGTGCATCGCTGCGTGCGATCAAGCGATTTTACAATGTAAAATCGCTTGATCGTGACATCGCAGATATGAGAGCCGGAGCTCATATCAAGCGATAAACGCTTGAACAATCTGCTTCATCGTGGTGTATGACTTCACGATGAACGATCTCCCAGCGGCAGAGCCTATGCTGGGAGATGGTATCTATGGTAAATGTCGGGTTATTAAGCACCGCGCGGCGCCTAGTAACCCGATGTGTACCATAGTTACCAGCGATCTCGCTGGCCAACATCACTGGTGAGTCTGTCTGTGTGACAGCTCACCAGCGATGTGAGCGATATCGTTAGCGATCGCGCGTGCACGTGATCGCTAACGATATCGCTCACGATATTGTAGCGTGTGACGGCCGCCTTATGCTTTTTTGAATCTGCCAGACCTTTACTGGCCTTACTCCATTCTACTAAGCCATGCTGTTCAGAGTGTTACAAATAAACAAAGTCACCAAATTATTGTACAATTGTTCTTTACACAAAAAATGTCTATTTTTAAACTGTCTATAAATTATTAATTGGCCGCCTTCTATGTCCATTCTTTTACACTTTTTATACATGTTCTTTTTAACGGTTGACAATTAATCAAACAAAAGAGTATTTTACAAGCTATGGAAATAACCATTACCAACACCTTCATGTCCTGTCAGATTCCTCACCACTAGTGATGGGCAAACCGCTTGTTTTTTCCCCGGTGTTGCACTGTTAAAGCAAGTAAAGACTTAATGCACCTGATATACTTACTGGGTCTGCGTTCTCACTTCCTGGTGTGACACACGCTGCGTCACTTCCGAGCCGCCCCTTATCTTCTGGGCGTATGTGATTGGCTGTTGGAGCCAGTCACATGACTATTCCCCGGAAGCCTAGAAGTGATGCAGCGCCGCCGCACAGCTGGAACAAATAACACGGACCCGTGAGGACTCTTCTTGCTTTATTAGAGCAACCCTGATCACGAACCCCAAGAGTTCGCCCATCCCTGCTCACCACTGCTCCTGTGGTCCTCACTTCAGACGTCAAGTGCCATACATACAAATATCCCTAGAGTGACTGCAGCAGGCAGATGATTGATGAATAAAACATCACCTCTGCGGTATCAAGTTTAGATATTAGAAAATACAACAAAACTGAGTGAGACCAAACATTAGTGAACATGACTGTAAAGCATGTTCACACTGACCTCAAGACAAACTGAATCCCAAGAAAAAATGTATATACAAATTATGTCATAATACCCTGCAGCAAATAAACAAAAGCAAGTGCTATAAAAACACAGGGTACTTGGTACATACATTTTTTAAAAAAAATGTACTCAGCCACCCTGCCACGTCAAGGTCTACCAACTTTGGGATGGTAGAGTTTGGATTGAGAAGTGAAAAGCACAAAACAGTTATCCAAAATTTTGAAAAATACAGTACATCTAATAAATAGAAAACCCAGCAATTTGTGTTATTTTGTTAAACTAAATTCAAAAAGCGCTAAGTATTATAAAGCAATATCATTACATAAAACAGCACTGATTTTTTTGATGCATTTAGATAAATAAAAAATTAAGAACTCAAACGTCTTCCAAGGTTTTTGCCCAATCATAGAAAAATATTCAATATTATTGCACCTTATTCATTTTTTTAATTAGCATTTTTTAAGGTTAAATTTGACTTTGTTTCATCTCTTGTTTTTGCTTGTGGCGTGTTTTTAATTGATGCAGAATTTCCACACAATGTACCAACTATATATTTTTTTTGCACAGTTGAAAACTACAGTGCAACATTTTTATTAAGCTTATCGAAAGAACCATGCAAATTTTTTTTGATCCAAAAAAGTGCAAAAAGACAAAAGAAATTAACAAAAATAAGCATCCTTGAATTTGTATCACTTCATTGAATGTCTACTTTGGTAAGTTTGGGACAAAATTCATCATCGTAATAAAATTAAAAAGATTTAAATAAAAAAAAATGCTGTTAAAAACAGTAAATTAGGAATTCTGGGCTTTTTTTAAAATCCAATTTAAGGCCCCTTTCACACTAGCAGTTTTTTCAAATTGTGGCAGATACGGCAGATTTACAGCATCTGCCACCTTAGGGCCCTTTCACATCAGCGTTTTTTTCAAATCGCGGCAGATGCGGTGAAAAAAACGCATCTGCCGCGATTACCGCATATCGGCTGCACTTGCGGCGCGGTTGCGGTAAACGCCATACTATGTATAGGCAGACTTGCAGCAGGTGCGGCAAGTGTGGTTTTGGCACTTGCGGCAGGTGCGGCCGCGAAAAAAACCACGGCTGACAGTATTTTTTTTCGCGGCCGCACCTGCCACAAGTGCCAAAACCACACTTGCCGCACCTGCCGCAAGTCTGCCTATACATAGTATGGCGTTTACCGCAACCGCGCCGCAAGTGCAGCCGGTATGCGGTAATCGCGGCAGATGTGGTTTTTTCACCGCATCTGCCGCGAATTTCAAAAAACGCTGATGTGAAAGGGCCCTAAGGCCCCTTTCACATCAGCAGTAATCGCTGATCACGGCAGTTGCTGTTATTGCATAACAGCCGCACTTGCGGTTCACTTGCGGCAAGCTCCATGCAATGTCTATGGGGCTTGCGGTAAGTGTGCAGCAGGTGCGGTTTTGGCACTTTCAGAAGATGCGGCCGTGAAAAAAACCGCGGCTGACCGCGTTTTTTTTTGCAGCCGCATCGGCCGCAAGTGCCAAAACCGCAACTATACCGCACTTGCCGCACCTGCCGCAAGCCCCATAGACATTGCATGGGGCTTGCCGCAAGTGAACCGCAAGTGCGGCCGTTATGCAGTAACCGCGGCAGTTGCGTTTTTTTTCACCGCAACTGCCGCGATCTGCAATTACCGCTGATGTGAAAGGGGCCTAACAGCTGCACTTGCGGCACACTTGCGGCAATCCCCATGCATTGCTTATGAGGTTGCGGCAGGTGTGGCAAGTGCGGTACCGTGGCTATACCGCACTTGTCGCAGCTGCCACAAGCCCCATAGACAATGCATAGGGTTTGACGCACGAGTGTTGTAAGTGCGGCCATTAGGCGGCTGATGCGGCAAATTTGCCGGATCTGCCGCAATTTAAAAAAAAGCTAGTGTGATAGGGGCCTATGTATATATTTTGGTATTTTGTCTTTAGAAAAAAACTAATAAATTAATGATTTAGAAAAGGAAAGATGTACCAAAATCCAAATGAAAGAAAAATAAAATACAAAGTGGAAAAACTCAAGGATATTGAGTCAGACTGAAGGTTTTCTAAAAGAATGGATAGGTAGAGAATACACTAGAGATGTCACACAACTCCACCCGAAGGTTCCTTCTCCCTTCCACTTCTTGCTCATCATTGCTGAAGAGAAAATCAGAATCAACCTCCAGTTCAGGGTTCAGATAATCTAATGATGTGCACAAGAAGCGGTGTGAGTGGCATCTACTAGTATTTATGAGCCCGGATCATGTGTTCTCCTGAGATTGAATCAAGAGGTGTGGAAACAGCCAGACATCAAGAAACGAAAGATTAATTCAAGGAACAGGAATTCATTTTTTTAGACTTAAATGTTTAATACTAATAATGAGTCTGCAGTTTCATCTTCTGCAATTTGCATTTCTAAGGTCTGTCACATCTAATTTGTGATGGCAAATTCCGGTCTGAAAAGAGCAATCCCATTGTCAAAATGTAATACAATCTCACTGTATAAGACATAATTGTCCGTGCAAATCTATCATTAATCTAAATAAAATATTTAATACTCACTACATTCTACAATATATGCTTTTATTCATAGAGATAACACAATGATGGTGTTTTCTTTATCCAATGCATTGATGGGCTTACTTATGTTTATTGGATCTTATGAGTGGTCAAATCAAAACAGTGCCACTTTTCAGCTTATTGATTAAAGCAAACTCAACATCTCCTTGCATTGCATATGAGAAGTAAGAGTTTACTATAGCACTAGGGCTGAGCTATACATTTTGCAGGCTCCTTGTCCAAACAGCCATGTTGGTAGTACTTAGTCACTGAACCATAGACCCAGAATACGATGAACCGTGGACGAAGAACAAGACCACACTGTGCCGGAGAGCTTTTACAGTGAGCACTTTGCATGAGGAAACAAAGATCTGTCCTCCTAAAATCTAAGCCTAATTAACTACTTTTGGCACTGAATTCTAAGTCCGTTTAAATGTACCCATAGAGATGTCTGTGGCAGGGCCTGAGCTCAGGACTTACCGTCCGTAAAGTCGCTGATGGGGCTGCAGTAGTACGGTTGACCGTTAGCAAAGGTATACATTTTGCAAACCCCTCATTCACAGGTCATGTCAGTAGTGAACCAAAGACTTCTGTAGACCATGTGCCACTGTGGTTGCCCCAGGATACAACGGACCGTGGACAAAGAATGAGACCACACCGTGTAGGAGAACTTTTGCAGTGACCACTTTGCTTGTGGAAACAAGGTTCTGTTCTCCTAATGTCTAAGCCAAACTAACCAATTTTGGCGCAAAACTCTAAGTCTGTGTACATATACCCATATAGATCTTTGTGGCACAGCCTAAGCTCAGGATTTACCGATAGTAAGATCACTGAAGGAGTTGCAGTAGTATGGTTGACAGTTATCTGGATGTATGAGGAAGCAGTCATTAATCTGGCACTCAAAGCATGGGTCACTCTGGAAATCTGGGAAATTGAACTCTGCATTCAACCTTAGTCATCTCCAAAAAGGCACTGTCCTTCTTAGTCAACAGTTTCTGGAAACGGAACAGTCCTCTATGATATATGAACAGTTTTGTAGCATTAGGATATGTTGTTCTTGAGATTTGGACAGAGTTTACTCTTGGACATCTTCATGCTTTCAATTGTCCCAGAAAACTAACTCCACCTCTCGGTCTACCAAAGAGTCTTTTCGCCAGTCCTAAGACAGGCCCCTGGTGGGCGGAAACCAACACTGCTGGATTAACCTCCACCATCTCACACTTCCGTTTACCTTGGTTGCAATGCAATAATGACCTACTAAAACAATGGTTCCCAAACTTCATCAAGGCCACCCAACACGTTTTTAGAATTTCTTTAGTGTTTCACAGGTTGATAAAATTATTATCAAGGCGTCATAAATTGGCACCTGAGCAATACTAAAGAAAGGCTGAAAAGATCACCTGTATGAAACAAAAGAGGCAGATAGAAGATTCTTAGAGCTCTGGTTCAGTGGTCACTGACTACCAATGTAGCAGCTGGTCCAGGGTGCTGTACATATTTTTGCTCGACTCTTCGTAGCAGCAATTATAAATTGCATAAAAATATGTCATTTTTATTTAATGTCACTGACCAAATATCTAATATTAGTCACATTAGTGCTATGCATACAAGGTTTGTAAAGGACATAGGTAGGTTGCAGTGACCCCTTAATTTCTATAAACAATTTATCTGCAGCAGTTTATCTCATTGATGAGAGATTAATAAGACACTGGTTGACCTCTCAACCTTTTGGTAAAGTATTATATCAAATACATATCAATGTTGAAACTAAAAACAAGACATCCATATATCTACCTCAACCTAATCTTCAACCATGTTGAGCTACAAGAGGCAAAAGTATATCTTCTTCTTACCAGTAATATTGTGACCTTTCTGCCAATTCCTCTGTATTCTGTTTTGTCCCTTTGGTTTCCTGACTTTGGCTTGAATTGGACTTCACTTCTGACTACCTCTAGCTGTTATTGCGCCATTTCCTGGACCTGACCTCGGATTGTTTTGACCTCTCTTTGTTACCAGTAAGTAGTAATATAATTATATTTACTTTCCATTATTTCGGTCTGTTTTCTGCACCTCAGATATTGGTTATTACTGTAGTGACTCGCGTCATAGTATTATTCCCCGTACTGTTTTACATCTGGGGGCTGGTATTAATATAAAAATAATTCTTCATTTTCTCCTCCATAATTAATATACTTAATGGGCACAATGGAACTCATTCAATTGGATTTAAATCTAAGTTACCAATATCAAGTTTGCACAAAATATCCATTCTTGAGCCAGTTTTATTGGAAGCAAACTAACCTAATCTAGTTTTGTAGAATAACTTTAACAGTTTCTAATTTTTGGTTTCAAATTTACCGTATTTTTCGCATTATAAGACGCACTTTTGTTCCCCCAATTTTGGGGAAAAGTGGGGGGTGCGTTTTATAATCTGAATATACGGATTATGTACTGCAGGACCCAGGGGAGGTGGGGGCAGCTCTGGAGCCTGTCCGGGGGCTAGGGCGGGCTAATGGAGGCTGCAGGAGGCAGTGGGAGATCTCCTGCTCCAGCTCATATAATATGCATAGCCGCTCTCCATTACCGTGGTGTTGAAACCGCACCGCGGTGATGGGTTAGGGGAGCGGCGCATATTATATGTGCCTGCTCCCCCTGTGATGGCACATGCCCCCCCTCTGTTCTATATGGCCCCCATGCTGCATCCCATCCTAAAATAAAAAAGCTTTACTTACCTCCTCCAGTGCTGATCCCCCGGTGTGTCTCTCCGGTCTTCCTGCTGCCGCTGTGATCGGGCATGCAGAGATTATGTCACTCTGCTGTGCTGATCACATGAACGGCACAGAAGCTGGAAGTGGAGGAGCACAGCAGCACGGAGGGAAACACCGGGAGATCAGTGCTGGAGGAAGGTAAGTGAAGAGTTTGTTATTTTACTATGTGCCATGCATAGGTGACTTGTGCGATGCATAGGGACGTGTTCCATGCATAGGGAACTTGTGCCATGCATAGGGGACATGTGCCATGCATAGGGGACGTGTGCCATGCATAGGGGACGTGTGCCATGCATAGGGGATGTGCGCCATGCTTAGGGGACGTGTGCCATGCAGTAGGGGACATGAGCCATGCAGTAGGGGACAAGGAGCCATGCAGTAGGGGGCATTTACCATGCAGTAGGGGATATGCGCCATACAGTAGGGGGCTATATCCAATATTAGGGGGCCATATCCAGATTAAGGGGGCTAATTTTAGGATGTGGGGCTATATCCCAGGATGAGGAACAATGTACCAGGATGAGGGGGCTATGAGGGATATATACCCTATATGATTTGTTAGACGGAGACTGGCATTATAAGACGGAACCCATTAACATTAAAAATTATTTTTTTCTCTATTCCTTCACCAAATTTGGGGGTGCGTCTTATAATCAGATGCGTCTTATAAAGCGAAAAATACGGTACATATTTTTTCAATTAACATTATGAGTGAAAATGATGCAATTGTACAAGGTTCCTCTGGAATACAGTTAGGACCATAGCTTGTTGTGTAGATTGGGAGGATAATATTCCTGAAATCTCTGGCATATCCACACTTTCCTTCTCATATGAGATTCTCTGAATCAGAGACACATTTGAAATGGATGTCAGGTCAGAACCTCGATGCTCCAAATTCTGGTCAGGGAATAGGCTTACTCTACTGCATGTCAAAATTTGAAGGCTTGTGCGGTAGAAGCCAGGGACTTGAAAGAAGTACTGTACTCAAAAACTTGCTGGGCAGCATTTTAAGCAGTCGTGTAGCCTTAACTGAATTCAGCCTTCAGACAAATAAGAATTTTCAATGTGAGGTTCTTATTTTTGTTTAAGAGAACATGCTAGATTTTCATCTCTCCTGCTTTCCCATGTGACCCGCTATCCAAACTCAATATGATTGGCAAGATTATTGATGCATCTGAAGGAAACATAAGTTAGGCCCCTTGTGTCTGATTGTATTTTAAGTATAGAAGCACCACTGCTACATTTACTACCAAACATCGTACAGTGGTTACATCGCAATAACCAAAGGGTAACGTGTATGAAAAGTTCCACTTGTTTAAAGAAACTCTTTATATACTTTTATAGGAACCATTGAAAGTTGGGAAAAAAATTATGCTTTTGAGTTGTAAATTTTGTAAAAAAAAGACAATGGGAACTCAAACTTTGAAATATTTATAAGAAATCCAGAAAAACGACAGAGCTCCCCTAAAAATATCTACAAAAGGTGATTCCTGGATGGTGGTAGTCAATACAGACATGTATTCATGGTGGCCATTTTCTTTAAAATAGAAAAGACCCTTAAATGAATTGATCATGCTTTGTTTTGCTGCTGGGATCTTCAAGAGTCACCTAGTAGAAGAACCTAGTAACGTGCTCAATTTTATTGCAGCACCCCTACTGGGGAAATAATGAATTACACAGTACATACATAGCAATCAAAGGACTGAGTAGATGGACCTGCGCCAGGTCCTCCAGAGTGAGAGGTGCCTTCTGTAGCCACTCTTTATTAGGCGTAAAACAATTGAGGTGGATTACGTCTATCATATCAGATTTACCTAGTGTTAATTACATGCTTCAGTTGTGCATATTGGATGATCATTATGATGAATTTGTGGGACAAATGTCCAATGTTTTATACTAATTTGCCATAAATTTAAGAGAATAATCAGTAAATTGAATCTCTTGTATTCTATATAATGCAGTCTGCAGAACCTGTAACAATGTATTGTCTTGCAGTGTCGCACCAATACACATTATAGGAATAGAATGCCGCAGTTCTTTCTTGTTTGCAGAAGCTGCAGGGCATCCATCAGATTAACTAACTTTGAAACTCAATTAAGGACTTGCAAAAGACATCAAAAGCAATAAAAAAGATTTAGGGGGTATGTCAAAAGTAAAAGAAAAGTCAAAGATGCTATAGGATTTTTACAGGCTGAAAATGGTGAAGTGGTAAAAAATGAGGTTGAGACGGCCGAACATTTATATTCCTATTTTGCATCTATTTTTTCTCAAAAAGTAAGTAAAACATCAACTGATCTTCACTGTACTATTAAAACAACAGGAAAATCCAGGCTATCTATAAACAGAGAGATAGTAAGGGAATACTTAGCTAACATAAATGAATTCAAGTCTCCAGGTCCAGATGAATTACACCTCAGGGTACTGAATGAGATAGCAGAGGAAATTTTTAAACCACTCTCCATAATCTTTGAAAATTTTTGGAGGACAGGAAAAGTCCCAGGGGAATGGAGAAGAGCAAATGTTGTCCCTATCTTCAAAAAGGGAAAGAAGGTGGAATAAGAAAACTATAGGCTTGTGAGCCTAACTTCTATACCAGGAAATATCTTTGAACAACTAATTAAACAACATGTATACATGTATCTGGATGAGAATGAAGTGATTATCCAGATCTAGCATAAGTTTGTAACTAATAAGTCACATCAGACTAACTTAATTTCTTTCTATGACAGAATCACTGGCAGGGTGGATCAGGGAAATGCAGTAGATATAGTATATCTTGACTTCAGCAAAACATTTGACAAAGTATCTAATACTATCCTTATTGAAAAAATGACCATGTGTGGAATGGACAAGACAACTATAAAGTGGATTCATAACTGGCTTAGTGATCGAACCCAAAGAGTGTTCATAAATGGCTGCACACCCAGATGGATGAATGTCTCAAGTGGGGACCATAGGGCTCTGTCTTGGGCTCTATGTTGTTCAACATCTTCATCAATAATTTGGATGAAGGAATTGGGGGTAAACTCAATAATTTGCTGATGACATAAAGCTAGGAGGGATAGCTCATACTAGAGAAGAGACAGAGGATTCATAAATATCTAAACAAACTGAAACAGTGGGCAGCAACTAACGGAATGGTTTATAACAGGGAGAAATGCAAAGTCCTACATCTGGGAAAGAACAATAAAAAAATATACAGAATGAGAGGAATAGGACTAAGCAAAACCATGCTGCCGTATTCCATGGGACAGCAATGGGTGAATATAATATTGACTAGTCAACACGTTTCAAAGCTCCCTGAAGCGGCCTGAAACATGGGAATATGATATTGATTTGTCCTGAGGAAGGGACCAGGGAACCCTGAAACGCGTTAACTAATAAATCAAAATTATATTCACCCTTTAATGCCTCATGGAATATTGCAGCGTTGTTTTTAACCCTTCATCCTCCCTACTTTAATTTTCTGTGATAGTGACCTTCAGGTTATCATTGGCTGTAAGCCATAATCATCAACATTAATAGAAATAAACATTTGAAATAGATCATTCTGTGTGTAATGACTCCATATAATATACCGTATATACTCGTGTATAAGCCGACCCGTGTATAAGCCGACCCCCCTACTTTTGCCCCAAAAATCTGGAAAAACCTATTGACTCGTGTATAAGCCGAGGGTGGACCCCAGCACAGGTATACAGACCCCAGCAGTGTGGTATACAGGCCTCCCCAGTGGTAGTATACAGCAGCCCCAGTGGTAGTATAACAGATTCCCCAGCAGCCCCAGTGGTAGTATACAGATTCCCCAGCAGCCCCAGTGGTAGTATACAGGAGCCCCAGCAGCCCCAGTGGTAGTATACAGGAGCCCCAGCAGCCCCAGTGGTAGTATACAGGAGCCCCAGCAGCCCCAGTGGTAGTATACAGGAGCCCCAGCAGCCCCAGTGGTAGTATACAGGAGCCCCAGCAGCCCAGTGGTAGTATACAGGAGCCCCAGTGGTAGTATACAGATTCCCCAGCAGCCCCAGTGGTAGTATACAGATTCCCCAGCAGCCCCAGTGGTAGTATACAGGAGCCCCAGCAGCCCCAGTGGTAGTATACAGGAGCCCCAGCAGCCCCAGTGGTAGTATACAGGAGCCCCAGCAGCCCCAGTGGTAGTATACAGGAGCCCCAGTGGTAGTATACAGATTCCCCAGCAGCCCCAGTGGTAGTATACAGCAGCCCCAGTGGTATACAGCAGGCCCCCAGGGGTACATATAGCAGCCCCCAGGGGGTACCCAGCAGCCCCCTGGGGGTACCCAGCAGCCCCCTGGGGGTACCAACAGCCCCCTGGGGGTACCAACAGCCCCCTGGGGGTACCAGCAGCCCCCTGGGGGTACCAACAGCCCCCAGGGGGTACCAACAGCCCCCTGGGGGTACCAACAGCCCCCAGGGGGTACCAACAGCCCCCTGGGGGTACCAACAGCCCCCAGGGGGTACCAGCAGCCCCCAGGGGGTACCAACAGCCCCCTGGGGGTACCAACAGCCCCCAGGGGGTACCAACAGCCCCCTGGGGTACCAACAGCCCCCTGGGGGTACCAACAGCCCCCAGGGGGTACCAGCAGCCCCCAGGGGGTACAAACAGCCCCCTGGGGGTACCAACAGCCCCCTGGGGGTACCAACAGCCCCCAGGGGGTACCAACAGCCCCCTGGGGGTACCAATAGCCCCCAGGGGGTACCAACAGCCCCCTGGGGGTACCAACAGCCCCCAGGGGGTCCCCAGCAGGTGCCCCAGCAGCCCCCAGGGGGTACCCAGCAGCCCCCTGGGGGTCCCCAGCAGCCCCTGGGGGTACACAGCGGCCCTCGCCCCCCCTTGCTAGGGCCCCCCCCCCGCTTCTCTTACCATTCCGGACTTCTGATCCGCGCCGCTCCTCGCTCCTCCGCGCTGCTCCGTCCGTCTTCTACATCCGGGATCCCCGGCCGCGCGATGACGTCACATGCCTGCGACGGCCGGAGATCCGAGATGTAGAAGACGGACGGAGCAGCGAGGAGGAGCGAGGAGCGGCGCGGATCAGAAGTCCGGAATGGTAATATAACCATCGGGGGGGGGGGCCCTTACAAGGGGGGGCAGGTGCCAGCACTTGGGGGGGGATTTAATTAGTTATGCACTGCTTTCCCCTGCCGGTGATAGACAGGGGAAAGCAGTGCATATTTAATGAGCGGCCCCACGCGACGGGGCCGCTCATACAGCAGCCTCCCCCCCCGCCTCCTGAAGCCTCCACAGCCCCCGGACACAGCCCCGGACACAGCCCCCCCCGTATTGACTCGTGTATAAGCCGAGGGGGAGACTTTTCAGCCCAAATTTTGGGCTGAAAAACTCGGCTTATACACGAGTATATACGGTATATGTTTCACTTTTTGGATTGAATGACTGTAATAAATTAACTTTTTGATGATATTCTAATTTAATGAGATTCACCTGTATATAAGATTCTCTCAGCACAGGAACATTTCCTTTAATCACATTCAATTGTGGAAATTATTATTATTCCAAGATCTATTGATTAAAATGAACTTTGTTCTTGAGAAAACCTCTTTAAGTTTGAGGAAAAAAAACTATATCAAGAACTAAAGAATATCCTCTATACCAATAATTCCCAACCTTATTACAATGGACTTGACCCTTCCTCTATCGAATCTTTATTTCTACCTTCACTTCGAGAGGTCGGGGGTTATAGAGTACGTATACTTTACTATACAATGTACATACAAAAAAACATTAGATTATTAGAGATGAGGTTAGTGATGAGCGGGTATCATAATATTCGTACTCGCTATACTCATAACAAATAGTTTTTAATACTTGTATATTCCTCCGAATAGCGAGTCTAATGTGAGTTAATTAGTGATTGTTTCAGCCCACACAAATCCAGCTATAAATGAGTCTTTCCGGGACAGGGTGGGACTCGGGAGGGTGGGCTTTTTTGCATTTGTACTGCAGAAAACACCTTGCTGTGCCCCCCAAAGAGACCTTAACATCTAATCTGCTCTCAGTGAGGTGCCAGTTCCCATTGTTAACTGAAGGGAGCTGGGAATCTGTGTCACATTGATAATGCCATCCACAATACACACGCCAAGTAACGAGTGTCGCGAAGACCGTACTATTTGTGTGAATAGAGAGTAGGAACGATTAAACTCGCTCATCACTGAATTGAATCTGCCTCTAATCTTACAAAAAATCTTATTCTCCTGAATCTGATTTTTTGTGAATTGCTTTGTGTGAATCCAGCAAAATGGGGGCTGTTCATCTGTCATTTTCCTGACAAAAACACAAGAGAAAAATAATACCCGCTTCGCAACTCACCTGTTCTGTAGGTGCAGCCACCTGTTCTGTCCTCTGCGCACTTCCGTCCAGTCTCTACTTCCTTACGGCACTCAAAGTCCTCTTTTACCAAGTAGACCTCTGATATCATGACACACATCAGATGTCACAACATACGTTGCCCGATACCCGGTCAGCTCTGTGTCGTGACGTCAGAGACCTATTTATGTTGCAAACCACAGTGCAAAGTGAAAATCGAGGAAGAAGAAATCACATGATGGTGAAGAAGTAAAGAAGGTGCTGGGACACAATAGGGAACTGTGATGAAGGGTCAAGTGAGTGAGGTGAGCAATATATATTTTTTTTAACCTATGTTTATAATCCTCTGGGGTGGACTCGAGAGACTCCAGATAATTGTAAGGCACATTCAATTCACAATGAATAAATTAGAAGGGAATGTAGTTTATTGGCCATATTCAAGTGACCATCCAAATTTAAATTTTCATTGCTTCTTCCTATCATCTTTCATTGTAAGCTACCATCTTCTTTGTTTTATTAGTGGAAAAGTATGAAAGGATTAACTCACCAGTCTAGCTGCTTATGTATTTAAGGGTCTGGCATATTGATCCCAGTACCAGATGTACCGAAATTCGTAGACTGTAGTATAGTAGTGAGCGATCCAAAAAGTTGATAAAATTCCTACACCTGTTGTTAAAAATTAATTCTTTTATTGAATCATCATTAAAAAGCCATGTTGACCTGAGCCTATGTGTTCCATGTCGACCTGAGCCTATGCGTTCCATGTCGACCTGAGCCTATGTGCTCCATGTCGACGTGAGCCTATGTGTTCCATGTCGACCTGAGCCTATGTGTTCCATGTCGACCTGAGCCTATGTGTTCCATGTCAACCTGAGCCTACGTGTTTTGTGTCAGTCTACACTTAACTATAGTTCAATAGTTAACTTTTTGAACTAGAACCTTTTAAAATATTAATTCAGTAGAGTGATATTATTTCTTGGCTAACTTGAAGGGTTTAGTGAAATGATCCCAGTATCAGGTGATCCAAACCTACTGGACCACGATATAGTAGAAAGAAATACAAAAAGCTAATAAAATTCTAACACCTGTGTTAAAAATTAATACATTTTCAATAAATCATAGTTAACCACACATGTAGCCATGTCAAGAGCTGAACGTATGCTTTTTTGAGTGTGCCCACACTTAACTATTGTTGGCTAGTCAACTTTTGGGATCCAGAACTTTTTAAAGCCTTGACTTGATCAGCTAATTCCGTAGAGTGATATTATTATTTTTTGGCTGCTTATGGTGTAATGATCCCATGATCAGGTGTACCGAAGCATCTGAGTCATGTATAAAAGTATGAAATCCAAAAAGATAATAAAATTCCAGCACCTTAAAAAATCTTTATTTTTATTAGAGGGGTGGGAAACGCTAGTTCTCAGTGGGCCACAAACATTGCCGATTTTCAGGATTTCCTTACCCCTGTTTTATTGAATTACAGTTAATAACACATGTAGCCATGTCATGAGTTGATCCTATGCATTTTGAGTGAGCCTACACTTAACTATGGTTGGATAGTTAACTTTTTGGATCCAGAACTTTTTAAAGCATTGACTTGATAATAGGGATGAGCGAGTACCTTAATATTCGTACTCGCTATACTAGCAACGAGTAGGTACCGGTACTCACTACTTATTGCGAGTATAGCGAGTACGAATACTTTCGCAGTGTATCTGTAGATACACTGTGAAAGTACCCTAAAAGTGAGTAAAAGTGTTAAAAATAATAAACTTACATACTCACCTGTCCGACGCCTGCCCCGGGACTAGCAGAGAAGCCACTCGATCGCTGTAACAAGGATCTGTGACTACCAGCCAATCAGATGGCCGGTAGCGATTTGGCCAATCAGATGGCGCCATGTCACAACCACGTCATCGCTAGCGGCCACCTGATTGGCCAGTTTGCAAGGTCCTGACAGTACATCTAGGACCTTGTAAACTGGCCAATCAAGTGGCCGCTAGCTAGCTAGTATTAGGACTACTCGCTACTCCCGAGTACACATAAGTACTCGGAGAGTAGCGAGTAGCCTGAATACCGCTACTATTCGGCGAATACCAAATAGTAGCGAGTATACTCGCTCATCCCTACTTGATAAGTTAATATGGTTGAGTGATATTATTTTTTTGAAACCTTAAGTTGTTTATAGATGGCTTTATGATAATTGGGAATATGCTTTAGTTCTGTCTTTCTATTATTTTACTATATAAATTATACTTTAAAATGTATTTTTGTTATACTTTCCATGGAGACTATAATATCATAAAGCTTGACTATAGCCATACAGATCTCTGCAATCACTCACACAAAATATTCATTGAGGCAGTTATGGCATGTAATGAAATAGAATTCAGAATTCTATATTAATTGGAGCTTTCCCCATTCTAACTGATGAATAAATAATATATAACAGGGAGTCACATAGTGTTTTACATTAGAGTCACATAAATTACACATTACATGAACACTCACCAACAGCCTAGATGTAAATTGAATTAAGGGGGAGTGAACATAAGGTTCACGTTCATATAACCATTGATTCAAATGGTTTTCCTAACAAAAATGACTAATAAACAGATTTGCATGTTATAGAAATCTAGAAAAATATACAATATAAGAAGCATAGGAAATATTAGTGGTTAATATTAATATCTGCACCTGGCTATTTGCAATCCCATAGGCAATGAATGGAGAAGAGGTTGAGTATGTACATTTTCGCTCCATTCAAGATGGGGCTCTGTACACCTCGGTTTTGAGAGCCCCAATGTCAAGACTGTTGGTTGTTCCAATTGTCAATCCCCCAGCCGTCAGTGAATTATTTCCAATCCTAACAATACGGGATAAAGTAACATTTTGGTAATAACTCTACAATATTGAAGTATTAGCATTCAGTCATCACACTAAATTAGAAAGATATTTTGACCTTTCACTGAGTAGCAAATGAACACAATTAAGTATATCATTTTCTTCAAATTTTTCCATAATGTTTGCATGCAAAGCAACATATCTTGGTTTCTACAGACTAGTCCCGATAAACATATAGATACACTATGAGTCATCACACTGCGATTAGCAAATACATGAACTCTACTATTGTAAATGTTAAAAACTTATGATACTTAGTGTTTTTTGATCAAGAGTACAAAAATTATCCAACAACATCAAGGTGACCTAAATATGCATGGTCCCTACCACTAATGTCCTACGTATTGTGCGATCTAAATATGCATGGTCCCTACCACTAATGTCCTACGTATTGTGCGATCTAAATGTGCATGGTCCCTACCACTAATGTCCTACCTATTGTGCGATCTAAATATGTATGGTCCCTACCACTAATGTCCTACCTATTGTGCGATCTAAATATGCATGGTCCCTACCACTAATGTCCTACTTATTGTGCGATCTGAATATGCATGGTCCCTACCACTAATGTCCTACCCATTGTGCGATCTAAATATGCATGGTCCCTACCACTAATATCCTACGTATTGTGCGATCTAAATATGCATGGTCCCTACCACTAATGTCCTACGTATTGTGCGATCTAAATATGCATGGTCCCTACCACTAATGTCCTACCTATTGTGCGATCTAAATATGCATGGTCCCTACCACTAATGTCCTACGTATTGTGCGATCTAAATATGCATGGTCCCTACCACTAATGTCCTACCTATTGTGCGATCTGAGTATGCATGGTCCCTACCACTAATGTCCTACCTATTGTGCGATCTGAGTATGCATGGTCCCTACCACTAATGTCCTACCTATTGTGCGATCTAAATATGCATAGTCCCTACCACTAATGTCCTACCTATTGTGCCAAACCAGTCTCATCTGAATATGGAAATGAAAGAAAACCAGGCGTAACTGGCAAGTAAAACCTTGTCTCTGAAAAATATGTAGATAAGGGTGCTTAGGTCTGGAGTGGGCCACCCTCAATTTATACTGATAGGATGCCTTTTACGCACATTGATCAAAAAATGTTAAGGCCTTAGGTTTCTAACATTAATAGCACTATTAGAGTTACCGTTATGTATTCATTATTCCCAGTGGACTTACACATCATGTATATATTTGCATATTGGCTACATAGCTTATGTATACACCTATATAATATAGGTGTGCAGGCACTATTTTTTTATCCTGCTAAATAGACATTTTTCCCTCGATGCCTACTTAGCAGTAAATGTCTCATACAATATTTGATTGAAAAGAGCATTTCTGGTTTTGTGGGTATTTTTGCGTGAATCAGTGGTGTGCCTCACAAATGTCTCATGCCATAGATATTTGCTAACAGATTAGGTTTTGGCGAAGAACCAAAAGGTGTGCATTCAGGGTATTTAGCTTGGAACAATTGTCCATTTGCCTGAAATAAGGAAAGCAGCTTTAATAGGGCAGCTCTCTTACAAAGGAGAGTAGCAGGGTAAGAACCCTGGATGTTGTATCAATTTCAATTTATTTGCTCACCTTTTGGGGTCTTGCACATGGCACAACACCTTTATATTCATCTCAAGTAGATTTGAGCAAAACATTTTTTGCAGAAGCCGGTCTAGCAGCTGTGTCGGAAGTCTAGATCCCTTTAAACCTCCTTCTTCAACTTCTTATGATTAGTAGACCAGGTGCAACATCATGTTGTGCATCATGATACATCGATGACATTGCATCGGGCCTAATATTTAGAAGTGTCATCAGAGGTGCTGGTATTTATGGGTAGGTTTGTAGCTTCAAGGTCTTGAGGTTATTGACTTCCAACACGGCAGCTGAACCAGTGTCCAGTAGTCAACCCTTATCTTAATTAATCTGTCTGTTGCGGCCCGCATTCTCTCAGACATCAGAGTCTTTTCAATTGAAATTTTCAAAGTTTAAGAAAAGATGTCAACATTATTTTCTCAGCAACACTGAGAAATTTTTTTTTACGGGATCCAAGATAATATTTAGATATGCTTTCTTGGAATAATTATGTCTACGTGTTACATGACTAGGGGGGAAGTGTCCAGACTTATCTAACAAGTAGATATAATTGTCATGCAATACACATACTTGAAATATTATTTCTGATTCACTGACGTTTTTCCTTAAGCAGCACTCCCAGGAAAGCTCGCTCATTATCTTAGTCATCAGAAGGTACACTGGCGTGGATAGGAGATTAAAGCATTTTGTGGATATTCACCACTATTTCTTTCAAGTCTAAAATATTTTAAAAATAAAAATAAATAACTAAAAGAAATCCACCAGCCTAGTGTTGAAAGACACTGCATGGAATTCATGCCTCTAATTTTATGCATGATTGTTCGCTGATTTTTTATACCTTTGTGTAAAATTTCAATAATAGAATACCCGTTACATTGACATCTTGCTGGATCCACTTTGTGTTCCATGTGGAATTCTCCATCCAATAGAATCCAAGACTCAGTATTTTCCAATGGACTTTATGGTCATTTTAAGAAAGCTGTCTTGAAATGTATTCCTTACATGTATTTAATACAAAGTTGCCCCCTCTTCATTAACCCCTTCATGACCAAGGGCGTGTATACCCTTCCTTGGCCATGTCCCGCCCCCTGATGCAAGCTCACGACATCCTCCGATGCCCAGTTCCAGCTGATCTGATCAACTGAGATGTGTAGGCCACACCACCGGTATGATCAGCGATCCGATCAGTGGTATTAACCCTTTGATTCGTGCGGTCAGTGACTGACAATGCGATTTATAGCACTGTGACGGGGATCGCGCTGTTCCCCCGCTGTGATCGGAGGTTCCGCAAAGCGATCACAGGACTTCCACTGTTACTTGGACTGCCTGGGGTCATCTGAATCATTTCCGTCCAGTGATGACCCAGTGACATCATTGGCAGGGAGTCATCATATCTCCTATGTTCAGATGGGTTGTAGCCCATCCGAACATAAGAGAAGCGATCAGACAGTGGAGTGCTGAGGCCCTCTAGTGGGCAAAGTAAAGTAATGAAAAAAAATAAAGTTTGTAAAAATATCAAAAATAAACCAAAATTTGAAATCAGATTCCTTTTGCCCCACTGAAAATGAAACTCTTAAAAAATATATACACACATTGATATTGCACATTCAGAAATGCCCGATCTATCAAAATATAAAATCAATTAATCAGATCTGTAAACTACAGAACGGAAAAAAAGTCCAAACGCCAAAATTAAGTTTTTTTGGTCACTGGCAACATTGCAATAAACTACAACAAACATCACGTCTACCTTAAAAATTGTATTGCTAGAAAACACCTCAAGACGCAAAAAATAAGCCATCACACAGCTCCGTATCCCGAAAACTGAGTACGCTACGGGTCACAGAAAAATTATTTTTCTTTAAAAATGTATTCATCTTTTTTCACCACTTAGATAACAGTAATAGTATATATACTTGTATCTACGACCTCGCACTGACCCGAGGCATCATGCATCATACCGACACATCAGTTTTAGCATATAGAGAGCATGGTGAATATAAGCCCCAAAAATCAAATGTGTAATTGCACTTTTGAGGTAATGGGGTTAATAATCAGCAACCTAATAGAGCATGGTAATGAAGGTCCAGCTTTTTTTTTCTTTCATAACCTTCAGCTAGGGATGAGTGAGTCTACTCGTTACTATTCGTTACTCGCCGAATGTAGGGTACTTGGGCTGCCTCGTTTCCTAGCGAATACTCGCACAGTAACGAGTCCAATGTAAATCAAGGGAAATGCAATTCCTCTGCTGCTGGACCCCATAAAGAGGTATGGCAGCAGAGGAAAAACCTGCAATTCCCTAATTCATTGTTTAGAAGCCGGCGGTAAAAAGTCCTAAGCTGAAAATTCAACCCGGTACCATAGAGTTCCATGTTACGGGGCGCCAGATTGCCCCAGTCTGGAGAATCAGGTTTGATCCGGTTATAAAAATCGGACAAAACCGGTCCGGGTCAATCCGGGGCAACGTAACATGGTGTCTATGGTACCGGATTGCTCGGACCGGGGCAATCCGGGAGAATCCGGTTTGATCCAGTTATAAAAATCGGACAAAATCGGTCCGGGTAAATCTGGGGCAACGTAACATGGGTGTCTATGGTACGGATTGCACCGACCGGGGCAATCTGGGAAAATCCGGTTTGAATTTACAGCTTACGGCTTTTTACTGCCGCTTCTAAACAATGAATTAGGGAATTGCAGGTTTTTCCTCTGCTGCCAGACCTCTTTATAGGGTCCTGCAACAGAGGAATTAATCGACAATACTCCTTCACCATTGACTTAAATAGGACTTGCTGTACTCGTAACGAGTACCGAGTATTGGGACCTACTCGTTACGAGTCTAGAGAGTCTGAATATTTCAGTACTCGCTCATCCTACCTGCAGCTCAATTTCGCGTCATGACGACTCGATGATTGAATGCCCTGTAGGAATAAACATCTTGTGCAAGTCTACTAGATAGTTCAACCAGGGTCTTCTCTGCCGGTACCTTATTAATATCAAGTCATTAGGTTGCTGGTCTTCTTTTTCACCTTTTTCCTTCTATTGGTTTTACCATTATGTCCTTCTCTAGTAATTTCTCTCTTCTTATGATGTGTCCAAAATAGGGAAGTCATAGCTAGGTGATCCTTGCTTCAAGTGACATGTCTGGCTTGATATGTTCCAAAACTGATTTGTTTCTTTTTCATGGAATCATTGGTATTGTAACATCCTTCTCCAGCACATTTTGAAGGCATTTATTTTTCTACTGCCTTGTTTCTTTACCATCCAGGCTTTGCATCCATATATTAGCACAGAAAAGACTAAACTCCCCTCGACAAACCGGTCCAGCCTTAAACCACCCTATTTTGAGATATTCCGAAATCCCATTGCTTGTCAGTGGGGTTATTTCTAATTGTATACATTGTAAGAGTTTTTTGATTGCATTTATTGCTTGTATAATATAATTAAAACTAGATACCCACGTATTTCCTATAGATAAAGAGTGGGCTTGGCATAATTTCTTCCGTGGTCCCAAGGTGCCCCAGATGACACTGCTTACGGTGCGAAATCAAAAGCCCCGTAATGCTGATTAATTGTCTTTCTTTTTGCTTACATCTTGTTTATAAAACATTTAGGATATAGAGTTGTCCGCGTGTCGGAAGGAGTCTTAAGGAAACACTATTTATAGAAGAACATTTTCTATCCTTGGTCACGCCTTGCGTAGACTATTGCAGGTGAACTATCGTCTTCTTGCCGGTCAACGTTCTTGTGTTTTGCCTATCCTACTAAAACAATAAAGGTTTTGGAGGCCTAGGGTAAAAGCCTTAGTTATTTAAAGAAAGAATATTGGTTTTTGCATTCACACTTTGATGATATAGGAATAGAAAAGAGAACAAGACTGAAGTAGGAATGTGGAAAAGATAAGGAAGAGTAGGTGAAGTATAGTTGGAAGTGAATTGTGTTAATGAAAAATTTAACAGTGGTGGACCCAGACGCATTGCCGAAATTGCAGAAGCAGGGATGATTAATATTTAACACAGTAATCTGCCGCTTGGTCAGTTTCTGCACATGAATGATCTCCTCCTCTCTTCTATCCCTTCAATGCAAGTTTCAACCTCATCCACTAAATTTTACTTAAGCTTGCATTAATTACACCTTGTGAATTTGGGCATTTGCCCTCTTGAGAGGATGTTTGTGTATGCGTGTGTCTATGACGGGGGAGGGCTGAGTGATCTTTAGGAAAGGGGGAGGGGAGTTTGACTTGAGTGAATGAAACAAATCATTTATTTTTCATGGTTATGGGAAAGCTGGTTGTCCTATTTAGTCACATTAGATGCTCTGTTAACACAACATAACATACAAAGTATGATAGAGAAATAAAAGCTCGGAGCGATGCATGGTCTCCCACTTAACACTCGGTGTGAGATAGTTCAGAGAATAATGTAGGTGTTCCAGCACATCAACAGCTGTCATTTTCTATCTAAAACTCAATTACGTGAAGCTTTAGCCTAAATGGAGCACTTAAATGATCATTTGGACGTAAGATCTGGACAAATAAATCTTAGTGTTTGGCCGATTTCGACGTTACTAACCAAAATACGGTAAATGTTTAATTGGGACGCATCATCTAAAACGCAATTTTTGGGAGCTTCACTTAGAAACAATTACTTGTCATTACAAAGATCGGTAACATTAAATTTCAAGGTGTACTGTTGTCAGGAATGCGAGCAACCAGAGGAAATTGTATAATTCTCCTATAGGAGAAATGAGACATAGAAATTAATGGGTTACCTGTGAAATGTGTCGAAATGATGAGTCCTTCAGGGAAACGTATAAAAATTCATGAAATTGTATGCATGGTGTATGTTGGCTAAAATGGTTTAAATAGTTAGTCGACTCATTTGGCCACTATTCCATTCAGATGGGGCATGTCAGAGCCCCATTGAGCAGTGAACCTGAAAATAGGGGCTTTGACATATCCTGTCTCAATAGAGCAATAGCCGGGCCAAGATGCCGGAGGTAGCCGAGTACGGAGCTTGTTTTCTTCCAGCAATCCTTTAGAGAATGAATGAAGCAGTGGTGCGTATGCCTGGCCATTGATCCAACTTTGCAGAGACCTCTTCTCGGGATTGGTGGGGATCCCATTAATGTCACTGATTAGTACATTATCTCTAATCAGTAGATGATAAGATGGGAATAACTCTTTAAAAAAAGGATTCTGAATCTCCTGATTGTATTTCAGACTCATTATGTACTGATTTAGTCTTTTGTAATTGCATGACTGCCAATTCTTTTCTGGCGGATAAAGGAGTGCCACATATCCTTGGTGCACTTAAATTTTTATTTGCATATAGAAAAATATTAGAATCTGAGAGTTCTCAGTGGTTGATACCTGGCTAACTGAAAAGATGGTAAACATAGCAAGCTTTCGGGACTTTTTTCACCTCTCTTCATGTGTTCAATAGTTTTTCCATGTGTAATTTCTCATTATAACACATAGCTTAATTTATGGACATCTTTAGTTTGAGTTCTTTCCCTGTGTGGATTGGATGGGTTGTTTCTTACATCTGTTATCAAATTCATATCTCTAACAACTTTAAAAATATATTTTACTTAAAATTGGTGATGTGTTCTATATTTATTTTGCCCACTGTATAATATATAAAGTTAATTATTAAGATATTGCTAATATTTAGGACGTACAACCAAAGTTTTGTATGCATCTTTGTTCTCTTTTAAACTGCATGTTATAAATGCATTGAAATATACCGTATTTTATTATGTAATGTAGGTATATATTAAACATCTGCATAGAACTGAATAAACAGTTTTTTGTTTACTCGAATGCATGTATTTAGGCCCAATAATTATTTTTTTGCAATTGATTTTCATAAAAAAATTGCATTATTTGGACTGTACAGGTTTTAGTGCCCCTGCATATTCAACTTTCATGTGATCTGTGGTCAAAAATCTTCTTAAATGAGGTCAGAAAGTTACAAACTTTGTTGGACCGTCATAGCGGTATTCATGTAAACAGATATATAGTGCCAATGGTGAGGGCCCATTAGGTAAGTTGGGTTAATAATTAAACTTTCGGGTCACTCACCTAGGGGAGTTGTGCTGATGCCCCCACACAACTGAGGTTTGGGCCTCCAAGTGAAAGCTCTTTCTGGGGAAAAGCTTGTGAACCATCGCTGCCGAGGGGATTCTTCCGGCGAGGGTCACGTGACAACCCGTGTGATCAAAGTGGGCATTCCGCGATGACATCACTGCAGGTCCTGTCAATTAGTGGAGATGGCCAGGAGCAGCTCCCACCGCTCTCCCCATAGGGAGACCAGCAATCACAGTCAAAAAGATTTATGCGGTGCTAACGGAGGGCTGTGGCGAAAAGGACAGGGAGACCACTAGTGGCGTTAGAGAGCATACTGATAATAGAAGGTTTGTGCTCTTTAAACTAACTCTTCCTGTCCTTTTCGCCATAGCGCTCCGTTAACACCGCATAAATCTTTTTGTCCGTCATAGCGGGTTGGCTGAGAAATTCTCAGATACCTTATTTTGCAGCCAACAATATCAAATGCAACTCAAAGTCTAGAGAAGGCAATCAGTGCAACATCTTTAATAAAACCCAATAGCAAAAATGATTTTAAGCTTCAATTATATGTACAGTGATATCTCGGTTTTCATCGATAATCCGTCCAAAAACACATGGCCAAAACCAAGACAATTATTTCCATAGGAATCAATGTAAATCCAATTAATTTGTTTAAGACACTTCAAAATACATACCAACACCACATTTTATAGGGAATAAAGATAGTGTTTAATACTAAAAACATTAAGAAATTAATATAAAAGACGGATGTAATGAATTAATGAACATTTAAGATGGCATTTAGTTTTCTAAAGATTCTTCTTCGTATTAGGAATGACGGCGAGTAGGGAAGAGAGGGGTGCACATAATGTTGTTTGGAAGGGGAATCACGTGGGTCACCATTTTTTCTTGCAAAGTTAGCAGTGAGGTCAAATGTGCAAGATTATCCACAGAGAAGGAAGGAAGTCCAGCACCACTATGTATAAGGAAGTAGGAGGATATTAGGCAATATTCATAAATAATCGACTTTGTTGGAATCCATAAAACCAGGCACGTTTATGTGTTTGAGGCCCAAGACAATGGCCTTTAATCATCCTATGATTAAGGGCCATTGTCTTGGGCTTAATAGACATTATTTGAATCCATACAGTCACACTTACCACTGTTTCCAATGGCCTCTTAGTCATGCTTAGTGATATTAAGGGGCCCATTTGTCTTGGGTCTGATACACGTAAGCATGACTGTTATTAAGGATTCCAATAAAGTCAATTAAATATGATTATTGCCTAATATTCTCTGATTTCCTTGTACATTGCGGTGCTGGTCTTCTTTCCTTTTCTGTAGATAATCTTGTTACATCTTGTAGGCAGCCTTGGACTGGTTCGTGCACCGCACCCTATTCCATCCTGGAGTCCTCATTTGCAGCCACTTAGCTGATGTTATATTTTCTTTGATTATACTATTGTCAAATGTGCAAGTCAATGAAAACACAAAAAATCTACAAAGACCGAAACCGACGATAATCAACATCAACACAAAACGAGGTATTGCAGTATTTCAATAAGAAGAAAATGTGTCCAAAATTAGACAACCCCACTGAATACATTTTATTTTGCTATTACGGTACTAGCTAATCATTATACCCTACCTTTTTTCTATAAGAATTCTACTAAGATATATAGGATTAAACTGATATAATGTCCCCACTGATACACATGATTGCCTCTGAATGCTCCTTATTGACATTATTTATTATAGAGCGTTAGTTATATATGAACGGTTTTAAATATTCAACCTGTCAATAGTTTTCCATGATCTGTCATAACAAACCATCAATCTCACCTCATCCTAAGCGTTCATTATGCACATTAAGGTCACTTTTTTTTTAAGTGACCACAATCAAATATTCATAGCATTAGTGCCATAACTCCACCTCTCCATCTCATGTGGCTCTAACATGCCCTCACTCCATCGGGCTTTGACGAGAACATGGGGTCCCCATGCTAAAGGAAGAAAACTTCACTTGTGCAGAGTTTCATCTGACTTTTTAAAAAGCCTTGACATTTATCTTAGGTCCCATCAAAACCAGAGACATCTATTTTCTATAATTTCCTACTCTAAAAATATGACTTAACACTAGAGAAACAATATGTAGGCAGCACCATTTCTGATTTCTTGTTCCTCATCAGTTCGGATAAAAATGGATGTCCTTTCTGAAACTACAAGTGTGTGTTCACTCTGCAGACATGTGAATCTTCAAATTGCGCATACTGTGGGCTTTGAGGATTCTTTAGTGCCGACACAAGCAGTGAGCTGTCATGTGGTCACAAGTATGTGATCTGCATATTTCCGGCCACATTACGACTAGACTGTATCCTGTTTCCAGCCTCACTTAATTTACTTACATTGAGGGAGACCAGATACAGTCTAGTCGACATGTGACCGGTTATATGAAAGCACATAATGCAATCATGCCCCCTCCTCAAACCATGCCAGCTCTGGAGAATCTTCACAGTGCGCAGATGTGATAACTCACAAGTCAGCAGTCATATTAAGTGGCTGCAAACTTGTAGCTTCAGACCGGACAACCACTTTAATCAACTAATGAGAAATTTTAAAACCACTGCTGCCCATAGGCAATTAGGTCTGTTTCAGCAAATCTCCAAGTTAAAGGGGTTGTCCTCTTAATTTACCTTTGTTTAAACATGGTAAATGGTCTTACCATGGTCTAAGAAGAAAAGGAATATATTCACATACTGATCCCATTCTATACTAGAAGACCAGAGGCTGAACATGAGCCGTGCTTTCAAGCTCTTTCCTATAAACTTTGTAAACATTGCTCTGAAGCTGTCCAGAATTGTTGGAGCGCACTGTGAGCTCCTGTTGACAGCCATGCTCAGGGCCCCTGAACTCCTTGCCGCTGTAGAGGCAAGGCGGTATGATATAGCAGCACACAGTTCAGGTCAGTGGCGCAACAGTGCTATTAGTATGAACAGTGAATCAGTAAGGGGTACCTATATCCTAGAAATCATGATTCTGAGAGGCAAGGGGGTGGTGTGCTCCTGAATAATGTAGATGGGACAACCCCTTTAGCCTACAGGGTAGTTGACTCGCCTCAGTGGGGGCCATGGGTTACTTGGAACCAGGGCATCTCGACGTCGTCGGGGCTGTGGGATGTCACGGTGGCGTGACCCGGTCCGTAGTCCCCGGGTGGGCTGCCAGTAAAAAGGGGAGGAAAAAAGTAAAAATGGAATAGTATAAAGAAAAGGAAAAATAAAATAAAAAGAGTTTGTCATGACGCCACCCGTGGAAGGCGGCCGGTAGGGTCCTGCTTCGGTCGGGACCTCTGAGGATGATGGAGTTGCAGCTGTGATGGTTTTCCTTCCCACAGGAGGAGCAGGTCCCCAGGGATGCAGAATGGAAGGGAATTGAGGTGATGGGGAGCCAGCGGGGCTGAGCTGGCTGCGGGGTAGGGGCAGGAATACTCTCAGGCAGGCTTTTATTGCCTGCGTGACATTTCAGTCTGCCGCTCCTCAGGTGAGAAATAAACAGTCTGACACAATGCTGAGTTTCAACCCGGTTTACTTGGCTTCTCTCGGCAGGTACCTCAGGTTGCAGCATAAGTAGGGTGGCGGCCTGGGTAGTCCTTGGCAACCAGTATGGCTTGTCCAGTTCACCCCTTTTTGTGTTTCCTTTCCTCTCGGGCCTTCCTCTCTCAGCGCTGCCTGTTCTCCTCCTTTCTGCACGCGCCTCCGCACACAGAGCCCCGATCCAGCATCCAAGGTCCTTCTTGGGCAACCGGCAGAGTCCCTGGCTCTAGTACAGCTGCGTTCTATGCGCTGTGTTGGGAGTTGGCCACAGCTCTTATAGATCTCATGGCCCCCGGTTCCTTGGTTGGAGCTCATTACCTGTAGTACTGGCACCTGTTTGAACTTCTTATCAGTACAAAAAGCACCTGTCCGCAACCTCAAACAGTCACGCTCCAAACTGCACTATGGTGAAGATCAAAGAGCTGTTGAAGGACAACAGAAACAATATTGTAGCCATGCACCAGGCTGGGAAAGACTGAATCTGCAATAAGCAAGCAGCTTGGTGTGAAGAAATCAACTGTGGGAGCAATAATTAGAAAATGGAAGACATACAAGACCACTGAGAATCTGCCTCTATCTGGGGCTCAACGCAAGATCTCACCCCGTGAGGTCAAAATAATCTTAAGAACGGTGAGCAAAAATCCCAGAACCACACGGGGGACCTAGTGAATGACCTGCAGAGAGCTGGGACCAACATTACACAGGCTACCATCAATAACACACTACGCCGTCAGGGACTCAGATCCTGCAGTGCCAGACATATTTCCCTGCTTAAGTCATTACATATCTGGGCTCATCTAAAGTTTTCTAGAGAGCATTTGGATGATCTAGAAGAGTATTGGGAGAATGTCATATGGTCAGATGAACCCAAAGTAGAACTGTTTGGTAGAAACACAACTCGTTGTGTTTGGAGGAGAAAGAATTCTGAGTTGCATCCAAAGAACACCATACCTACTGTGAAGCATGGGGGTGGCAACATCATGCTTTGGGACTGTTTCTCTGCCAAGGGACAAGGGTGACTGATCCATGTACATGAAAGAATGAATGAGGCCATGTATATTGAGATTTTGACTGTAAAACTCCTTTAATAAGCAAGGGCATTAAAGATGAAATGTGGCTGGTTCTTTCAGCATGACAATGATCCCAAGCACACTGTTAGGGCAACAAAGGAGTGGCTTTGTAAGAAGCATTTCAAAATCCTGGAGTGGCCTAGCCAGTTTCAAGAAATCAACCGTATAGAAAACCTTTGGATGGAGTTGTAAGTCCATGATGTCCAGCGACAGCCAAAAAAAATCATTGCTGCTCTAGAGGAGATCTACATGGAAGAATGGGCCAACATAGCAGCAACAATGTGTGCCAACCTTGTGAAGACTTACACAAAACGTCTGACCTCTGTCATTGCCAACAAAGGATATATAACAAAGTGAGATGAACTTTTGTAATTGACCAAATACTTATTTTACACCAAAGTGTGAAAAATGTTTTTTTCCAAATCAGACAATGTGATTTTCAGCATTTGTTTTCTCATTTTGTCTCTCATAGTTGAGGTCACCTATGATGTCAATTACAGACCGACCTCATCTTTTTAAGAGAGAGAGCTTGCACAATTGGTGGCTGACTAAATACTTTTTTTCCCCACTGTACATAACAAAAATGGCACCCAAAGATGAGATGATGAGGGAAAGCCTAAGACAGCAACAACTACAGTCCCGGAAGGAAGAACACAAACATAAAATGCCATGGCAAGATGAGCCGCTGCATGGGATGTACCATCGACAGATCATGGAGGTGTATTGATATGGAGTAATCCTACAAATGGCTGGAGAAAGCTGGACTCCAAGACAGCACAGAGGCACTAATCATAGCCATACAAGAACAGGCACTAAGTACCGATCCATAGAAGCAGGGATCTACCACACAAGACAAGACCAAAGTCCAGACTATGCAAGGAAATCTTGGAAACAGTTCAACACATAGTAGCAGGGGGACAAAATGCAAAAAGGGAACAGCATACATCGAACACCAGAACCAAGTAGCAGGAATTGTATAAAGACATATCTGTTTAGCGTATGGGCTTAGTCCCCCTTTTTCCAGGTGGAGAGACCCTAAAAAAGTGATGGAGAATGAATGGCTTAAATCCTGTTGGATGTCAAGATCTAGACGAATAACCAGGTGTTGGCTAAGGAACCAGATATCATGATAGTAGACAGTAGATCAGAAGACAACATAGATGTGGCAGTGCCAAGTGACAGTAATATCAGAAAGAAGGAATATGGGAAGCTGAAGAAATACCAGAAAACTGGTAAAAGATGTCAAAGGTGAAAGGCAACAGTGATTCCAGTGGTGATAGGAGCACTTGGATCAGTGACCCGTTAGATAGAAAAATGGCCGCAACAGATCCCAAGAGCACATCTGAACTCTCTGTCCAGGAAGATGCAGTGATGTGATCAACTAAGATCCTATGCAGAACCTCAAACTCCAGCATGCCTCTGTAGAATAAGGAAGGACAAATAACCACCTCATAGGGTGAGAAGTAGTTTTTATTGTTTTTAGTTATAAAATTTTATTTCAAAAATACATTCAGAACATATATACACACTGGTGGGATAATTAGAGAATAACATGCAATTTCATTAATGTTAAGGTTATTGTGTTGTCCCATGTGAAAATATCCGCAAAACATGAGTACATTTGCAGTATTTTAGCTTGTTTCATATGTTGAACTACTGTATATTCAAAGAATAAAAATAGTGCTGATTTCCTTATTTATCTGACAAACCCTATTTATCTGGCAGCCTAACTTTTCAGTTTGCACTCATTTTGCAAAAATGATGTTTCCATTCCAAAGTAACTCACACCCTCCGGCAGCAGGTTGTCCAGATGAAGGCCAAACGGGTCACCTTCAGCCATAGCAATAGAAGTTGGTTGTTCCAAGTCTGTGGTTTTAGAATTAATTATTTGGCATCTTTTACAACATCACAAACTCTTTCAAGTCCCCCCAAGAAGGCTGGTCACCCTCGAAAGACAAATGCAATAGAGGACTGGATAATGCAAAGAATATTCATGGGTAATCATTTCAACTCTGCAGCTGGATTAACTCGCCAGTTCAGCACTGAACAAGGTAAGGATTATCTCATCATACACCCCTTGTCACAATGTTTAAAGCATTTGGCTTGAAAGCCCACTTGCAGTGACCAAACCTCTTATTAGCAGAAAGAATCAAAAGGTTAGACTCACCTTTGGTGTTGTGTGGACAGAGAAGAAGTAGTCCTCAGTTCATTTTAGTGATGAATGCAAGTTTAATTTATTTGGGTCTGATGGGAAACATTATGGTCGTCGACAAACTGGGGAATGACCTAACCCAAAGTGTGTAAAGAGTTCAGTAAAAGGTAGTGGAGGAAGTTTCATGTTTTGGGGAATGTTTTCAACTGCAGTGGTTGGACATCTCATACAGCTACATGGCAGAGTGAATACGTGTGTGTATCAGAACCTTCTTCAACAACACATTGTTCCTTATTTGGGTTCGGCACTCAATCAGCCAGCAATTTTTATGCAGGACACACAGTAAAATGGAAAAAAGCAGTTCCTTGTTACAGAAAACATTGAAACAATGAAATGGCCGCCCAGAGTCCCGATCTAAATCCAAGAGAAAACCTATGGAAAATCCTTGGTGACAAAGATGTGGCTAAAAAACACACAACAGTCACAGAACTGTGGAAGAGACTGGAAGAAGAGTGGGCCAAAATCACACCGGGGCAGTGTGAGAGACTAGTGATGTCCTGTGGCCGCAGATGTGCTGAAGTCATTCACAGCAAAGCCTGTACAAAGCAAAGGCCTGTACACTTCCTACTGATTGGTGACTGTTGTAACCTTCACAAAATGTAGTTTTAATCTTTGTCTATCCACAGTCATTGCTGTTCTCCAATTATGATCATATGATATAAAATAAAGGTTTGATTTGGTTATTTTGGAGAACACTGTTCTAGTGGCATGGTGCACCCCTTACACAAAAAACGATCAATGTAGATCACATTCTGTCTGAAAAAAATCAAGTGATCATGCATTGCTCTGTAATTTTGATCACCAGTAGTTATGTATTCTTTTTACATAAATGCAGATTATTTGATTGATTTGATTAAGGCCACATGCCGGTAGATATTTGTATGACTTAGGATGAATGATGTCATTTTAAAAAAATAAATGATTCGTTCCAAAACGAGTGAAAAAAAAATCTACCTTGTAAAGGTATGTGATAACTGGCACAGTCCCAGCTACAAAAGTATGGAGGAAGGTAAAATAAATCTTAAGTGTCCGCCGACACCAGAGGGAGTTACATGTGAAAGTGTAATGTTGCGAGCTCCCGGTCTCCGTGCAGCACCCCCTCTGGGTATGTTCGACAATGATTTTTTTTCTTCCTGATGCTTCTCGCTGTGATGTCTGAAGTTTACTGACTGGTGCAATTCCATTTAGGCAGCAAATATAGATAGTGGGAAACACAAACACCTAATTTTATTAGAGATGAGGATCAATAATAAGGACAAGACAAACATGCACGATGGGAATGCTTGCAGAAAATATTCAGTCATGCAAGAGCATTAACAGTGACAAGTGCTGTCCTGAATGCCTCAGTTATTGCCTCGTCGTTTCTAGCCAGTCCTTGAAAAATGCATGTCAAATGTAACAAAATTGTTATTTTCAGTCACATTGTGATTATATTGGTATACGAGTACAATAAACTATAGTTACCGCCCTCTGCTCCTCTTTGGTCAGATCTCATCTGGATACTGTGTCCAGTTCTGTGCACCACAATGTAAAAAAGACATCAACAAACTGGAGCAAGTTCAGAGAAGGGGGTCCAGAATGGTGACCGGTCTACAAACCATGTTCTATGAGGAACGGGTATAGGATTTGGGAATGTTTAGCTGTCAAATAAAAGAAGATTGAGAAGAAGGCTGGGGAATGAAATAAACTTCATTCCCCCCCAGAAATGGGGCTCTTAGTGAAGTGGCTTCACAGTGTCAGGACTCTATTTACCTGCAGATTAACTCTATACCGGTGGGTAAGTAACGTTTTTTTAATATGACAGGTTCCCCTTAAGTCTCAAGATTGGATGGCTAGCACTGAACTGTGTTGTATGAAGAAAAAAGATTATGCAGAACAAACTTGCACACCCAAGGTCAAAACATGGAGTTTATTATAGAAAATAACCAAGGCAAACAACACAAGAGACACAAAAATTAAAACCACTTAAAACAAAGTAGGTCCCAGTATGCCAGTTGCAAGCAGATCAATGACAATAAGATAACAGATGAATGTCAAAAATGAACAAAAATGACACACCATGTGAAGTCTGTGAAACAACTATACAACAAGGTCCTCCATGCACATGAAGGAACCAAATAAACATGGTATGGATGAAATGTCACTATGAACATGCATCATAAGTAAAGGATCATACCAAAAATGGATGCTGCAACCTGGGTGACCGGGGACCCCACGCGTTACGCTGCAGCTAGGCAGCTTCCTCAGGGGAGTCTGATGTGCCCTGTGTTGATACCGCCTTATATACATGAGGCTATAAAGCCATGAAGCCCAATGGGTCCTGATAATTCGTTAATCAATTACAGCTATTGAGACAAGGGGTTTAGTTACCTGTAATCAACTGTGTCAGAGACTGTCAATTGGTCAAAGCATGGGAAAGGGGAGGAGAGAAGAGATGCCATTGTGGCGCCGCCGGGTGCATCTTATCCCAATTTGTTACTGGCGCCAGTCACCCATGTGAGGACGCCGCATGGTCGCGCACCGGAAATGGCGTGATGCCGTTACTATGGCAGCGCGTTATGTATATGTGTGCGCACAATGATGGCGCATAGGTCAGTGTGGCGTCAGCAGAGGCAGAGTCGCGCCGGAGTTGACGCGGACTGGTTGTCATGGTGAAAGACAACAGTCGCGCCAATCTAACAGAGAAATCGCGGCAATCACATATAAGGCAGCTGCGGTGGCAGCACCGTGTCGGACATGAATCCAAACTGGCCATCATGGTGAAAGAGGACCCCCCACGAATCAGCAGGGGGGGGCCTCGCGGCGATTATACAGGCGAGAGATAGCGAAATAAAGCAATCACCCACAGCCAAGCCAGCGCGGCGCTCGCAGCAGCAAAAAGGTCGCATGAACATATAAGTGGAAAAACGCAGGCATTAGTCACTCGGCAGAGTAATCCATATTGTTTCATCAGGCGCCCTACTTCACATGGTGTGTCATTTTTGTTCATTTTTGACATTCATCTGTTATCTTATTGTCATTGATCTGCTTGCAACTGGCATACTGGGACCTACTTTGTTTTAAGTGGTTTTAATTTTTGTGTCTCTTGTGTTGTTTGCCTTGGTTATTCTCTATAATAAACTCCATGTTTTGACCTTGGGTGTGCAAGTTTGTTCTGCATAATCTTTTTTCTTCTTTCTCATGATACACAATCATTTATGCAGTCTTGCACCCCTTATTTATTTGAGAGCTGTGCATCACCACCCCCCTTTTTTGGTTATAGCTGAACTGTGTTGTCACGGTGCTAGTGAACGGATCCTAGGATCCCGTGCACAATTCGATTTAATAATCACTTCACATGTATCAGGAATTTATGCTTTAAAGGTGGCACTGGAGTTATTCCACTTCCTTACTGAAGTGCAAATTTGCATATTTCCTAGAGGGGGGATGTGGCTACAATCTCCTCACCTACTTAACTGTCTTCTTATGGTTGCAGAAAGCTTCTCTCCATAAGGTAGATAGCAAGTTCTCAGACCTTGCTTTAAGAGAATGATATACCAAGGGCTTATTACCGGCTCTAGAGGATGGGGAGAGAGGAAAAAGAGGGTTCGGGCATAGATCTAAGTGCAGACCGTAGGGTAATTATCACAATTCACCAGTGGCGTAACTTCAGGCCCAGGGGCCCCGATGCAAAAGCTCCAATGGGGCCCCCAATTATTGCAAATCTTTAATAGTATTAGTCTTTTTCTATAGGCCAAAGGGTCTTTTGGGGCCCCTCTAGGCTACACGGCCAGGGTGCGATCGCAACCCCTGCACCTATTGTAGTTACACCCCTGCAATTCACTGATTTCTTAAGATTTTCTGCTCACCTTTATGTGATCTTGTATCAGGCATATAGAGACCAATTGTGCTGGTTCTTCCAAGAGTTCGTTCCTTCCTAGCCTGCAGCTAGGCTTCGGAATAATGAGGCTCTGCAGATGCCAAGCCCATCAATGGATAATGTGAAGAGTGTCTGTGCAATTGGAACAGACACTCTTCATATTATACTTTAAGTGAATAGAATTTATTGATATACAGTCGGTAGTAGGAAAAGCAACTTAGCAGATGTTTGACGTTTCGGCCAACGAGTGACCTTGATCAGTGTCTCTGTTATTCTGAGTACCATTTTTAATGTATCGACATCCTTATTCAGTTCTTTTAGTATGTATCTGTGCATTAATATATCCCCTGTGCCTTGTTGGTCTTAATAGCTGAGGAGCACTCTTTCCCCTGGGTACTTATTTTTGTTTGATAGTTTTAAGATGGTTGTACTGAAAGGAATGTAATTGTATCAAGGTGCTGGTTTCTGGTCTACTGTGGCTGTTGGTATCAGAATGGTGCAAGCTAATGAGCTCTAGGTTGATGGAGCTGCCAGCACAGTCCGTGTCTTGGCGGGCTGAGGCCATGCGGTGATTGACCAGTCTGGGCGCTTTTATTGTATTTTTCTGAACTGGCATTTTTATTGATACTATTTAGAGTTAGTTATAAAGTTTTGACCGTCTCTTGTTGAGTTTTTTTGGTGTTTCAATTTTTTTCTTTACAGTGTTTACTGATCGGGGTATTTCGTTTTACATTTTGATAGATTGGAATTTATGGATGTGGCAAATCTCAATATATTGATTTTTTAAATATCTTTATTTTTAACGGCGGAGGAAAGAAGTGATTATAATTATTATGTTTATATACACACTGAAAAGCAAAAGGGTAACAATCTTTTGACCTTTGACTTTCAGGCTCCATATCCATCATCCACTACAGCTTTGAGTGAGAGACTACGTTCATTTTATAGACAATCATCTTGGCTATCGCCTTCATGAATTTGAGTTGCAACTATTGAGCATTTGATTAATTATGCGGATTCTTGTCATGTCACTGCATTGTTACTATTTTGCTCCTAGTGTTGGAAAGTTTTTTCATTCCTGTATACTACAAATTACAACCTGTTCCTGCATTCCCAAAGAGCCGCTTCACACTGCGGCGTGATCCGGTCCGGGGCTGTCCGGGATGACCCAGACAGCCGCGGACCGGATCAGCACACAGGACTGGGGGGCTATTATGCCCTCCGTCCGGTGTGCAGCGCACGCAGTTCCCGCTGCTGATAAGTCAGGACCGCGGGCGCCGCGGTCCTGACCTGTCAGCGGCTGCAGCTGCGTGCGCTGCACACCAGACCCGAGGGCATAATAGCCCCCAGTCCTGTGTGCTGATCTGGTCCGCGGCTGTCTTGGTCATCCCGGACAGCTCTGGACGGGATCATGCTGCAGTGTGAAGCGGCCCAATAGACCACTGTGTTATTAGGTCGATACCCAAGCAAAAGGTCACTAGTTAGAATCAAGGAACAGCCATTAAGATTTCCAAAGAAAAGAAAAACAGCATCATCCAGCTCATCGATAGCGGACCAAGAAAATTGCCAGATTGCTACAAGTGAGGCGATGATAGTTGGAGGAATACAAAATGAAGTCCATCCATTTAAAAGCCAAGAGGTGAACATCCATTCAAAATATTGAAGTTAAAGGGAACCTGTCACCAGGTTTTTGCAACCTAATCTGAGAATAGCATAATATAGGACCTGAGATCCTGATTCCAGCGATGTGTCACTTACTGGGCTGCTCAGTGTAGTTTTGATGAAATCACTGTTTAAACAGCTGGAGATTATCATTAGCAGTCCTCTTGGCCTGCTCCTAAGTGGACTGTATATTCACAGACTGCTAAGAAAACAGTAATTTTATCAAAATGACAGCAAGCAGCTCAGTAAATGACACATCGCTGGAATCAGGGTCTCTGTCTCTACATTATGCTGCTCTCAGATGGGCTGGCAAAAAACAGGTGACAGGTTCCCTTTAAAAAGTCAGCAGCAGTGGAGGCAGTGGAGGCGGCTCTTATGCTCTGTAATAGTGAGATAACAGATCTCCATGCAATCATGCTGCAATGCATGTTACACAAGTCTGGAATGGTGACCCGAAAATAGGTGAAGAAACCTTGACTTCAATATCGTAATAAGAAGCATCGGCTTGAGTTTGCAAAAAGGTATGAAAAATGGACAGTAAAAAATTGGAAAAAAGTGATTTGGAGCGATGAGTCAAAAATTGATAAACTAGGCTCTGATGAGTTCAATCGGGTGTGAAAGAAACATGGGAAAAAGAAGCTAAAAGATCAAGAACTGTGAAGTTCGGTGGAGGAAGCTTGATGATATGGAGTCGTCCCATGGCCAAAAGCATTGGATAATTGACCAAATTGATGGAGGTCTCAATGCTGAGCTGTATGTGAGTATCCTACAAGACAAGTTACTTCATACACTTGACTACTATGGGCATGAAAAAGATGACAGTGTTCCAGCAGGACAACGACCCAAAACATACGTCAAGATTGGCAAAGAAATGGTTCAATGACTGTAAAGTAGAGGTGCTGAATTGGCCCCACAGTCCCCAATCCTCTACCCAATCTAAAACTTGTGGGCAGAGATAAAGAAAAAGCTGTATATACGGTATACCCAACTAAGTCCACCAGTATGCACCAACGTGTAGAAGAGTCCTGAATCGGATTTCGATCAATACATGCTGGAATCAGATTCAGAACATTGTCTGAAGGGTTCAGGCAGTGCTGAAGGCCAAAGGTGGATTTACAAAATACTAACAAAATAATAACATTTTAATCTTAGGAGCAAAACAGGGACAATGCAGTGACATGACAAGAATCTGCATAACTGATCATATGCTAAATAGTTGAAAATCAAATGTATGTATAGGATTTTCTATAAAATGATGGTAGTCTCATATGCAAAGCTGTAGTGGATTGTGAGATATGGAGCCTGAAAGTCAAATGTACGAAACTTTGTTACCCTTTTGCTCATCGGTGTATATTTATTTATATATTTATTTATTTTTGTAAACATTTTTATTCTACTTTTTTAGTCCACTCATGGAACTTAAATCTGTGATCATCTAATTCAGAGGTCCCCAACTCCAGGCCTCAAGGGCCGCCAACAGTGCAGGTTTTCAGGATTTCCTTAGTATTGCAAAGGTGCTAATGTGATCATCTGCACAGGTGATGATTCCAAGCCCTGTGCAATACTAAGGAGATCCTGAAAACCTGCACTGTTGGTCACCCTTGAGGCCTGGATTTGGGGACCTCTGATCTAATTGCTGGCAGCAAAGGAGTAGCAAACACCAGCCCATTTTCTCTTGAGGGGTAAAGTTTCGCACCCCAAAGTTGGGTCCAGTGTGAATTTCGGTATGGGCCCCCCACTCTGCTGTGTACACCAGATGATACATGTAGATTTATCAAATAGTGCTTTATCAAAGGGGAAGTGCAATTTACAATACTTTTCAAACCTTTATCTGGGATTTTGTCAGTTATTGTGAATGAGAAAAGGATGCAATATGGTCTATTGAGCCATACGTTGGGGCTGCATTGTTCAGTTGTACTAGATTCTCATACAGAAGCTTTTGTGGACAATATTGCAGTAGGAGCATGACCGTATTGCTTTACTCTAGAAATTATTGCAGGTTCTTCACAATGGCAAGACACGTACTCCAAGGAAGTGAGACTTGTCTCTTTCCAACCTATTAGACCTCAGGTTTAGTAATGCTGGTTGGACTGCTCATTGACTGCTCGACTGTCTGCAGCCAACTCTCATAGTATCTCCAAAGAACATTGTGGTTGCTGAGGGGTACTGATATTCCTCTCTTAATTATCTGAATAGGTATGGATATGCAGTACCTAGCCATGGCCACCAAGTAGTTATCGGAGCTATAGAACGAAATAAATCTGGCAGCCGCCAGCACCTGGAACAGATGGTCGGTAGGTCTACCAGGTATAACATACGCACCAATTTGGTATTGATGTTCTATCCTAAGGATATCATCAATGCAAAAGTATTGGACAACCACTTTAAAGGACATATCAGGGATTTTCATTTAAAAAAAAATGTGCTTGAGCACTAACAGGCAGTTTGCTGCCTCCTACGGCTAGGGTGAGACTTGCGTCTGCCCCTAGCCTGCAGGATGCGCTTGAAACTTAGAAGTTTGCAGGCTCACAGCATAGCATTACCGGCATGTAACGCTATGCGCCGCCTGTTTATAGTATCCCTATGGTTACCGGATTGATCATGCAGCCACCGGCTCCACTCAGCACTCCCGATATGCACTTTTGATGAGTGCACAGGAAACGCAGTTTGCAGCTTTGTCCTGTGCGCTCTGCAAAAGCGCATATCCGGGAGTGCTGAGTGGAGCTGGAGGATGCGTGATCAATCCGGTAACCATAGGGATACTATTACATGTCGGTAACACTATGCACTGAGCCTGCAAATTTCTAAGTTTCAAGCGCATCCTGCAGGTTTAGGAGCAGAAGCAAGTCTGTCCCTAGCCTACCTGCCTGTTGTCACGGCTCCATTCCCCTCCGTTCACCCCCTGCACAGAATAGTCACAGACCACTCCTGCCGGGGACAGCATGGCGGGGTAAACACAGCAGAGGTTGCTTTTCCGCTTTGCCCTGTGGAAAAGGGCGCATAGCCGATGTCACGCTTATTGACAGTCGGCTCCTCCCTACCTGATTGGGGGAGTAGGCTGTCAATAAGCATGACATTGGCAATGCATCCTTTGACAGACGGGAGAAGCCGCATCTCTGTTGACATGATGTCAGCGAAAGAAGCAAAATCACTGACAGGAGGGGTTTAAAGGCCCCGTCACACGGGGCGACATCCCGCCAATTACATAGGTGACGTAGGCGCAAGGCCTATCGGCGGCAACATCGCCCCTATGTCGCCTAATGTAAAGGGGCGATGTCGGCGCCGCCGGGAGGTCGCCTGATTTCAGAGCAGTGCTCTGAAACCAGGCGACCGATCTGGTGTGATGTGCACACATCGCCCCATGTAACTGGCCGCCGGCGACCTGCATCGACGCTGGGGTTTTCAGACACCCCGGCGGCGATGCCGCCTATCAGCTCGCCGCCGCAGCACTGGAAATGTCGCCTTATGTAAATGGGGGATGGCAACACTGGCGGGGCGCCAAAAACGTGCGCGCACCCGCCAGTCCCCGCTGACATCTCCAACCCCGTAGCCAGGTGTGACGGGGCCTTTAGACTGCTCCATATCGGTGATGAGCAATGGCAGCTACCTGCCTGTTAGTGCTTAGGCACATTTAATAAATCCCAGATAACCCCTTTAAGAAGAATCCACTTTGTCATTCATATGCAGCTTAATATTTGTTATATACTCTTTACTATCATGAATTGTATCTGCTCATTGTTGAATTTTTAATTGGCGCTACAGAACCTGTTTGATGACACTAATAGAATGTTATATAATAAAAAATGTTAATCATTTCAGTACAATTCTTTTTAAACTTTTTTCATTTATAGTTCTATAGAAAAATAAAAAAAATAAAATAATACTCAACTTCTCGCACCCCCCTCACTTAAATAGCTGGGAAAGGGGAGAGAACAATTTTGTACAAATTAAACAAAAAATAACTTCTAAGTTTGGTTTGACCTTTTTGTTGTAAAAAAATAAAAATATTGTCCCATGTATTAACAATCTATATAATAAGTGTTTTTGCACTGGCTCTATCTTCCGATGTGGATGACCATTCTGACCTTTGCACTTGTTCGGTGCTTACCTTTGTGCAACCTGCAAACTCCGCCGTAAATAATTGATTACCAAGTGAACCAGCTGCTGCAGAGATTTTTCCACCCTCTTAGACAAATCATGTTTCTCTGAAGGGTTAGGTATTGATTCTGTTACTGATTCCTTCCTACAGAAAGTGAACTAGTTGCCTTTTACATAATTTCAAAAACTTTATGATGGCACATATATATATAATGTAAAGGTCCCTTTAAGATGCTTACCTTAAAAGGTTAACTTATGTTCCAACTTAGACAACATACACAGTCGAAATAATGTAATAATTTCATTTATCACTTTATAATTATAAAAGTTTAATAATCCAGCCCAGAAAATGCACTATATGGTGAAAGTTCTCTAACCCAAAAACTAACAAAAAAGTAAGAAGGAAATTCGTCCACTTAAGAAACAAAGTGAAACAATAAGTTTTGTCTTGTCCTCCTTTCATATGGAACTAATTCATTTTTCCACTTACCGTATATACTCGTGTATAAGCCGACCCGTGTATAAGCCGACCCCCCTACTTTTGCCCCCAAAAACTGGGAAAACTTATTGACTCGCGTATAAGCCGAGGGTGGACTCCAGCACAGGTATACAACCCCCAGCAGTGAGGTATACAGCCCCCAGCAGTGTGGTATACAGGCCCCAGTAGTATGGTATACAGCAGCCCCCAGTGGTATACAGCAGGCCCCCAGGCGTATAAGCAGGCCCCCAGGAATATAAGCAGGCCCCCAGGGGTATTCAGCAGGCCCCCAGGAGTATTCAGCAGGCCCCCAGGGGTATTCAGCAGGCCCCCAGGGGTATACAGCAGGCCCCCGGGGGTATTCAGCAGGCCCCAGGGGTATCAGCAGGCCCCCGGGGGTATCAGCAGGCCCCCGGGGGTATCAGCAGGCCTCCGGGGGTATCAGCAGGCCCCCAGGGTATCAGCAGGCCCCCGGGGGTATCAGCAGGCCCCCGGGGGTATCAGCAGGCCCCCGGGGGTATCAGCAGGCCCCCGGGGGTATCAGCAGGTCCCCGGGGGTTTATACAGCAGGCCCCCGGGGGTTTATACAGCAGCCCCCAGCACAGGTGTATACTGCAGCCCCCAGCAGTGTGATATATAGGGCCCCCGGCAGTGGTATACAGCCCCCCCGCCTAGTACCGGGCCCCCATGCTGCGGCACAGCATACAGTAGTTCATACATTACCATCTCCTGCAGCGCGCGCTTCCTCCATCTCCCGCCCGGCTTGTTGCTGTAGTGTCATGTGACGCGCCAGTCACATGACACTACAGGAAGATGCCGGCTGGGACATGGAGGAGCCGCGCGCTGCAGGGAGAGATGGTAGTGTATGAACTACTGTATGCTGTGCCGCAGCATGGGGGCCCGGTACTAGGCGGGGGGTTTTGGGGATGCATACCACTGCCGGGGGCCGCCAGGGGCTGTGTCCGGCAATATGCACTGCATCCCCTTGCCAGGGATGGACAGGGGGATGCATGCATATCAATGAGGCGGGCCCACGTGACCGCGCGGTGTCACTGCAGCCCCCTCCTGCCTCCTCCTGCCCCCAGTCAGAGCCCCCGTCCCCGTCACACTCAGCACACACATGTATATACTCGTGTATAAGCCGAGGGGGGACTTTTCAGCCCAATTTTTGGGCTGAAAAAGTCGGCTTATACACGAGTATATACGGTATTTTGAAAAGTAGATCATTATTGATCTGAGCTGTAAACTAAAAGAGAGTAAAGGGTAATGTGTGTGTTGTGGCTGCAAAAAGGATATTTTGTACATGAAAGGAATGACCAATGTATGAGGGAACCAATCTATAAAGCTATATGGCTTCATCATAATGTCATATATCGTTGCTGCTGTAAATTAAATTGAGATTTTTTTTTCCTTTAGTCAATTCTACAGCCCTGCATGTGGAGGTAAAGGTGAAGGGGTGTATCTGAGCTTTCTTCTCTCCACCCCTCAGCCTTAAGTAGTTCTGCTTCCCTCCACCAGATGTCGCAGATTTAGTTCATTTCTAATCTAGGACCCATGCTGTGAAGTCGTGCTCTACTGAGCTGTGCTGTTGCTGCTGTGGACTTTCATTTGAAGCTGGTGGGTTTTCCTGGTCCATGGGTGGAGGTAGGGGCTCTTACCCTAGGGCTGATCATGAGCAACGGGCTAGGGTCGAGCTCCCAAACTCCTCACCTTCAGAGGTACCTTCGGGAACAGGACTAATCAGGGACCCCAAGTCCAGGGCCAGATTAGATCCCCAGAATTCCCTTGCTCATCTTATATCTTGCCTTTTGATTCCTTACCTCTGTACTAGTGATGGGCGAGTCCTAAATAACTCGGAGTCGCTTGACTCTAGCGAGTCCGAGCCCGGGACTCGCTACTTGTTGCGAGTCTAGTGAGTCCAATGTTAATGAATGGGGAAGCGAGTAATAGCGAGTAATGTGCGATTTACAAATCGCAGATGTGTCTCGGAAGCTTCAGGCTCTATCTGCATTTCCGCCCCCTACTGTGTGATGTGTGATGCAGCAGAGCTGAATAAGTTCAACAAGAAGAAGAAGGAAGACAGAAGACAGAAGAGAGAAGAAAGAAGAGAGAAGACCTGGGTCTTTGGAGGGATATGTGGTGGTAGTAAAGATGGAATCCCTAATGCTGTCTGTGTCTTTATTTTTAATAAATAATTTTTCTCTGTGTGGTGTTTTTTTTAACCCTTTATTGGAGATTCTTAGTGGCCGGGTCAAACCTGGCCTGACATTAAGAATCTCGGGCTTAATACCAGCTTGTATAACAAAGCTGGTATTAACCCCTTTATTACCCAGCGTGCCACCGCCACCAGGGCCGCTGGAAGAGCGGGGTTCAGCGCCAGAGGATGGCGCTTCAATGAACGCGCCATCTTCTGGGGCGGCTGCGGGCTGCAATTTGCAGCGGGGGGTGCCCAGAAAGCTTGGGCCTCCCTGCGCTGCGGATTCCAGCCCCCAGCTGCTTAGCTGTACCTGGCTAGACATAGAAATTGCGCGGAGCCCCACGCATTTTTTTTTTATTATTTCATGAAATTCATGAAATAATAAAAAAAAAGGGCTCCCCTATATTCTTGTGTCTGGCCAGGTACAAATAGGCACCTGGGGGTTGGGGGAGCCCGTCGCTGCCTGCTGGATCCGGCTGGTTCCAGAAATACGGCGAAGCCCACGTCAAATTTTTTTCTGACAAATCCATAAAACAATATAAATAAAAGGGACTGTATCTTTATTAACCCCTGGACCATGGGTGAGGGGTTAATAAAGATGCAGTCCCTTTTTTAGGATTGTTTTATTGATTTTTCAGAAAAAAAATGACGTGGGCTTCGCCGTATTTCTGGAACCAGCCGGATCCAGCAGGCAGTGACGGGCTGCCCCCAACCCCAGGTGCCTATTTGTACCTGGCCGGACACAAGAATATAGGGGAGCCCTTTTTTTTTTATTATTTCATGAATTTCATGAAATAATAAAAAAAAAAATGCGTGGGGCTCCGCGCAATTTTATGTCTAGCCAGGTACAGCTAAGCAGCTGGGGGCTGGAATCCGCAGCGCAGGAGGCCCAAGCTTTCTGGGCACCCCCCGCTGCAAATTGCAGCCCGCAGCCGCCCTAGAAGATGGCGCCTTCATTGAAGTGCCATCCTCTGGCGCTGAACCCCGGTCTTCCAGTGGCCCTGGTGGCGGTGGCTCACTGGGTAATAAAGAGGTTAGGGCCAGCTTTGTATTATCAGCTGGCCCTAAGCCCGAAATTTATGGCGGTCACGCCAATATTAGACATGACCGCCATGACTTTCTATTAAATTGTTTTAAAAAAAACACAACACAGAGAAAATTTTTTATTAGAAATAAAAAAAAAAAGCCATTAGGGACTCCATCTTTAATTAAAAAAATCCTCTTCCGTCCGACGTAGTCCAAAACGCGATGTCCTCTTTGCTACATCCCTGTGCATAGATATAGATGTCTATGCACAGGGAGTGAGCAGACTGAGAACAATCTCAGCTCTGCTACATCATCTCTGTGCACAGACATTCATGTCTGTACACAGGGAGAGCAGGCGGGCTCTAGGACCCTGGAGCTGCGGCAGCCCGCAGGACCCCCAGCCCGGCACAGAGCAGACAGCTGGACTCGTTACTGTGCGAGTTTCCCTGCGATTACTCGCACAGTAACGAGTCCAATGCAAGTCAATGGCAATCCTAGCTTTGTCAGAGTCTCTGACAAAACTAGGATTGCCATTGATTTGCATTGGACTCGTAACTGTGCGAGTAATCGCTGGGAAACTCGCAGAGTACCGAGTCCTGCGAGTTCCTTACTACTCGCCGAGTAACGAGTCCTAACGAATAGACTCGCCCATCCCTACTCTGTACCATTCTGTGACACATAACTTGGAAAGGGAACAAGAGCTTAAACACAACACCTTAACCCTGCTTAGCTATGACCCCTTGGTGTGCATAGATAATTGAAATGGGTTATCTGATGGCGAGAAGACACAAAGCCAGTACAAGAAGCCATTAGGTGACACTTGTGGTGATCATTCTTCCTCTCTTGAAAAGACTTACAACAGACAGCATGGCACTGGATTCTAGTTATGAATATTGACAATATTGATTTATTTGTAACAGGTGTAGGTCCTCTAGTGAGGTGACACATATTTTCAACATCATGACCCTGAGACTAGGAAAATGCATGATCTTGCATGGCGTTACAGCCTGATCACCTGCCCCAAATTAATATCAGATAGATGGATTGGGTTGTTTATGCCATCTTTCCTATCTATGAAAAGCTGTAATAATGATAGGAAATATGGCATTAATATCTTCCACTTCAAGGGGGCCACACATCCCAAATATCTGGAAACCCATACAGTTTTTTAACCGAGCCGCATCCAGTTACCAGCCCCCATCTGAGTTCACCAACTATAGGTACGTGGGAGTGACTGTTATTTAATAAATAGAGATTCTAAATTATAATGATTGTTCAGAGCTGAAGGACACAGCTTGGTATAGGATCAATCCATTTTTAAACAGAGAGCTTTCTTCCGTATAAAAGAATTGCAAAATTCCTGAACTACAAGTCTAGTACTTTTCTTTGGTTTATTGCTTTTATTTTATGGAATTCTACTGTATATACTACATTGTTTTTCCCATTTTTAAAATAAATATATCAAATGTAATGGCTTCATGAGGCCAAGCATTAACTGTCATGGATGTCCAATCGGCCTGTATAAATAATTGGTGGTAGCAGCTTGTTTTTCTTGGGTAATTTCAGAGTTCGCCAGTCACTGTACCAAGGTAAATGTATATATTCCATGCATTGGTTTATATATAGCGGCGGGGTGGGGAGGACGGAGGATGGAGTGCACAGGCAGGGGGAGGATGGAGTGGCGGACAAAGGAAGGAGGGGGAAGCGGTGGGGTGGTGGAGGACGGAGCGGCAGGGGGAGGACGGAACCCAGAGCGGCGGGGGAGAGGAGGACGGAGGACGAAGCGGCGGGGTGGGGGAGGACGGAGCAGCACAGGCAGGGCTAGGACAGAGGATGGAGTGGCGGTGGGGAGGGGAGGAGGACAAAGGAAGGAGGCGGAAGCGGTGGGGTGGGGGAGGATGGAGGAGCACAGGCAGGGGAAGGATTGAGCGGCAGGGGAGGACGGAGCACAAAGCGTCGAGGGGAAGGAGGACGGAGGATGAAGCGGCCGGGTGAGGGAGGACAGAAGAGCACAGGCAGGGGGTGGACGGAAAATGGAGTGGCAGAGGACAAAGGAAGGAGAAGGAAGCGGTGGGGTGGGGGAGTATGGAGCGGCACAGGCATGGGGAGGATGGAACGGCAGGGGGAGGATGGAGCACAGAGCAGCAGGGGGGAGGAGGATGGAGGATGAAGCAGCGGGGCGGGGGAGGATGGAGCAGCACAGGCAGGGGGAGGACGGAGGATGGAGTGGCGGAGGGGAGGAGGACAAAGGAAGGAGGAGGAAGCGGTGCGGTGGGGGAGGATAGAGCGGCACAGGGAGCGGGAGGACAGAGGATGGAGTGGCAGAGGGGAGGAGGACAAAGGAAGGAGTAGGAAGCGGTGGGGTGGGGGAGCATGGAGCAGCACAGGCAGGGGGAGGATGGAGTGGCGGAGGGGAGGAGGACAAAGGATGGAGGAGGAAGCGGTGGGGTGGGGGAGGATGGAGAGGCACAGGTAGGAGGAGGATGGAGGATGGAGTGGCAGAGGGGAGGAGGACAAAGGAAGGAGGAGGAAGCGGTGGGGTGGGGGAGGATGGAGAGGCACAGGCAGGGGGAGGACAAAGCGGCAGGGGGAGGATGGAGCACAGAGCGGCGGGGGGGAGGAGGACAGAGGACAAAGCGGCACAGGCAGGGGGAGGAAGGAGCAGACTCACACCCACACACAGATCCACACCCACACACAGAGTCACACCTAGACACAGACTCAGACCCACACACATACACACAGACTCACACCCACAGCCAGACACACACACCCAGACACAGACATACACAGACTCATACTCACACACACACACCCAGACACACACACACACAGGGCTCTCACCTCTCCGTCCCTGGCCGTCCCCTGGCCAGGGAGCAGCACCGTGGAGAGCAGCAGCAGGAGCCGGCACAGTCCGGGGACACTGAACACCGCCATCGCCGGCATCATCAGGGCGGACAGGCGGGGAGGAGAAGAGAAGGGGCGGGGCCTGACACTAACCCCGCCCACACATCCAGGGAGTAAAGGAGCGACATACCAGAGAAAAGGAGAGTGGGGGCGGGCCCTGACACTAACCCTGCACACACAGCGGGAGAGCACAGGCACGACATCCCGGGGAGGAGGAGAGTCAGGGCGAAAGTGCTGGCAAGGCAGGAGGAGTGGGGGGGGTTAGAAGAGAGCCGTGCACTCCAGTTATATGATAAGAACAGATGAATGCCACACACACGCGTGATATTATGTTCATGTCATGCACTACCTTTGTAATACCTTTGCAACACCTTAGTAATACCTTTATAATATCTTTGTAATACCAATGATAATTTCTGACATTTTTGATGTTATTACATGTTACATGTTACAACATGTTGAATGTTATGTTATGCAAACATCACCAATAAAAAGACCATTGAAAAGAAAAGAAGAGAGCCGTGCGGTGCGCAAATTTTGAGTTTGCGCGCCAGGTGGCTCTTTTGCATACGCTGCGCTCATTGACCAATGAGTGCTACTGCGCGATTTCGGCGTCAGACAGACACGATTAAGAGATTATATAGTAGATATGTTCACTGTGAACGTGCCCAATGATCAGCATAGTAGCAAACCAGCCAATGCCTCATCCATCAATCATCAGTCAATTGTGAATTATCCTGAGTCCTGATGAGTGGAGGCAGTGGAGTGCTGTTCATGACACATTAGCGTTGGGATACCTTGGTGATCTCCCCAGCTGTCTTAATGACTTGGTGTAAGGGGTGGGATATCTGCTTGATATCGTCAGCTGTCCCTTGAAAAATTGGTGGCAGTGGTGGGATATTTGTGTGCTCTTCCCAGCTGTCTCTTGACAATATTTCAGATACTTTTTTAACAGTAGATTGGGATATCATTGGTCTGTTACACAGCATGGGCTAACATTCATTTTTCCAGTCTTAATAAATGATGAAGTCCAACTCTGTTCGGCATTATGGATATATAGATGTGTGTATAAATGTAAATAAATATAAATTATATCTATTTCACTTATATAGTGCCATTAAATTCCAAAATAATTTACATACATTTTCAACACTGACCCCACTGTACATTCCCTATCAGTATGTCTTTGGTGTGTGGAAGGAAACCGGAGTATTGGGAGGATACACACAAACACGGGAAGAACATACAAACTCATTGCAGATGTTGTCCTTAGTGATATTTGAACCCAGAATCCCAGAGTCACCATACTGAAAATAGACAGATCCTTACTTCCCATTTACTGACCAAGAGCAACGTGTCTTAGCCTACAATATTTGGGATGCCTGAAGACGTACCTTACATACTATAGATGTGGCTGTTATGTGACCCACAACAAAAACTTTTAATCACATTACCACTAGTAACTATTGGTAAGAAAATGGACAGAGAATTGCTCCGATAGCATGAACCAGCACCAATTAATGGTGCCCAGGTGCGTAACTACAATAGGTGCAGGGGTTGCGATCGCACCCGGGCCCTGCAGCCTAGGGGGGCCCCAAAAGTCCCTTTGGCCTATAGAAAAAGACTAATACTATTAAAAATTTCCAATAATTGGGGGCCCATTTGGAGCTTTCGCATCGGGGCCCCTGGGCCTGAAGTTACGCCACTGATGGTGCCTTTTGTTTTTTTTGCTACGGAGTTCCAGTTGCACCAGTGTTGAGAATGCATTAACATCACAATCCACAAACATAGAAAAAGTAGAGACCAAGCACTATTCGCCGTACTCATATAACTGTCAGTCTACACTTTACTCCTGCAGCAGGAGGCTGTATACGCTGGACCAGGGTGCAAGCTCTAAAATCCAGACTGCAGCAAATGATCCATAATACAAAAGAGAAGAAAAAAAGCTACCACTCACCGGTCAGTGCAGAGTTCTTTACTGGTGCAAGAATGGTGATCAGCTACTCTGGTGCCTGTGGTGCCACGAGACTTGTTAAGGCATTCCTAGGCTCAGGTTTACAGATAGCTGGGGAGACAGGTGGATCTAGCTGTCCACATACCTCCACACATGGGTGTGTCTTACATAATATAATGTGTCTGTTTGTTTGGCATATGGTCTATGAGTGAGAAAGAGAGAGGGAGGGAGAGTCTCAGGGAGAGACAACTCCTGGAGGGGAGCTGTGTGTGTACTGACCAGAGTCAGTCTGTTTGGAGACTGCCATACCTCCAGAAGAAACCTTCAGAACATCGAAGACTACTTTAGTGGCATGATAGTGTGCCCTGGGGTAGATATTCACAGGGGTGCAAATGAGAGAGACAACTTCTGAAGGAACATGGAGTGTTCTGAGGTGAACATCCACAATGGTGCAAGCTGTAGGCCTGTGAGCAGAGAGCCATGCCCGCATGCACCCCTGGTAGCATCAGACAGACGTATGATGTATTAATTAGCGCCCGGACGGGCACGTCTATATGGTTTGTCATGCGATAGAATGTACGGGACCTTTGTAGCTAAAAATAAAAGTAATACATTACTGTATACATATATATATATATTGTATAGTTATTTGGTCAGATCTTGAAAGTTCTTGGAGTTTGTGCACTTACTGTATTATCTGAACCGTGTAACCACTGGTAATCAGTTTTTTATGTATAAATGTGCTAGGAAATCCACTCAGTTTTACATTATGGCTTTATTCTTCCGATATTACATTAATGACCTTAAGTGCAGCAAATATCTCCCACCTTAGATCATTCCAGACCAAGTAATGGACAATAACCGTAGTTAAATATCAGGAATTTATAAAAAATGTATCCCCAGACCGTGTATTGTTTAATGCTTGTGTTACTTACCTGAAATGAAAATTGTACAATAACATAAATTATCGTGTGATTATGGGCGATAATGTGAATAAACAAAAGGTTTTAATAAACTTTGTAGGAAATAGGAAAATAATTGATGAATGTAATTTGTATAAGCACTTCTTGTAATGGGATTGTTAGCAGAGAATACACATATCTTCTCAAATGACTGAAAAGTTTTAGGTCATGAAAAATCTCGAAGAAATGACATCATAGTTTGATACTTTTTGATAGTTCTTTGATCGTAAGATTTGCATTAAAGTTGATTGCCTGTTATTGCATTTTATTGTAATGTTGCAGCGACCAAAAAAATGTATTTTTGGCGTCTGGACTATTTTTACACAGTCTACAGATCTGAAGAATTGATTCTATATTTTGATAGCTTGGGCATTTCTGAACACGGCAATACCAAATAGGTGTATTTTTTTTAAATCATTTTATTGCAATGGGGCAAAACGGGGGTGATTTGAACTTACATGTATTTTTTTCTTTTTTTCATATTTTTAAAAACTTTTTTTGCTTTTCTTATTTTACACTGCTCCTTAGGGCGCCTAAGCCCCGCCCAGTCCGATCGCTTGTGCTATGTAGAGAGATGTTTCAGCATTCCTCTGCACAGCATAAATGATCACTTCCTGACGGCGACATCACTAGGGCATCACTGGCAGAAAGTGAGTAATGACAGCATTTGGGGTCATCAGCTGACCCCCCGCTGTCATTACAACGCATCAATGCGATCACAGGGCCTCTGATGTCAGCAGGGAACAGCGTGATCACTGCCGCAGTGCTTTAGATCATGCTGTCAGTGATGGACTGTGTGATCTAAAGGTGTAACAGTTAGCTACACATGTCAGCTGATCAGATCATTTCATATGTGCAGAGGATGATGCAAGTTAAGTGCCTGAGCTCGCATCAAAGGGAAGTAGATGGCCAGGGGTGTACATATATACCCTTGGTCATGAAGTTGTTAAGCAGGAGCAGAGCAAGGTGGCATGATTGTCATGGGGTGGTATAGCAGATAGGGAATCAGGAGGCAGGATGGCATGATGGGCTAAGGAGATTTAGGGGAGCTAGTCTGACCTTGACTGGGGGTCCCTGCCTCACCCTCTTCTTGGAGTTGCCTGTGAAGGTGAGGATGTCCAGGTCACCACCTAGCTCTTTGCTCCTGACCAGCCCCTAGGCTAAGAACCCCTACCAAACAACTCCTATGGAAGATAAAAGCAGCAGCACTGCACATCCTCACTGCATGAGGTCCAAGTAGAGACTGAACTCTATCTGTGACACCCGGTGGAGGGAAGTGGAACTACTTGAAGGCTGAGGGAGTGGAGATCAAAGCTCTGACACACCCTTCCACCTGCAGAGCCCCACACAGCAGCTATCTGGCATTAACTCTGGAATTGCCAACATTACAAGTGGACTACAAAGCATTCAACACAAGACAATGATAATCAAATTGCTCTGCATAACCTGAGCACTGCTGTATGAGTATGAGTATTCAGTATCATTGCATTCAGTGACCACGTATGCTTCAGGAGTTATGCATCACCATCCTTTCCTCTCAGCTAACTAATCTCTCAATTTACTGCTAGTACATTGTCTTCCTATATATACATCCTTGCTTAGATCAGCGATTAACAATTCTTCTGCTGCAAGCATAACAATCTCTTCTCCACTATAATGATGCAGTTCACACTACAAAGCTGCTGCAGCATTGTATTTGTGGCACCCCTGTGGGAGATTGCCACATGACCCACCTGTGCAGGGAGGGATATACACCTTGGCACACACAGCACACACCTTCCACCCCATACCTGGAGGGGAAGCCCCACTGGCTGTCCTTATGCCAGATCCCCTATAAAGATCCAGGCCTGAGGGGAGGAGTCAATCAATCTGCAGAGACAGTCAAGCCAGTTAGTACTGAAGTTAGTTCCAGAGACACTGCAGAGGAGAGAGCAGTTAGTGAAGGATCTGGTTGCTGGGACCACGCCAGGCCCAGAACTCGGAAGCTGACCCAGCTGTGCAGCGCCCTAGGGAGAGGGATGGAGGCCAGTGGGAGAAGTAGGAAGAAGGAAGAAGGGAATCTGAGAACCCTTTAGCCACCCGGACACCGGAGTCCGAAGCTGCTATTCATCTATAGTTTGGCAGCGAAAGCCCGGACAGACCAGGAGGATCTATTCGCCCTGACGTAAAGGCATCTATGCCTATGAATAAGGATTGTTTTTTCCGAAACGCGTCAGGCTTGAAGTTGGGCTGCCTACCCCAGAATGTGCATTTTATGCTTGAATGATGAATAAAGAACTGAAGACCTTTAATCAAAATTCTAGTTTGGTGCCGCATTTTCCTTTCTTTGCATGCTAAATCATGGAGGCCATCCATTCATCCGGTGCATCGGCAGTCTCAGGAGGTAGTGGTGAGCTAGAAGCTCTATTCCGCTTTCCCTACAGTATAACACCCTGTCTGGGGGACTGTTTAAAATGATAATTATTATCATTTTTAATATCTATCTATGAAGAATCATTGATTCCATGGTGGAGGAGACGGATTATGGACAGCTTTGTGGATCAGTTAGTAGTTTGAACTGGATACATTTGAAAATTGGGAGCCAATGAAGAAATTTACATAGGGGAGAAGTGGGGAAGTAGCAAGTGGAGAGGTGGGTTAGTCAGGCAGCAGAGTTATGGGTGGATTGGAGAGGTGTGAGAGTATTAGCAGGGAGGCCAGAGAGGAGGATGTTGCAGTAGTTGAGGCAGGAGGTGATGAGGGCATGTACAAGCATTTTCATAGATTGAGAGTTGAGGAAAGGATGGATTCTGGAAATATTTTTGAGCTGGAGGCAGCAGATGGTGGTGAGAACTTGGACGTGTGGTTTGTAGGACAGGGCAGAGCTTAGGGTTACTCCAAGGCAGCGGACTTCGAGTACAGGGCAAAGCATGATGTCATTTATTGTGATAGAGAAGTCAGATGGGGTAGATAAGTGAGATGGGGGAAAGATGATGAGTTTAGTTTTGTCCACATTGAGCTTTAGGAAGCAAGAGGAGAAGAAGGAGGTCATGTTCGGGATTCTGGACAGCAGGGACGTTACATCTGGATAGATCTGAGTGTTATCTGTGTATAGATGGTCATGGAGACCATTGGACCCAGGCCAAAGATAAATAGACCATGATGCAGAATTTTTACTTTCTGACTAGAGTGTATATAAAATTAAAACCATAGTTTGTAAATCCCTGGATTTAGGATTAAATATTTCAAGAGCCATTACAATAGGACTACAATTATTAAGCAGACAAAATCTTTAGGCTTTATGGGCAACACACTTTGTATTTGCACTAGGTGATACTGGATTAATCCACTGTATATTAGTGTTTGTGAAAATTGATCCAATGCATACTATAAGATAAATACAGCACCAGTTTTTCGAGTTCCACCATAAGCATATTACCAGAGGACGCAGACATGGGTCTCACTGCCATGTTTGCCTTGGGACCACATGACGTCTTGTGTGTAGCATATATGTGCGTTAATCTTAAGATTCTTTTTCTCCTGTAGATAAATTAGATGTACACTTCTAGTTCTGCTCACTTTCCCTTTCCTGCACGCTTACAGTTCCCTCGGCTGCTCTTCAGACAAAGATGTGAGCGCTTTGATCTGCCAGGCAGAATCCACTGGGGCATTGGCTTAGAGGTTAATTACACAAAGACAGTCTCCAGCTGGGGCAGAATGCTCCCCCTCTATGCTTGACCCTCTCCCAGGTACCCCTGTATAGAAGACAGACGGTGAAAAAAAAAGAGCAGCAAAACACCTTTTGGTATCACGGATTCTCGTCTTGCAGAATGTGTAATTATTGGTATGTTTGTATAAGTGATGTCTGAAATATGAATGATTTTAGGCCACTTGGCTCATTCTGTAGTTAAGGCTTCACTTTGCTGTATTTAGTCACCTATTGATAGATATTTTCTCTCAAAAAGTGACATAAACATATGATACAACTAGACATGAGCACATTGATTTGCAAGACCCTGGTTGAGTGGTCAAATCAGTATTCCACGGCAGCATTTCAATTCACCTCTGACCTTCTGGCATCCGGCTCCTCTTCTGATTAGCTTACCTACCGTGAGGCACAGATGACATTGTGCCAGGCCAACTATTCAAAAAAGAAGCTATGGATGATAGTGGGTCAACAAGGCTTCTGGCCACCACCATGGTCCTGTGAATTATCTCGAGATAGGACCAAAACTCATAACGAGGAAAATATAAGGGAATCCAAAAAATGAAACCTTCATAGAAGCGGAAGTCTCCGCAAAACGGCTGCCGTCACCTCCAGCCTCTCCCTCCCCATAAGCACTTTTCCCTGTAACATGCAACTATGATGAATAAAGTCGGAATTATCTAAGAAGCAAGAGTGCCGCTCATCTATCTGGACCTTCATATTTATTAGAGCATCTTTAAACATCTATGGTAGTTGACACACCAAACTCTTACGCTTTTCTGGCACTATGAGCCCTTGATTATAAAGTCCTGAAATGCGTAAGAAATGTAGAAAAGAGTCCAGCAGCACTCCAGTCCTTAAAAGACTTCCAGCTTAATTTACTAATGGTGCATAAGCAAAACAGGGAGAGATACATGGTGTATGTGGGACAACAGCCTGTATCGCACCTTGTAGTGCTTCAACTAGTCCATGTCTTTTAAACACCGGAGTGCTGCTGGACTCTTTCTACATTGGATACAACTCCTTCTGTTAAACACTGGCACCTGTTAATCCTAGATGTGGTTTGTGGAGCGCTGGGACAGATCTGAGGTTCCTACCTGCAGAAGTCTGTAAGTAGTGCTGGAGTTCTATTCTCCATGACTGAAGCGCGTAAGAGTTTGGTGTCAACCACCATGGATGATTAAAGATGTTCTAATAAATATGGAGATTTTATTTTTTGGATCCCCTGATTTTTTACTCGTTATGACGTCTTTCCATGGTCAGCAGTTTCCATGTCTGAATCCTTACACATTAGTGGTTTAAAATTTATCCTATACATGACTGTTATGGCAATAAATAGTTAATAATTGATATTAGTTTATAGAAGTCATTCAGAAATCTTTCAAATCTTTCAGTGTACAGGCTAGAGGCCTGTATGTAAGAAAAAGGCCTTGCTCTTTTCTCTAGTTAGCCCTCTCTCCTTCTTCCCTCCCACCTTCGGGATTCCTCTGGCTCAGATTTTATATAATGTTTTGACTTGGAGGTAACAGTATAGAAGTTCTTATCAGCATGTTCTGAATGTACTGTACGAACCCAAGGCTAGTTTAAACTAACTAACACAAAGAATATAATTGAATGTTTTTTTTCAGAATAAAATGTATATTCAACATAATATGATGCAATTACCTAGAAACACCCCTAAGGAATGCCCCTTTAATGATAAGTAATAAAACTGCTAACCGCTCCTAAAATAAAGGTCTTTGTCATTAAGCTCTACATTGACTTGTGTGTCAGCGTGGTTCTTACGGTGGCGTGCACACACTTAGACAAAGCATCAATTTGGCAGCAGACAATTCAGAGGACAGCCCACCCGAAAGGTGTGGAGGGCATCCATTACATGACGAGGCACCTCATGAAATATTTTGACTCATACATTGAGAATAGGATAACATTATCAATAAAGCAAGTGTAGCCTATATGGATGGTTAGCATTACTTGTCTGTATGGTTTAATAGGTTATTAATGAACCAATTAGAAAAACCCTTAATGATTGCGTCCAAACCCCATTCTAAATGAAATCATCAGCAGAACCTTTGGGGTCTTGTTTTATTAGAGACAGTGACATTGGGATCCACTAATGTCCTATCTGGTCAGTAAGACCCTAGTAAGATATGAGGAATTCGAAAAAAAACTACATTGAAAAAGATTAAAATGTAGTTTAGATCCGAAGTGATTGGAGAAGTTGTAGATATATTAAAGATGCCAATTGTCTAGTGTCTACACTTCCGTGCCTTCCCCAAATTATGCTTTTTGCAGATATTATGAAGTGTAATATTTTATTTAAGATCTATTTTGTTTTACATTATCATTTCCTTTCATCTTGGTTTGGTTTAATGATCATTTCCTCTTAAAAACATTTTTTGAAAAAAATTCCATAACACGGGACATCCAGTCTTTTGTGAAATAACGTGATCCGAGGCTTTAACTCCAAACCCTCAAATCAGTTATCTAAGGTCAATTAAAAAGTTAAAGCAAAGTAAAGGCGTTTGCTAGGTACATTAGCAGCACTATATAAAATGTTTTATATACATAATATATCCAGTGAAGTGGATTTCTTCCATTACCAGTGTAAAGTCAAAAGCATCTAATGGAAGGCGCAGTGACGCTGATGTTGCTTTTATGTTCATTTAAGAATGTTTTCATGTGTTTTCATTTATTGCAGTTTTATTATGCACGGTCCGAGCTTGTACCAAATGTCTCTCAACTCAATCGGCACAAAGAGAACAAAAAGCTTGATTCTACATAATTAGTAACAAAGTTTCCCATCTGCTTTTGACATTACCTTGGCTGTGTCATGCCTTGAGACTTGATCTGGTGAGCTTGTGCCATGTGGTCAGATTCCCATCTTGTTGAGTGACAGCGTAATGACTCCCTAGCGAAAAGCTGATGGTCTATCTACTTTTACTCTTTCTTTTCTGCCTCAATTGCTCATTATCTCTGTCCTATCACATCCCGGGTGGAGTTATTTAAACTCTCCTATTCCAGCCATTCCCTGCTGGCTATGTTTCCATGTGGATGTCTATAAATGAGGTCTAGCCCTGCAATTTTAGAATTTATGGAGAGACCAGTGATGTTTTCCCTGTGTATGCTCTTTTGCCTCATCAACACCTACTTTTTGTTTTCTGTTAGGCCATTAGGAGTTTGCTTTTATTATTTCTCCGTTTTTGCATGTGTTTTATGTTTTCTCACCTTGAGTCCTTGTCTATCTCTGCATGCTTGCTTTATCTTTGTTTGTGGTGCTTAGCAAACTTCCCCCTGGATCCTAAAGAGGTACGCAATACAATCTGATGGCCTTTTTGGCAGACAGGTCCGTGTTGTGGGTTACTACTGTAGTTGTGTGGCTAGGGTCATACTGGTCTTTACAGGAGTCATTAGGGTGATATGCAGCAAGGGATTCTAGTCTGTACAAAAACCAATAGGGTACAGGTGTGGCAGCTGAGATAGGCTTTATTTCTCATTACCCCTGTAGGATTACAAACGTGCATAACGGACTGATTAAGAAGGTACCAAATAGAGATGAGGGGATTGGGAAAAGTTCAAATGTATCTGTTTGTGCAAAATGTTCTTCAATGTTTGATTCTCTAAAGGTACTGTCACACGCGGCAATATTGCTTGCAATTTCACTGTCAATTTGCTGGTTGCAGTGAAATCATGGACACATTGTTCCATTTGTACACGGCAACAAAATAGAACAATGTGTCCATGATTTCACTGCAACCAGCAAATTGCCAGTGAAATTGCAAGCAATATTGGCACGTGTGACAGTACCTTTAGATATTATTCTCTTCAATTTTCATGTCCCTTATCATTCTCTGGGGTGTCTTTTGGCCTCAGAATATAATACAATAATATAAGATGTAAAAAATAAAAGATATTTCTTATACATATCTTAATTTCTTGTCCCTTCCGCTCCTCACTGTCACCTGCCCTGCAGGGATGGGTGAACCATTTGATTTGACCGGGTTTGTGACCGCGGTTGTTCTGTTAAAGCATGGCAATAGTTAATACACTTAATCATTATACTTACCGAGTCTGCGTTATTCCTTCCAGCTGTGCCACACCGTTGCGTCATTTCCGGGCCTCTCGTCATCTTCTGGGAGTAATCATGTGACCGGTTCAAACAGCCAATCACGTACGCTCAGAAGATAAGGGTCAGCCCGGAAGTAACGCAGCGCCGCGGGACACCAGGAAGGTACCAGGTAAGTATATTAAGTGTATTAACTGTTGCCTTACTCTAAGAAAGCAACCGCGATCACGAACCCGGTCAAATCCAAACGATTCACCCAGCCCAGTCCTCACTGCATCTTCATATTACCACAGATCATGCTCAAATCCCTGGTCCTGCACATGCGCACACAAGGTTATGTTACTCACCATGACATCATGATGCCGCAACCTAACATGTGCTTGTGCAGAAGATGGATTTCAATGTGAGTGGCAGCAATCTGATGATGTGCCGAGGACCGTACAGGGGACATGAAGGATAAAATGGAGTTTTATGGTTCAGACAGACGATGGCCAATGACCACTATTTTGAGGAATCGGTACAGAAATACATTTTAAAAAATAAGCATTCGTTAAATGCAGATTCCTGTAAAATTAAATTAGAATTTAATTCCACTTTAATTTACTAGCTCATCTCCAATACTAAATCATACAGAATTAAAGGATAGGAGATTTCCACTACTTGGACAACCCCTTCTCATGCCCTATGTTTGCCCCATGAAAATAAAAAGCCTATACTCACCTCTGTTATCAGCAGGCATTCCCGGGACTCAAGTGAAATTGTTATAACATGTGAGCCCCACGACCAATTAGCGTCTGCTTCTCTCTGTCCCGCCTTCCAACATGTTACCCTCAGTGACAGCACCTGTGATTGGCTGTTACTCCTTCAGCAGTGAATATCCAGGAAGTTAATTAGCGGCCCCAGAAGTACAAGTGGGTCAGTGGTGATAAGTAAAATTGCTTTATAGTGTTCAATCACTATCTTCTTTCTTTTTACAGCTCCCCATCCCCCATCTCATAGCTCATCTCAAGTCCAACATTGGGGTTCAGACTCAAGTTTGAGTCACGTTCGGCCCCAAACTCGAACTTTAAAAAAAAGTCTGGTCAGGACTGAGGAACCCAAACATTGGCGGGTTCGCCCATCACTATTCACAACCTTTGAGCTAGCTGGTCGCAGAGTTTGAAAATACAATTAACTTACCATTAACACCTGTCTTTTTTACAGATTATTAAAGGGGTTGTCCAGAACTTTAACAATAATGACCTTCTTTTAGGATAGGTCATCAATATCTGATCAGTAGGGGTTCTGACACGCAGCACCACCACCAATCAGCTGCTACTGATGCTGCCGCTGCCATCCGCAATTACTCAGTTGCAGAACTGAACAGAACAGCTCCATCAACTGTATAGTGGCAATAACTGGGTACTACACTATTGGAGCCAATAGGGGCAGATGTGCAGTGCCTCACGGTGGCCACAATTCGGTCAAAGGCTCTGTGCTGATCAGCTCTGAATCAGTACTTCTGAAGTGCAGCAGCTTCGGGGCAGCTGAGTGTCTGGGGCGATGGGTGTAACTCCCCCACCGATCAGACATGGAGTGGTCATCAATGTTAAAGTCACAGAAAACCCCCTTAAAGTAAAAAATAGTATTTTTATGTTCTTTTTTTCTTAGTATTACCTCTTATAGTACCATAAAATATCACTTCAGACAAGTAAATATGATTGTATGAACTTTACTACAAGTCAGTCTCTTTGCGTGGACTTTACTGCTTCAAGCATGCTCAAGTGATGTGCAAATATTCCTTTAGGCGAATAACACTGTGACAAAAGTAAAACTAATAATAACACTGCTACTTACTGATATGTAGCATATATTTTCCCCTGAGGCATTATTTGTGCTATACAACTTATAATTTCTGTAAAGGTCATTTTTGTACTGACATCTACAGGGACTAAATCATTCACAATGCAAAAAAACTAAGTTAGTCAGCACATCCCAACAAAGTGCGATAACTACTCAGGCGCAATGGAAAGTAAAGAAACAGAGAAATGCAGCAGCACTCTATAGGAGCGCAGGCAAAAAGGCACCCTATTTTTCACATTATAAGATGCACCGGATTATAAAACGCACCCCCAAACTAGGTGAAGGAAAAGACAAAAAAATAATTTTCAATGTTAAATGGGTCCATTTTATAATGTCAATGTCTTTCTTACAATCAGTATATATGTCCCTCATCCTTGTATATGACCCTCCATCCTGGTATATATGTTCCCCCATCCTGGAACAAGGCCACCTGTGCTGGATATGGCCCCCTATTACAGTACATGGCCCCCTGTGATGGTACATAGCCCCCAGTAATGGTACATAACCCCAGTGATGGTACATAGCTCCCCATTCTGTATACGGCCCCCAATGATGGTACTTAGCCCCCATCCTTAATATGGCCCCCCGTGATGGAACACATAGCACCCCATCCTGGATATGCCCCCTAGTGATGGTACACATAGCTCCCCCATCCTGGATATGGCCCCCAGTGATGGTACACATAGCCCCCATCCTGGATATGGCCCCCAGTGATGGTACACATATCCTCCATCCTGGTTATGGCCCCCAGTGATGGTACACATAGCCCCCATCCTGGATATGGCCCCCAGTGATGGTACATATAGCTCCCCGATCCTGGATATGGCCCCCAGTGATGGTACATATAGCCCCCATCCTGGATATGGCCCCCAGTGATGGCACACATAGCCCCTATCCTAGATATAGCCTCCAGTGATGACACACATAGCCCCCATCCTGAATATAACCCCCAGTGATGGTACATAGGCCCCCATCCTGGATATGGTCCCTAGTGATGGTACACATAGCCTCCATCCTGGTTATGGCCCCCAGTGATGGTACACATAGCACCCCCATCCTGGATATGGCCCCCAGTGATGGTACACATAGCTCCCTCATCCTGGATATGGCCCCCAGTGATGGTACATAGGCCCCCATCCTGGATATGGCCCTCAGTGATGGTACATAGGCCCCCATCCTGGATATAGCCCCCAGTGATGGCACACATAGCCCCCATCCTCAATATGATCCCCAGTGATGGTACATAGCCCCCCATCCTGCACTCACCCCCTCCATTCTGGATATATCTGCCCCGTCACTCCGTCACTCGATATGCCCCCATGCTGGCACACACACTAAAATAATAAGCTCTGTAACTCAATAACGGGGCCCCAGTCACTGCACAGGGGCCCCAGGCAGCACACAGGGGCCCCAGGCAATGCACAAGAGGGCAGAGACAGTGCATGGGGCTCCAGGCAGCTCACAGGGCCCCAGACAGTGCACAGGGGCCCTAGGTAGCACACAGGGGCCCCAGGTAGCACACAGACTCCCCATGCAGTGCACAGGGCTTCAGGCAGCACACAGGGGTCTCAGACAGTGCACGGGCCCCAGGCAGTACACAGGGGCCCAGGGCAGCACAAAGGGGCCCCAGGCAGTGTACGGGGCCCCAGGCAGCATACAGAAGCCCCAGCAGTGCACGGTGCCTCAGGTAGCGCACGGGGCCCCAGGCAGCACAAAGGTGCCCCAGGCAGTGCACAGTGGCCCGAAGAAGCACACAGGGGCTCCAAGCAGTGTACAGGGCCCCAGGCAGAACACAGGGGCACCAGTCAGTGTTCAATGGCCCCAGACAGCACACAGGGGCCCCAGGCAGTGCACAGGGACCCAGGCAGCGTGCAGGTCCACAGGCAGCACATAGGGGCCCCAGACAGGAAACAGGGGCCCCAAGCAGCATGGAAGGGCCCAAAGCAGTGCACAGGACCCCAGGCAGTGCACGGGGACCCAAGGCAGTGCACGAGGCCGCAGGCAGCACAAAGGGGCCCCAGACAGCACAAAGGGGCCCCAGGCAGCATAAAGGGGCCCCAAGCAGCGCACAGGGCTCCAGGCAGTGCAAAGAGGCACCAGGCAGTGCACAGGGCCCCAGGCAGTACACGGGGGCCCCAGGCAGCACACAGTGGCCCCAGGCAGCCCAAAGGGGCCACAGGCAGCGCTTGGGGCCCCAGCCAGCACAAAAGGGCCCCAGGCAGCCCCTCTGTGCTGCCTGGGGCACCTGTGCACTGCCTGGTGCCCTTGTGTGCTACCTGGGGCCACTGTGTGCTGCTTGGGGCCTTGTGAGCTGCCTGGGGCCCCATGAGCAGTCTCTGCCCTCCTGTGTGCTGCCTTGGGCCCCTGTGCGCTGCCTGGGGCCCCTGTGTGCTGTCTGGGGCCCTGTGCACTGACTGGGGCCCCATTATTGAGTATATCACTCAATTGTTCTGGGGTATAGTTTGGGCTAGGCCATAATATACTCAGGGTATATTCTGGCCCAGAGAGGTTTAATCTGGCCTAGGCCTGTTTATACCCTTGGGTATAGTTTGGGCTAGGCCATAATATACCCAGGTATAATCTGGCCTAGGCCACTTTAACCCCAGGTATATTCTGGGCAGGGGGGTTAATCTGGCCTCTTACACCGGCATCCGATTATGTGGTCACATAATCAGCACAGAGACAGGAAGAAGGCAGCGAGCTGCAGGGAGTGGCGGAAAGTAAGTTACAGCGTTTATTATTTTAGTGTGTGCGCCAATATGGGGGCATGTAGAGTGACAGGGGCATATTCAGAATGGAGGGGGTGAGTGCAGGATGGGGGGGTGAGAGAGCCCAAGGACACGGCTCTAGAGATGCCCCACCTCCGCTATGGTACAGAAACTAGATTCGGATTATAAAATGCACCCCCCCACTTTCCCCCAAAATTTGGGGGAACAAAAGTGTGTTTTATAATCTGGAAAATATGGTAAATATTTGTATTAAATTATTTTAAATGGCATTACTGCTATATTTAGGACCTTATTAGTATACTACTGCTATATTTATCTTCATTCATCTTTGGTTCTTAGTGAACATTTTCACCAAATTGTGTGACCCCACCAGTCACGAGTATTTCCCATCATTAGATGTGTAACAAATCTGGGATCTGAGCTTCACATGAATTTGACTCTGCATCTTAAATGTGATTGCTTTCTTTTGGTGCAGCAAGGTTAAATAATATCTTCCTTGCTGGTAGCTCTTGGTTAGTTCTTCTCAGGTATAACAGGTTTATGACCACTCCCATTCACTTGACCGGAGTTCCCACGATAACATGACGTCACCACAGGTCCTATCAGCAAGAGGACAAAGGTTAAAATAGACATTTTTAGGTTTTGGACACCTTCTTTAAGTAAAAGACTTCTGGTTTATTCACTGCTCTGCCGGCGGTCGGCAATCTCCGGTGGCCGTTAGCAGAGTTCGGCTTTGACAGCAGGGTTCACCTCAGGTCATAGCCTGAGCTATGACCTGGGGTGAACCCTGACTGTTGTCATTTCTCAGCCTGCAATCACTCTGCGTAGACATATGTGTGTCTATGCAGAGCGATGTAGCAGTGCTGAAATTGCGTTTATGGACTACGTAGGACGGAAGCGGATTTTTTTTTAATAAAGATGGAGTCACTAAATGTCTATTTTGTTTTATTTCTAATAAAAAAATTTTTTCTCTGTGTTGTGTTTTTTTTTACATAATTTACTAGAAATTCATGGCGGTAATGTCTACTATTGGCGTGACCGCCATGAATTTCGGGCTTAGGGTCAGCTGATAATACAAAGCTGGCCCTAACCCCTTTATTACCCAGTGAGCCACCCGACACCTGGGCCCTGGAAGAGTTGGGTTCAGTGCCAGAAAATGGTGCTTCAATGAAAACGCCATTTTCTGGGGCAGCTGCGGGCTGCCATTCCCAGCGGGGGGTGCCCAGAAAGCTTGGGCCTCCCTGCGCTGCGAATTCCAGCCCCCAGCTGCCTAGCTGTACCTGGACATAGAAATAGCGCGGAGCCCCACGAATTTTTTTCGGGTTCCCTTTCACTGTACCATGTAAAGTGAGCTGTAAGTTTTTGCAGATAGTTTTATTAGAATAATGTTATTTTTATAGTTATATAAAGAAAACGCACCTCCCTTCAAGGGAAGAAAAGTAACCTGTTGAATGTTTAAACCTGTCAAATGCATTCCTAAAATCTTTGTATGTCTTTTCACTTTTCTGTTTCCACCAGGTCCAGCCCGCGGACGTTCAGGGTTTTACGAGGGGGCTATGTGGAGTCCCTGACGCTCCAGTCACCACAGAGGCACTGCACCTCAGCCAGAGGTGTGGTACCCCATTCTCGAGTTAGGAAGAAGACGCGGAGATGAGTGGACATGTGAGAAACGTCCAGGAGACTGGAGCCAGTGGAGTTCGTCCTGAGACCAAGGGAGAGGAAAGAACTGACAGAGGAGCCAGTGAAGGGCTCCCAGGAACACGGGAAGTGAGTGATCCACCTGTGGCGCCCGCATCAGAGCTGACAGAGAGACCGGGGTCAGCAAGATGGACTAAGCGCAGATAGGGGATCGATCCCAGACCAGTGAAGCAACTCAAAGGCTTAACTGTCAAACCAGGGACCGAGGTAACTTCAAGTACCACGGTCTAAGTCCACACTCATTCATTGAAAAGGTAGCCACGTAGGGCCAGGGGACCAGGATGGAGTCGCCCAACAGGACCCAAGGCTATTGGCTCCAGACACTGGGTGTGAGGGGCTGCGAGGAGGGCAAGAATCCAGTGTAGAGAGGCGGCTGAGGAAGGAACACCAGAAAGGAAGGGGGCCCAGGTAGAAAGTTACTGAGTAATCTGAGAGTTGTCTGAAGCCCTGACCTGGAGAGCACAGCACACCATAGAAGGCTTGAACCACCTGGAGCCTTGTGCAACTATGAGTAAAGACCTAAAAGACTGCACCCTGCTGTGTCCTCCAGTTATTCACTGCACCGTTTCCCCTAAAACTAGACTATTCCTGTGCCTTGGGGTCTACCTGTGGAGAGCTACATCATCTCAGTTGCAATACCACCAGCCCCAGAGGATCTGCACTGCAGTGTCCGCCATCCATCCAAGTTGCTCAACCCCACGGGTGGCATCACGATTTAAATTCCATAAACTTTCCCCCCCATTTAAATGACACTGCCAGAGCCACGAGCTGGGTCATGCCACCATGACTACCCCAGTATCAATGAGCCTGGTTTTGAGTACTGGCCTTGGTTGGGCGTGTCAATACAAAAATGTACAAATCTGTTTCTGGTATTCCTGGGTGCTGTCCGTACACTTTATTCTGCTACAGTAAAGTGGCAATCTGTGTATTATGTTTTTAAGTGTCTGCACACTCGACTCTGCTACACCAGAGAGCCTGACTTTAGCCAATGATCTATTTCTCCAAGGTGCTTGTCTGTACACTGCTTCACATGCTGTCTGGTTATCCTGCTCTGATGTATCTCTGCACAAGCACCTCCTGTCCATCTGACTTAGTGAATTCCACTCACCAGGTGAGCCTTAAGAGAAGATACAATGTAACATAGAATTTTTTAGATTATCCAAAAATTGTTATTTCATGGGGATTACAAGTGATTACTAAACCCGATGTGTTGGGACTTTGACTGATTTCCGTTGTATCTCTATATTTTAAATTCTAATTCCTTTATGTCCATCAGTTCTCAGTCTAACGGAACATCTCTTTATAGAAGGAATTCAGTAAGTGTTTAACGGTGTGAAAAAATGAAGCCGATTTGCAATTCTCCGTAGCCAGTCACTCAATTACCGATATGTTCTCTTTGAATCTTAATGAATATTAAAGCTCTCGAGCCCCTCTTGTGCCCAGCAGAAGACAGACATCTTCCAGGAGCAAGGAGATTTCTTTAAAAACCATATAGCATCCCCTCGCTGAGTGTAGGAGACTGGGGTCATGTCAGGGCCCTCAGCTGATCTGCTTTTCCTTAGCTTCTCTGCTAATGACACTGGAAATATGCTAAGGAGCTGCCTGTGAGGGGCCTATCTAATGCGGTCACTTCCTGGGACCTCAAAGAAGCTTTAATTGCAGAGCTTTGGAGACAGCAGGTGTGCTTGTCATGTCTAATCAGAGATTTGGGTGGACTTGACAGCTCAGCCGAGGAAGACTCTCTCACAGTCGCTCTCCACACGCATGCCCCGGACCCCCCTCCCCCTATTCTAACTTTTCACTCATTGCACACCTGTCACATTGATTATGAGAATGAGTCTCTTCCATGGCAATAAGGAGAAGAAAATCCTTCTTTTTGTAATTTGCTCTTATTCATATTGTTCATGAGGGATTATACGCCACAATCCGCCTTTTGCTTTTATAACAAGATTTTTTCTGCTTCTTCTCCATTTGGAACTAATAACGGTATGATAAGTTATTAGTCTCCGTTACAAGCACCGGAGGTGCGATCCACGCTCAACTGAGACTATGAGCCCAAGTCATCATTGTGATTTATTGAAGTCACTTCTCTCTTTTTTTTGTTCTTATGGTAGTCACTGAAGATTTTATGACAAATCCTTCAAAAAAGCACACGTGGGTCATGAATTTGTTGCAAAATTAAAAACGGTCTTTATTTTTGACTTAAAACAGTTTCGGCACCAAAAGTTGCAAATCTTTCGAAAAGAAGCAAAAATGGGACAAATTGAAAACTCCTACAGAAACCACAGCTTCCACTAAAGTAGTTACCACAAAGAAAGCAGACATTTGGTAAAAGTCACATTTCTTGAATCTGTGTAAAAATCCAGATAAGCAAAGTTGTGGGGAAAAGAGGAAAAACTTAAAAAAACACTTAAAAGGGGGAGCAAACCATATACATGGCAAATAGTAAAGACACTAAAAAGGGAGAAAATTACTCTGTAGAATAGGGAATATGTCTATAATGGAGGAGGGAAAGAAGGAAGAGAGAAGAGAGAGAGGGGGGAAAGGAAGAGGAAGGAAGAAGAAGGAGGAAGGAAGAGGAAGGGAGGAGAAGAGAAGAGTCTAGAGGAGGAGAAGGATCGAAGAAGAAGGAAGAGGAAGGAGGAGAAGGAGGAAGAAGGAGGAGAGGAGAAGGAGGAAGAGGAGATGAAGGAAGATCTAAAAAGAGAAGGAAGAGAAGAAGAAGGAGCTGATTAAAGAGAAGGAGATCTATAAGAAGGATGGAAGGAGGAGGGAAGGAAAGAAGGAAGAAGAAAGGAGAGGGAAGGAAGGAAGGATAAGAAGGAAGGATCTAAGAAGGAGAAGGATCTAAAGAAGGAAGGAAGGGAGTAAGGAAGGGAGGGAGGAAGGAAGGAAGGAAGGACAAGGAAGGAGGGAGGAAGGAAGGAAGGAAGGAAGGGAGAAAGAAGGAAGGAAGGATGGATCTAAAGAAGGAAGATCTAAAAGAAGGAAGGAAGAAGGATTGAAGGGAAGGAGGAAGGAAGGAGGATCTAAGAAGGAAGGAAGGATCTAAAGAAGGAAGGAAGGATCTAAAGAAGGAAGGAGAAGAAGGAGGAGGAGGAAGAAGGAAGGAAGAAAGAAGGGAAGGAAGAAGGAGGAAGGATAGAAGAAGGAAGGAGAGAGGGAAGGAAAGAAGGGAAGGAAGGAAGGATCTAAAGAAGAAGGAAGGATCAAAGGAAGGAAGGATCTAGAAGAAGGAAATTAAGAAGGAAGGAAGGAAGGAAGGATCAAAACAAGGAAGGGAGGGAGAAGGTAGGAAAAGAAAGAAATTGAAATTTGAGATATATAGTATATAGATGTGTGATTTAAAGATGATAGAATATTTATAGATTGAACAGCATAATTAAGTAGATTAATTCTATATCGATATTGCAGATAAATAAATGGGTAGAATGGTGGTTATATGGATACAATATACACATACACATCATATTTACACTTAAAAGCATAAGCGATTGTAAAAACAATTTTATCCACTTTTTTGCCAATGAAAGTAACGAGAGGTGCACGGGAGAGGTAAGCAATAGCAAATAAGCCCCCAAAGGGAATGATTTATTGATGATAACCATAGAAAATTAGTCTCTAAATATTTTTCCTGACTGATTGTTCTCCAGGTCTGTATCCCACTTGTGGAAAGACTCGGCGAGTCATCACCTGGCATGCCGCCCACTCCCTGGACAGGAAGGTGCAACTGTGGTATTTCTACTGAGACTTGGCGAGAATCTCGCGAGTGGGATGTGGCCTAAATCTATGACCTATTCAGGTTGCACAGATATTCCAGCTTCACCAGGACGGCATATCCATATGTGATGTCACAAGAGGTCTCAAGAGCATGAAGTAGATACCAGGAAGAGGATTTGATGTGAAGAGAGCTAAGGAAGGATGTCAACCCAACAGGATGAAGGATATATGCTCCCTTTGTAAGTAAGAATAGGAGAAGATTTCCAGAGCACAAAATGAGCTTCAAGGATTACGAGTGTACATAGTTATGATCAAACTGACAGAAAGAAACTCCACTAGGATGGCATGAGATCCTGATATCTTGTAATTGGTTCTGTACTCAACACCATGTAGCTTGATTTGCACTTGCCAGAAAACACCAGAATTGGCTGCTCTGCCATTGATGCCCCATTCTCTTCAATAATAAGGGCAGGTTCACATTGAGCACATGTAACATACTTGAAAGAATCTAGAGAGTGAAAGATGCACTGCCACATGACGGTTTGGGTCAGTGATTGTCTAAGGTGGCATATCTTTGATGTATCAAACAAACTTCCATGTGTTAGTCAACGCTGCTGTAGGGACAGGATGAAAGCCACAAAACCAAATTAAAACCTTAAATGTATGTAGGAAAAAACACAATCAAATGAAAGGCATTAGACAAAACTTTTGACTTACCAGCAAGGTAGAACCCAGCACAGTTTGAATGGCGATGGTGCTATGCTGATAAACCCAGCTGGAGGAGTAGATATCCAAGTAAAGAGAAAGCTTCAGCGACGCGGTTGTCCATAAAACAAAAAAATTGTTGCATAATTTAAAAAAATAATGCTCACATTAGAGCAATGGAGGTAGGGAGACCGGGGAAGAGCAGGATGCACTATATGCAGGATTAACAGACAATGGCCGTTTCATTTTGCATGCGCTTCTACAAGACTGATTATTATTAATAATAATAATAATAAATCTTTATTTATATAGCGCCAACATATTCCGCAGCGCTTTGCAATGCAGTGGTTATAATACAGAAAATATACAGTAAGTAATTACAGTAGAGAACGAATACAGTACAATAATTGGATACAAAACAATAGGCATAGAATAAATGTAAAAAAAAAATACATTAAATAAAGCAAGAAATGAAGGTGACCCTGCTCAAAAGAGCTTACAATCTACAACGGGATAGGTGTTGTACAAGGTACAGGGGCTTATTGCACTAATGGTCCAGGCATCTTGAGGAAATGGGGCATAGAAATAAGCTTACGTGAATGGTCATGAGACAGTCTGTGTAGACCTTTTTGGTTTGGTGGAGTTTGTAGAAGAGTAATGTCAAGAGAGATAGCCCATTCACTATCTAAAGTACAAAGGACTTCTATTAGAGAGTATGATAGGCCGCCTTAAAAAGATGTGATTTTAGGGATCGTCTGAAGCCATGCAAGTTGTGGATAGTCCTGATTTCTTGGGGTAAAGCATTCCAGAGGATTGGTGCAGCTCGAGAGAAGTCTTGGAGCCGGGAATGGGAGGATCGGATTAGTGCAGATGTTAGTCGAAGGTCATTTGAAGAACGTAGAGAATGGGTGGGGTGATAGACAGAGATAAGGGAGGAGATGTAGGGGGGTGCTGCACTGTGAAGAGCTTTGTGGGTGAGAACAAGCAATTTGAATTTGATCCTGTAGTGTACGGCAGCCAGTGCAATGACTGGCACAGAGCAGATCCACAGATCCAGGGAAGGTATATAGATGGTCTGTGCCGCTTGGAATAATTCAGTCTTTAAATGAAAGACCCCCCTTCTGTATTTCCAGGTGGAAATAAAGAAGGGGGGTCTTTCATATGAAGACTTTTGACTGATTATTCCAAACAGCGCAGACCATCTTACACCTTCCCTAGATCTGTGGATATTCTTACACGTGCTAGGTGGCGGTGGAGGTCCTGCAGCAGCTTCTAACTATATGCCATCAAAACTAGTTGTGGGTGCACACAACTAGATCAGGTGAGTGCACCTCTATGTGACCTGTGTGCACGGTCAGTGTCATATTGATAGGGCACTATTGTGCCTCGTTGTCTCCTTTTATCTTTTCTATGGCACAGAGCAGAGGCATCTGAGTAACGATTGGCCAGATGGGTGATCCTGGCTGCTGCATTAAGGATGGACTGGAGAGGAGAAAGTCTAGTGAGGGGGAGGCCACTTAATAGAGAATTGCAGTAGTCAAGGAGGGAATGGATTAGGGCCACTTTGAGGGTTTTTGTTGTTTCCATGGTGAGAAAGGGGCAAATTCTAGAGATATTCTTCAAGTGTAAGCAACAGGAGAGGACGAGAGATTGTGTGTGGGAGGAGAAGGAGAGATTGGTGTCAAACATAACACCCAGATAGCGAGCCTTGCTGCCTAGGCGTTATCGTGGTGCCGCAAACTGAGAGAGATGTCAGATTTATGGATGGTTAGTGGAGGGTGGGAGCAGAATTATTATTATTATTATTATTATTATGACCTTATGCTGGGTTTCATTGTATGAGGACAGCACAGTTGCTTTCTGGTTAGCACTGTTGCTTTGCAGTACTGGAGTCTTGGGTTCAAATCCCATCATGGACAAAATGTACAAGGAGTTTATATGTTCTCTCTGTGTTTGCATGTTTTCCCCAGTTCCTGGATCATGAAGGTGTTTATGCCATTGACTGAATGTTGCGTTCCCCAGAGCTGAATCCTATTAAGAACCTCTGGGACATAATGCATCACTGCATCTAACACCACCAAGTACCACCACAGACTATCTAGGACAGTGTTTATCATGCTGGAATCGCCTTTCTTCCACCCACAGTGTTTCTTTGTCCTAAGTATTTGGAAACCTTAATATTCATACAGGTCTTTGTTGAACATATATGAATTCACACTACAGTGGTCTATGAACCATGATCCAGATCTCCAACTATTTTTTGAAGGGGATCAAGCATTGCACCATCTTCCATGGCCCAGAGTTTGCCACGTTGACCTCCATTGATGACAACCTTTGGCATGCTACTGTCTCCTCTTACGATTTTCTTTGAGATTTGGGCTTCCCTTTGATAGAGTATTGTGAGTGCGGATGTCTACTCTAAGCATATCTGTAACTGTATTTTTACCAGTGTTAGTGAATTGATAAGAGCCCAGTGGAGGTTAGATGCATGTGAGTGTCACAGTGAGATCTTCACAGTTATATAAAAGCTAAACATTTTAATTGATGCCTAGGCTGTAATCCTAATTGTCTGACAAAAGAAGGAGATGTCCTTTCTCCGAGGGACTCCGCAATGAATTATGAATCACAGGCCTCTGATGAATGAGCAGTTGGTTGCTTTTACTTTGTGTTAATAAAAAATCAATATCAATGTAATAAAATAATTCTAATTTTGTATTCAATTGCAACCATCATGGCATCTTGACTTGTGATATACAGACACAAGCAATTCAGACCACAGTCACAGCCGGGAGACGTGGAACTGAAACAAGCCTGAATGTGCTTTTATGTGAATATTTTTGCATGTAGGGTACAAAATTAATATTGCATCAAAAAATCAGAGAACTCTAAAATCTCCATTTACAAACAAAGCAAAAATCCAGTGCTCTAGAACTTGACTTTAAGCCGCTGTTAAGCCCAACCATGCAGAGGATCTGTCACTTGCCATAAATATACAAAATGACTCTTCATTCAGAGAGGAAGAGGACTTGAACTTTATTGAAAGCAGCAATTCTGAAAGTCAATATCAGTCCTTTAGCAAGTTTTGCAACAAAATTTAGTATAAAAGCCCCCACCATTCTTCACTGAAGGTAGGGTGTTTTTTAAGTGTGTGATTTCATTCTTACTTCTCCAGACATCCCTAGGCCCAAAAAGTTCCAGTTGTGTTTCATTGCTCAACAGAATGAATGTAAACTCTGCTTACAGCTTTATCACTAGGAACATTCAGCAAAGTATTTTTTGGGTCCTTTTCCATGCAAGACAATTATCTAATCTCTTTAACTTTTTGGACAACAACCCAAGGGTGTTAGGAACCTCAAGGCCATTGTACTCAGAACGAGAAACTATGGTCTGGCTATACATCATTTTAATGGCAAGTTGTAACAGCCAGATAGGCTTTACTTAGTATTAAAGAAAAGAGAATAATTCTGAATGTAATTAAATTTTGCAAAGAATCTGCATTCGCAAAATTGCAGATTTTTAGTAATTCACGTCAGTATGGATTCAGCAAAATGACGGGCATCAGCCACATTTTTTCTGCTTCATAAAGGACTACAAAAAAGGAAAATATATCTATACCTACATTACCATTCACCTTTCTGGCTCCTCACAGTCACCGATCCAGTCCTCATCGCATCTTTTGACCCATGGGCTTCTCATACTAAGCTAGGACTTCTGTCCCCGATAAAGCCCTGTGCGGTTCTGAGCATGCGCCTGCAAGGTCATGGCGCAAGTGGGCAATCTTAATGTTGTGACCTATTGCTCACTTGCACAGAACTTCCTGGCTCAGTGTGGTAGGCCCATGAATTTCAGTATGGGTGGCAGGGATCTGAAGATGCGAAAAGGAACTGATGGGTGACAGTCTGGCGCTGTGTTGCCTGAGAGGTGAGTATAAGGATTTTTCCTATTTTTTACATATTACATTCATTATGCTATGGGGTCTTTGAAGATCATTATAAGGGACATAAAAGAGAATAACTTCATTGCAAATCGAATTCCCCTGTAAAAAGGAGCAAACAAGTGAATTCAAATTTATCTGATCCACTCACCTCAACTATAAACGCTTGTCCTCAAGGGTGAAAAATTCTGACACTCCAGTAGTCAGTAAAGTGTAATTTTGCGCTGAATTTGGAGAAACCACTTGTTGTATCAGTTGTGTTGAGCATTCAAGCTGTTCTTGCTTGATTGATTTATTACAAACAATAGAATGTGTGCACATTTGCAATGAGAGGATGAATAATTTTGTTTGCAAAAGTAACGTAAAATGCAGGGATGTAACTACAACAGGTGCAGGGGTTGCAGTTACTCCTGGGCCCTGGAACCTGGGGGCCCCAAAATTCACTTTGGCCTATAGAAAAAGACTAATGCTATTAAAGATTTACAATAATTGGGGGCCCCGTTGGAGCTTTCACATAGGGGCCCATGAGCTTCAAGTTACGGCACTGGTAACATGATTGTAATAAGGTAAAGGCCCCCAGTTTCCTTACTGGTGGTCCACAGTTCAAGAACATATTGTGATGTCTCAGCATCAAAAAGGAATATCCTTCCACTTGTGTGAGGGTAAACTATTATTAATTTTATTCCACTGTCCAACCCTGACACACAAATTCATTTGGAGAAAACCTGCAATGCCGTATTCCACGAGCATCAAAGGGTAAATATAATATTGATTTATTAGTCAACGTGTTTCAGGCTCCTTAAACACCCTGAAACTGACCATATTACATTGATTTTTATGATGTTCTAATCATTGAGATGCACTAGTATGTGCTGTTGAGTGTTAGTAACTCAGAAAAGTCTTAATTGAGCATGGTACCATCACTCTGTGTTGTCTAAGTGGTGTTCTGCCCACACGGCATTCAGTGAGATGGCCTCTGACCTAGATGGTCTTTCTAAAGATAGGCAGGCCAGTGGATAAGGTACTCATTGACCCTTGTGTCTCCACACATAATATGAAGGAAGAATGGTGCAGTGCTCTGACAATCCCATTGGAGGACCCCATTACCAGCTGGGATGTGTCACAAATAGAGGTGAGTGATCCCATTCGGGGTCGGTGTTGGGTACTTTATGTATCCAAAGCACTCAAGCGGGCATCGCTGTGCTCTGGTATATTTGGTGCTTAGACAAGTGCAAGCCCTTGCAGTGTTTGATTGGGGGAAAAAGCAGAGTTATCATCTGTAGTGGGTTTGTAAAATAAAAAAATGACAAAACCCTGACCTCCCAGCCCCAGAAGTGGTTTGCTTATGGCGGCTGAATTTGGGTGGAGATGCAAACTGCCCAATCAGTGACTTCCAATGAGGCTTGGGTCAAGTTTCGATCCCAAGCATACCTTTACAAGAAGCCCGGCTGAACCCCCCGAAGCTGAACTTCCATGGGTCTGCTCATCTCTAGTCACAAATAAAGGGGTTTCCCCTTAATCGAAAGTTGGTGAAACCCCTTTAAGGTGCAGTACATTCCGCCCTCTCACAGCATTATATCTTTTGCAGTATCGTATTGACTATATGTCCCGCGTTCCCTACATTTGTCATTCATGAGTTGTTTACTTCCATTGTCAGGTTAATGGCTGATGGAGAAATTACTTGTATTCCGTTCCTCTCGTAACTCTGTGTGAAAGGCAGTAGGCCGGGTTAAGAGGGGAAGGAGGGCAATTAACAAAGACATGGTGCCGTTTCGATGTGAAAGGAAGCTATTCTTGGTTTCCCTAATAGTACGGGGATGTCAGCAGATTCTGAGTGCTTTAGGAAATATGGCAAGGTTAACGCTATGTTAATATGAACACACTGGGGAATAGAGCAATTGGGGAAAGATTGAGGGTAGGAAAATGAGCAGGTAGGTGATTGAAATGTGAAAATGCTGGTTTGTTTTTTCCTTTTCCAAAGCAGGAATACAAATGATCCCTACAAAGCTTGCACCATCCTCAGACCCTGTAGCCAATTAGTGTACATCAATATTTAATCAAAACTGCGCTATTGTGCGGAGGCAGCCTACACTGCACAGACCAGCTACCCCGGCTCTTTCAGACACACTGCTATGACACATAATGATATTGTCAATTAATAATTGAACAGTTTTTGTTCTCCCTCCGTGACCTTATTAGTAGAAAACGTGAAGGAGTTTTTCGGTGAGATAGGAAAATATATGTTCCCTTCCTTTCTCGGCTTCAGTTCCCGTCCGGTGGTATTTTTTTTTGGCCTCTGTCAGACAATTCTTATCGCTGTTTAGAAAGACAACACAACGGCCAGAATTAAACATGCCATCTGTCCTCCATCATTAGCACTGCGGGGGGAATAGTTTTTCATAACCAATTTAACACATGGGTAATGGTATTAAACAAAGCAACATGTGCGGTTATATAAATAAAATAAAAGAGCATATAGTCCCATAAGAGGAGGAATATAAACTATTGGAGGCAGTAGAGTAACTTGAACCTCATGGGCCCTGATGTAAAAGCTCCAACGGGGCCCCCAATTATTCCAAATCTTTAATAGCATTAGTCTATTTTTGTAGGCCAAAGGGACTTTTGGGCCCCCTATGCTCAAGGAGCCGGGTACGATTGCAACCCCTGCACCTGTTGTATTTATGCCTCTGATTGGAGGTTGCGCCTTGAGCTATAAAGAACTGGGCAGAAAATGTGAGTATATTTTTTTAGTTTTACAACTTTACACACTCATGTTCCTCCTTCTGAAGGGTATTTCAATATTTAAGACTATCATTGTCGTTGACATAAACGTGGTCCACACTATTAATGTAAGGCTCAGGAGGTACAAGGTTCAATATTCACCACTCACCAAACAGAAGGAAGCCCACGCGTTTCGCAACCATATGGCCACTTCATCAGGGCATTAATGCCAATAGTGAATAAAGAATAAAATCAAAATTGTCTCCTGAGGTCAGCGCGGAGGATTCCCAGTAATACAAAAACCTTGCTTTCTTATCCTGGACCGGATCTGCAGCGACCCTTTATGTTTACAAGGTTGGTTGTGAACCCTTCACAACCTGAGTAAGTGAGTGGATTACTGTGATATTAACCTCTGGTATCCACATTTATTGCTCTATTGTGCGCTCCCCTCCCCTTATACAGTATATAAGGTTCAATATTGACATGCCCCCTGTATCCTCTGTCATCAGATCAGCAGTCATTTTAAAGAGGACTTGTCAAGTGGTAAAAGTATTTCTTTACCTGCTGTCACTGCCGCCGTTCCCCTCAATCTGGCATTTTGCACTTATTGTTCCTGCTCCTCTCTATTCCAGAGATATGTCCCTTTCTTCAATGTACATAAATCTAATTTTATTAACCAACTGGGTGGGATCCTCAAAAAGACTCCAATAGAAAAGAACTGATGACCACACCCATTTGGCTAAAAATGTATATACAGGGAAGAGAAGGTTGAATCTTGGGAATAGATAGGAGTAGGATTAAAAGAAATACGTTATGGCAAGTGATCGGTCTTTAAGTCTGTAGTGTACACTCTCTTGGACAGTGGGATTGCAATATCTAAGACCATCGTTGTGAGAGCACTCGGCGCAGCAGTCATGGTCAAAGCACAGTTCTCGTCCACCCCAGCAACCCACAGGAGAGTTGTGGTCTTGGCTAAGTATGTGGACTTATTTGGTGCAGGTTATACCTTTTTGCAGGCCACTTATCACTGTTGCTATTGATGAACCAGTACCAATCTGCAGTGAAGACAGTAACAGAGGCCCAGAGTTCTTCTTAAACAGTTCTTTACTATACAGCTTCAACAGTTCTTCCAAGACTTTACACGTGACACAGCGGGCACATAACGTAAGCACAAATGCCAAAGTACAAGGCACCATAGGACACACTCAATTGATACTTTCTGTGTTGTTTCCAGTCCTAACCTCTGTCAACCAGCCTAGCAGCACAGTACTGTACACAAAAGTCCTTCTAGTCCAAACGCCGATCCGCGTCTTCCCAGCAACAGAGAATAGTGATGCTTTCAGGTCCGCCACACAAGACTTCATGCATATTTTGTGTGCGTTCCCATTACAGTACATTTTCCCTGAACTGTAAGCTACACCGGGCCTTATGCTGGCATCCTTCTAAGGACCCTTCACTAGAAGAGTTCATGTTGCAGGCCATGGACATATTTTAATGCTGACCTTACGTGCGTCCATCCAGTTTCTCAAATCTCGCAGTCTCAGTAGATTCTCAGTTGTAGTTGCCACAAAACACCCCCTAGCTGCTGTCTTGGTGTTCTATATGACTTGACGGGTGTACTAGTTACAAGTCAAACCCTATCTGATCTCTAAACTAAACCAATCGCTTACCCAAAGAACTAACCCCCCCTATTGCGTGCTAGTTCCACACCTAACTCTTGCTTGCCCTAATGTCAGTATTTAGGCAAACTTCCCATCTACATCCTACGTAACAGATTAATACCTTATGCATTGTTACAAGTGTTATGCCTCACAATACCTTGCATTATATCTATTATAACACATATCAATACAGATCACATAATACATTTTATACAAAGACCCATGACACAACTCACATGACAATACAACATTGCGACTTGTGTCTTCAGGGACAGGAACACGACCACCTAGGCCACCTTCCTATAATTGTACCTGATAGAGCTGAGCTGCACACTACTACAGGGCTCTGATGTTGGCAAGTTCAATATTAAACCACACCAAATTCTGTCCTTTACAGAAAAGCCAGATTTGCACTGCTGGACTACAACAACACACCAAGGTCCATACAACAGTTGTCAGCAACCTACGACATTCTTTATTGTGCGAGATCACTAAGTCTGACTAGCAGAACCTGGATGACTGTCAGATTGATTTTTGCTCTTTTTATGTGTTCTCTAGAAGATCGATATTGTTAAAAAAATGATAAAACTTTTCATTTGTAGCTTGACATCTTTTTCATGCTGAATTTCAGAATCTTTTTTATTCCTCCAATTAGGTAGCCAATGGGATTGCAATGTCTAAGACCATTGTTATACCTGACATAAAGGTGGGCAACACCATTGCTATGGGGCTCAGAAGGTGCAAGGTCTAAATCTTAATGCATACCAATGGGAATGTCTCCAGTTCTGTACACATCAGAACATGAGAAGAGAGACCATGTGGTCAGGCTGGGTAGTAGATTGGCGTCCTGCACTGAGAGCAACTTTATACAGATTCTTCTAAGGAGTCCTCCTTACTCTGTGAATGTTCTGCTCTTTTTGTCGGCAATAATATTGGAAACATAATTTCAAACTTTTTTTTACTTTGATATATTGAATACTTTGAATGAATCTCAAGCTGTACAAAATGCATTGATACAGTAGTTACTGTGCATAAGCCTTTACTCAAAAACAACTTGGTATATCATTGGAATTACAAATTAACAACATAAACCCAATGTAAAGTGAACCTGCCACCAGGTTTTTCCCATATAAAGTGTTGCCACACCAGTAAGCACTTATATACAGCACTCTAGAATACTATGTATATATGTCCCTAATCTACTGCATAATGTAAAAAAATAGCTTCTATTAGTCTCACCTATGTGGCGGTCCAGTCCAATAGGCATCGCTGGTGTTGATCCAGAGTCTCGTCTCTTCTTGCTTTGTGTGGATGACGTATCCTACATCATCCACACAGTCTCCACAATTACGCTCCTGAATATGTGCACTTCTCTCTGCCCTGCTTAAGGCAGAGCAAAGGACTGTAATGTGCAGGAGCAGGGAAAGATCAAAGAGTGCATGCCACTACAATACTTTAGTCTGCCCTCTGCAGGGCATGGAGAAGTGCCATGTGCAGGAGTGCAATGGAAGACATCGTGTTGATAACATAGAACGTGTTATCAACACAGAACAGACAAGGAGGACGTTGATCGTTAGAAGTGATGAGGCACCGGATCAAGATCAGCAATGCCCATCTGACCGGACCACCCCGTAGGTGAGTATAATAAAAGCTCTTTTTTGTGTTTAATCTGCCATATGATATTTGGGCTTTTTATTTAGTCCTAATTTTCATGGTCTCTACCAAGGGGGTAAAGTTCAGGGGAGCAGAGGGAATAAAATGAGAGAAAAAACTGGCCAGTTTTGGCCCGATGACAGGTCCTCTTTAAATCAAAGGATGTCTATCCTTCTTCAGTGGTCATCTATCAGCATACTGAAGGGGTCTTTCCTTAATTAGCTTAATACACTTATAAGTCTAAATAGACAATTCTTATTGTTTTATATGTTATTTTCGGCAACTTTTAGACCGATATGTCAGGAGTGCATATTTCTTTTGTATGACTATAACGTGATTGTTCTTAAGGGTTGTTATGGTTAAAGGGAACTTGTCAGGTGGTTTATGCCCCCCAGCTACTCTGTCTGTACCTGTAGCTTTATAGTACCAGTCTAATCATCCCTGTCTGATCTCATAGTCTAATGTAAAAGGTGAAAAAAAGCATTTATACACTCACATTTCAGTCTACACATTGGAGGAGGGAGACTGTCTGGCAGGATAATAGTTAACTCACTATTAACTTCCATGGCTAAAGGACCTGTGTGATGTAATGATCATGTGACTATAAAATTACACTCTGAGCTCAGACAGGGATGGTTAGAATAGGAATATGAAGCTGCAGCTACAGACAGTGATAACTGGAGGGGCATAAACTAGCTGACAGGTTCCCTTTAATATTTGATATCTTATTTTGATTATCATTTAAGCAATTTATATCTTTAATAACTTTGTGTTTTGCATTAGATTTGCAAGTGATACAGAGCATTTGGCTTTGTGTCGCCACATTTAGGGTTAGTTCTTATCTTTGAAAAGATTCAGCAGAATCCATGTTTTATGGACAGTGTTTCCAAACAGGTGTTTTTTAGATTAGATTAAGTCATTAAGCCTCCTCTACTGTTTTGTGGTTATAATAAATACTTGGTCTGATCATCCAAAAAACAGACAAGCCTTGTACATTGACAGGCAATGGCTTTGGGTTCTTGTCTCCAATGCATTACTATTAATTGGACCAACATGGAGATCCCTTGTATCTCACCCCCCAAATAGTTCTCCTAGGAAAGGGGCTTCTACAGCAAGGTAAAGCTACCACGAGCTTGTAATATGTTCCTCTAGATGCCCTGGTTGCTACAGTTTTGGGGCCTGGAGTAAAAATAGCTACTGCATCAAGGATTATGCTGTACTGTGGAAGAAAGTGGCTGTTGTTGTATAGCCAGGACATAATATACTGATGAATGGGTCCTGAATAATAAATCCCTATATATTAATGGACATACACAATGATAGGCAGTGGCGTACGTTGAAGCTCATTGGGCTCCAATGGTAAAGCTCCAACGGGGCTCCAAATTATTGCAAATCTTTAATAGCAGTAGTCTTTTTCTATAGGCCAGAGGGACTTTTGGGCCCTCCTAGGCTGCAGGGCCTAGGTGCGATTGCAACACTTGCACCTGTTGTAGTTGCACTCCTGCGATTGTTAAGTGTTTCTTTGACAAATATCACCCCAGGCACATTATATGGACATGCTTATTATGACAGTACAGGTCATTATTTTTTATCATATATTCATTCCCAAACTTAATTTCATTAAAAAAGAAGGTGTGCTAACAATAAAGGCTAAAAAAGCCGCCTTTACTAGAGTAGCCATACTTTGATTGATGCTGTTGGATTTAGCAACCAGTTAGTTGCAATTGTTAAGAATTTGATAATGAAGTTTATTTTGTGATATATTCCAATAATAGATCAATTACTATAGATTTTGTACTCCTATATTCTATGAATTTTTGACTATTTTCCTGATGAGGCACACCATTGATTTATTTGCCTTCTTTCAATTTGCTTTGTGAATTATCCATTGGAGCCACTCTTTATGCCTCAGAAGATCCAGGGCTAGTGCAATCCAATCAATTGAGTCATGCTTGCAATAGTTTTGTCAGGAATCCCCAAATGGGCATCAGAAATAAAAAAAAAATGTGAGTCAGAGAATTGAATAATGAGAAGTGGGAATGAAATCCTGATTCTAGTACGGCAGAGAGAGAAGGAAGGTTGTATATGAGAGAACTGGACTGCCGTGGTCCTCAGATCCCAGACTCAATCAATAAGTTCTTCTGACACCTCTGACTTCACAAGACGCGGGAGCACAGTATCCGGCAAATCAGAAAACTACTCCACATTCATATGAATGAAGGCTTGGCTGTACAGTAAACATTGCCTCTGAATTATTCCTTCTCCCATAGTCCTTATGTTGCCAATAATGATACAACTTTTAATTTATTAGGATAGAGACATTGCAGTAAATTCACCTCCAACACTATGAAACTGTAAAGTCATTAAACATGTACCTTGTGCCAGTGTTATGCATTTAAGGTCTGATCTTATCCCAATTTATAAGGCATAGATATGGCAGATCTGAATTCATTATTAGGCTGCCTTCAAATTGCGTTTGTGTCTGCATGCCGAGGGCATGCAAACGCAGGCAAATGCAGCCCATAATAATGTGAACGCAGCGGAGAATCTCCGCATGCGTTCACATTAGTATGGTGCCCGGGCAGCCAATCAGCTGCCGCTGGGGGCGGCCGGGAGGAGGAGATCAGCGGCAGAGATCTCCTCCTCCCGGCACAGCTGATCTCCCGCCGGTGTCTGTGGAGAGATACAGCTGATCTGACAGCTGTTTAAATCTCCCCACTGACACCGAATAGGGTGATATCAGTGAGGGAGATATGATACAGCTGATCGCGGCATCAAATCTCCCGCGCCGACATCACCTATTCGGTGTCAGCGCGGGAGATTTAAATAGCTGTCAGATCAGCTGTTTCTCCCCACTGACACCGGCAGGAGATCAGCAGCGGCTCTGCATAATCTCCCGGTGGCCGCCGGTGATCACCGGCGGGCACCGGGAGAGATTTCAATGAGATCCGCAGCGTTCTCCTGTGCTGTCATGCGGAGGACACTGCAGATCCATTGAGATCCATTCATTTTTTGTGCGCTTGCGGGTGCTTGAGGATAAAACAAGCGCCGCGAACGCACAAAAAAATGCTGCATGCTGCGTTTGGAGTGCGGTCGGAGGGTGCATAAATTATGCGCATCCGAACGCAACTGCGGCCAAACGCAGCCATACGCAGGCACATGCGTTCCCATGTGAAATGTAGGAACGCATGTGCGCAAGCGTTTGGCTGCGCTTGGTGCGCTGCACTCCAAACGCAAGTGTGAAGGCAGCCTTAGACCTTTATTTGTATACGGAAAACCACAGATACTTAGGCCAACTTAGAACCTTACTTACAACAATCTCAGCGACATCTATAGATAAATAAAAAAGCTGAAGTTCCGGCACTACTCACCTTCCCGTAATATGGATCCTTGTGATAGCAGATCGGCTCCAGACGTCTTTTGGAATCTTGGTCCACAACTGAAGAAGTTGAATGGGTAATCCAAGAATAAGAATCAAATCAAATGTGGCGCTCTCCATCCATGAAAAATAAATATTTATTGCAAAACATTTGGGAGGAAGCCGGACATGTGGACACAATGGTCGTTTTGCGTTACACACAACATGCTTCAGAGGTGGCACCGTCTGAAGCGTATGTAGCAAGAAATGCCCTCTGTCTCCATACGCCCGGCTTTTCCCAAATGTATTCTCTTTTTGAAATAAATATTTATTTTTAACGGATGGAGAATGCCGCTTTTGATGTCTTCTTATTTCTCAGTTACATCTGTTATCTCTACTGCATTTTTCCCAGCATTTTTCTCACTGTATGCATCCACAAGAATCCATCAACTAATGCACTTGGCAGGATGCAGCTAGACTCCATTAAATAGAGGCAAGCACAGGTGATAGATATCGATATAATCCCTCTGAACCTACCAATATATGGGGGAGGTGACTGGAGGCATTTATTACGCACACAGATAACGCTTGCATATATAGGGCGCCATTCACATTGTTACATATGGTGCAGAGTGTCTGTGGGCACCCACTGATACAGAAGCAGCCCAGTACGATGCCTCTGCACCACTAAATGAATGACAAAAGCTGCACCCCACAAAATGATAAAAAAGTGCAAACATTTTTTTATGCTACAAATCTTTTTATGAGGTATCGGTAGATGTTATGGCCAGAACACATAAGCTCGTAATCAGCGTCAAGGATCCTCATACTTACGAGTCCCTATCCATATACTAAAAAAATTAATAAACAGACAATAATCAAAAAAACTCACCGTATGTAGCCACAAGAATCTAGCAACTAATGTACTAGGCATGAGTTGATAGATTCTTGTTGCTCTATAAGGTGAGTTTTTCAGCCTTTTTCTGTACCAACAAAGTGAATGAGATTTCTGAAACCTTGTGTTCGTGCAGCTCATTTTTTCTTTGCAGCTTCAAATTGCAATGTTTTTCATTCACCTTTACAGACTAAGTACACTATAGCTGTAGAGAAAGACATGGACAGCACATCCAAGATTGCTCTATTGCGGCTAGGCAAAAATGTACAAAACCCAACATGAGGTTCATAGTTTATCATTTTGATCAGCATGTATAACGCCTACTGAAACATCTTGACCAATCTCAGTGCGTCCCTAACTTTTTGTAACCATAAAGGTGTGGCAACACCACTACAGCATCAGTGCACCAGCACCCATTGTGCAAGGTTGGTGAAAGGAGCTGAAAAAGTCAACTTCCACAAATGTTCAGATTGTGAAATGATAACAAAAATAGGCAGAACCCCTCTTTCAGTCTCAAGTCACTTTGACAGTGGTTGACACATAGCGCCGCACCTTTAGGGTTAGGAAGTAGGGACCCAATGAGAGGTTGCAGACTTCATACAGTGTGATCAGAACGTTAAATTAAGAACCTTATATTCAATTTTGTAAATTTTTCACCTTAGATCAATCTATGATTGTTGTGCAGTCCTTATCTTTTTGTACAGTTCTGTATACTGAGTGACTGAGAAGCAACTCATACAACATTTCAAGACAAAATACTTACGGTACATTAAGAAGAAATAGAATAAAGAAGAATAAAAGCACAAACAAAGCAAACACATTTGCCAAAACTAGGAAAATTCCATTAAAGCCTAGAGACACACATTGAGTGTGACAAATAGAGTGATCCTGTATGGGTGGGTGTAAATATGACAATTGTGATAGAGACAATGGATGTAGCAGTCTCCTACTCCTTCTGAAGGCATATAGTGACCATTAGCTAAGATGACCTTTTCTGACTTGCTTTCATCGAGATCAGTGAAGAAATTTTTGTTATTTGTTATATGGCAGCTAGCACCAGAGTCTATACACCATATATGCTTTGTAGATGAGCCTGTACTGGTATTAAATGCAGCTTCAACACATGCAGATTTTTCCTTTACAGCTGTTTTCACATTTTGATGAATGTTCTGCTTTAAAGCTGATTCATTCTTGCTTTTCAAACTTTACAGTCTGCTTTAAGGTGGCTGGGCTTTTTACAGACAAAACATTCCCGAGTTTCCCTTAGATTGCTCTTATTTTAGGAAAGCCCTGTGTCTTTAATGCTGTCTCTGCTTTGTATTCATTAATGCTACTTACATTCTGTGTCTTTTGCTTGAATTCATCTACAAGATTGCCTTTGACATATTCTACTGTGAGCTCATCATCTGGCCGTGCATCTAATGCAGTGACAAGTGTGTCATAACTTTCTGGAAGACCACTTAATAGTAGTGCAGTAACATTAAAGTCTTTAATTCTTCTACAATAACCCTGAGATGCTCAACATTCTCTAGGGTGTTTCTTACATAGTCCTTCATATTCTGGCCATCACTTAGCTTAGACTTGAACAGCTTTCTCATCAGATAAAGCTTATTGCTTAGATTTGATCTTTCATGCACTTTCTGTAACTTATCTCCATCTCCTTTGCAGTTGCATACTTGCATATATGCACAATCTGATCATCATCTACACTGAGGGAGATAGTGCTTTGTGCTTTCTGATCCTTCTCTACCCAGTCATCTGGTAATGGATGAGGCACTTGTTCCTGTGTATATTTCCACATACCTTCTCTTATGAGCAGCATCTTCATCTTGAATTTCCAGTACTGATCATTCTGATTAGTGAGACTTTGCACTGAGAACATGCAGTGATCCCTGCTTGTGGACATCTTCTCTGTTGCTCTGTGCTGCTTTTGCTTTAGGCTTCTGTTGCTGTATTACTCTTCTGTGTCACTCTGTGCTCTGTGTCACTCTGTGCTCTGTGTCACTCCTGGGGTTCTGTGTCATGCTGGGCCCATAACCTGTTGGCAGCAGATCATTCAGGATATTCTCAAGCGTGCAGCATCAGCATGCTGCTTCTCGTCTCATGCACATACACAGGAAACTGAGTATAGTCACATGATCTTTCTTGGGTGTGAGCCTCTGGGAGTGTTTTTTTTTTATCTAACTTTATAGGCAATACACAAACCTAGCAATAGAACACTTACATACACAGGAATGGAGTTGTTGCACTAAACATATTCCAACAATTTTTCAGTATACTAATATTACACTTTAATAGTGCCTGGGCAGACCTTTTAAAAACATGTAAAATCATTAATGTACCCTGTGTAGTTCTCTTGTTATAAGCATTTTCACACCCTGCAGGGAGCTGCTGCATTAATCCTGTACATTATATTCACAGAAGATTAGTCCAGCTGTGTTAAACTGTTCATTTAAATATTCACTCCCTCTCAGCAGCTCTCTACTCCTTCTTCCCTTTGCTCTCATTGTCAGGTTTCAGTTTCAATTAGGAGCTTCTGATGAGGAGATGGAGGGAGAGATTGCAGGCACACATCTTACCTGATGTAGATAAGGTGACTACTCCATTTGTTTCTCTAAGCAGGAATCCATGCTGTTCTGTGAGAGATTCTGTGTTTTATTTGACATTTTGTTTTACTGCAAAGAAAGCAGAGAGAAGGATACAGCCCCTTACCTATCTCCTGTGCAGTGATGTAGTGAGAATTTGTGATATGAATATTCATATTATGGGGAGAGGACAGCAGAGAACTAAGTGGATCTTTCACTGTGATTGACAGATAGAATGAATCTCTTTATTTGAAGTTTACATAGGATAGGAGGGAAATATGGATAAAAGAAATACATCAATGTGGAGAGTTTAGAGAAATTAATTAGAAAATGACAGCAGTTACATATGGATTTTTGACATGACAGATTCCCTTTGATGCAATTTTATACTTTCTCAAAGCATTGAACTAATTCTGTGATAAATGTTGTACTCTCCAAAGCACCCAAAATGTGATTGGTATAAGATGGGGTACAAATTGACCCCATCATGGTGCCTATTGTTTGTAAATAATACCAAGCAATGAAAATAAAAATAATCTGCTGAACAACAAAGTATGATAAGGTTATCAACAATTTACACAAGTTTCTGTCAAAATGACTGGTATACAGAAAAGATTTAATGGCCTCAGTGCATTCGGGGTGCTGAACAAAGGCGTATAAAGATTCAATATCTGCAGTGACAATTAACATTTATATCTACTGTTTATGATCACAATCAATAATCTGACATTCTCTTTCACATATGCTATAATTACTGGCCATATAGGAAGATCCTGGTGGCTTATTAATGTAAATGGAGTAGTTAGAGTGTTCATACTCTGGGGTTATTGTTGACCAAGATTTCCATAAACTTCTTAGTGATAATCTCATTTTGTATTGGCATGATCCAAGATGATTGTCAATTCCCGTTAAAGGAAGTTGAGTTACATGTTAATTTACAATAACATTGATTATATCACAAAACGTTAAAAACTTGCTCCTCATACTTCTGTCAGAGATAAGAAATAACCATGCACGTCACGCAACACCAAAGGACAGTGGGGCAAGAATAGGATTATTATTTATTATTATGATTAAATATTTATATAGTGCCATTAGGTTTCATGGAGCTTTGCATGTGTAAGGGGAGACGAGGACAAGAACATAAAATGACGACAATTGAGTCATACAGGTACAGTAGGGCAGAGGATCCTGTCCACGAGGGCTCACAGTCTATAGTGGATGGGTGTGAAGACAGTAGGAGGGGAGAGGTGAGGGTGAGATGGTACAGCGGATTAGGTCTCAGTGTGGGCTGTAGGCTTGAAGGAAGAGGTGAGTCTTCAGGTTTTTCTTGAAGGTTCCCAGGGTAGGGGAGTGTCTGATGTGATGGGCGAGAGAGTTCCAATGTATGGTGGATGCCCTAGAGAAGTCTAGGAGAGGAGGAGCTCTTGAGAGGAGTGCAGATTGCGTGATGGGAGGTATAGGGAAACCAGGTCGGAGATGTAAGGAGGGGACAGGTTGTGGATGGCTTTGTATGTCAGGGTCAGGGTTTTGAACCAAGATCTCTGATAAGTGGGGAGACAGAGAAGGGCTCGGCAGAGGGAGGAGACAGGGGAGTAGTGGGAATACAGGTGTATTAGCCGGGCATCAGAATTGAGGATGGTGCGGAGAGGTGCGAGCGAAGTAGCAGGGAGGTCGGTGAGCAGGTGGTTGCAGTAGTCGAGGCGGGAAATGATGAGGGCATGCACAAGTGTTTTAGTAGTGTCTTGGTCAAGGATAAGGTTAGAATATTCAAATAAGTCTGTGGAGCCTCGGTTAGGAGTCTCAAACACAGGACTAGCCAGATCTCCTTCCAGGGAAGGACCCAGTCAAGGGGTGGCTCCTTGCGGAGAACACCATAACCACCATGTTAAGTGGCCCTTTTAGTCAATATCCAGCTCTTTTAAAAGCTTAGAGATATGACAAGGGAATACCAAGACCAGGTATCCATCCACAGACAGCTGTTTCGGGGTGTTGCCCCTCATCAGTGTGGAGTAGGATTCTGGCTAGGTGGAAGCAAGGCCTAGAAGACCAACATCACAAAGTATTCACTGATCTCAGGGAGACCAGTCCAAGAAAACACTGCGGGCAGCTGGCTAAAGCGCTCAACACAGTGAATTCCTAGGCGCATTAGAATATTAACCTTGTGGTGTTTTGCCGAGCACAAAACTGAGTTAGCAATGAAATTTTCCTCTGCTGCAGCTATCAAGTCATGTATGACGGGCCAAAGAAAGCGAGTGCAGAGGATATGTCGAGCCCACTCGGACGGGGGTACTTGGTACCGGACCGGGTCTTTACTGGGGAAGTCACGGGTGGTCCTGGTCCGGACCGTGTCCCGGGCCCTGGCAATAAAAGGGGAATATTTACAGGGGTTGTCAGTCGTGACGCCACCCACTTGATGCGGCCAGTGATGGGGCCGCCGCTGCTGCAGAACCTCCGGGGATGATGTAATGGCAGCTTAGGTGTAATAGTTCCAGTGGGTAGAACTGTGTTCCCCGGGACAGTAAGGGTTAAGTCTATTGTGGAGTGTGTAGCACACTTACTTTGCAGACGCTGCAGGGATCTCTCCTCAGCGTTGGTGCTGACAGGCTGTGCTGTGCTGTGGCTCTGTTTGGGGATGCCGGGTAAACTACGGTCCCCTCTAGAGCCGACACTCTACTTCAGCCCAGCCTCCAGCAGTCCTCCAGCACGAGGCTCTACCAGGCTCCTTTCTCTCTGTGTTTCTTCCAGTATATATGAGGGCTACTCCGCCTGCAGTCAGTTGCTTTAGCTGTGGTTCTAGGGCCCCGGGTTACACCGTCCCTCTCTGCTCTCTCACACTCCTGGGGATCTGACTCTGGATGGGCTTTCTCTCTCCTCTGGCTCACACTGGCTCAGTACAGATTCTGTGTCCTTCTGCCCTCACTCTTCCAGAACGTGTGGCTTTCTGTCTGCTCAGCTTCAGCTCAACCTGCTGCTGTTCTCTGGCCTGCTCCTCAGCTTCTCTGCTGCTCTTGGTCTTTGCTGTTCAGCTCACTACGGCCTACTGAACACCTTCACTCCTCCCCCTTCCTATATACTCTCAAGTCACCTGACTACGGGTGTGCCCAACCCACTCCTCAATCTCATAGAGTCTCTAATCTCAGTACTGGATGCTACCTTCTCTTACACGTGTGTTATGTGGGCTGTGAGGGTGTTGGTGTGCAACAAGTGTCCTACCTGCCTGGCTGCAGTTCCCTCTTGTGGCCTCCTGGACGCAGGGGCGCCACAGATAGCTCATAGACACTTCAGTCTGATGTGACAAATCCAGAGAATTTCAGGGATACAAATTATCTATTGAACATGAACAATTAGCCGGACCAGCCCCATCCTCAGGTACATATGTGGTATATCATATCATCATATCATATCACATCATATTAATCATATCACACCATATCATATTATATCATATATCAGCTCTCTTTGAGTCAGGACTAGTAGCTCCGCACCTTAGTGAACCTCTTGCACTCCTGGACAGGCTCCTGCTCTCTGGCAAGTCACCTGTCGCACTTCACTTACCACAAGTGGAGCTTGTGCAGGTGCTCACTTACGAGGTAATCTGGGATTTGCATTCTAGGAGATTTACTCCTAGTGTCACTGTCGCAGGGGGGCGGGATGCTGTTGCACACAGCAATTATTCCGGGTCCCCTGGTTTTAGCTGTTCTAGGGGTATGGGATGCCCTGCCTGATGGGGCAGTTAGTTGGTGGAAGGTTTCCTCCATTCCCCTCTACCACCCCTTCCCCAGTGTCTCTGGGGTCTAGGGGTGGAGACTGGGCATTGCCCCAGCATGGTCTGGTGACTGCTGGTAGGCAGATTTAAAGTCTGCCAATTACTCTGGTCTTTGTCGATTATTTTCAGTTCTGTTGGGTGGTAGAGGTCGGTGCTTCTGTGCTCCTGAGGTGGTTCATGCTCTGGTCTCTGTTCTTGGTTAATATTATTCCCTTTTGTTATTATGGTGCACTGTATTTTTGGTTCTGGTGTGTGTGACCTGTCTGCTGCTTCTGTGTCCGCTCACCAGCCCCCTGGGAAGTGCGCTGCTAAAGTCCCTCTTACCAGGACCGGGAGGCAGGTGAACAGTATCCTTGCCCCTGTGTGGCATCATGATGGCTATCGCATAGTGTGACCAACACACTGCACTTGCTGACTTGCAGCTGATCAATCCACCATCACTCATCCTTACACTTTTCTTCTCATACATATCACTATGTTCCATAGTAGAATGACCTTATTATAACTTACCGAATGTAACATGGAAACTCAGATGGGTTTTCTGAAGGATGTTTTTAACCTAACGAGGTTTTATGACAGCTTATTTTATGAGAATTTCTATAATCTAATCCTAAAAGGGGACTGCTTTGTACAATTATAGAAATGAACAGGGACTTAAAGTATTTTTTCTGACAGTTCCAAATACCGATCTAGCAGTCCCCGTAGTTTTACTGCCAGTCCTTGCTTCCTTTTCCATACACCCACCAGGACGGCTATAGCCAGTGGTGTAACTTGAAGCTCATAGGCACCAATGCAAACGCTCCAACGGGGCCCCCAATTATTCTAAATCTTTAATAGCGATAGTCTTTTTCTATAGGCCAAGGGGACTTTGGGGCCCCAATTATTCTAAATCTTTAATAGCAATACTCTTTTTCTATAAGCCAAGGAAGTTTTGGAGCCCCTAGGCTCCAGGATACGGGTGCGATTGCAACCTCTGCACCTGTTGTAGTTATGCCCCTGGCTATAGCCAATCAATAGACAATCCTTTTAAATAGTTTAGCCTTAGCGGCACAAATAGGTGCCAGCTTACTAGAAGGTATCAGCTGAATGGATGCAATTGCGGTCACTTCTCAGCTGAGGAATGACTACAACGCTGTTTGTTCCTTTTTTGCTAACGGGCACGACATCTATTTTTTACAATGATTCTGTTTATAGGTCCTCAAGTCAGGCATCACTATTCAGTATGCAGAATGATATTATTTCTGTAATAACTGTCTCCAGATGTGATTCTTCTCTGATCTACACTGAAGGACCCTTTCTACGGATGTGAATCCCTACCTGTACTTATTTACAAGGATAATGTCCTAAATCAAACATTGACTAATACATCAATCCCCTCTCAAGCAATACTTAGAATGAAAAGTGAAGACAAATATCCCGAGAGCTGCATTGCGAGCATGGTTTACCCTCTCATCTCTCCCCGGAATAGATTTCTTTTTTTTGTTGACTGTACATGTGTTCCTCTTAACTTCTTGATGTTCGCTGGTTTGCCTGAGGCGGTGCAGAAATCCAGGTGATTTTGTTTTTCCTACTAGGATTTGTCTTACACCTCCACACATTTCCTCTCTCCTGAGTGCAGATACATTTCTCTGTGTGAAACCAGCTTTCCCCAGATCTTTTATACAAAAAAAAAAACAACTTTCATTGGATGTGTTCACTATGATCCTAAACTATAAAGTAGTAAACCGGCCTATTTTATGGGCTAAAAGCATCTACATTCATTCTTAGCCTTAAAAATTTCAGCACCACGGACAGCGGAGAGTGGCGTAGTGTGAAGCGAGTTCTTGCTGAAACATTTGGATAGGAAAACACAAGTACAGGTGCCAGAAATTCATTCCTACTTTTAATACATTTTTTATGGAGTTTTGTAACTCCAAGAAAAAAGAAACATTATTATACCTGAGATTTGTATCCTAAAGGGACCCTGTCAGGTCATTTTTCTGTATGATACTAATAGTACCCTTGAATAGTGCTCGGGCAGACCTTTCAGAATATGTAAAACATTATGAATGTACACTTTGTAGTTCTCTTGCTATAAGCATCTTCACACCCAGCAGGCAGCTGCTTCACTAGTCCGGTCCATTACTTTTACTGCTGAGTAGTCCGCAGTATGTAAATGTTTATTATTCACTCCTTCCCAGGCTGGCAACCCTCGCTCCCACTGTGCTTTTTCTCACTGCTAGATTCATTTTCATTTTGTTGTCCTGTATGGTGTTTCTGATGGGAAGGGGGAGGGAGAGATGGCAGGCACATATCAGATAGCTCATCTAGCTCATCTAGGTTAAGGCTAGGTTTTTGAAGTTGAAATTTTGAAAAACGCTGGCGTTAACGCAGTGGTTCCCAAATCCAAGCCTCAAGGGCCGCCAACAGTGCAGGTTTTCAGGATTTCCTTAGTATTGAACAGGGCTTGGAATCTTTACCTGTGCAGATGATCACATTAGCACCTGCGCAATACTAAGGAAATCTTGAAAACCTGCATTGTTGGCGGCCCTTGAGGCCTGGAGTTGGGGACCTCTGCGTTAACGCTATCATGGGCTCCCATGCAAAAAAGGCATGGTAAAAATGCAACACTTTTGACGCTTGGGCATTTTTGCAAAAGCAGCAAAAATGTGGTAAACAGCATTTTTAGGGGTGTTTGCAAAAACGCATGCTTTTTTTTAACATGGGAGTCTATGGGAAACTCATTGTGTTAATGCATGGTACATATATGTACCATGTGTTAACGCTGGTGCTAAAAAGGGAGAAGATGGCATAAAAATGGCAATGGAAAAAACTGCCTTCTATAACGCGTCCTTGCAAAGGATGCACCCTTTCAAATGTGACCCTAGCCTAAAGGCCCCGTTACACAGTATGATGTCCCAGTGATCCGACCAACGATGGGGGTCACTGGGACATCGTTAGCTGATCGCTGGTGAGCTGTCACACAGGCAGACTCACCAGCGATCAGGACCAGCGAGAATGCTGATAACCAGGGTAAACATCGGGTAACTAAGCAGAGCGCTGCGCTTAGTTACCCTCTGTTTACCCTGGTTACTAGCTCCCAGCGCTTGCTGTGCAGCGCTGGGAGGTCGTTCATTATTGCTCTCCTGCTGTCACACGCACCGATGCTGGCCGCCCAGCGGGAGATGAACGATAAATTTATGGTCCAGTCCATTCTTCCACAATCAACGATCAACAAACTTATTGTTGGTCGTTGATACGTGTCACACGCAATGATGTCACTTCGACATCGTTGCAACGATATTGTTAACAATATCGTAGTGTGTAACAGGGCCTTAAGCCAATCTTCTTCATTTGTTACTCTGAGCCGAATCCATACTGTAACTAAGGGCCCTTAGCAGTTCACTTGCGGCAAGCCCCATGCAATGTCTATGGGGCTTGCGACAGGTGCGGCAAGTGCGGTACAGTTGCGGTTTCGGCACTTGCGGCCTCGAAAAAAACGCAGTCAACCACGGTTTCCCCGCGGCCGCATCTGCCGCAAGTGCCGAAACCGCACTTGCCACACCTGCCGCACACTTACCGCAAGCCCCATAGACATTGCATTGGGCTTGCGGCAAGTGCGGCTGTTGTGCGGTAATCGCAGCAGTTGCGTTTTTTCAACGCAACTGCCGTGATCAGCATAAAACACTGATGTGAAAGGGGCCTAAGACATTCTGCGTGTGTATTTCAACAATTGTTTTTCTGCTTACAAGGAGAGGAAAGACAGAAGGCTACAGCCCCCTTCCCCCCATGTGAATGATGTCTACTGCTTTGGTTGTATGCTTACAGAGGAGAGCAGTGTAGTGCAGTGATGTTACTGCATGAATATTCACTCCTTGGGGAGTGTGCAGCAGAGAACTAATGAATGGAATGAATCCATGTAATTGCAGTTTACAGAGGATGGGGGATGTATACATACAAGAAAAACATTAAGAGAAAGAGATTCACCAGAGGAATTAGAAAATGATATCAGTTACATATGGATTATTGACCAGACAGATTCCCTTTAAAGGTGGGAAAGGTTGCCCAGTGGTTAAAACTGTTGTTGTGCAGCACTTGGGTTTGGGGTTCAAATTCTGCAAGGAATTTGTATGTTCTCCCTAAATTATCTACAGTTTCCTCACAACCTCCATATACATTCTGCTAGGGAATTTTGATTAAGAGCCCCAATGGGGATAGTGACAAATATATATTTTAAGTGCAGTGGATTTAATTGTATTTTATAGGTGAGTTAAATGAGTAATAGGGATGAGCGAGTACCGCAATATTCCGACTCGCTATACTCGCAACGAATAGGTCCCGGTACTTGGAACTCGTTGCGAGTATAGCAAGTCCGATTACTTTCGCAATGTATCTATGATACACTGCGAAAGTACCCTAAAAGTGAATAAAAGTTGTTAAAACTAATAAAATTACATACTCACCTGTTTGATGCCTGCACCGGGTCCTGGCAGTACACCTAGGACCTTGCAAACTGGCCAATCAGGTGGCCGCTAGCGATCATGTGGTTATGACATCTCGCCATCTGATTAGCCAGATCGCTACCGGCCATCTGATTGGCTGGAAGTCATAGGTCCTTGTTGTTCGGTGATCGCAGGTCTTCTGGGAAGGTCACAGGGTCTTCTTTGCCGGTCATGGTGCAGGCTTCGGACAGGTGAGTATGTAATTTTATTATTTTTAACAACTTTTATTCACGTTTAGGGTACTTTCGCAGTATATCTATAGATGCACTGTGAAAGTGAATGGACTACTCACTACTCCTGAGTAATCATAAGATACTCGGAGAGTAGCGAGTACCCGAATACCGCTACTATTCGGCGAGTTCCGAATATTAGCGAGTATACTCATTCATCCCTAATGAGTAACTGTGGCAGCATTTTGAGGAACATAATCCCTATCTTTGATTAACTATAGGTAAATAGAAATTTTGATATTTTATATCTTCCATTATAAAAAAATATGGTTTACAGGGCTTAAAAAGCCAAACAATTGCAAGTGACGATTTAAAATAAAACATTGGATACTCACCACTAATGATGAGCAGGCATTCTCACCATGGCTCCATACTTACTCAAGCATTGGGATGCTCGGGTACAGGACTTAGGAATGTTTAGTTTTAAAAAAAGAAGATTGAGAGGAGATTTAATAGCTGTTTACAAATATCTCAAGGGCTGTCACACTGTAGAGGGATCAGCTTTATTCTCATTTCCACAAGGAAAGACTAGAAGCAAGGGCTCGGACACACTCATCCTAGTTTGACGGACGAGACTCAGAAAAGGCTGGAGCAGTGACCCTGAACGACCTCTCTCTCTGTGGACGGGGAATGTGATGCTGCACAGAAACACAAGCAGCTGTCATTCCCCGTCCAGACAGGGAGAGGCCGTTCAGGGTCACTGCTCCAGCCTGCTCCGAGTCTCGTCCATCAAACTTGGATGAGTGTGTCTGAGCCCCAATGGGATGAAACTGAACGGGAGGAGACACAGATTAGATATTAGAAAAAACTTTTTGACAGTGAGGGCGATCAATGAGTGGAACAGGCGGCCATGAGAGGTGGTGAGTTCTCCTTCAATGGAAGTCTTCACACAGAGGCTGGACAGACATCTGTCTGGGAGGATTTAGTGAGCCCTGCTTTGAGCCAGGAGGTCCCTTCCAACTCGACCATTCTATCATTCATTACATAAGACTGGGCCTGAGTCAGTCTGTTGATGCTATTGTGCATGCGGATTTCCTTGGACGTATGAATTGTTAATGGCCCCGGCGGTCAGGGTGAAAATTGCAAGACTTCTATATACTGTATATTTTCAATTTTTTCATATCGATCATGATATGAAAAATAACAACCTGATTTAAACTGTAGGTCATTTTCTGATGTTACGTTACCTTTTAGAGCAATGTTCACTCGTCTATGAGGCTGGGGTCACAGTTGCATTTTTCACAAGCGTTTTTGGAGACCTGCGTTTTCAAAAACGCATGTAAAAAATGCACCCATAGGCCCCCATGTTAAAAAACGCATGCCCTAATAGCAAAAAAGCATGTGTGACTGTCCCATGCGTTTTTGGAGCATATCCAAAAACGCATGCGTTTTTGGTGAAAACGCATGCGTTTTTTGGGTAGAAAACGCATGCGTTTCTATAACATGGGTTCCTATGGAAAACGCATGCAAAAACGCATGTACAGTTAGTACCTTTTAGTGCCATTCAAAAACGCATGCGTTTCCCATAGGAGCCCATGTTAAAAAAACGCATGCGTTTCCGGAAACGCATGCGTTTTTTTTAAACATGGGCTCCTATGGGAAACGCATGCGTTTTTGAATGGCACTAAAAGGTACTAACTGTACATGCGTTTTTGCATGCGTTTTCCATAGGAACCCATGTTATAAAAACGCATGCGTTTTCTACAAAAACGCATGCGTTTTTCAAAACGCTCAAAAAAATACTACAAGCACTATTTTTAGGTGCAGATTCAAAAACGCACCCAAAAACGCAGGGAGCCTTCACACACCTTAAAAAAACTCATGCTGACATGAAAAAAAGCATGAGTTTTGTTAAATCACTTAAAAAAACGCATGGCAACTGTGACCCCAGCCTGAGCTGGTGTTGATCTATGAGCTGGTGTTGATCTATGAGCTGATGTTGATGTTGAGATGTGCAGAAGTTAATAAACCATAAAGCCAGTCTACATGTTAATGGCTGAGCAGGGACAAAATCAAAACAAGACCTGTGATTGTGCATCTCAAACATTTTGCTGCGGAGACGGACGTCCTTGATCTCCATTGATATTCTGTAGGATTATGCATCATATATAAAATGCTTTCCGTCTACTCGACGGCATAACAAGCAGAATGGTACAAAGACTATAAGGCAAATGCCAATGCAATCCATGTGCTTTATGTACTTATAATCCCAGTTTATTAGATATTTATGATTTTGGGGAGTGAATGTTTTCCTCTAACACAAGGCCAAGTTTGCAACAACTAAAGACAGACAGAATATCCAAAGCAGTGAACTCGGAGCAATTTGCTGTTTTTGAGGTTTACAAACTATTTAACGAATATTTCCAGAGACTTGTGCAAAATTGTTTATGGTCTACGCCTCTGAGCGTTCGATAAACCTGTTATATGTGTTTGATAAAAATCCCAAGATTTACCTTTCGTTCCCAGTTTTGATTTCTATTGAAATGCTCACGTCTGTGGAGAAGCTCGGTGTTTTACCTTCCTTGAGTATCCATTAAATGAAACCATACATTCATTTGAATTAAATCTGTCAGGAGGTTTTTGCTGTGTAATCTGATAACAGTATAATGAAGGGGCAGACTACCTGATTCCAGCGATGTATCACTTACATCAGGTAGATTGTGGTTTGCTGTTTCAAAAATTAAAAAAATCAGCATTTTATCAGCAGGAGATTATCACTAGAGGACTAGATGTCTCATGCTTCCTAGTCCCATCACTGACTAGCATCTTTCTGTGCCAATATATAATGTACACAGAAAGCTGCCAATCAGTGGTGTATTATACAAAGTTCATCTACACTCAGTAAACTAAGTGGTACATTGCTAGAATCAGGGTCTATGTGCCGATATCATGCTGCTTTCAGATTACAAAGCACAAATCTACTAACATTCCAATCAAAAACATTATGGGTTGTGCATGACGGTGTAGGTTTTGGTCTGTCTGATGCATCCCACATAGGCAAATTTAGGAGGTATTTGGTGATATTTCACACTCTGTGGATGAAACATTCATTTTAGGTGTCAAAATTGAGGGGAGATGTCTGTGATTTCTTTCCAGAAATAGTTCATAAACACGGAGAAGACCAAGATGGTAACCGGGAAAAATAGGCCCATGAAGGATACTAAGGCTGACAATAGTAACGGTCAGAAGGGGGATTGCTGCCCAATAAAAAATGCTAATAGTAGGAAAAAAATAAAAAATAACTAACCCATGGACTATGTGAGATCATAAGAAAAGGAGAATGTGCAATTATTTTTCAATGTTATCTTTATTTTAACAAATGTGTATGTAGCACTTACTAATATATAAGTGTTAGGCTGGAGTCACACGATCGTATATTCTCCATCTGACATAAACAGTTGGATTATGCTAATTAGGGACTTTCACCACTGCGTTTTTATCTGGATCCGGCCGATCCAGACAAAAAACTGCATTTACCACATGTGCCGCCTAACGGAAGCACTTGGGTTACACTTGCAGCAAGCCGCATGCATTGTCTATGGGGCCTGCAGCAAGTGCGGTATTGCCGCAATCCGGCACTCGCAGAAATACCGCACTTGCCGCACTTGCCACAAGCCCCATAGACAATGCATGGGGCTTGCCGCAAGCGCACCCTAAGTGCGGCCATTAGGCGGCACATGCGGCAGATACGTTTTTTGTCCGGATCCGGACGAAAATGCTAATGTGAAAGGGGCCATAGACGGTGATCAGAATTTGATCCAAGCTTTATCAGTGGGATCTGTTTTTCTCAGATGTGGAGAAAAAGATAAAAACATTTCTCCATCTTCTCCATTCTGTCAATCCATGAAAATCTGTGGTCCCATTTATCTCACAGACCCATACACTTGAATGTCCAAGTGTGATCCGATTCACAGAGTCAAATTGAGCAATCTTCAACTTTTTTCCTCTGAGCACTCGGTAACGGCCATCAGGCTAAACAGTGAGGGGAGGGAGAGGACAGCGGGGTCCTTCCCCTCCCTGTTTGGCCTGATGGCCCTTACCGGTTTTTGATGAAGCACATATGAAATAAAGTTGAAGATTCCGCTGTCGGTGGGTGAAAACATTTCTTCTATTATCAGCCTTTGTTTTCTTACCGACCTGAGTCTGCTCCAGACAAGCAACCAACAAATACGGATGGATGAGGGGTCCCTTAAGCAGGTGAATATGACTTGACTCCTCAGTGGCGTCCAACACCTCTCACGCCAGGGGCTGGCCTTTTTTACCATCTTTCATCAGCATTTCTTTCAGAAATCTTCTCCCATCTAAATAGAATATGGTCATGGGCATGATCAGCTTCACTCTGCCACTCCTCTGGTCCGTGTGGGATGTCACCACTTCTCTCTCCAGCACACCCTCTCTCTCCCTATCTTTAGTAACTTTAAACTGAGCTCAAAATGGCCTCTCCTCTCCATCCTGTAATCCACATTCTGTCAGCCTTTAGCTCCACCTCTGCCCCAAGCTGTGCATTGCTATGTCAAAACACCAGTTTATTGACATCATCAGGAATCACTGTTAATGTTGGACCGATCAATATATATCAACATCGGCTTCTTCCTTCAACCCCTAAGTGTGTTTCACACCGCACAAATTTCTATTGCAGTCTTTTAAACAGCAGCCCCTATTGGCTGAATAAGGAAATTACATTATAGTATTACCTTGATGTGTAAAAAGATATACAAATTTATACCGCTTGAACCAGCACACATCTCATATTATGACAACAAAAGGGCGATTCTTGAGTTTGGGTGACATCTTCTGGTGTTGCTGCATTAATGGTCTTGATCCTGTAATCTTGATGGAGCAGGGTTAGTAGCGGTAGTTAACAATGTAGTGGTGTTAACAATGTCATTGTAAGGACAGGGGTCCACTTGCGAGACGGATGCGAGAGACTCTCACGTGTCTCACATAGCATTCCCTGGCATGGCCACCGGCTCTCCGGACAGAAGCGCAGATCTGCATGTGTTTCTATGCAGCTCCACACTCCAGTCCAGAGAGTTGGCGGCTGTGCTGGGGGATCCATGCGAGACATGTGCGAGTCTCTTGCTACATTCTCGTAAGTGTTGCCTAAACCTAAGGTAGTATGTTGTATGGTACTTAAGATAGGAATGCTATGTAGGCAATAGCAATGTATAATATAGGTATAGCGAGCACTAGCGTAGGATATAGTGTTGAGAATGATAGGGAGCTTGTTCAGCTACTTAATATAGTTAAGTTGTGGCAATTGCTCACAAAAGGAGGAGCCAGTCTCTAGGAAAAAAGGGCAGACTAGTTTGGATAGTGTTTTGACAAGTGATCAGTCAAGATGTGAAAGTTGCGTAGAATACCTAGTGGGTGTTTCGTGCCAACCGCAACTCTAGAATGCCTAACCCATGCCTTTGAAGCCCAGTAACTTATTTTATTTCCTATTTTCTGCAAAATTACTTTAGTTCGAATTTTGAAACTCTAGGTATTCCTCAAATATGTCATTGTTGGTAATATCCAGTTTTTCATATAATTTTACATGATATGCATTTTGGTATAACAATGCTTTTTTGGGAGCCTCATATACGTCACGCATTCTAGGTTAATAACTGATGAGATGGTGGGATTAGAGATCACAGAAAGGGCTCACATAAAGAACTAGCTCCATCCCACTTCAAAGTACTCCAGACCCTGGACTTTAAAAAGACTCTCCTGTCACCGGGCGAAAGCACTGATGGTGGAAATGTTAGTGAACAACTCCCTGTGGGTGGGAGGACCACAAACCATAGGGGACCTAATGACTCTTACATGCGGGATTGTGATGTTAGGTTGGGAAGAGGAGTATGGACTATTGAAGTTAGGAAACCAAGGGTTATGGAGAAGTCTAAGGGAGAATTGTGCCCTAGAGTACCATAGAAAACATGCTTAAGTGTTGTGCCATCTGTATCCCTTCTGAGGTTGTGATGCAAGAACTTTGCCAGTAAAAGACTGTTGTTAAAGAGTTCCAAGTCTTTGTCACTGATTCCCCTGTGGATGGGTCCTGGTTTGACAGTTGGCCTAACAAAAGATATGACTTGCACCCTAAAAGACCACACACCCAGCCAGGACCACTGCAATGACAACCCCCCCTGGTCTGTGAGGAGGGCTTGGGAGCAGCCAACAGGATGGTGCCCCTCATCCGTGACTACCGCCTCTGACCAGCCTCAGAATATTATGGTAATATATTGTGAAAATAGACACATGGATCAAACACTGATGATACATTAAGCCAAAATGCTGATGACACCGGTACTATTTTTTTTTACGTATGTGTTTAAACACAAACATGTGAATGAAAATTTGGACCAGGACACCCACCTGCAAGTTGATAATATTTTTGGGCCTTTTAAGCATTATAATTTCTATAAAGATATATGTGTTAGACACCCATGTAATAATGTCTTCCATCCTGGCCCCCTTCCTGTAATCATCTGAAATCCAAAAAAAGAGGGGCAAAGTGTGCACGATGCACGCTGTTGAAATAAGGATGTTGGACCAAGGGTTGATGCAAGGATGCGCTTTATGCTTTCTCCTACGCGTTTCGGAGCCTGCTGTTGAATACCGTTTACACGTGGAGTATGGATCCTGCAGAAGCTCTATACGCAAATAACACCAGGTTGTGGGGCACACAACCTTACCAGGTGAGCACCCAATATCGTAGCAATAGCCCAGTTCCATTGAGATAAGACCCTATTGCGCTTTGTTGTCTCCTATTATTTAGATTCCTGTAATCATGTCCTCCATCTTGGGCTTCTTACTGTAATAATGTCCCCACCACAGCCTCTTCCTGTAATAATGAATAATGTCTCCAACCTGGCCCACATCCTGTAAAAAAAGTTCTCCTATCCTGGAGCCCATCCAATAATAATGTCCCTATCTTGGGGCCCTTCCTATTATAATGTTGCCACCCTGGGTCACAAGCAATGTCAGATATTCCCTTTTGACAGCAAATGTATAACTAGTAACGTTCATCAAGATCTTGGATAATTATGTAAGAACGCCTTCACATTATATCCGGTGCGATCAGGCGAACACCACATCTGACCATATACATTTTTTACCCTTAAGCCAGATGAAAGTGTGCCGGTATTATACTGGATCTGTATGCCAATTCCATTATAATACCGGTACAGTTTCATCCGGCTACATCCAGATCTGTTTGCCTGTTTTGGGTCTGCACCGAGCACCTGAGTGTTCGGCATGGGCCATGAAGAGGGACTTCACCAAGAAGTCTGTGAATAAAAGAATTTTACTCACCTGTCTCGCTGCTGCGGTCACTTCCTGCTGAACAGCCAATCATGGACTACCAGTCTCTGTGACAGCATCTGTGATTGGCTGTTGTGCTCCACCCATTGCAAGTGTGACTAGTTGCTGGCACAGTGAGTGGGGTGCAACAGCCAATCATAGATGCTGTCACAGATGATGGGCATCTGTGATTGACTGTTGAGCAGCCAATGCAGTGAACATTACATGAGTATAATGCATTAGTCACAGACTTCTCAGTAAAGTCCCTGTTCGGGGTCTGTGCCCAAACAATTAGGTGTTTGGTATGGATTCCAAACTTTACATGTGTGAAGTTACCGCGCATACTCAGGACTGATCCAGTAAAACACGATCCGACAAACATTATAAATCATGCCAAACTATGCTGGAACCGAATGGAAGCTGCTTTGTACCAAGCCCAAAAAACACTACTGCCTAGTTCACATCTGAGCTTCGATGCGTTTGGCAGCATTGCGCTAGCGCAGGTGTTAGCCCTGTGCATACGCTGCCAAGCGCATCGGAGCACAAATGAAGCGCATTGCGCTAACTCCACCACTACCTTGTATTGGGGAGCGCAGGCAGACGGAACCCGGAAGTGCAAGTGTGAATCTGGCTGTGTCACAGCGCATGCACTAGTCCGAACGCACCGTAAATGACGCACTACACATTTCCAGTGCATCTGGACTAGCACATTCGCTGTGGCACAGGCCCTTATACACTTGCGCTTCCGGGATGCTGTGCGGTGTGCTCGCTTATACAAGGTAATGGCGGCACTAGCGCAATGTGCTTCATTTGCGCTTCGATGCACTTGCACCATGCTACCACATGCGCTTGCACAATGCCGCCAAACGCACCAGAGCTCAGATGTGAATCGGCCCTACAAGTTCCAATTTTTGAGCTGGGTTAAAAAAAATGGTTTCGGTTGGATCCAGCAGCAATCAGATGCAACTGAATGCAAAAGAAAGTGCCGGAGTGCCCATTGAAAATCATGGCCACAAACCGGATCCGCTTTTGCTTTCCAGTCTTTAAAATAGAGATGGATCTCTGCTGGATTCAAAATAATGCTTGTGTGAAAGCGCCATAATCGTGTGAAAATGTCATACACAGAACTTTCTTGGAGTCATTCTTGGATACATACTAAACATGCCGGTAGCAAAAAGAAAAAGCATTCAATACATTGTATTAAAGGGGTAAGATTTATTTTAGCATCAAAAGGTCTCAAAATGTATAAACTAGAAACACATGAAACTGAGAACTTGTTTTGTGAATCCATCCTTATATCGACAAAACAGCTCCACGTTGAAAGCTTGAAATTGAGAACCTGAGAAAAGAAGAATACACAAATTAAACTTTGTTAACAAATTTGTAAGGTAAGAAATAAAACATTATGTAAGATGATTATACAGTAGATTGATTCTGGATTACAGGATCTTAGCAAACATGTATTATTTCTTAAGGTGCTATTAACATGAAATTCTCCCGAGATGTCGGCAACAACCCATCCAATCTACACAAGCAAACATATCAAACCAATGATGTCCATAAATTTAGTGATGTGTAATAATTAGAAATAACCCAGGGAAAAGTATTGAACACATAAGGAAAGAAAGGTGCAAAAAGTCATGGAAAGTCATTACACCAGCTGAAATCTATCCGTGGTTACAAAGCAAACTTGACACCTATTGAAAAATAATATCAGATGGTATATCTGATAGCCTATAAAAAGGTGTCTCATTATCAAGGTGCCACACAAGAAACATCTCATGATGGGTAAAATTAGTGAGCTTATTGTGGCAAAACATACTGATGGCATTAGTTACAGAAGAATTTCTGACCTACTGAGCTCTGTTGGGGCCATAAAGCGAAGTTGAAACAACATAATGTCACCATAAACTGGCCACGATCAGGTGCTCCCTGCAACATTTCAGACAAAGGAGTGAAAATATTTATCAGAAGAGTTGTACAAGAGCCAAGAACCACCTGTAAAGAGCTAGAGACACACCTGGAATAAACAGATACAATTGTTTCAAAGAAAACCATAAGTAATGCACTCAATCTAAATGACATGTATGCACGCTCACCATGCAAGACTCAATTGATGAACAAAAGCATGTACAAGTGCATTTAAAGTTTGCCCAGCAACATATAGCCAAGAATGTGAAATACCAGTAGAATATAGTCTGGTCAGGTGACAGCAAAATTGAACTCTTTGGATGCCATAAAATACACCATGTTTGGAGGCCAAAAGGTACTGCATATCAACCCCCAAAACCCCATACCAACAGTAAAGTGTGGAGGTGGCAACATTATGGAGTTTGGTTGTTTTTCAGTATATGGCATAGAAGGAGCCTACGGGACATGCAGGATGTGAAGAATGTTTGTGTGGAAGAATGGGCCAAAATCTCACCTGAGCAATGAATACATGCACAAGTTTCTCTGTATAGGAGGTGTCTTGAAGCTACAGACTTAATGAAGTATTAATTAAATTTCAGTAAGCGTGTGCAATACTATTTTCTTATGCATTTCTCATTATAACACATATGTAAACTTATGGCCATTTATGGTTTTATTTCTTTATATTGATTGGATTGGCTGTTATTCACATCTGGTGAGAAATTAATGCCAATAGCACCTTCAGAAATATGTTCACTCAGAAATTGATGATGTGTTCAATAGTTTTTTGGTCTGCTAGATATGCATAATGCATCACTCACCAATAGAGTATGGTGGCATCCATTTGGTGTATATGTCCTAGAAAGCTGTTGATTCATTTAAGACATATCTTGGACAGGTGCAATGCAATGGCATCTATTGCCCATAGACTTTGACCCTAGACTTGCATGTTAACAAATTAATATATACATTCAACATATATGTTTTTGCAGAGATGGAATTTTGCAGTGTACTATGCTATTCTATACACTTTTTATGTAGTATGCTGACATATACTGGCATGATGGAGACCAATATGACCAAGGAACAATTTACCCGGTTTGGTGTATAGGGTGATATCAAGGAAAAAATGTGATGTGAGCAGGGTCTTAGAGAAAAGTAAAAAAGAGGACCCATCTGTATCTATAATTGTTTTTTTCCCTCATTAAAGCAGATCCATCAACAGACCTAATTATACAAACTGTGTACCTTACTAAATAGATCTCTTAAAGCCACGGGGCCACATCGCTGCCGATTACATAGGCGACGTGGGGGTGTGGCCTATCGCCGGCGTCATCGCCCCTAAGTCACCTCATGTAAAGGGGCTATGTCGGCGATGCCGGGCGATCGCCTGGTTTCAGAGCGGTGCTCTGAAACCAGGCGACCATCATGGGGCGATGTGCACACATCGCCCCATGTAACCGGGCGCCAGCGACCTGTCAGGCGACGGGAGCCATAGGCTCCCATTGTCCTGCATCGCCGCTGGGGTTTCCAGACACCCCGACGGCGATGCCGCCTGTCAGCTCGCCGGCGCAGGGCTGGAGGTGTCGCCCCGTGTAAACGGGGGGCGGCGACACTGGTGGGGCGCCAAAAACATGCGCGCACCCGCCAGTCGCCACCGACATCCCCAGCCCCATCGCCAGGTGTGACGGGGGCTTTAGATCTCAGGAGTTGGGTGTTCTCACTTTAACAATTCACGTGTGAGTTTCGTATTGGCTTGATATTAAACTAAGGTCTAAGGTTCATTTTAATATCAATAGGGAAGAATCATACAGCTATTCTAATATGGATTTTCAAAGAACGTACATTAGCCTCATCTGGTATAAGAGATCTATATGTTTGCAGAATGTATTGTTAAAACATCCCCCTTGAGAAATCATTGTATCGAAACACGCGTCGGGGCTCCGTGGAGGACATTACTATGGGTAAGTTATGCTTCACGATCACATCATGTTAGCTCAACCGTCAGTGATATTAAAATCATTATTTGTATTATCTGGACAATATCATTACTATAATTATTGTCTGCTTTATATTATTGAATTGATCTCTATTACCTATACTCATATGTTTTCATGTCCTTCTAGGTAGGTTTTTCTTTGCCTTTCTCTGACGGGTCACACATGTGATATACTTACTACTTATGTTGTTTTAATGGAATGTTCAAAAAAGATATACGGATGGTAGTTTTTCGGTTGCGCCAACCCCCCCTTTTGTATATCAATCAGAGGTAATAACTCTGGAACACTTCATCATATCCTAGTGATTCCAAGACTGATTTTTCATGACATATTGGACTTCATGTTAGTAGTGAAGTTAGGATGATATTTTCTGCATTTTTTGACAAAATAGAGTGTTTTTATGCAGTGACAGTTCATAGCAATGACGGGTATAGCTTCAGTAGAGAACATTTTCACAAAGGATCATACAGCCATTTTGACATGAATTTTCAAGTACACTAGCCTCATCTGGTCTAAGAGATCTACTGTATGTGTATGTAGAATGTTAGAATGTATCCAGCGATTTTACAGATCCCTTTAAAATAATACGCAAAAAAATTAAGCTCACCCAATAGCAGCAACCTGGAAGAAGCTCACAGTTGGTACATGGAGCCGTCCTAGTCCCGGTTACAGAGCAAACAGGAAAAGGAGGAGCCCCAACATCCAAGAACGGGATACAGATGAGTAATAAAAAACTTCAAGTTTATTTCAAAAATAGGACGTAAGGTGGCATCACCATTGTATCAACAGATACAGACTAATGGAGATAAAGTTAGGTGTTTTGGATAGAGTACTCCTGACAAAACGCGTAGGATTATGCTCCACTGATCTGTATCTTTAATACAATGTGCTGAAGATTTTTATTATTCATCCGTATCCTGTTCTTGGATACTGGAGACTTCTCTTTTTCATGTTTATGATTATATTTTTACATTTTTAGGCTGATGTAGGGGTTTGACTTTATTGTTTCTATTAATGAGCAAAGTGTTAACAAAGCCGGGTATGTCAGCACATAGTGCCTATGTTTGGTAATATTTACAGGTGCCTAAGGCTGTGTGCACACGATCAGTATACGCAGCATTTTGGATGCAGCGTCTTGCCGCTGCGTCCAAAACACTTTGTAGTACAGTATAAGCATAGTGGATGGGATTTCAAGAAATCCCATCCTGACTATGCTTAGCGTGTTTGGAGCTGCGGTGCGGGTTGGTGGCAGTCCGCACCTATTCCGCATGTTCATTTCATGATGCGGAGTCGGAATCGGATCTCATCAGGTGACTGCAGGGAGAAGCCACCCCGCACCCGCCGCACATAGCGAGTACAGGGCGGCTACGCTCTCCCTGCGGCCACCCGCGGCTTAACTCAGGTCCGGAGGAGGGGCGTCCACCACGCAGCTCCTCCGGACCGTGAGCACACAGCCTTATAAGACAAATGACAAGTTTTCCCTGATAGACATGTAGAAATGACAGTCCTGGGGACGTTTACTCGTCTTGAGCTATCTCTATATTTATGAATGCTACAGATGTGTATAACAGCTGCTCTGCCGGTACACTGGCCGTACCCACGAGGCTGTCATAACAAGAACGCATTTCATGATGCGCCTACTGACCATTAACTTTTATTTTTAGAGGTCAATATTAATTATTATATCTATTTAGTTATTAGTATTATGATTTATTTTTACTATTTTTACTATTAGTATTATAAATGTTACTATTTTTACAGTTGTTACTATTATTATTATTATTACTATCATTATTATATTGATGTTAATAATTTATTTTTCTATTTTTACTATTGGGTCATTCCATGTCAAGTGATCCAAAAATGAATATTTTTTTTCCCTGACGTCCTCAGATTTTTTAAATTTTCTTTCTATATGAAGAACAACTTTAGTTAATTACAAAAAAAAAGATTTGAATTTTTTTCTTTATCAGTTAATTTTTTACAGATTTTTAAAGTTTTAAAAAAGTGCGAATTTTGGCCTGGTATGACTTTACATTTTCTATCATATCTCGGGCTAGAAATAAGATAGAGAAACAAAATAAACACCAATCTACTCAGAACTGTGCAGGCTTTCACCAGATATGTCACAAGAGGATCTTTGTTAATATTTTACCCATGTGATCGCAAGCGCAAAACTTTAAAACGCATTTCCAAAAAATCGGCGCGCTTTAAATTTTTCAACAACTGCCCATGTGTCTGCTATGCTCTTAGCCACATCTATACCAAATTTAAATTTGGGATCGCGATGGGATCATATTTTAAAATATTTTAATATTAATAGCGTCAATACGTCATTCTATATCAAGTGATCTAAATATGAATATTTTTTTTTACCTGACGTCTTTAGATTTTTTTATTCTTTTTCTTTATGAAGTACTACTTTAGTTAATTACAAATTAAAAGTTTAGAATTTTTTTCTTCATCAGTTAATTTTTTACAGATTTTTAAAGTTTAAAAAAAGGGTGAATTTTGGCCTGGTATGACTTTACATTTTTTTTTATCTCAGGCTAGAAATAAGATAATGAAGTGGGAGAGGCATCATTTTACTCAGAACGGTAACAGCTTTCATTTGATATGTTACAAGACTATGTTTCTTTATATCAAATTCAAACTATTGACAGGCAATTGTGAAAAAATGACTGATTGTGTTCTTGGTTATATTTGTGCAGAGATTCAACTTGGGACCTGTCAAATTTATATATTTTTTATTTTATGGTTGTATGAGTTATCACAACTTATTGAATAAAAAATTTATATGCAACAAAAAAGAAACACAAAAAACAAATCCCATAAGTGCCAGGATAAATACATCTTAATCATCAGAACACAACGCTCAGCATTTTCAACTTGAATGTATTGAACAAACCAAAAGAAGAAAGGTGATCATATCCTCAAGTTTGATTAAACAAGATTAAAAGAACCAAAAATGTTAACCCCTATTTATACATATAAATTTGTTTTCTATTCTATCACTAAACATGTGATTTATGAAGTGTTTAATAAGAATAGTACAGTAGTTAAATCATCGTTCTATAAATTATGAACTAATCAAACAATTAATAGTATGTTTTTAAAGTGGCATTTTATCAATTTGTCCCTTCTAGTGGGTGAAATGTAATCTTGTCCATAAACGCTTACTAGCAATCGCCATTTCCTTGTGTGTCAAAGAGTATGTCCGGCCTGTCACGGTGTTAGGCTCCGCCTGAGTTAATATCTGATTTTTGTGCACTTTTAAAATGTCTGGCTTTCTTGGATACACAAAGGATGGCGCTGGACCAGAAGGATGCAATAAAGTCAATTCTACTTCTTCATTTTCACAATCTTTGGAAAGTACAGTAGCCAGCCACCAGCGCCAATCATATTCATATTTTTTCAAAAGGATTGCAACAGTGTCTATGATAAAATGCTGTTTCTTGAGAAGTAGCAGCCATTGCTGTGTGGGAAAAACTTAGTTAATATTAAGTAAGGAAGATAGGTAATAAAAATAAAGATTTACAGTACACTTGCGATAGAACTGTATTACTATAAAGTGAGTTTTAGGGCTAGCGCGCACAGTTTTTTCTGTCTGCAGATACACGCTGCAGTTTTGGCAGCTTGTTTTTCTACCAAGTTTTTACCACATATGCGTTAGTTTTTTTTATCGCTAGTGAAAAAAAATGGCAGCTTTTTTTAAAAATTGATAAATGCTGCGTTTATTGCAGCGATTAAAAAGTAGTTCAAGCAGTGATTTACTCACTCTTGAGTGTTTCCAAAAACACTGCATGTGGTGAACCCCATAGAAATCAATGGGGCTGTTTTTCTGAATGATGATCCCTAAGAATAGCACTGTGTGTATTGGCCCTTAATAATAAAAGCATTAAACTATTAATATATTTACTCACCCATATTTTAGTACACAGCCTTGATGGCTTTGTACAGACTATTGTTTGTTCAGGAGTGAAGATGTCCAGACATGTCAGGACATGAAAGGTCTGAACGAGCTGTCTTACTTCCTGAATGCAGTGGGTAGACAATTAACATGATTGACAGAGCTGCTGGCCTATCATCTGCTCTGCATTCACTGTCTATCCCTGTGCTTTCTCAGGTTGAGCCCTAACAAAGCTTTTTCCTATATGTCCTCTCCTGCTTCTAAGCTGTAACATATCAAAATAATACAGTAATGTCTAAAAATAATGGATTTGATAAATATAGACCCCATGCTTTTAGACCACAGGTTGAACAGATCTGAATTCAAGATTTTTGAATTGACACTATAATAGTTAAATATTTTAAACTATGATCCCATCACGATCCCAACTTGAAATTTGGTACAGATGTGGCTAAGAGCATAAAAGACACATGGGCAGTTTTGGAAAATTTTTATTAAAACGCTTTTTCGGAAATGCGTTTCAAAATGTTGCGTTTGCGTTCACGGGTAAAAAATTAAAATTAACAAATATACTCTTGGGACATATCTGGTGAAAGCCTGGACAGTTCTGAGTAGAATTGTGTTTATTTTGTTTCTCTATCTTATTTCTAGCCCAAGATAAAAAAATGTAAAGTCATACCAGGCCAAAATTCACCCTTTTTTTAAATTTTAAAAATCTGTAAAAAATTAACTGATGAAGAAAAAAATTCTAAACCTTTAATTTGTAATTAACTAAAGTAGTACTTCATAAAGGAAAAAAAATAAAAAAAAATCTAAAGACGTCAGGTAAAAAAAAATATTCATATTTAGATCACTTGATATGGAATGACCCATTGACGCTATTAATAGTAAAATATTTTAAAATATGATCCCATCGCGATCCCAACTTGAAATTTGGTACAGATGTGGCTAAGAGCAAAGCAGACACATGGGCAGTTTTTGAAATATTTAAAGCGCGCCAATTTTTCGGAAATGCGTTTTAAAGTTTTGCGCTTGCGATCACATGGGTAAAATATTAACAAAGATCCTCTTGTGACATATCTGGTGAAAGCCTGTATAGTTCTGAGTAGAATGGTGTTTATTTTGTCTCTCTATCTTATTCCTAGCCTTAGTTATGAGGAGAAACGTAAAGGCAGGCAACAGCGAAATTCGCACTTTTTGCGAACTTTGAAAATCATTTTAAAAAAAAATAAATTTTTAAAAAAATTTTTCTCTTCACATTTTGCATTGTCTGACATGCTATTATCAAATAACAAAATCTCAAAAGAATTAAAAATATAGAGGTAATAATCATTGGTTCACTTGACATGGAATGACCCTATTGCTGTTTTTATTATTCTTATTGTTATTATTTTTACTATTCCGAATACTATCATTATTTTGACTATTATTATTGTTATAATTATATTGAATTTTTAGATTATTTAGACAACCCTACACTATATTATATTTTTATTTATTATTATTTCTATTAATTAATTAATTATATTAATTTTATTTTTTTTACTATTTTTATGATAGTTATTTTTACTATTACTATTATTATTATTATTGTTATTATTTTACTATTCTTCTTCTTATTATTATTATATTGATATGTTGGTGGTTTATTTATTTTTATTATTGTTATTTTTGCTCTTATTGTTACTATTTTTACCATTATTATTATTACTATCTTTACTATTATTATTATTATTTATTTATTTATTTTTTTAGTAGCATATTTCATTTAATTTTATTTTTTTACTGTTTTTACCATTGCTATTTTTTCTCTTATTATTGTTACTATTTTTACTATTGTTATTATATTGATATGTTTTTTATTTATTTATTTTTTACTATTTTTACGATTGGTATTTTTACTATTTTTATTATTTTTATCACTATCTTTACTATTATTATTATTATTGGATTGATATTTAATTTTATTTTCTTACTGTTTTTACTTTTACTTTAACTAATATTGTTATTATTTTTGTTACTATTTTGACTAATATTGTTATTATTATTATTATTATATTGATATGATTTTATTTTTTTACTATTTTACTATTTTAATTTTTATTGTTACTATTTTTACTATTATTATTATATATATTTTTTTACTATTTTTACTATTGTTATGTTTATTATTATAATTGTTACTATTATTATTAATATTATTATTATTGTTCTTGTCACTATTTTTTCTATTGTTACTATTTTTACTATTAGTATTATTATATTTATTTTTATTTATTTTACTATTTTTACTATTGCTATTTTTACTATCATTTGCTGGCTCCACTTCCTCCCCTCTTACTCTCACTATTGGGGTCCCCCAGGGCTCAGTCCTTGGACCTCTTCTCTTCTCTCTGTACAGACCCCGATTGAACAGACCATCAGCAGATTTGGCTTTCAGTACCATCTTTATACTGATGACACACAACTACCATATATACTCGCGTATAAGGCGAGTTTTTCAGCCCAAAAATTGGGCTGAAAAGTCCCCCCCTCGGCTTATACACGAGTCACTGTATACTGTATACACTGTATACAGTGTAAACAGTATACAGGCCCGCCCCCATCAGTATACAGGCCCCCCTTGCTGCACAAACCTGTAAAGGAAGAGATTAGTATACTTATCACTGTCCCGCTGCCGCTGTCCCGCCGCCGTCATCGCGCTCCTCCGTCTTCATCCGTCTTCTTCCGGCTTCCTCCGGTGGGCGCAGGCAATGACGTCATTGTCTGCGCAGAAGAAAAAGGTATTTTCCAGGGCCACTGGACCATACTGACAGCGACTTTATTAGAACATATTAAAAACACTTACATCCCGCCGGACGCGTTTCGGACAAGGTCCTTACTCATTGACGCCGATGAGTAAGGACCTTGTCCGAAACGCATCCTGCGGGATGTAAGTGTTTTTAATATGTTCTAATAAAGTCGCTGTCAGTATGGTCCAGTGGCCCTGGAAAATACCTTTTTCTTCTGAACTGATTGGTGGAGCCAGCCACTGTTCCAGGTGCCTGGGAATCCGATGAGTGTTGAGGTGAACAGCTTCCTATTCCCCACCCCCGTCATTGTCTGCGCGCCAGAGGAAGCCGGAAGACGCTGGATGAAGATGGAGGAGCGCGATGACGGCGGCGGGACAGCGGCAGCGGGACAGTGATAAGTATACTAATCTCTTCCTTTACAGGATTGTGCACCAAGGGGGGGCCCTGTATACTGATGGGGGGGGCTGTATACACCTCTGGGGCTGCTGTATACTATCTCTGGGGCTGCTGTATACACCACTGGGGCTGCTGTATACTACCACTGGGGCTGCTGTATACTACCACTGGGGCTGTATATACCTCTGGGGCTGCTGTATACTACCTCTGGGGCTGCTGTATACTACCTCTGGGGCTGCTGTATACTACCTCTGGGGCTGCTGTATACTACCACTGGGGCTACTGTATACTACCACTGGGGCTGCTGTATTTACCTCTGGGGCTGCTGTATACTAACCACTGGGGCTGCTGTATACTACCACTGGGGCTGTATATACCTCTGGGGCTGCTGTATACTACCTCTGGGGCTGCTGTATACTACCTCTGGGGCTGCTGTATACTACCACTGGGGCTGCTGTATACTACCACTGGGGCTGCTGTATATAAATCTGGCGCTGCTGTATACTAACCACTGGGGCTTCTGTATACTACCACTGGGGCTGCTGTATACTACCACTGGGGCTGTATATACCTCTGGGGCTGCTGTATACTACCTCTGGGGCTGTATATACCTCTGGGGCTGCTGTATACTAACCACTGGGGCTTCTGTATACTACCTCTGGGACTGCTGTATACTACCACTGGGGCTGCTGTATACTACCACTGGGGCTGCTGTATACTACCACTGGGGCTGCTGTATTTACCTCTGGGGCTGCTGTATACTAACCACTGGGGCTGCTGTATACTACCACTGGGGCTGTATATACCTCTGGGGCTGCTGTATACTACCTCTGGGGCTGCTGTATACTACCTCTGGGGCTGCTGTATACTACCACTGGGGCTGCTGTATACTACCACTGGGGCTGCTGTATATAAATCTGGCGCTGCTGTATACTAACCACTGGGGCTTCTGTATACTACCACTGGGGCTGCTGTATACTACCACTGGGGCTGTATATACCTCTGGGGCTGCTGTATACTACCTCTGGGGCTGTATATACCTCTGGGGCTGCTGTATACTAACCACTGGGGCTTCTGTATACTACCTCTGGGACTGCTGTATACTACCACTGGGGCTGCTGTATACTACCACTGGGGCTGCTGTATACTACCACTGGGGCTGCTGTATATACCTCTGGGGCTGCTGTATACTAACCACTGGGGCTTCTGTATACTACCACTGGGGCTGCTGTATACTACTACTGGGGCTGTATATACCACTGGGGCTGCTGTATACTACCACTGGGGCTGTATATACCTCTGGGGCTGCTGTATACTACCTCTAGGGCTGCTGTATACTACCCCTGGGGCTGCTGTATACTACCACTGGGGCTGCTGTATACTACCACTGGGGCTGCTGTATATACCTCTGGGGCTGCTGTATACTAACCACTGGGGCTGCTGTATACTACCACTGGGGCTGCTGTATACTACCACTGGGGCTGTATATACCTCTGGGGCTGCTGTATACTACCTCTGGGGCTGTATATACCTCTGGGGCTGCTGTATACTAACCACTGGGGCTTCTGTATACTACCTTTGGGACTGCTGTATACTACCACTGGGGCTGCTGTATACTACCACTGGGGCTGCTGTATACTACCACTGGGGCTGCTGTATATACCTCTGGGGCTGCTGTATACTAACCACTGGGGCTTCTGTATACTACCACTGGGGCTGCTGTATACTACTACTGGGCTGTATATACCACTGGGGCTGCTGTATACTACCACTGGGGCTGTATATACCTCTGGGGCTGCTGTATACTACCTCTAGGGCTGCTGTATACTACCTCTGGGGCTGCTGTATACTACCACTGGGGCTGCTGTATACTACCACTGGGGCTGCTGTATATACCTCTGGGGCTGCTGTATACTAACCACTGGGGCTGCTGTATACTACCACTGGGGCTGCTGTATACTACCACTGGGGCTGCTGTATACTACCACTGGGGCTGCTGTATATACCTCTGGGGCTGCTGTATACTAACCACTGGGACTGCTGCTGTATATACCACTGGGGCTGCTGCTGTATATACCACTGGGGCTGCTGCTGTATACTACCACTGGGGCTGCTGTATATACCTCTGGGGCTGCTGTATACCACACTGCTGGGGGCTGTATACTTGTGCTGGGGTCCACCCTCGGCTTATACACGAGTCAATAGGTTTTCCCAGGTTTTGGGGGCAAAAGTAGGGGTCGGCTTATACACGGGTCGGCTTATACACGAGTATATACGGTATACACTTCTTCCCCTGACCTTACTGCCACTCTAATAAAGAACACCAATGACTGTCTAACAGAAGTTTCCAATATCATGTCCACTCTTTATCTGAAACTCAACCTTTCCAAAACTAAACCTCTTCTGCTCCCGCCCTCCACTAACCTCCCTAAATATGACATCTCTTTCTCAGTGTGTGGCACCACAATAACGCCTAGTCAGCAGGCTCGCTGTCTGGGTTTTATGTTTGACTCTGATCTTTCCTTCACCCCATATATACAATCTCTCTCCCATTCTTGCCGCTTGCACCTAAAGAACATCTCTAGAATTCGCCCCTCCCTCATCTTGTAAACCACGAAAACCCTCACTGTGGCCCTGATTCACTCCCGCCTTGACTATTGTAATTCTCTTTTAATTGGCCTCCCTCGCATGAGACTCTCCCCTCATCAGTCCATCCTTAATACAGCAGTCAGGGTCATTGTGCCAGTCATTGCACTGGCTGCCCATACACTATAGGATCCAATTCAAACTGCTTGTTCTCACCTACAAAGCTCTTCACAGTGCAGCACCTCCCTCCATCTCCTCCCTCATCTCTGTCTATCTACCCACCCGTTCTCTTCGCTCTGGAAGTGACTTTAGACTCACTCCTGCATTAATCCGAACCTCCCACTCCCGATTTCAAGACTTCTCCCGGGCTGCACCAATTCTCTGGAATGCTCTACCCTAAGAAATTAGGTCTATCCACAACTTACATAGTTCCAGGTGATCCCTAAAAACACACCTTTTTAGGGCGGCCTATCATGATTCCTAGTCATAGTCATCTAGACATAGCCTATCTGCTCCACCATTCTCAAGTGGATCACAATTAATGGTTGGTGGCCATGTATACTGCTCCTATCTGTTCCCAATCTCCTTAAGTTGACTATACCATCATTGTAGATAAGCCCCTGTACTTTGTGTCACCCCCACCTCATTGTTAGATTGTAAGCTCTTATGAGCAGGGCTGTCATTATTTTGCTCTAATTATTGTATTGTATTATGCTTTGTATTGTATTGTTTTTTGTATTGTATTGTATTTTCTGATAACTGTTTCTTACAATTCTTTAAATATGAACCTCTGCATTGTGACATGCTGCGGAATATGCTGGTGCTATATAAAGATTATTATTATTGTTGTTACTATTTTTACTATTAATATTATAATATTTATTTTTATTTATTTTTTTAACTATTTTTACTATTGTTATTTGTACTATTATTATTGTTATTATTATTGATGTTGTTGTGGTTGTTACTATTATTATTGTTACTATTATTATTATTATTGTTGTTACTAATTTTACTATTATTATTTTTGTACTATTATTATTGTTACGATTATCATTATTATCCTTATAATTATTATTATTATAGTTGTTGTTGTGGTTGTTACTATTATTATTATTATTGTTGTTGTTGTTGTTACTATTATTATTATTGTTGTTGTTGTTATTTTTACTATTATTTTATTATTATTATATCGATTATCTGCATTAACATATATTTTTACAGCTCATTATTAAATCTTCACTATTACATTTTGGAATCATGTCAAAAGGGGTAAAAAAAAAAATAAAAACGGTAAAAGAAGTTCTCCTCCTAACAGAAATCAATGATCTCTATAACCCCCCCACTAATAGACAAATAAGATTTACATAAGGAACATTTACAATCCCATAGTTCCTCTGACTTTGGAGTCTTGCATACAGAGCCGTCTGCAGACGGAGCCGGGGTTTCAGGGCAGACCTTCTGCTTTTATCTATATTTTAAACCCCACACAAGGTATACAAGGCGAATAGTGCTGTTATCGTCTCAGGGACTTAAATAATATATGAAGAACAGAAGTTGCTCAGAAAAAAAAAAAAGGACACGGAGAGAGAAATAAAAAACCCCGAGCTGCAGTAAGTCCCTCCACCCCACCGGTCAGGGGTATTGGGCGATGATTGGCGGCTATTGATGGAGCCATTATTATAACACCGTGATAAGTGAGATACACCACAGATATGGTCCTTTCCTAAGTTTGTTAATGGGGAAGGGGATGATTTGGATACCGTCCATTTTATTTCTATGCAGAAATGTGGCCACATGGATAACAATTAACGACACACATCATCTCGTCATTCGCTTTTCTCAGGTCGGTGATTCCCCTTCACATTGTGTTCTTGCCTCAGGTCAATCTTCTTCCATTGATTATCTAAAGCACTAATAAATCTTGTAAATTTAGAATATTTGGGTGAATATAGGAAATAGGAGCAGAATTACAAAAACAGGACACACCTCTATACACAGCTGTGCTTTCAGTAAAAGTTTTCCACAGGTTCATTATCATCAGAGGCAGGATTATAATTACAGGACACGCCACTACACATAGCTGTGCTTCCAGGAAGAAATTTCAGCAGGCTCGTTATCAGCAGATGCAGGATTACAATAACAGGTCACACCTCTATATACAGCTGTGCTTTCAGGAAGAAATTTCAGCATGCTTGTTATCAGCAGAGTCAGGATTACAATAACAGGTCACAGCTCTACAGACAGCTTATAGCACATAATCCGCTAATCACAATAGGTGATATCACAGCTGACTTTGTTCCCAATCCTTTCACAATGACCTTTGCACATGATCATTAGATGCTTCATTACGGAATACTGTACATGCCGATTTCCTGAGACAATAGAATGTATCGATCTACATTGGTGTGAAAACTGCAAACAAAAATTGAATATAGATTGTGAAAAAGGGATAAAAGAAGTTGGGAACATTCAAAAAAATACATGAAATTTTATTTAAGCAATAAATCATTTTCTGATTACATATTCCCTTCAGGACACGTGTGCAGAACCAGGTAGATGGCTCGGCCAGTCCGAAGAAAGATGAGTCCACCCTGCTGGAATAAGGTGTATTGGCCTTCCTGCTGACTTCTAGTCCCAGATCACTAGTTTCTCTGAGTCCTCTAGGTTCCTCTGGTCTGTGGCTACCCTCCAGCCGGGCAGGTGACGCGAGCCCTGCTAACGACAGCTTCAGCCTTCTAACTCTCTTTTCCACTGTGCCCCAGATGGGCCTACAAGGGTGGCTACCGGCCATGAAATCTGATAGCCTCCAGGTTGTGTGGCCAGGTCCTGAAAAAAACGGGACACATAGGGCCTGGTCCTCTTCCTGCAGCCTGATCCTCTACCCACTCAGGGCTGGCAGCAGATGCGACCTGTCGGCCTCATAACCTGACATTCAGTCCAGAAGAACTGCTTTGCCTACCTCTCCCTGTCCTAACTCCTCCCTCCAACCAGAAGTGGGGTTTGCCCTGCAGTGGGTCTCTTCTGCCCTGCACTCTGTGAAGAGTCTGGAAATATTGGATGTGTAGGGGGAATTCCAATGGTGTGATCCTCACCTCTCTCCAGACATGACTTTACATGATGTTACATGCATTACCACTTGTGGCAGCCAGACGACAGGGACATCATACCCACAGCAACCAATCAGAGCTTAGCTTTATTTTGTTAAACAGTTCTGGAAAAGTAAAAGCAGTGCTGTGCTGTGCTGTGATTGGTTGCTCAGACAGATTTTGGAGCTAGAAGAAGAAACATAGGGGGATTACATCTGAAAACAAATACAGTTGGGGGATGGAAAATTTTATACCGGGTGGTCTAGAAAGTCACGAATTACATTTGTTGATATAATATTAGAAACTATTTGCAATTTCATGTTTCAGCTGTACCCCAGTGGTCACCAGCCAATCACAGAGCAGGCAGAGGAGTAACTAATGTTATCTGTGCATGGGGCTGAGAAGGAGCAGGGGGTTGTGGGAAATGTATAGTAGTCACATAGTCAACACTGTAGGACCGTCCACTTCACACTGAGCTAAGAAATAGTTATGGAATAGTCGGAAACGGATGAAAAAGATTAATCGGAGAGTATCTGAAGAGTTGGCTAGGTGACTTCAGTGAGACGGGGGTCTGAACAAATTATAGATTCTGGGAAAATAATATCCCTTTAAGGGAGATCTGTAGGACTGTCACATCGAAAGCCTATAGCATGTCTACATCAACAATGTATGATCTGTCGGGATCTGACCTATGAGACATCAACCAATCAAAACACTGAAGGATGGGAGGGGTCACATCCTCTTCACTGTTTATATAGGCACAAACGTTTGTACAAACAAGAGACTGTTCCCGGTGCTGAAGCATGTCCATACAAGAGACTGTGCCTTATATTGCTGCAGCTTGTCCATATAAGAGACTATGCCTGAAACTGCAACTTGTCCATACAAGAGCCTGTGCCTGGTGCTGCAACTTGTCCACATAAGAGACAGTACCTGCCACTGCAGCTAGTCCATACAAGTGACTGTGCTGGGTACTTCAGCATGTACCTACAAGTGACTGTGCCTGTTTCTGCATCTTGGAGACTTTGTCTGACAGTGCAGCTTGTCCATACAAGCGGCTGTGCCTATTTCTGCAGCTTGTCAATACAAGGAACTGTGCCTGACACTGCAGCTTGTTCATACAAGAGACTATGCCTTATATTGCTGCCTGTGTATACAAGAGACTATGCCTGAAACTGCAACTTATCCATGCAAGAGACTGTGCCTGGTGCTGCAACTTGTCCATGTGGCGCCCCTCTGGCTAGGTGCCACAGGGAGGTACTACACTGTGACAACAAATGTATTATCCCTGTAAGTTGTCAGTTCAGGGTTTAACCTGTGGAGTCTGTTTTACACACAACACACAGGACTAGGCCACCTAGATAGGGGGGACTGGTTATTTAGTAGGTACCAAAAGGGGGTGGAGCCAAGGCTAGAGTGGGAAAACCAGGAAGTTAGGAGAGTTTTACGTCAGACAGTTCTGGGAAGGCAGTCAGGAAGGACAGGCCTGACAACACAGCCGACAGGAGGGTGCCCCATCTTTAAGTGGGGGCCCAGGACAGCAGGCAACGCGGGAAGCCGAGGCAGCCAGAAGTTCAACTCTGACCGCAGACCGAAGAGCTGCAGGCCCATAGTTACTGACAGTGTCACAAGGTACCTCGCTCCTCAGGACTAAGAACTGGCTCAGGACACTAGAGGAGAAGGGCCAGAATTCCAGTGGCAGGAGGCTTTGCTTACTTGGGCCCCTGTCCGTACCGGTAGGGCACAGACTTTGCCTACTAGCTACAGACTGTGGGACTGGCGGGAGAGCTCTGCGAGGGTGGTAGAGACTGGGAAGAGAGAAGGTAACCCTGAAAGATGAAGAGAGAGAACACCTAGAGACTCCATAAGGGGGACCCTGAGCTGGCAACATCCACCTGGTAAACCAAACTGTACCGTGTTCCGTTTTACCATCTGCCGGTACCTAGTAAAGTGGAGTAAAACTTGAACTGGTCTCCGTTGTTCCTCCCACCAGCGCCCGAAGGGCTCCCACACCATCACCAGCAGCTCATCAGAGGGGTAAGAACCATCACTACAACTCCCCTCATCCTCATCCATCACCGCTGCCCTGAGGTAATAGCTTCACCTGTGGGAAGCTGGACTACTCTCTGCTGCACCCACCATCACATCAGCAGCCGACATGCAGCGCTGGTACCATATTACCGGGAACTACTGGTGGCGTCACGATCCCCTGTAAATAACCCCTTCTCCCCCATTATGTACTCAAATGATAACCAGGGCACGGAACCGAGATCCCGACCAGTGCGACCACCCATGATCTCTCCATCCAAGCCGCCATTAGCCCCGGTGTCCGAGTACCCCTAGCCCTGGCCACATCATCCATACAAGAGAATGTGCCTGACATTGCAGCTTGTCCATACAAGAGACTGTACCTGCCACTGCAGCTTGCCCATACAAGTGACTGTGCCTGGTACTTCAGCATGTTCCTTCAAGTGACTGTGCTTGCTTCTGCAGCTTGTCCATATAAGAGACTGTGTCTGACATTGCAGCTTGTCCATACAAGGGACTGTGCCTATTTCTGCAGCTTGTCCATACAAGGAACTGTACCTGACACTGCAGATTGTTCATACAAGAGACTGCCTGTTTCTGTAGCTTGTGTCGCGCCCAGGCTTTGGGGTACTCGGGTGTCAGGCTCCAAGGGCTTTAGCGCTCTCACAGGGAATGGCAGCTGCGCCTGACCCCGTGTTCGGGGCCTATCTTTCAAAAAGGGGAATATATTTACAGGGGATTATGTACAAAGTTTATCGTGATGCCACCTGTAGTATCTGGTAAGATGCCACCAGCGCCGCCAAAGTCCGCCGGAGGTAGATGGTATCGCGGCTGAGTTGGGGAAGTCCTCCACAGGTAGGACTGGGCCAGGTTGCAGGGAGGCATCTGCCCCCCAGGCCGGAGGATTAGTAGCAGTTCAGGGCCGCCCATCTGCCCTAAAACTGAAATCATGAAGCCGGGTAGCTCGGGAGAGCGGCCGCCTGCCGAAGCGGTGCGGCCGCACTCACGAGGAGATTGACAGGAGAGGGGTCAGAGGAGAGGTGAGGGGGCGGGTCCCAATCTCCTCCGGGCCACGCACCCCCACCTCTTCTGTAGGTCCTATTTCCAGTGAATCTCTCGGGGCCCCGCCCCATCCTCTCTTCTGTGGGTCCCGGAATTATTTACACAGCACGGGAGCCAGCAAAATATGAAGAATGGAGCTGCTGCAGGGAGCTGCTGGTGGTGAATGGTGAGTAGTGTGTGTGTGTTTGGAGGGGGTCTGGCTGGCTCTGTGGCTGTGTTTTGTCTGTGTGTGTGGAGGGGGGCTGGCTGGCTCTGTGGCTGTGTCTTGTGTGTGTGAGTGTGGAGGGGGTCTGGCTGGCTCTGTGGCTGTGTCTGTGTGTGTGTGGAGGGGGTCTGGCTGGCTCTGTGGCTGTGTCTGCGTGTGTGGAGGGGTGGCTGGCTGGCTCTGTGGCTGTGTCTGTGTGTGGAGGGGGGCTGGCTGGCTCTGTGGCTGTGTGTGGAGGGGGGCTGGCTGGCTCTGTGGCTGTGTGTGTGTGTGTGTGTAGGGTGTCTGGCTGGCTCTGTGGCTGTGTCTGTGTGTGGAGGGGGTCTGGCTGGCTCTGTGGCTGTGTCTGTGTGTGTGTGGAGGGGGTCTGGCTGGCTCTGTGGCTGTGTCTGTGTGTGTGGAAGGGGTCTGGCTGGCTCTGTGGCTGTGTCTGTGTGTGGAGGGGGCTGGCTTGCTCTGTGGCTGTGTGTGGAGGGGGGATGGCTGGCTTTGTCGCTGTGTGTGTGGAGGGGGCTGGCTGGCACTGTGGCTGTGAGTGTGGAGGGGGGCTGGCTAGCTCTGTGGCTGTGTCTGTGTGTGTGTGTATGTGTGTGGAGGGGGGGCTGGCTGGCTCTGTGGCTGTGTCTGTGTGTGTGTGGAGGGGGGGCTGGCTGGCTCTGTGGCTGTGTGTGTGTGTGGACGGGGGCTGGTTAGCTCTGTGGCTGTGTCTATGTGTGTGTGTGTGGAGGGGGCTGGCTGGCTCTGTGGTTGTGTCTGTGTGTTTGTGCTTGTGTCTGACTGGCTGTGTGTGTGGATGGCTGTGTGGCTGGCTATGTGTGAGTGTGGCTGGCTGCCTGTGTGTGTGTGACTGGATGACTGTGTGGCTGGCTGTGTGTGTGTATGACTGGATGACTGTGTGCCTGCTTTGGCTGTGTGTGTGTGTGTGCCTGGCTGACTGTATGGCTGGTTTTGGCTGTGTGTGTGGCAGGCTGTGTGTCTGTGTGTGGCAAGATCTGTCTGTGTGTGGCAAGATCTGTCTGTGTGTGGCAAGATCTGTCTGTGTGTGGCAAGATCTGTCTGTCTGTGGCTAGATCTGTCTGTGCGTGTGTGGCTAGATCTGTCTGTGCGTGTGTGGCTAGATTTGTCTGTGCGTGTGTGGCTAGATCTGTCTGTGTGTGTGGGGCTAGATCTGTCTGTGTGTGTGGGGCTAGATCTGTCTGTGTGTGTGGGGCTAGATCTGTCTGTGTGTGTGGGGCTAGATCTCTCTGTGTGTGTGTGGGGCTAGATCTGTCTATGTGTGTGGGGCTAGATCTGTCTGTGTGTCTGGGGCTAGATCTGTCGTATGCTCGGTTCTGCTCTCTTACCTACTATATGTATCAGCCTGTTTTTAAATCCTTTTACCACTGCTGCTTTAATGTAGCGGCCAGTGATTAACTGGCCAAAGGTGGACCGCCGAACCTCGCGGGCCGCTACATTGTGATTGCCCCCCAGGCTGAAATGTGCCAGGCAGCCTCTGACCTCCGGGGCAGCGTAGTGAGAAGGGGCAGCTTGTAGTGGATCTGGGATAGTTTAGGGAGTGCTGGAGCAGTCTATGAGGAGCACCGGGAACGGAGAGGAATGATACACGCACACTGCAAAGTCTCTTTTACCTTTTACTGATATTCGGCAGGTAAAGACGTCCAGGGCACTGACAGGTGGCCAGGTTGCACAGTGGGTCCCTACAGCAAGTGGGTATAAGGCCTCCTCTGTTCCTGTGTAGTAATTGAAGAACAGCCTGCTTGCAGCCAGACTTGCCTCCTTTCTCTTCCTGACTCTCCTCCTGTGCGGTCTCCGGTTACCCACTCTGATCATTGCGGTACTGCACGGCTGTGTCTGGCTCCTTCTCTTGACCCACAGGGGATAACCGTTGTCCGAAGCCTCCACGGTGCAACGGGGTTTTTTGTGGTCCTAGAGTATCTCACAGGTGCTGATCCCCAATATCTGGTACGTTCGTTGGGCGAACCTCTCCAAGTTCCTCACTTCCTCTTGGCTATCTGCTCCTTGCCTTCTGTCCCCACTTAGGCTTGCGGGACGTAGAAGGGCCACTCTGGGTCACTGGCTCAGGCCTAACCACGGCACCGACCACCAGGACGTCTTCGCAGCTCTCCTAGCGTCTGCACACTCTGACTAACCCCTCCCCAGCAGCAGTATTTATAGGGGATCTTGCCTAAGGTCAGAAGTGGGGCTCCCCCTACTGTGCCGAGGTGGAAGGTCTTGCATGTAGTAGGTACCTGCTGTGGAAACCCAACTGTGCATTAGAGAAGTTTGTGACTACGTGTGTGAGTAGGGTGCCACACTTGTCCATACAAGAGACTGTGCCTGTTTCTTCAACATGTCCATACAAGAGACTGTGCCTGTTTCTGCAGCATGTCCATACAATTGACTGTGCCTGTTTCTGCAGCTTGTCCATACAAAGACTTTGCCTGTTTCTGCAGCTTGTCCATACAAGAGACTTGTCTGTTTCTGCAGCTTGTCCACACAAGAGACTGTGCCTGTTTCTGCAGCATGTCCATACAAGAGACTGTGCCTGTTTTGCAGCTTGTCCATGCAAGAGACTGTGCCTGGCATTTCCAGCTTGTCCATACAAGAGACTGTGCCTGTTTCTGCAGCTTGTCCATACAAGAGACTGTGCTTGTTTCTGCAGCTTGTCCCTACAAGAGACTGTAATTGTTTCTGCAGCTTGTCCCTACAAGAGACTGTGCCTGTTCTGCAGCTTGTCCATACAAGAGACTGAGCCTGTTTCTGCAGCTTGCCCATACAAGAGACTGTGCCTGTTTCTGCATGCTTGCCCACTGCAAGAGACCTGTGCCTGTTTCTGCAGCTTGCCCATACAAGAGACTGTGCCTGTTTCTGCAGCTTGCCCAAAAGAGACCTGTGCCTGTTTCTGCAGCTTGTCCAATAAGTGACTTTGATTGACATTGCAGCTTGTCCATAAACGAGACTGTGCCTGTTTCTGCAGCTTGCCCATACAAGAGACTGTGTCTGATGCTGCATCTTATCACATAAACGTAAATGGCCATGCCAGGTGCCAGAGGAGAAGGCAGTTATTTGTATTGTCCTTTTGTTCTAGGTAATACAGGACAATTCAATTATTGGAAATCTTGTAATACTATCCAGCTATCATATACTAACATATATATATAGAGAGAGAATGTCCAGATTTTATTACCATTTGTTGTTAAACTAAGAGCATTAACTCTCTGATCGAACTTTAAAAACCTGCTTTAATATATAATGTTTTAGTAGGAGCACAGGGAAATATCCTCTATTGTTTCCATCAAAAATCATTACATCCAAAGCCAGCTTTATACAGGTTTCAGATTTTACATCTTATTTTAATCATCTACTTTGACATTGGCATGTTGCCTTCAATAATGTGCTGCACTGGCATAAATGAACTTAGATGTAAATCCCAATCTCTGTGGTACAGAATAAGTGATGAGCATGAAGAGTGAACATCTGGAGAAAATCTGAAAAGAGAAATGGCACAGCTTAAGATATAATACCAACCTCCTGAATGGTTGTCAAGCCTAAATATACAGTATGACACATTCTCAAGGGGTTTTTAATAGCAGAGACTTAAAGGGGTTGTTCATTCATTAGCTTTGGATGTGTAACAAATTAAATTCATACAATAAATACTTATAAATGATATATACTTTTATTTAGATGTTAACTTTGTAGCACTGACTTTTGTTCCAAGTAGCTATGGTCAATACAGTAGAGAGCTTTCTGTGTCAAGGGGCTGACTAAAAGATTGCTTCGAAAGTCAGGCCGTCTCCCTTTTTATTTTCATTGAAAATCCTTGCTGAGTCCAATAAAGACATGGAAGAACAGTATGCATGACTATTGCACTATTAAAATTATTGAGCATGGCCAACTTCATTTTATTAGTACCAAATGGTATTTATCGGCCTTCAGTTCAATCTCGAGACATTTGACTTGATGAATTAACGCTCTGTAGACAGATTGACCTTGTTCGCCAGGGTCTTCTCCACCGTTATCTTGATAGTATCACGCCATCTGGGTGCTGGTCTTCCTCTTCGCCTTTTACCTGTATTCTTCTGACCATGATGTCCTTCTCCAATGATTGCTCTCTTCGTATGATATCTAGACAACTTATAGCTTTGGTGATCTGTACTTCAAGTGGCATGTCTGGCTTGATATGTTCCAGAATTGATTTGTCTGTTCTTCTTCCCATCCATGGTATTGACAACACCCTTTTCCAACACCATATTTTGAGGATTTTGATTCTTCTTCTGTCTTCTTTCTCTATCATCCATGTTTCACGTCCATATGTTACTACAGAAAAGACCATACTGTGTACGAGCCGTGTCTTTGTTGCCAGTGAAATGTTTCTTGATTTGAAGACTTTGTCTGGTGACTCCATTATGGATTTCCTCATAGATATTCTTTTGACTTCCGGAGTCATCGCTGCATCTTGAGTGATCATTGATTCAGTAGGTTGAAGTCCTTAACCACTTCTAGCTTGTCGCTGTGCATCTCAAGTGTGTCCCTTGTCATACGGGCAGTAGTCAAAAACTGTGAACCAAACAAATAAAGTCCAGTGGAGGAACCCTTATTTTGGCATTTTTTTCTTAAAACCTTTTTATTCTTCAAACATCGTTATCAAGCACTCTGGCGATATGAAAATAAGACGCCCACTTTTAATTATTCCTAATTTGACCTAGTCCATACCTAGAGTATATCTTGAGCAGAGGTATAGCAAATAAACTAGACCGAGAAGAAGACCTATAAGGATGAAATGCATAGTCTGTTCCTGGACAGCTGTGTCTTCTATACTGCCATAAAGTTCCCACTGTCTTTACAAACTTGGTCCAAAAGGAATGATGCTTCTTCAACGATATTTGAAGAATAAAAAGATTCTAAGAATAAATGCCGAAATAAGGGTTCCTCCGCTGGACTTTATTTGTTGTTTCCAAGTGATTGCATGAGAGTGTGCCTCCCTCATCTTTGTACGGATCTCTAGCAGATGATCGGACCAAGGGGAAACTACAATCTGGGTAAGCTGGCTGCCATTGACTTTTTGCATGTAAGTCAAAAACTTCATCTTCTTTGGTTAAGTAGCAGTCCCATGTTTGAGCACTCCATCTTGACACTCCTTAATAAGTCCTTCATTAGTACCAAATGTGGTTTAGTTATTAATTAGTGACCAGTATTCCAATGATAAGATCTTCAAATCAAGGAACATTTCACTGGCGACGAAAACACATCTCGTACATAGTCTGGTCTTTCCTGTAGTAACATATGGAAGGGAAATGGACAATAAAGAAATATGACAGAAGAAGAATCAACGCCAATGGTGGTGCTGGAGAAGGATGTTATCAATAACATGGATGGCAAGAAGAACAAACAAATGTGGGGGAGGATGGTAGCATGGAGCTGCAGGAGAGTGAGGCAGCTAGCTGGGTGACAGAAGGCAGGGTAGAAGGAAGAGTGCCATAGAGGCTAGTCCTGATCTGGCACACCCCAATAAATTTGCTAAGTTCACAGATGAGGGTGGTGTCAATACAGGGATAGCACTGCTGCAGCATGGTATGTCCTCTGAAATCGGAGGAGTTTCAGCTCCAGTAAGGGGGAAAACAGGAAAGCAGGGCAAGCCAGACAGGTGCTAGTAGTGGGGGACTCAATTATTAGGGGAACAGATAGGGCAATCTGTTACAAAGACAGGGATCATCGAACAATGTGCTGCCTACCTGGCGTACGAGTCCGGCACATCGCTGATCGGGTTGACAGATTACTGGGGGGCTGGTGAGGACCCAGCGGTCATGGTGCATATTGGCACAAATGACAAAGTTAGAGGTAGGTGGAAGGTCTTAAAGATGATTTCAGGGAATTAGGCTGCAAGCTTAAGGCAAGGACCTCCAAGGTAGTATTCTCTGATATACTGCCTGTACCATGTGCCACACCAGAGAGGCAAGGGAGATTAGTAAGATAATTAAGTTGCTCAGGAATTGGTGTAGGTAGGAGGGGTTTGGGTTCATGGACAACTGGGACGACTTCTCTGTTAGCTACAGTTCTATGCTTGGTTCGGGGTGCACTCAATGGGGAGGGTGCAGCTGTGCTGGGGAGAAAGTGGCTAGAAGGTTGGAGGCATTTTTAAACTATGGATGGGGGTACAGTATTCATTTTGCGGAGGGAAGATAGTGTAAATAGTAACCTGGGCACAAGTTATGAAATTGGGGGTGGCATGGGGGTTGGAGTTAGAACAGTCAATATAGTAGGAAGGAATAGAGATAAAGAAATATGCATAAAGTGCATTTACACTAATGCCAGAAGCCTCACAACAAAATGAGGAATTAGAATTAATTTTGTTGGAAATAATTATGACATGGTGGGGATATCGTAGAGATGGCTGGACGAGAGCCTGACTGGCTGTTAATTTACAGGCTATAGTCTGTTCAGAATGACCGTACAAATAAGCGAGGGGAGGTGTATGTTTATACATAGAATCATCCTTAAAACCCATCCTGCGTGATAATATAGGTGAATCTAATGGAAATGTAGAGTCCCTGTGGGTGGAGATAAGGGGAGGGGGAAAAAAATAAATTACTGATAGGGGTTTGTTATAAGTCTGCAACAATAATGGAAGAGGAGGAGAATTCCTCATAAAGCAATAGATGAAGCAGCAACTCAGGGAGAAGTCATTATTATGGGCGACTTCAACTACCCTGAAATACATTGGGGAAGAGAAACCTGCAGTTACAGCAAAAGAAATAGGTTTTTGACAATTATGAGAGACAATTACCTTTCACAACTGGTTCTGGACCTAACAAGAAGGGGGGCACTGCTGGACTTAATATTAACCAACAGGCTGGACCACATATCAAATATACGGGTTGAAGGTCACTTGGGTAATAGTGATCACAAAATAATAAGTTTTCAAGTATCCTTTATAAGATGTGTAGTAGAGGGGCTACAAGGACACTACACTTCAGGAAGGCAAATTTCCAACGGTTGAGAGATGATCTTAGTGCAATAAACTGGGACGATGTCCTGAGACATAAAAGTACACAAAGCAAATGGGAGACTTTTATAAGCATCCTGAATAGGACATGTGCACAATATATAAACTATGGGAATAAACATGCTAGAAATAGGAGGAAACCACTATGGCTGTAAAAAATCAAATCAAGGTAGCAAAGATTGAGACAGAGACTCATTGCCAGAGAAATTTAAAAAAATCCCAAAATATTTGTTAACTACATAAATAGTAAGAAACTAAAAAATTATTGTGTTGGCTCCCTTAAAAGTAGTCTGGGTGAAATGGTGGATGAGGATGAGGAAAAAGCCAATATGCTAAATTAATTTTTTTCTACAGTATTTACACAAGAAAATCCCATGACAGACAACATGATCAGTGATAACAAAAACTCTCCATTAAATGTCACCTGCTTAACCCAGCAGGAAGTATGGCACCGCCTAAAAATCACTAAAATTGACAAATCCCCGGGCCCGGATGGGATACACCCCAGAGTACTGCAGGAATTAAGTACCGTCATAAATAGACCATTATTTTTAATATTTGAAGATTCCACAATAACAGGATCTGTACTACAGGACTGGCATATAGCAAATGTGGTGCCAATATTCAAAAAGGGAACGAAAACTGAACTTGAAAATTATAGGCCAGTAAGCTTAACCTCTACTGTGGGTAAAATCCTAGAGGGTTTTCTAAGAGATGCTATACTAGAGTATCTGAAGAAAAATAACCTCATGACCCAATATCAACATGGGTTTACGAGGGACGTTCCTGTCAAACTAATCTGATAAGCTTCTATGAAGAGGTAAGTTCTGGACTGACCAAAGAAATGCAGTGGACGTGGTATATATGGAAGTGCTATGGAATTAATAGCGCTATATAAATGAATAAATATTATATTATATTATTTCAAAAGCTTTTGATACTTTGCCACACAAGAAGTTGATGCATAAAATGAGAGCAATGGGGATAGGGAAAATAATGTGTAAGTGAGTTAAGAACTGGCTTAGTGATAGGAAACAAAGAGTGGTTATTAATGGAACACACTCAGAATAGGTCACCGTTAACAGTGGGGTACCACAGGGGTCAGTATTGGGCTCACTTCTTTTTAACATATTTATTAATGACCTTGTAGGGGAGATACAGAGTAGAATCTCAATATTTGCAGATGACACTAAACTCTGCAGGGTAATCAATACAGAGGAGGACAATTTTATGTTACAAGAGGATTTATGTAAACTAGAAGTTTGGGCTGATAAATGGCAAATGAGCTTTAATGGGGATAAATGTAAGGTCATGCACTTGGGCAGAGGAATAAAAGGTATAATTATGTGCTTAATTGTAAAACATTGGGCAAAACTATCACTGAAAAGACCTGGGTGTATGGGTAGATGACAAACTCACATTTAGTGCCAGTGTCAGGCAGATGCTGCAAAGGCAAATAAAATAATGCGATGTATTAAAAGATGCATAGATGCTCATGAGGAGAACATAATTTACCTCTATATAAGTCACTAGTGCGACCACACTTGGGTACTGTTACACGTCGCAACATTGCATGCAATTTCACTGGCAATTTGCTGATTGCAGTAAAATCATGGACACATTGTTCTATTTTGTTGCTATGTACAAATGGAACAATGTGTCCATGATTTCACTGCAACCAGCAAATTGCCAGTGAAATTGCATGAAATGTTGCGACGTGTAACGGTACCCTAAGAATACTGTGTACAATTCTGGTCTCCAGTGTATAAGAAAGACGTAGCTGAACTAGAGCGGGTGCAGAGAAGAGCGACCAAGGTTATTAGAGGATTGAGGGGTCTGCAATACCAAGACAGGTTATTAAACTTGGGGTTATTTAGTTTGGAAAAACAAAGGCTTAGGGTGATCTTATAATAATGTATAAATATATGAGGGGACAGTACAGAGAACTTTTTAATGATCTTTTTACTCTTAGGCCTGAGACTGGGACAAGGGGGCATCCTCTACGTCTGGAGGAAAGAAGGTTTAATCATAATCACAGACGCGGATTCTTTACTGTAAGAGCAGTGACACTATGGAGCTCTCTACCACATGCTGTTGTAATGAGTGACTCACTACTAACATTTAAGAAGGGCCTGGATGCCTTTATTGAAAACTATAACTATTACCTGTTATATATACTAGAATCTTTCATAGGGCGTTGATCCAGGGAACTAGTCTGATTGCCGTACCTGGAGTCAGGAAGGAATTTTTTTCCCCAATGTGGAGCTTAGTGTTGCCACATGTTTTTTTTTGCCTTCCTCTGGATCAACATGTTAGGCTATGGGTTGAACTAGACGGACTTAAAGTCTTCCTTCAATCTTAAAAACTATGTTAGGCCGGCTTCACACTTACGCTCCCCGCCACTGCTTGTTGCGGCGGGAAAGCGCCAGCCGAGCGCAGACACCGCACGTCCTATGTTAAACATAGGGACGCACGGTTATGCGCTCAGCTGCGGATAGGCGTGCGCACCCATTCACTTCCATGTGTGATTTGTACACATGCGGATGCTTGCGTACAGATCACACATGTTCATCCGCACCCTGAACGCGACATGTCCCTGAACATATAAAGGCCAGAATCTAGAAGTAGGGAAAAAACCTAGTGGTGAGTATTACTGGTACTGTACTGTATCTGTGCAGGGTTGGGTGTACAATACTGTAGAGGGGTGGGGAGAGATTCTACTGTACTGTGTCTGCTCAGGGTCAGGGGTACAGTACTTTAGAAAGTGGGGAGAGTTCATACTGTACTGTATCTGTGCAGGCAGGGAGGTACAGTACTGTAGAGGGGTGGGAGAGCTTGTACTGTACTGCATCTGTGCAGGGACGGGGATACAATACTGTAGAGGGATGGGGGAGGTCATACTGTATTGTATCTGTGCAGAGAGAGAAGTACAGTACTGCAGAGGGTGGGAAGAGCTCATACTATACTGTATCTGTGCAGGGTCAGGGATACAGTACTGTGGAGGGGTGGGGAGATCTCGTACTGTACTATATCTGTGCAGGGAGAGAGGTATAGTACTGTAGAGGGTGGAGGGAGGTACAGTACTGTAGAGGAGTGGAGAGAGCTTGTACTTTACTGTATCTGTGCAGGGTCAGGGGTACAATACTGTAGTGAGGTGGGGAGAGCTCATACTGTTCTGTATCTGTGCAGGGAGGGAGGTACAGTACTGTAGAGAGGTGGAGGGAGGTACAGTACTGTAGAGGAGTGGAGAGAGCTTGTACTGTACTGTATCTGTGCAGGGTCAGTGATACAGTACAGTGGAGGGGTGGAGAGAGCTTGTACTGTACTGTATCTGTGCAGGGTCAGGGGTACAATACTGTAGTGAGGTGGGGAGAACTCATAATGTACTGTATCTGTGCAGGGAGGGAGTTTCAGTACTGTAGAGGGGTCGGTAGACCGGTTCCGGTCCACGGCCCGGTGGTTGGGACCTCTGCTGTAGAGGGATGGGGAGAGCTCACATTTTGCTCTCATTCCAAATCTTGCTCTTATACCAAGTTGCAATTTTTAAAAAATGTTAGCCTGTCTTGCGAAAAACGCTCTCAAACCAAGTTACTTGTAATCCAAGGCTCCACTGTAATCCTTTAAATTCTATAGAGATAATGTTCTAAACTATCAGGAAATGTCACATTATTCAAGTTATTGTTACACATTTTTCAACATATTTTGATCATGTTCATTGAAAAATATTCAGAAAACCCCTAAATTCCATGTTCTGTTTATTTATGTACCGTATATTTTGCATATATACATGACTTGGGCCGAACGTCTCTTAGCTAAGATAAATGAAGGCGCCAGTGAGTTTTCATATGTAAATGACCGACTTTTATTATTTCTTTAGCATTTTCCTTGTGAATATGTAAATATCTTTAATTGGAAATGTTTTTCATGCCTTGTACTCTTAAACAGCAGGGGCTCTCAGCTTGGCTACAAACCACCAAGCCGCCTTGTCTTAAGATCCAACAAAATTACCTCTGATCAAAGGATCATTTGTCGATCTTAAATTTAATGTCATTAAATATGCAGATGCTTAAAAAAAACTATTTTAAACAAGTCATTTCTGCTTCATTTATTTATATGTATGTATTGATCACAAACTTACTACTTTTTTAGATTATTATTTTTTATTCTTTTTTTTTAACATAACCTTAACTTGTTTTATTAGTGGACAGGAGGAAACAGCCTAAAATACACAATTATTATTTGATATTTCTGAAATAGTTTTTTTTTTACCTTTTGCTTTTTAGTATTTTTTATTTCTTTATATTACCTATTTTTTAGGCTTTTAATTATTCATCTTTTATTTATTTTTATTTTTTTCATACAATTTCGCACAATGACATAGTTCATTTTATTGTTGGTTTTCTTTTGGCACAGCTTGAGGTTTTTAGCCCACATTTGATGTTAACTGTTGTAATCCAAAGTGATCATGGCGAGCTCAAGGCATTGTCAGACCTCCTGATGGGCAGCGCTCTATGGAGCTGTATGTTTGTTTCCACTGATTGACCTCCTTTTGTGTTTGGGTTTTCAGGAAAAGTTCTTTTTGTGATACTTTTATATGAAACTTGGATACCTTGGACTGTATGTCATCTAATTATTTATTGAAGTTTTTTTTTTTAGATAAAAATCCGAACACGGAAAGTTTGATAGCTTGTTAAAATGTAAGAAAGTTTGGATTCTGCTCAATGGGTCACATATGAAGGGAAATAAGAACTTTTTATTTCATTTTTTTCAGTGAAATATATTTATGATAAAGTTCCAAACCATATTTGCTAATCATTATTTCATTTTTTTTCATTGTTAAAATAATAATATTTAGCCAGGGCCACACTTGCATCTGCAATCCTGCTAATGGACCGAGTTTTTTTCATTTGGAGCTGTTGAAAGACGCATGCGTTAACGCAAGATATTAATTCAAATTTTTCTGAGAAGAATCAACAACAAGTGGGACACAGTCGTGAAGTGGAACCAAATTTATTGGATATTTTAAACTTTTTTCAAAAATTAAAAACTGAAAAGTGGGGCGTGCAATATTATTCGGCACCTTTACTTTCAGTGCAGCAAACTCACTCCAGATGTTCAGTGTGGATCTCTGAATGATCCAATGTTGTCCTAAATGACTGGTAATGATAAATAGAATCCACCTGTGTGTAATCAAGTCTCCGTATAAATGCACCTGCTCTGTGATAGTCTCAGGGTTCTGTTTCAAGTGCAGAGAGCATCATGAAGACCAAGGAACACACCAGGCAGGTCCGAGATACTGTTGTGGAGAAGTTTAAAGCTGGATTTGGATACAACAAAGTTTTTCAAGTTTTAAACATCTCAAGGAACATTGTGCAAGAGATCATATTGAAATGGAAGGAGTATCAGACCACTGCAAATTCACCAAGACCCGGCCGTCCCTCTAAACTTTCATCTCAAACAAGGAGAAGACTGATCAGAGATGCAAATTGTGAAAACTGTGTGAACTGTTGCGCTGTGAAAGGCCTAATGAAGTACCCAGTAAGCTCAACACTGCCTGAGACTGTTTACTTCCAGCATCGCAGAAAAGCCCCACCTGAGGAGCCACAGACTGTCATTCCTGCACACTGGCTGGAGAGCTGCAGCTTTGAAGTGAACTGCACTGCACACGATCCCTCACCAGGCCCATCCAATACCACCACTCCTGCTCTGGGGACCCTCAGCCCTACACGAGGAGGGCTTACCATCCACACTGCCACAAGTCACCGTCCCCAGTAGGAATACGACAGGCCTGGTTCTATTAGCCACATACCCCGGGTGGCGTCACGACAAAATCCCTTGTAAATATCTCTTATAGGACTGATCCCAGTCCACGGGACTGGATAACGACTAATGTGACACCCCAGAGAGACAGCGCTGGCCCGGTTCCTGAGTACCCCATAGCCTGCGGGTGCATCATTATTGTGGGATCTCAGATAACGGTGGGCAATGGCTGGATCCCCTCCACGGTGCTTTGAATCCCTCTGTCAGTGAATGACAGCAGGATCCAAACGGTTAACATTGCCAATCAGATTGCGGATCTGATTGGCAGTGGTAGCCACACATCTCATCTCAGCTGATGATATTGTGGTGCCCTGCATCCACAGGTACTCACAGGCCTTCCTAGAACACAGATGAAAATCCACAGCAGGTACACCAGTACAACCAACACCTTCCACCCCAGCACAGTAGGGGGAGCTCAACTTGCTGCCCTTAAGCAAGATCCCCTATAAATATTGATGCTGGGGAGGAGTTAGTCACAGTGTGCAGACGCTAGGAGAGCTGCGAATCCGTCCTGGTGATCGGTGCCGTGTTAGGCCCGAACCGGTGACCCTGAACAGCCTCTGAGCAGTCCTGCCAGGCCCAACAGTGGAGATGGAAGTCAAGGAGAGTAAAGAAAAAGATAAAGGAGACAAGCGAGGCGCAATAGTGCCCTATCAATATGACACTGATTTCACACTCAGATCAAAAAGAGGTGCACTCACCTTATCTAGTTGTGTGCACCCACAACTAGTTTTTATTGCATGTAGTTTATAAGCTGCTGCAGGACCTCCACCGCCACGTAGCACGTGTAAAGATGATCAGATCCAGGGATGGTGTGTAGACAGTCCGCGCTGCTTGAAATAATGAGTCACAAGTCTTTAGGTAAAAGGCTTTTACCTAAAGACTTGTGACTGATTATTTCAAGCAGCGCGGACTGTCTACACACCATCCCTGGATCTGAAGGAGAGTAAAGAGGAAGGAAAGTGGGAACCGAGGAGCCAGAATAGGTTTACCCAAACCACACACCGGACACCGGGGCCCGCGTCTGCAGGAGAGCTACAAACCCAGCAGAGAACCCTGGCAAACCACAGAGACTTCAGTCACCTGGTCACCTGCTTAAGCACCGTTCAGGGAGCCAGACACCATAGAGAGAGAAACGGCAGTAGTCACCAGAGATGTCCCGTTGACAGCGCAGGTGAAGAGAGAGAGTAGTGGAGGCCAGCCAAGTTCTACACGGGGTAAGGGCTTCAACACGGGGAAAAGAGGACACGGAGGCCTTACACCCACTTGCTGTGGAGATTCAACTGTGTTTCCTGGTCCCCGACAGTGTCCAGGACTTTTACCTGCTATACCACCAGTAAAATGTAAAGAGACATTCAACAGCGTGTGTGCGTTCTTCACTCCCTGTCCCTGTTACCTGCAGAGACAATCCCGTTAATCCACAACCTGGCCAAACCACTGCTCCATTCCTCACAATCATCCACCCTAGCCGCAATACCACCACCCTCCGGAGCACTGTGAAAGTTCTGGTGTCTAGTCACCAGGTACTACAGCTGGCGTCACAAGACAAAGACTCTAATCCCTTTGTACATATTAAAAACAACCCTTTCTTGTGGGCTGTTCCCCGGGGTCACAGATCTGGGCAGGCCACCAGTGATATCCCCACCGAAGCAGAGGGCCCAGACATCCGAGTTCCCATACTCTGGGGTGCTACAATATCAGCTGAGATGTTGGGGGTTTGATGTGAGCTCACCACTGGTGCTCACATCAAAGGCTGGTACCCGAGACATGATGTACTGGGTACGTCATATGTCGGGAAGAGGTTAAGATACACATACACCTTAGATCAAAGGTCCCCAACCTTTCTGATCTTGAAAACCACATTTAGCTCTCGCACCCATCACAGTAGTGATACCCAGAACCCCTATTACTGATATGAAGACAGCCAAAGCTTTTCCACAGAAATCACAGCTTCCTGACCCCTATTCAGATCTGCTCTTCTGTGTGGAGCCACTCACAAAAGTCATAACCTGGAAACCTGCTCTTCATAGACAACCATGAGCCACACAGCACAGATCCATGAGCCACATGTGGCTCCAGAGCCACAGGTTAGGGTTCCCTGACTTAGATAATGCTTGTTTGGTCATGATCTATCTCTCCCAATTCTCCAATACTTATAAATACTCAGACAAAACTTCAAGTGTTCTCTAAAGAGAGAGTGGAGAAAGCCACTGCCAATCTCATTTGTGGGCAGCTTATCTTCATGCAGAACAAAAGGATCAAGCAAAAAAAAAAATAGATTGAACACCCTGATCCTTATCTCTCTTGGCATTGCCTGTCAGTCCGGAACACAGTCAAGAGTCTGGCCAAAAAACCAACCAAATGGATATTATGCAGCAGTTGGTGTCAGAGGAGCAGCTATCAAGTTGTCAGCTTTGAATGTGACTTGTCATGACTCTCCAGCATCATTCTTGAAGAGAAAGCTTGTGCAAAGAACAACTGTATGTGAGGAAAAGGGGAAAGAAGTGCGAATTAAAAAAATGTGAGCATATGTCATTGCTTTCACTGGTTTCCAAAGCAGTTTTGTATGTTACCTTCCTCTAACAGCCTGGCTGTCAGTATGGGTTTCTGTCACCGTGGAGTAAAGCTTCTGTGGTTTAGCTATAATGCACCTACATATGCTTTTTTTCTTGGCCTATTCCAATTTTTGCTGTAGGCGCGCCTTGGATTACGAGTTTTGCCCATGGCTGCACAGTTATCTTCACTTAAAAACATCTTTAACTATTCCTTATTCTAGAGAGATTAGTTAAAGTGTAGTTGTCCCATTCCTTGTGGTTATATCAGTTTAATGCAGTTTTTTCAAAAGGTGAAATAATTTTTAGGCCTTGTGCACACGTTGAGTAATTGGTGTTTTTTACCTCAGTATTTGTAGGCCAAAACCAGGAGTGGAACAATTAGAGGAAAAGTATAATAGAAACACGTCACCACTTCTGTATTTATTACCCACTTCTGGTTTTGGCTACAAATAATGAGGTAAAAACCTCACCAAATACTCAATGTCTGAACGTGGCCTAATAGTGCTGGAATATACCGCTCAGGCCACGTACACACTATGAGTATTTGGTGAGTTTTTTACCTCAGTATTTGTACCAGCAGTGGGTGATAAATCCAGAAGTGGTGACATGTTTCTGTTATACTTTCCCTCTGATTGTTCCACTCCTGGTTTTGGCTACAAAAACTGAGGTAAAAAACTAACCAAATACTCAACATGTGCACATGGCCTAATAGTGCTGGAATATACCTCTCAGGCCATGTACATTCTATGAGTATTTGGTGAGTTTTTTACCTCAGTACTTGTACCAGGAGTGGGTGATAAATACAGAAGTGGTGATGTGTTTCTATTCTATTTTCCTCTGATTGTTCTACTCCTGGTTTTGGCTTACAAATACTGAGGTAAAAATACCTCAATGTCTGCATGTTGCTTTAAGACTATGTTTCCATAAAGAGCTTTTGATGAGTTTTTGGCGCTACGTATTTTCATAAAAGAACGTAGCGTCTTAAGGCACCTGGCGACATCGCCGCCGATTACATAGGCGACGTAGGGGTGTGGCCTATCGGCAGCGACATCGCCACTACGTTGCTTAATGTAAAGGGGCGATGTCGGCGCCTCTGACAGTTCGCCTGGTTTCACATCAGTGATGTGAAACCAGGCGGTCGATCTGGGGCGATGTGTTCACATCGCCCCATGTACACGGCCGCCGGTGAGCTGACAGGCGATGGGGGCCATAGGCTCCCATTGTCCTGCATCGCCGCTGGGGTTTTGAGACACCCCGGCAGCGATGCCGCCTCTCAGCTCGCTGACCCATTGCCGGAGATGTTTCCCTGTGTAGACGGGGGGCGGTGACGCTGGCGGGGCGCCAAAAGCGTGCGGTCTCCCGCCCGTCACTGCCGACATCTCCGGCGGTGTCGGATAGTGTGACGGCACCCTTACAATTCCTTCAAAGTGGATGGGATTTATAGAAATCACATGCTCCCTGTACTTCTTTTTTTACTCACCTGATCTGACTTGGCCTAAACACACGCCACACTAAAGAGAAGCAGCTCCAGACATCACATTAGAGGTGAGTTAATTAATTTTTTGACCAAATATAGCAGAGTAAATTTCAACTTGATAATTCTGTATAGTCCACAAATGAGGTTATATATCTAGTGATGAGTGAGCGTGCCTGCCATTCCTCAATACTCGATCGAACATCGGGATGCTTGGGAATGCTCAATACTCGATTATACCTGGTGCTCGAGTGCCGTACTTGAGTCCCTACCTCACATGTTTGGCGACTGTTTTTCAACCACTAAACATGTGATTGCCTGCCAATCATGGTAATGCCATAGCCATGTTGGTTGCTGGCATTACTGACTGGTTGGCCACAACATGTAATCAGGTCCATAGATGCGATGACATGATGCTCGGCACAACCTACCCCAGAAACAGTGTAGAGAGAGCTGCTGCAGAAGTGTTGGATTAGAATTAGAGACTTGTAGGCAGGGACTATACAAGTAGGCTTACAGTCCTTGCTGCTGCAACCTAAAAACAACATTCCTTTATCAGGGCTACATGTTTTCTATTCCTTATTAATACTACCGTTTTCTGCATTTAGTGTAGGAATAGGTTTTAAAGGAGGTATAAATTAGGATTACAGACATATAGGAAGGGATTATAGCCTTACAGTCCTTGCTGCTGCAACCTAAAACCAAAAGTCTTTTTCAGGGCCACATACTGTCTTTTATTCTAGTAAAATTGCATTTACTGTGTTGGTGGAGGAAGGATAAAAAGAGATTAAAGCAGTTATATATGTAGGGTTTATTGTCTTAATCCAGGTTTACTGACTGACAATAAAACACCCAAAACTGAAGATAAAATAGATTTTACAGAGATAATGTTAGGAAACATTTTTCCTGTGTAATGAATTGTATATAAGATAAAATTAAAAATAGGGAAAAATAACCTCTTCTGTCCCTTAATACCTGGGCCATCTCTCAGCGTTTTTCCCCGTAATCTACGAGTAAAGTAACTGACATAGTGGAGGGGGGAATAAAACTACACCAACTGGTAGTCACTGGTAAATGTAATTTTAACATTTTATTAACTTATCTGGGCTTTTGGTGTGTGTGACATGGTCAGATAGATCTTGTTTAGTTTATGAAGGCGGGACTCTGAAACTCACAAAGCCTATCTGGATAATGAAAGGGCTGCCAACAATGAAAAGGAAGAAGGATTCCGATACACCCTGTATTAGACATAAAGGAGGGCCTCATACACATTCTATAGGTAGTGGTACTCCTAGACTCATAAACCCTATTCACTAAATGCAAGGGTGGAAAATGTGGCGCCCCTATTGCTATGCGCCACAGGGAGGTACTGCACCCCAAACAGAAGTATATCAACAACAAACGTATGCGACACAACTCATGAATATTAATAAATTCAACTTTATTAAGGTGTAAGATAAAGTGCAACAGTGCTTTACAACCACGATAAACAGGGTAATTAGGACTGTTTCAAAATTATGTGGCAGAGGTCACATGATAATATATACATCTAATAATACATACATCTAATTGTAGACCAATATCGTTCCATCTGTGAAATATAGTCACTTAAGTATGGTAGCAATCATTCATACAAAAGGGGTAACACAGTATAGTGACATGCACAGTCCTAGATGATACTGGACTCTCCTAATGTTAATTAATTCCAAAGTACTATTTATCTACCCTCCACAGCCTCATAGCCCTACATATATGCAGTAGTATGAACTAATCACTCCCCATGAGTGTATCAATGGGGCAACCAGTGAGGGGTTAAAAGTGCATATAGCATAAGTTGGTTTACCTTGGAGGTGTAGTGCCTCCGTAGCTATGGATTTGAGGTTTTCTTATAGAGTCTGTCCTAAGCACCCATACACTAGTTCCCCTTAGCATAAGGACCGTATATTCAGTAGGTCCAGGGGGTGGAGCTTAGAGTAGAGTGGGAGACTTGAGTGACAATTGAGCTAATTTTATTCAGACAGTGCTGGGAAGGCAGCCAGAGATGACGTGCCTGACAGCGTTTCTGACAGGAGGGCGCCTCTTGGAGAAAGGTGATCCGGGAACCGGAGGGGATGAACCAGACCTGGTTGGAGCCAGATGGGGAAGTCCTGGGTCGACACCGGCATACCGGAGCCGAGGCAACCAGTGGTCTATCCCTGGTTACAAACCGACAAGCTGTGGGACCGACAGAAGGGAGCCATACCACCACAGACTGTACCTCAACCTCAGTCCTATATTGGGTTCAGGACACTTTAAGGAAAAGGGCCGAATTCCCATGGCGGGAGGATTAGCTTGTTGCCGTTCCTGTCCGTACCGGTAAGGAACCAAATGTACTTAACTGTAACAGACCCGTGGGCTTGCGTAGGAGCTCTGCAGAATGGTTAAAGAGGGTAAAGAGGAACACAGACCCCGAAAGCCATTAAAAGAGACCATCAACAGACTCTACAGGATCACCTTACAATCTTTGGCTACGTCCCCGTTCAATCAGACTGTGGCTGTGTACTGTATCATCTCCCCGGTACCAGTAAAGTGACGTTTGAGTTGAATCGGTGTCTGTGATCCTTTCCTCTGGCGTCCAGGGGGCCTCAGCATCATCAGAGGGGCTAAGAACTACGACTCCCCTCATCCATCCCCGCTGCCCTGAGGTAAAGCTCTACCTGTGGGGAGCTGTACTACTCTGAGCTGCACCTCCATCACCTCAGCGGCTGGCCGCAGCGCTGGTATCACTATTACCAGGTACCACAAGTGGCGTCACAATACCATTCCTTCCCCCTCCATCATCATCATCACCCCATCCCTTACCACTGAGTGTTCAGGGCACGGAACCGGGAACCAACCAGTCATGATTCCCCCATCAGAGCAACCGCCTATCCCGGTATCTGAGTACCCCCTACCCTGTCGACCGCCTCAGAAAACATTTACCCCTGGGGGCATATCTATATACATGTAGGAGAATGGTAGAGGTAGGCCTCATACACCTCCTGCAATATTATGAAGGAGGGCATCATACACACCCACAGAAAAATTAAGATGAGAGTTTCATGATGACCCTCTAAAAAGTTTGATTAAGGACCACCCGTTTGGTCTCTCAAAATTTGCCCATTTGAATCTTTGTACTACCTTTGGTCATGGTCATTAGGTTTATACTCTACAGCAAGTTAAACCTGATTCAAATATGTCCAGGAACTAACTTGACTCTCATGCTCTGTAACTTTCCTTTGACTCAGGTAGTTTCCTTTTAATCAGCCTTCTGCCAGCACTATAGGAACTGAAACTTCCTTTCCCTCCCTTCCCAATATACATTGTGCACCTGTCATTGTCCATGTAGGGTTAATGTCAGTTCTTTGCTCCTAGCAGATGCCTTCCTTACCAGGTATGGATACTATGTTACTCCTATCCCCTTTATATGGTCACATGGTTCCATCATGCTTTGCTGGTGATTGGACCTATTCCTGGGCAAACTTCCTGAGGAGAAGGATATCTACTGCTAAGCCATGTGCTGTCAAGGAGCGAGGCAGCAGGCATGACTTTGCCTATGTTCTTTGTCTGTCTTCCCTTCCCTCTTGCCTTATTTATTGCAGTGGTTGGGACTAGTACTCTTGACGTCCATTCCCTATTGAGGGTTTACATAGGGCCAGAGAGGGCGACGTGTTGAAAGAACTCTTATATGGACAGTAGGGAGATCAGGGCACAGCCGCAGGTGAGCGCAGGAGGTCACTTCTCCTCCGTTCCCTATGGGAAGGGCCCTCCGGTATATTTGTTCCGCTGGTGTCTCCCCATCTGTCGTTTTATGTTGTGCGCCGGACATCATTGGTCCATGCATCACTGTCACACACAGTAGCTGGATATCCCCCTTAGTCCAAGCACGACACCTGAGGTTCCTACCTTATCTCCATATGGATCTGCTCTTCTATGTGGAGCAATTCACAAAATTCACCTTTTCCATGGAGGTGGGTTTTCACTGGTGTGGGGTGGGTTTTCACTGGAGGGGGCGATTTTTGACAGGAGAAGGGCGGGTTTTTCTTGGTGCAGGGCATGTTTTCACTGGAGGGAGGGATGAGTTTTCCACGGAACTGGGTGGGTTTTCACTGGAGCAGAGTGGGTTTTCCATGGAGCGGGGCAGGTTTTGACTGGAGAAGGGTGGGTTTTCCATGCAGCTGGGCACTCATGAAGTGAGCAGCACCCATATGACTCTTAACGACTAATTTACCTACAGCATGGGACACATTAATTTTAAGGGTACACAAGGGCACGTCTGGGGATATAAAGGGGTTATAGGTTGCACTTTAAAAAAAGTAAAGTTTTTTTCTTCTAGATGACCAAGTCTCCTGACAAATAACTGCGGCTTGATAAGACACACTCGTCAGCCACTTCAGTTACTGGTGAAGCTATTGTCCTTCTTGAAAGCATTTGATTTTGTCATGCAAATTAGAAGTCACAAATTCAGCAGCACCCCTGCCATTCAGATTCACTCCAGCTAGGAGACTTACACAGGACACTTCTCCATCTTACATGATCACACTGGTTCTTCATTCAGCTACAATTAGTAAACAATTCAATTCCCAGCCCATCTCACCAGACACAGGAGACAAGGGACCTTGCAGAGAATGAAACACGACAATCTATGACATTATTCATATATCTATGGCTAGGGTGAGACCCACGTCTGCCCTCAGCCTGCCGGATCCGTTAAAAATGTAGCCTCTAGCAGGCTGAGCGCATAGCATTACATGCCGTTAACGCTATGCGCTCTGCCTGGCTGGGACTAAGTTTTGAACAGATTCTGCAGGGCAGACGCAAAACATTCCTAGTGATGTAATAAGCATCATTTCAGATTTTCACATTTCAAATATTAATTTCTTACTTTTTTTTATATATTTGTTGTAATATTATAGATCACAATTAGAAGGAACTATCTTTGTTCCTTTAGTACAAGTATTTGGATTCAAAGTACGGTAAGCGATTGATTGCTTGATTGTTACAAAGACTTACATACAAAGTGTTTACACATTTATTAATGTTTGTGTCATTCAGTCATCACAAACTTACATTTTTACAGTTTTTTATACTTAATATGGAGCTTTCATTTTTAAACCTTTTTTTCTTTAACCCTGTCGCAACCAAGGGCGTAATAGTACGCCATTGGCCTAATCCCTTTCTTTGGTGCAAGCTCATGCACTGAGCTCGCATCATCCCCATACATGTCAGCTGATCTGATCAATTAAAATGTGCAGCTAACAGCAACAATCGGGTCAGCGATCCAATCGGCACTGCTAAACCTTTGGATCACGATGTCACTGACAGCTCAATCCAATGCACGGTAGTGGGGATCGTGCTGATCCCCACCGGCAACAGCATCCCCATGATGCAATTTCGGGCCTCAATGCATTGCTATGACAACCCAGGCTCAGCTGATGACCCAAAATGCTGTCATGAATCTCTTCTTGCCGGCAATGTCTGAGCTGCATGCAGAAACGGATGCTGAAGCAAATCTTTGCAGAACACAAGCGATCGCACTGTGAAGTGCCGAGGTGCCTCAAGGGCCTTTGTAAAATAAAGAAAAAAGTTTAAAAAAGTTTAAAAAAATATGAAAAATATAAAAAAAACATAACAGTTCAAATCACCCCCTTTCCCAAACTGAAAATAACAGTATTAGACCCTTTCAATCTGTGTTTTGCCGGATCGCAGATCCAGACAGAAAACCGCATCTGCTGCCTAACAGCTGCACTTGCGGTAAGCGCAAGCATTCACTTTGGGCTTGCGGCAAGTGCAGCAAGTGCGGTATTGCTGTGTCCGGCACTTGCAGCAGCAAAAAAAAAACAGCTGATCGCGGATTGCGGCAATACTGCACTTATCACACTTGCCGCAAGCCCCATAGAGATTTCAAGGGGCTGGCCGCAAGTGCAGCGTCCAGGCGGCAGATTGCGGTTTTCTGTCCGGATCACCAGACAGGAGCACAGATGTGAAAGGGGCCTTAAAAAACAATCAAACACATATTTGTATTGCCAATTTAGAAATGTCCGATCTATCAAAATATAAAATCAATTAATCAGATCTGTAACCTGCGTAATGTGAAAAAGTCCACAAAGCCAAAATTACGATTTTTGGCGCCGCACCATGCAATAAAATGTAATAACATCAACATATCACATCTACCCAAAATTGTATCATTAGAAACATAAGCTCAGGACGCAAATAATAAGTCATCACACAGCCCCAGCTCCCAAAAAATGAGAATGCTATGGGTAGCAGAAAATGACGCCAAAAGTACAATTTCTTTTTCTTTAAAAATTCTACATTTTTTTCACCACTTACATAACAGTAGAAGTATACATGTTTGGTATCTGCGAAGTCATACCAACCTGAGGCTGGGACACGTCAGTTTTGCCATGTAGTGAACATGGTGAATAAAAAAAACAAACAAAAACAAACATGTAATTGCACTTTTTTTACAATTTCACTGAACTTAGATTTTTTCCATTTTCCAGTAGACTATATGGCAAAATTAATGATGTCATTCAAAAGTACAACTCATCCCTCAAAAAACAAGCTTCATATGTCTACATTGACAGAAAAATAAAAAAAGTTATGGCTGCTGGGAGAAGGGAGGGACAAACGAAAAACAGAAAATGGAAAATTGCTCGGGTGAAAAGGGTTAACTTCTTTCTGACATATGACATACTGGGTACGTCATATGTCGGGTGCCCCTCTTTGGTGAGAGCTCCGGCGGTGAGCTCACATATTTTCCCCAACATCTCAGCTGATATCATTCACTGACGGCGGGGTTCAAAGCGCTGCAGCGGGGATCTCTGCGTGTCACCTGACAGCCCGGGGTCCTGCAGTGACCCCGGATGCTATCAGAGTTCACTACCTGTGGATGGCTGGTAAACGCTGCCATCCCCAGAAAGTGATCATTTGTGCCATGTCCTGATGTGCTTTAGCTCACTGGGACAAGCACAAGCGATCAGACTGTGCAGCACTGGGGCACCCTATGGGGCAGTGTAAAATAAAGAAGAAATAAAAAAAGTTTGTAAAAATATGAAAGTAAAAAAAAACCTCAAAAGTTCAAATCACCCCCCTTTTACCCAATTCAAAATAAAGCTAGGAAAAAATAAAAAAAACACATGTTTTGTATCGTCTCTTTCAGAAATGCTCGATCTATCAAAATATAAAATCAATTAATCAGATTGATGAACTCAGGAAAGAAAAAACAAGTCCAAACGCCAAAATTACGTTTTTTTGGTCACTGCAACATTGGAATAAAATGCAATAACAGGCAATCAAAATATCGCAGTTTTTATCCTTGTGATATATTGCAGTCATATTTTATGTAACACTGTGTACTTACAATTACTCAGCATGAGCGCTTGTTTTCGAATCCCACCAAGGACAACATTTGCAAAGAGTTTGTATGTTCTCCCTGTGTTTGAGTGGGTTTCCTCCAGGTTCTCCAGTTTACTCCCACACTCCAAAGGCATAATGATCGAAAGTTTAGATTGTGGGGGCAGTGACAATAATCATTGTAAAGCATGAGGAGTATGTTGGTGCTGTATAAGAAATGCATAATAATAAATACATTTGGTCTTTCTACCCAGTTAATTCTTCTCTTTTAATTAGCTCTATGAAATCACGGGTAAAATATTAAACACGGACAAGCTAAATCCTTCTAAGATCTATGTAGAAACAGGAAGTCTCTTTTCCCTGAATGAATCATCATTAGAAATGCCAATCTTCCTCATTGAAAAACACTTTGTAGTTCTAATGATGACATACAAGGGAAAAAGACTTCCTGCTTCGACAAAGATATTAAAAGGATTCAGCTAGTCTGTTTTGAATAATGAGATGTTGTAGACCTAATGGAAAAGAAAAGAATTAACTGGGTAGGAAGGAAAAATGAGCAATTGTAAGTACACTTTGCTATATAATAAGATGACAGCAATAAATTAAGAGGATAAAAACTTTGATGGGTATGCTTCTTTAAATTTAATGTAAAGTTATATTTATATTTGGCGGTATGTCTATATTTTAAAAAAGAGAAAGCCTAAATATCTGTTTTGGCTCACTTAGGGTATTCCCTAACAGACATTTAGGGTACATAGGCCTGAAATTCTTGGCTATGTCCAGAACAATCAATATGAAATGGGACTTCAGGGCTATTAGGGACATTAAAAAGATAAACAGCTTTCTTTTTCAGCACTTTCAGTCTTTCCATTCTGGACTATCAGGGTGTTTTTAAAAACAGTGATTGCCTCAGTCATTCCTCAAAAAAGTCAGCCAGTGATTCCAGGAACCAACTCAGCTATACAAAGTATGATAATGCTACTTTTATTTGTAACATAACATCATCTATTATCACGCCATATACAATTTTAATTAAAATCATTCAACCCCGTTAGCCTACCAACTATTTTTAGCTATTTACAATTAAGTTTGATTGGTTTATTTGAAACAGCAGAAAGTTTGTAAATATTGATAATCATAATATGAAATTGGTGTGGAATAATTTAGATTGCAATTGTACGGGCTAAGTCATTAATAAATATAATAATAATATAATATTTATTCATTCATATAGCACTATTAATTCCATAGCACTTTACATACATCAGTAATGCTGTCTCTCTTGGAGCTCACAATCTAAACATCCTATCAGTATGTCTTTATTATGTGGGAGGGAACCGGAGTGCCCAGGGGAAAACCACGCAAACACAGGGAGAACATACAAACTCCTGGCAGATGTTGTCCTTTGTGTCCTTGGTGGGAATTGAACCAGGACCTCAAGACCCCAGAGACCCAATATGTTCTTTGGTAAGAAACCTACCGTATATAGGTTGTCA